>CM053789.1:613931072-614585447 GCA_028749045.1 Cupressus sempervirens
CTAATATTTTATTGATACTATCCCTATTTTGAGCAAGAAGATCTAGAACTTATAGTTATATATCAACATGCTTGATAATACTAACTTGAGAAAGGTAATTCTTCCTACTAAAGATAGCAATTTTCCTTTCCTAGATGAAATCTTAGATTTGACTTTTCCTATAAGAACATCCCAACTAGAAGAAAATCTTCTCCTCAGTTCTAAAAAGTTGTCCAAGTATTTATATGGGAAAGATAACTTTCTAATATTCAGAGTTTTATTGATATCTATTTCCATGTCTTCTTTAGTATTAAAGAAGAAAAAATATGATTTTGATATGTTCATTTCCTATCTAGTTGCTAACATGTAGGTCAGGAGAATCTATTTAAAAGAGTTTTCCTCATTAATGCTAGCTTCTCCATATAACATCATCCACAAACTATTGGTGGGTTATTGAATCTTCTTGATTGGACAGTTGGATACCTTATTATCATGAATGTTGATGGTACTACTTTGGGGAGTATCTTGAGCATTATAGAGTATTAACATGTTGCATTCATGACTGTGTTTGTCATTAATGTCAACATAGCATGGTTTTTGTAAAGACTAGATGAGAAGCAGACAAAGATCTTAATGGTACAAACAATGATTTGTTTTTCTAGTGATGCATAGTTATGAACATGTTTGATATAGTGTCTTGATGATGTGGTCAAGTGTGCAGTGTCTAAATCAAAGGTGTATGAAAGATGTACCTCATTTATAGAGAGTATTTTAGAGATAGAGTATTGGGAAAGTAATTCCTAATGGTTGTTGGCTATCTTAAATCTAAAATGTAATGAAGAGATGCACAATTAGGTAGTGATAGAGGATAGTCTATTGATGATGTCAGTGAGTATGCAAGCCCTAGTATCACATGTGTGAAGTTTTGTATAGATTATGAGCAAAATTGCTATTGTAATTGTAATTAATTAATTATCTTATTATAGTTAATTGGGAAAGCCTCAAGGCCAACTCAATGAATTATTATGAAGATATGGTATGAAGGAAAGATGTTTTCCTTGATTGTCAAGAGCATGAAGAGTGTATTCAATTATTATGATTATTGTTGAAGTACAAAGTGCAAAAAGAAGTAGAGTTCTTATTGAATGCATGTAAGGAATCTAAGGGGTTATTAGATGTAAGAATTTTAATTTTCTTATAAGATTAGAAGGAGTAGAGGTCCAGTTAATAGGAAAAAATAAGAGAAAGTAAGAATACAATACCATTCTATTATTCTGCAAGGAATAATACCAAGATCATTTGGAAAATGGGTTCATTGGTCTTTCTCTTGAAGCTACTTGGGCAGTGGGTCCAGTTGTCTTCCACAACTCCTAACAGGGTTGACACAACTCCTAATAGAGTTGGAATCTCCTACTAGGGATTCAAAGTCTCATAATAGGGACTCATATGTATTGAATGTTGTAATCAACTCCTAATAGGGTCTATCCTCTAAAAGAAATATTTATATTACTACATCATCTTGTGGGTACCATCCCCACCTGTGTTTTCCCTTTGACCAAGGGTTTCCCTAGTTAACATATCTGGTGTTATTGTGTATG
The DNA here is from genome assembly GCA_028749045.1 of Cupressus sempervirens. Taxonomy (NCBI): domain Eukaryota; kingdom Viridiplantae; phylum Streptophyta; class Pinopsida; order Cupressales; family Cupressaceae; genus Cupressus; species Cupressus sempervirens. Next base: position 613,932,650 of record CM053789.1, read on the forward strand.
AGTATCTTGTTTTGGTTTTAATTAATATTACTCATATGGTTAATATTTTTTAAGGTGGATAATTGTGATATTAGTTGGATAACTGATTAATCCCCCCTCTCTTAGTTATATCTATGTACTATACATTCTAACAATTGGTATCAAAGAATCAATTCCTTGAAGGATAAGCTTAAAAACTTTGGGATATTGATGGTGAATATTTTCAAAAAGGATAGTCCTAGATTTGATGGGGCCAACTATGATAGTTGGAAGAAGAAGATGAAGACACATATATTGTGCATGGGTCTGGGATATTGGATCTTGACAAAGAGTAAGAAGACAATTGTTTAAGAAGTAAAGCTAGAGGGTTGTAGTGAAGAAGACAGATGTTTGTTCATGTGTAACATAAGAGAAAGAGAAGCTCTACTAACACCTCTTCTAGAGAATGATTACAATTAGGTAAAGTCACTTGAAACATCTTATGAAATTTGAAAAATATTAAAATTTACTTTTGAAGGTGATGATCATGCAAAGAGAATGAGATTATAGAATTGGATATGTGCATTTCAAGATGTTAGAATGATGGAAGATGAATATGTAAGAAGTTATATTGGTAGAATATTAAAAATTATTATAGGAATTTAGTCTCATGGTTAAACCAAAGAAGATGATGAAGTTATATGGAAGATCTTGAAAATTTTGTCACCGCCATTCAAGCAGATGGCTCAGATGATTCACCTAGTAATGCCCTGTACTAAGGATTTCACAAATGAAATGTTTCTTTGAAGATTAGAATCAATATAAGAAGATATGAGATATTCTTGAGAACTTTCAAGAGTAAAAATAGCATTTAGTGTCTTGAACATTCAACCTAATTTGACAAGGAGTGCAAGTACTCATGGAGATTTTGTTGATAGTAGAAAATCTTATGAAGACATGAAGGTTGAGGAAGGATAGCCTGTCTGGTGAGAAGAGAAAAATATGGTAAAAAAATCTTTAAATGTTGGACTTGTAATGAATTTGGTCATTATGCATCTAAATGTCCTAAAAAAGAGAAAAAATATAAGGAAAAGTTTAACCCTAGAAGAGATAGAGATAGAAATTTTTTGTATGCAAATGAAGATGAAGAATCTAATGAGAAAGGTCAAAGTGAAATTGATGACAAATTGAGATTTATGGCTATCAAGGAAGATGATCTTGATAGAGAAATTAGAGAAGAAAGAGATCTAGTTACCCAAGTGGAAAAGAAGTCTAATTGGATAATTGACAATGGTTGTTCACATCACATGACTGATGATATGAATAAGTTTATTAAGTTCAAGAACCATGATGTAGGTATTGTTAGATTTGGTAACAATGCATCCTATCATATAATAGGAATTGGATCCATTACTCTCAATATTAAAACTAACACTGATGATGTCTATTTTGTTGATGGATTGAAGCATAACTTGTTGAGTGTTGGACAGTTGGTGGACAAGGGTTATCTATTGTAGTTCATGGAGTGGACCTGTATTATCAAAGATAAAGATGGAAAGATGATTGGAAATAGCACTAGATCCATAAGTAAAGTATTTTAGTTGAATCCTACTGAAATGACATTTTTGGTAGCTAAAGTGGATAATAGTTGGTTGTGACATAAAAGATTTCATCGCATAAACTTTGATAATATTGTGAAGGTTAGTAGCAGTTTTGCAATTAGAGACTTGCTTAAGATTGTTAAGCATACTAATGTTGTGTGTAAGTAATGTATTTTTGGTAAACAAAAGAAATTATCATCCCCTAGCAAGAAGTTCACTACCAAAGAGAAGTTGGAGATCATTCACACCGATCTGAGTGGTCCTTCTAGAGTAAGAGGATTCTATGGTGAAAGATCTTTTATGATATTTTTGATGATTTCACTAGAATGATGTGGGTAGAATTTCTTAAAGAGAAATTTGGAGCTTTTGAGAAGTTTAAGATATTTAAGAATAGAGTTGAGAATGAATCTGGTGTTAAGATAAAGTGTTTGAGATTTGATAGAGGAGGAAATTCAGTTCTAGAGAGTCTAACACATTTGTGAGGAGACTGGAATCAAAAGTTAGATATCTATACCTAAAACACCAAAGAAAAATGGGATTGCTGAGAGAAGGAATAAGTTTGTAGTAGAAGCAACAAGAGTGATGATGTTTCTAAGAAATTTTGGAGAGAAGCAGTCACTACATAAATATATACTTTGAATAGAGTATAGATCAAAAAAGGCATGGACAAGAAACCTTATGAACTATGGTTTGTTCATTCACCATAAATTAAGTATTTCAAAATATTTGGGAGACAATGTTACATTAAGAGAGATGATGAGATTGGTAAGTTTGATCCTAGAAGTGATGAAGGTATGTTTCTTGGCTATTCATGAAAAGAAAGGCTTATAGATGTTTCAATTATAGAACTAAGACAATAGTTGAATGCACAAATGTAAGGATTGATGGAAAGTTTGGAACTAAAGAAAAGATGATGGATTATAATTCAAATGGAGAAGAAGATAATCTTGAAATTGTTAGACAAAATACTAAAGTTTTTGTTAAGACTAATAATGATTTTTAGAATGATATGCTAACTATTAAGAAAATAGGAGAAAATGATCTAAACTAAGAGAAGAGATAAGAGTTGAGATGTCAAATCCTACCCCTAACAAGAATCTAACAAAGAATCACCCTTCTAAGTAGATGATTGGAAGCAGAGACAAAGAAGTGATGACAAGGAATAGAGTAAATGAGGAGATATGTATGATATCTCAAGTTGAACCTAAGAGTGCAGATGAATTAGTTAAATATGATCGTTGGATTCAAAAAATGAAGGAAGAATTGGATTATATAGTGAAGAATGATACATGGGAGTTAGTTTCTAGACATAAAGACAAGAATGTGATAGGAACCAAATGGGTATTTAGGAACAAGATGAATGAACAAGGAAAAGTTGTGAGGAATAAGGATAGACTTGTATGAAAGGGATATGCACACCAAGAAGGAATAGACTACGAGGAGACATATGCACCTATAGCTAGAATAGAAGTAGTAAGAATGTTCCTAGCTTATGTAGTGAATAAGAAGTTCAAGGTTTATCAGATGATGTTAAATCAACCTTTCTAAATGGAGAACTTGAAGAAGAGGTATATATTGAGAATCCTAAAGGTTTTCCTTCATGAAAAGATAAGGACATGGTATGAAAATTAAAGAAAGATTTATATGGTCTAAAGCAAGCACCTAGAATCTACTATGCAAGGTTGGACAGTTATTTAGCAAAGCTTGAATTTTCTAAAGGTGTGATAGACAATAACTTGTAATTGAAAGAAATTGAAAATGGTTTGCTGATTATTGTAATATTTTTTGATATACTAATGTGGATTAGGTAGGCAATATGGATGAAAGAAAGAGCACTAGTAGTAGAGCATTATTTCTTGGAGGAAGATTGGTTTCTTGGTTAAGTAAGAAGCTAGATTGTATATCATAGAGTACATCTGAGGTAGAGTATGTTGTAGTAGCAATTAACTATAATAAAATCATGTGGATGAAGTAGATGTTGAAGGATATCAGAATTGAGTTTGAAGAACCTATTATCATTTACTATAATAACACAAGTATAGTGAGTATGTATAAGAATCCTATATTACATTCTAAGACTAAGCATATATCTATTAAATATCATGTGCTAAGAGAGAAATCAAAAGAAAAGGAGATCAAATTGGAGTATGTAAGTACTAAAGATTAGATTGTAGATATCTTTACAAAGCCATTTCCTAAAGATACTTTTGAGTACTTAAGAGGTACACTTGGGGTTATGCCCCTACCTACTTCTGAGTAGATGATGCAAAGAGTGCATCTGTCTAGTGGTATAGAGCACTACTATTAGCCTAGAATAAATGTTGATGCTTCCTATATGTGGGAGTATCTGGTATGTACTATGTCATTGAGGGCTCTTGGTATTTGGTATTGAAAAAAGTCTTTGGACACTCAAGCTGACTGAAGAGTTAAAGAATTAGTTATAATAATTGTTATTTTTGTATGTATTTGAGTTCTTTGACATTGATGTCAATGGGGGAGAATATGCATGAAAAAAATCTCCCAAGTATGGGGGAGAGATATATTTTTAGAGAGATTTAGAAAGATTCATGAATAGAAGTAGGAATGTGCATCTGATGTATTGTGAAGTAAAAAATTGATGTCCAAGAAGTATGCACCTATGTACATCTATTGTGTTTGAGATTATTTTTAATGTATGGATAGCTGATGCAAGTCTATAAATCGAAAGGATTTTAGACTTGCTTGATGGAGAGGATTTGAGTAGATGATTACATAAGTAGTAGTAGAGTATTACTTGGTATTCTTAAAACTTAGATATTTTTCATATATGTTGTCATCAATGCAAAATAGGGAGATTGTTAACATGAATGCTGAATATACTACTTTGGGGAGTATCCTAAGCATTGGAGAGTATTGACATGTTGCATTCATGACTTTGTTTGTCATTGATGTCAACATAGTATAGTTTTTGTATAGATTGGCTGAGTAGTAGAAAAAGATCTTGATGATATAGACAATAGTTTTTATTTCTAGTATGTGCACTTACAGACATGTTCAACATAGTGTCTTGATGAGGTGGTCAAGTGCACAGTATCTAATTCAAAGACATATGGAAGATGTGCCTAATTTATAGAGAGTACTTTAGAGACAAAGTATTAGGAAAGAAATTCCTGATAGTTGTTGGCTATCTTACATCTGTGATGTAATGAAGAGATGCATAGTCAAACAATGATAGAGGATAATCCACTAATGATGTCAGCAAGTGTAAAAGCCCTAGTATCATATGTGTGAATTTTTGTATAGACTGTAAGGAAACAATTCTATTGTAATTGTAATTAATTAATTATCTTACTATAATTAATTAGGAAATCCTCAAGCTTGACTCAATGAATTATTATGAAGATATGGCATAAAGGAAATATGTTTTCCTTGATTGTAAAGAGCATGAAGAGTGTATTCAAGTATTTTGATTTTTACTGAAGTGTGAAGTGCAAAAAGAAGTAGAGTGCTAACTGAATGTGTGTAAGTGATCCAAGGGAACTATTGGATGTGAGATTTTTGATCTACTTACAAGATCAAAAGGAGTAGAGATCTAGTTGATAGGATAGAGAAAGATGAAGGAATAGTATAATACTATTGTATTATTCTACAAGGAATAATACATAGATCATTTGGACAGTGAGTTCATTGGTATTTCCCTTGAAGTTGTTTGGGCAATAGGTCTAGCTATTTTCCACAACTCCTAACAGGGTTGGAATCTCCTAACAGGGATTCAAAGTCTCTTGATAGGGACTCTATATACTAAATGTTGTAACAAACTCTTAACATGGTCTATCTTCTAACAAGAAATATTTATATTAGTAAATCATCTTGTGGGTAACATCCCCATCAAGGTTTTCCCTCTAATCAAGGGTTTCCCTACTTATCATATATGGTGTTATTGTTGTTGGATACAATTATTCAATTGTGTGTTGTCTTTGATGTTACACAAATGTCATATCAGTTATCAGACAAAGTCTACTGAGCTCAGTTGGTTAGCAAAGAAAAAGATAGAATCTACTAAGCATTCCTAAATATTACACTGTAAAAATAATTTCTACCAAGCTCACTCAGGAGTCAAAGGATTTTGTTACAAAAGTTAGTGTTAATCGAGCTCCCAAGGTTAACAAAAGAAAGTTAGTTTCTACTGAGCTCCCATGGTCAGAAAAGGAAAATTAGTTCTTACTGAGTTCACTTGGTCTCTAAAGGATTTTGCAAAAGTTTGCAGTGTTTGGTGAGCTTCACTTGGTTAACAAAAGAAATCATTTCTGGAGCAATGTTTACCAAGCAGGGTTAGCCAATGAAGAATTTCATTATTTTGGGAAATAAGTTTAATTGTTTCATGTAATGTTTGTAGCTAACTGATGTATTGTTTAATGTAACTTGTAAATGAGCCGACTTGACAATTTGTAATGTATAAATAAAAGGTCAAGTTGTGAATTCTAAGGTATGAATGAATGAGGGAGCATGCAAGTGAGTTGATTATGAAAAGAGGAAGTGTGAGTGAATTTTGAAGAAGGATTAGATATCCTTGAGGAGCAACAAAGTTGTATTCGATCAGAGAGGATCTAGTGAAGCAGAACATAGATCTGTATTAGAAAGTTTAGTTGCATCTCATTTAGGTCACTTCATTGTTTCTTTTTCATCATTGTAGCAGTGATTTGTAAATCTCCTAACAGAGTTGGTTTAATGGCCATTTTGTAAATCCTCTAACAAGGTCGACAGTTCCACTAAATTTTTCTAGAGTCCTCTAGCAAGGCCACTCCTAGCAGGGTGATTAAATCCTCTAACAAGGTCACACCTAATAGTGTGTTTTGTAACCTTTAATAGGATTGGCTCCTAACAGGGCTCACTTTAGAAGAGTAAAAATTGGTAGCTAGTTATGTGGTGATTTTTTCCATATTGGGTTTCCATGTTAAATTTGGTGTCTCTTGTGTTCATGTTATTTCCTTTTGCATGCATGTTAATAATTGTGAATGCTTAAAGACTAGTAATAAGTTAATGCATAGCTCATCTACCGAGTTACAACATTTTTTTGTGTGGCTACTGAGTGATAGTAGTAACTAGTTATTTAAGACATCTAAGGGATCTATGGATTTATTTTGGAGTAACTAATCCACCTCCCCTCTCAGTCACTCCATCTATTTTTCCAACAATTGGTATCAAAGCTTTTGGTGCTTACATGAAGGATTTCAAGGATCTAAGCTAAAGATCAGGATGTCTTACAAGAGGGAAATTTGAAGGCTTAACATAGATAAAATTTCAGCATGGCAAGGTCTCATGAGACTCTGTCTAGCTTCCATTGGAGATACAGGAATAAAATATTTGGATGAAGCATATGTGACTCCGTCTAGCACATTATCTACTAATGACATTTTTGAGAAGAAGACTCATAACACCATGATGATAGACATTGCATTTGCCCTAAGCTATGAAGAATTTGATGATGTCAAGGACTGTAAAATTGCTTATGAAATGTGGAACACACTAAAGGATATCTATGGAAGTGATGATAATGTGAGAAGAGCCAAAGTAGAAAGTTTAAGAGGACAATTTGATCAGATGAGGATGAGAGAGGATGAAAACATTGCTAAATATGTTGAAAGAGTCAAAGTAGTTGTCAGTGCAATCAAGGCTTCTAGAGGAGATATTGAGGAGGAAATAGTTGTGAGTAAAGTTCTTAGAACATTACTTCCCATTTATGCAATTAGAGTTTCTGCAATTTAAGAAAGAAGATGTGAAGAAAATCATAAGATAAATTTAGAGGCCATAGTAGGAAGATTGACTACATTTGAGCTAGATAACTATGCCAACTATGTTCCAACTTCCAAGAACATTTAATCAGAATTTGAAGCCAAGCTTTCACTCAAAGATAAAGGCAAGAAGATAAAGGATTCTCAATCAGAAAGTGAAGAAGAATCAAAACAGAGTTCAGATAGTGATCTAGAGGTGGTTAAAGCTCTGCTTGCAAGGAAATATTCTAAAGGCAGAGGGAAATACAAAGGTAAGGTTCCTCTAATCTATATTTCATGGGAAGAAATTGGACATATTACTGCTAGGTGCCCAAATAAGCAGAACAAGGATGAGAAGAAAGGTCACAAGTGCATTGGCAAGAAAGACTTCAAATCATTTAACGAAAAAGGTAAGAAAACATGTTTCATGGCTAAGGATTCTAATGATTTTGATGAAGAAGAAGATGAAATTGTTTACATTGCTATGAAAGATGAATCTAATAATGATGAGGAAGATAAAATGACACTTATCTCTCATGTGAGAAAAAATGATACATGAGGTTTGGTAATAATGAACATTGTTTTGTAAAAGGAAGAAGAAGAATCTCACTAACCAAATAGCTTGTATTTGATAATTCCTATTGGGTTGAAGGTGTAAAACACAATTTGTTGAGTACAGTGCAACTACTCAATAATGGATTCAAAGTGGAATTCATGCATGGAAAAACAAGACTACTGGATGACAAAGGAAAGCTGATTGGATCTGGCATTCAAACGAAAGGTAACTTGCTCTATCTTGAACTTAGTGAATGTTCATGTTTTATTGCTCAAGTTGAAGAAAGTTGGTTATAGAATAGAAAGTTGTGTCATGTGAACTTTGATAATTTGGTGAGGATAAGAAAATTCAGGAAAGTTAGAGGCATTCCTAGTATAAAGAAACCTGATGTTGGTCTATGCAAGAATTGTTAGATTGGTAAGATGAGAAAAACTAGCTTTAAAAGTAAGAACTATCAATCTAAAGAAGTTTTAGAAATTATGCATACTAATTTGTGTGGACCTATTAGAATTGAAAGCTATACTAGAGAAAAGTTCTTCATTATTTTTGTTTATGATTACTCAAGAATGATGACTATCATGTATCTAAGAGAGAAATCAAAAGCATTTGAAAAGTTCAAGTGGTATTTGGCCAGAGTAGAAAAGGAAATAGGAAAAAGATTGAAATGTTTGAGGTCAAATAGAGGTGGTGAATTCATCTCCCATGAGTTCAGTAACTTTTGCATTGAAAGAGGGATCAAAATACATGTATTAGCCCCTGGAACTCCTGAGAAAAATGGAATAGCTAAAAGAAGGAATAGATCTATCATGGAATGTGCAAGAACTTTAATGATTGAAAAGAATATTTCTATCAAATACTGGAAGGAAGCTATCAGCACTGCAGTTCATACCTTGAATTGAGTTCAATTCAAGAAGGACTCATTCAAAACCCCCTATGAGTTATGGTATGGCTATAAACCCAATGTAAGTTACCTAAAATTATTTGGAAGAAAATTTTACATTTTGAAAGAATCTAGAAAAGGTAAATTTGATGTGAAAGGTGATGAAGGAATATTTTTGGAATATTCTTGCAAGAGCAAAGCATATAGATGTTTGAATTTTTCTACTCACAAAGTCATAGAAAGTCTGCATGTGAAAGTTGATGAGTTTCCAGAAAGGATTGAAGAAGAAAGAAAAAAGGAACTAGAACACTATAGGAGATTTGTTTTCATTGAACCTGATACAGTGCCAGATACGCCTATCAATCAAGAATCTTCTACTCACGAGTCTTCAATAATTGAGTTGCAGGAAGTTCAAACTAAGTTGAAGGAAATTGAGTGATATTTTGATGCTACCAAGCCAATGCCTACCGAATCTAAAGGACCCAAGCAACATAAAGAATAGCCAGAACTTGAAGTTGAAGTGCAAGAGGATGATAGCACAATTCATTCAAAAGGCAAGGAACCTATATTAGCCAAGTATGTTAGGAGACATCATACACTAGATCAGATTGTTAGAGACAAAACTAAAGGTACTATCACAAGGAGTAAGCTAAAAGATACTTGTTTACTTGTTGATTTTGAACCTAGAAGTGTCAAAGATACATTAGGAAATGAAAGTTGGATTGAGAATATGAATGAAGAGATAGAGAAAATAGAGCAAATAGAGAAGAACAAAACATGGACTCTTGTACCTAGGCCTAAAGATAAAAATGTGATTGGAACTAAGTGGGTATTCAGAAATAATTTGAATGAAGATGGTAAGGTGTCAAGGAATAAAGCTAGACTGGTATGCAAAGGATACACTCAAGAAGAAGGAATATACTATGGGGAGACTTTTTCTCCTATTGCAAGATTGGAAGGTGTCAAGACCCTACTTGTATATTCTACATACAAAGGATTTAAGGTATATCAGATGGATGTCAAGTCAAAAAATTTCAATGGTATACTAGATGAAGAAGTCTACATTGAACAGCCTAAAGCTTTTGTTGATCCAAACAAGAAGGACATGGTTAGAAAATTACACAAAGTATTGTATAGTTTGAAACAAGCCCCTAGAGTATGGTATGAAATATTGCATAATTATCTTATTCAAATAGGTTTTTAGAGAACTAATGATAATAGTAGTTTGTATATCAAGGAAGGGCTAGATAATAAGATTGTCTTGGCAGAAATATTTGTGGATGATATCTTGTTTACAGGAAATGATGACCTATGCAAAGAATTTTTAGAGCAAATGAACAAGGAATTTGAAATGTCAATGTTTGGTGAGATGAAATTCTTTGTTGGTCTTCAAATTCAGTAGAGTAAGAATGGCATCTACATTACTTAGTCTAAATACATCAAGGAGATATTGAAAAAGTTTGGTATGGAAGACTAAAAACTAGTTGGAACTCCTATGTGCACTGGTCTAAAGCTTACCAAGGAAGTTGAATCAAAGGAGGTAGATCAAACATTATATAGATCTATGATTTGAAATTTTCAGTATGTAGTTCACACAAGGCTATATTTTTCCCTTGTAGTTGGTATTCTAGCAAGACTTTCAACAAAACTAAGAGAAAATCACATAATGGTAATCAAGAGGATCATAAGATACTTGAAAGACACTGAAGATTATAAATTATGGTAAAAAATTGGAGGTAATATGGATTTGAAAGTGTTTATTGATGTAGATTGGGTAGGAAACATTGATGAGAAAACAAGTACAAGTGGAGGAGCTTTCTTTCTTGGAAAGAGGTTGGTTTCTTGGACAAGTAAAAGGAAAAATTATACATCCCAATCTATAGCAGAAGCTGAGTATGTTGCAATAGCAGTAAATTGTTCTAATATTGTTTGGTTCAAGTAGTTATTGGAAGTGATGGAGGAGGGAAACAAAGAACTTATTATTATGTTTTGTGACAATACAAGTGCAATAAACATATCTAAAAATCCAGTGATGCACTAAAAACCCAAGCACATTGCAATAAAGTATCACTTTGTCAAAGAATTAGTATAGGATAAGGAGATCAGATTGGAATATATCTATCCAAAAGAACAAATTTCTGACATATTCACTAAGCCTTTACCTAAGGATGCATTCTTGTATTGTAGAGGTAAGTTAGGGGTCATTCCCCTATCTAAAGCTCACTAAAATGAAGTTTTAGTGATGCATCAATAGGTATCAAGTTGAAGATCTATCAGTTGATGCAACATAATCTTGAAAACATTGCATATGAATCAGTACTCTAGGTACATTACTATTCATTTGGTTTGTGTTGTCTTTGGCATGTGTTGTCAAAGAGGGAGAGTATACTATCATATCTTTCTAAAATTTGAATTTTTTTGTGAAGAGTTTGATTTTTGAAAAGAAGCTATGTAATTCCTCCACAGAGGGAGATTACTATATTTAAGAAGTTTGTGGCATATAATCTAAGAGGGACAAATGTTCTAGACTTGTTCTCAAATTTCATTTTTCTATGACATGTTGTGTTGCCATCAATTCCAAAGAGGGAGATTGTTGGATACAATTGTTCAATTATGTGTTGTCATTGATGTTACACAAATGTCATATCAGTTATCAGATAGAGTCTACCGAGCTTAGTTGGTTAGAAAAGCAAAAGATAGAGTCTACTGAGCGTTCCTAAATATTGCACTATGAAGACAGTTTCTACCAAGCTCACTCAAGTGTCAAAGGATTCTATGATAGAAGTTAGTGTTAACCAAGCTCCCAAGGTTAACAAAGGAAAGTTAGTTTCTACCGAGCTCACAAAGTCAAAAAAGGAAAATTAGTTCTTATTGAGTTCACTCAGTCTCTAAAAGATTTTGTAGAAGTTTACAGTGTTTACCGAGCTTCACTTGGTTAACACTGGAAATCATTTCTAGAGAAGTGTTTATTGAGTAGGGTTGGCCAATGAAGAATTTCATTGTTTTGGGAAATAAAGTTTAATTGTTTCATGTAATGTTTGTAGTTGACTAATGTATTGTTTGATGTAACTTGTAATGAGCCAATTTGACAATTTGTAATATATAAATAAAAGGTCAAGTTGTGAATTCTAAGGTATGAATGAATGAGCGAGCATGCAAGTGAGTTGATTGTGGAAAGAGGAAGTGTGAGTGAATTTTGAAGAAGGATCAAATATCCTTGAGGAGCAGCAAAGTTGTATTCGATTAGAGAGGATCTAGTGAAGCAAAACATAGATCTGTATCAGTAGGTTTAGTTGCATCTCATTTAGGTCACTTCAATGTTGTTTTTTCATCATTGTAGCAGTGATTTGTAAATCTCCTAATAGATTTGGTTTAACAACCATTTTGTTAATCCTCTAACAAAGTGGTTAGTTCCATTGAATTATGATAAAGTCCTCTAGTAAGGCCACTCCTAGCAGGGTGATTAAATCCTCTAACAAGGTCACACCTAATAGTGTGTTTTGTAACTTTTAATAGGGTTGGCTCCTAATAGGGCCCACTTCAAAAGAGTGAAAATTGGTAGCTAGTTAGTTGGTGGTTTTTCACAAATTGGGTTTCCAAATTAAATCTTGTGTCTCTTGTGTTCATGTTATTTCCTTTTGCATGCATGTTAATAATTGTGAATGCTTAAAGATTAGTAATAAGTTAATACATAGTTTATCTACCGAGTTACAACATTTTTATGTGTGGCTACTGAGTGACAGTAGTAACTAGTTATTTAAGACATCTAAGGGATTTGTGGATTTATTTTGGAGTAATTGATTCACCCCCCCTCTTAGTTGCTCCATCTATATTTCCAACAATTGTGAATGAGTATCTTGTTGTGGTTTTAGTTAATATTACTCATACATTTAAGATTGTTTAAGCTTGATAATTGTGATATTAGTTGGATAAGTGATTCACCCTCCCCCCCACATCCTACCACTCAGTTATATTAGTGGACTATATATTCTAACATACCTATAAGAGAATGGTATGATTTATAATATCCAAAAGCCTTTCCTAGAGCTTCAAATATTAGCATAAAGAGAAAGGGAGGAATAAGGTCCCTCTATTCAAGGCCTCTAGATGATGAGAAAAAACCTTCAAGTGTTCCATTGACCAAAATGGAAAAATTGGGAGTTGAGATAGACTATAAGATCAAGCTAATCTATTGATAGGAGAAACCAATGAGTTGTAGACATTTATAGAGGAATATCTAGTCTAACTTATCACCAAACTTCATTGTATCTAATTTGATAAGTACACCTGAAGAACCATTATATTGAAGAGTATGGATAGCTTATTGAGAAATGATTATTCCATCATAAATAGGTCTACTCGAAGTAAATCTCATTTTTTCCTCACTAATGAGATGGGGAATAAGTTTTAGCAACCAGTTGGCCAATATTTTGGATAACAATTTATAAAGAGTATTACAAAGTATAATTGGCTAGTAGTCCTTGAGACTTTCCATAGAGTCCTATTTGAGAATAAGTACCATAAAAGTGTGGTTAAATTCTTTGACAAAATGTTCAAAGTTTCTAAATCCCTTCAAAGATTCCATGATTTCCTCACCTAAAAAGTGTCATCATGTTTGAAAAAAGTAGGCTGGGAAACCATCCAACCCTAGGGATTTGTCATTGTCCATCTAGGATAGGGAAACTATCTTGTCCTCTTTCTAAAAATTTCTTAATAAGGTTTTTTTATGTTCTTCCCTAATTATTTTTTCAATGTTAATAAGGAATGGATTTCGCAAGTAGAGAAGATTCTTCTAGATTGTTCAAAAAAAATTCAAAGAAAGATATCACCTCAAAGGCAACTTTCGAGGGATTTTTTGACATAGTATTTCATAATTTTTTATCTTTGAAATTTTATTGATGAACCTTGTGAATTTGGTATTGTTATGAAATTTTTTGGTATTTATGTTCTCTCCCTTTATCAAAGTCTCTAGATTTTTATTTCTAGAAAATTTCCTCTTTAGCTAGAATATCCTCCAAGCTTAGTCGAAGGTTTTCTTTTCTTGAAATACAAGTATTCATCCATTCCTCTCTTCATGACTTCTGAGTTAACACTTGCTATGTCTAACTCAATCTCATCCTTGAGAGGGAAAATGTTACAAAATTTAGTTTTGTTCCATTGGAAAAGGTTTTGCTTGATTATTGTGAGTTTTTGAACCACCTTATATATTTTGGAGCCTAAAACTTCCAAGCTTACCCACCAATCTTCATTTAATGATTCATCTTTGAACCAAATTAGCTTAGATTTAAATAGTTTTTTGATGAAGATTTTGTTGATCTATAAGCTTAAGTTTCCTATTTGTGTCTAAGACTTCATCTTTTTCAAGGTAATGTTGGATGGTCATCACTACGACTGAGCTATCCATAGAAGGTCAAGCTATAAAGAACTTGTCTACATTTTATCATAGGCTGAGAAAGTAAGAGGTCATTGAGTACCTTAGTAGAGACTAGGCTAGCATATGAGCTAAGTAAAATAGAAGAGATCAAAAATTTGGGAAGTCAGTTAATGCTACGTGAGTCAGTATATGTCAAGCACATAGAAGTTGAGTGAAACCATGAATGGTAGTTATGCCTGAGCATCATAACATTCAAGTGCTGAGTAAACTAGTTTTGACATATGAGTTTATAATTGTAAAAACACTTATGTAAGTCATTTTAGTCAACTTCTACATAATATTAAAGATTATAGAGAAATTTAAGGAGGATATTATGCATTTTTTCATATGATATTAATCCCAAGAAAAGAAGATTAACCAATCAAAAAATTAGAAGGATAAAATGACAAAAGGATGAAATGTGGATCATTGATCCTAATCTAGACCTTTCTATGATTATCTATTTAAGAAGGGTTAGACCCTAAGATCAGTGTAAGAGTGAGAGTGAATGGAAGTGAGCTTGAAGGAGACATGAGCTAACCATAGAGTAAAGGATGTTTATGTCTGAAAGGAGATTAAATAGAGAAACCTAGTAGGGAAGGATATAACAAAGATACAATATAATGAGATCATATTAAGATTTTTAAGAGAGGAGATCCATAATAATCTTTTAGAAAATATTGAAGGATCAGGTACTAAATCAGTTTTAATAGATTGAGTCAAGAAAAATCTCTTTATAGAGTGGTTCTAATAGGCCTTATTTAAATCTCCTAATAGAGTCCTTACTTTAATGTAAGTGTAAAATCCTTTAATAGGGTAAGACCTAACATTCTTAAATGCTCTTAGTAGGGAAGAGCCCTCACAAGGTACATCATCAAATATGATAGAATTATAGCCCTAATAGGCAAATTTTTTAGTTTCAGTAGTAAAATTTTTTGAGTTTCATCCCAACCCTAGTTTTACCTTCAACTTGAAGTGTTTCTAGGTTACCAAAATCATTGTGTTATGTGTTGACATTTTATATAGATGTTATGCTTAGATAGATTTCATTTCAACATCAAAATTTTATGATTATATGATATGAGATGGATTAGGTGTGAATATAGTGAATCATTTTATCAATACAAAGTTTTATAGATCATGATTCACCCTTATAGTATCTTGTTTCCCATTAAGATTTCCAATATGCATCCCATAATTCAAGTGTTAGAAGATCTAAGTAATGATTTAACCCAAAGAAAGGTAGAGTTTTATATTCCAAATGAGAGATCTCTGTGGGGGTGAATCCTAATATAAAAAATCTATCTAGTTTATCTTCTATTTGACTAAATACCTACCTTCTTTTTTTCCATGTAAAATAATTATCTTTAGGTTTTATTTCCAAAAGGGCAAATTAGGAAATCCAAATATTGAAATCATTGATGCTTGTGATAATTTTTCCAAACCTCCTCTTTTTTTTGAAGAGGATGATATTGCATTGAAATTCCCTCCTAGTACATAGAGGGATTGGAGAGACTACATATAATAGTCGATTCCTAATCATAGGCTCCTTTTGTTTACTATTGGAGTAGGCCCATAAAGGTTACTTAGGGAAGATTGGAGATTAAAGTTAAGACACCTTATAAAAGCATATATCCAATATCTTTCAATTATAGGGGGAGTAATACTAATTGTACATGGATTCTTGGTGATAGCCAAACCACTTGATGCTCCTATGGCTGGGCTGCCAAAGATTTCTCTAAATCCTAGTCTTTTTCTAAAAGCACTTAACTCCTCTTTCTTCATTTAGTCTCCTAAATAATGACAATGTTTGGCTTATATTAATTTAAAATAAAACTTTAGCAAGTGATTTTTGTTAGGGGCATTGAGGTCCCGAACATTCCATGAAATGAATTTCATTTCTTCTTGGGAAGGAACTTTCCCTTCCCTACATCAAATAGATTAGTTAATTTGGCTTGGCTTTCTGCCTTTGCATCTTGAGTTCTCAAATTATTAATGATTTTCTTCCTATATTTTTAGGATTCTTTTAGAAGTTAGGAGAGGCTAGATGTTCCTAAGATTGTTACAATCCTTTAAGATTTTTAGAATCCTCTATCCTTAGAAAATTATTTCTAAGGTCCTCATGGGTGTGGCCTTCACCCCAATGTTTTAAGATTTTTTCAAATATTTTTCTCTTTTCAATAGTCAAACCCTCCTTGATAGAGTCATTAATAAATGTATTAATTAGATCTTCTATGAGTTCCTCACAGAAAGCTTCTTTTTCTTCATTACTCATCCCATGGGTAGAGGTACTATTACCACTATGAGATAGAGAATTTTCTTCTGCAAAAGGAATCTAAGAGATTGTTTTAAGGGGAATAAGGGGTTCCTCTACATTTTTAATTCGAGGGGGGAGGGATAACTTGAACATTCCTACCAGATCTATTATTGTTTGATGGAGAAAGTCTAGGTGTACTATGTAGATTATTCATTTCCATGGACAATCCTAGATCAACACAAGTTGTTGGGGGAGGGAGGAGTGGTGGGAGCCACTTCCACCAACCCCTTCTCCCTGACAATTTCCCCTTCCTCCATTAAGGGATCTAGAGGATGCCCTCAATACCTTCTATAGGAAAGGATATTCTTTTTGTAATAATAAGCCCTATGCTATTGAGATTACAAGAGAGATTAATATCATAGTTCAATTGAGAAGCTCCCAAAGTGTCAAGTGTTTTTAGATATTTATACTTATTACATTTTTTACATGGGGGTGGCTGTCATATAATTCTATCTAGAATTTTTACTTAAAAAGTTAATGGTTCTAGGTAATATTAAGAGTTATTTGTGATGATCCTTATTTTATTACAATTTACTATTGAAAATTCCATTTCAATTAACAACTTGACATTAATAAAGGACACAAATTCATATTCTAAACCTCTAAGAAAACCTAGAGAGTTTCCTTACAACCTAGAATGTTCCTTTCCATAAAATCAACCAGAATTTCTCTAAACAAAACCCATTTTAAAAATTTGACATTATTAAAGGAATATAGATTGCAATTAGGTTACCATTTTATGAATTTAAAATGAGAGACTTAAAAAAAAATTGGATCTCCATACAGTAACTTTTGTCCTATTTCTAGAGAGAAGAAATCTAGGAAGAGAACATTATTTTTAAGAGAAGAAATTCTTACCTTCTCACCATATGTAGTCTCTAGCCAATCTCACGCTCAGGTTCTAGAAGGATCCTCACTTATCCATTTTAAAAATAGTCCATTTATTTGACACTATTATGAGAGACCATTTTTAATGACATAATTAATGATACTAGTTTTGGGCTCCTTCATAGTCATAATATTTGAAACCCTAGGGGAATCATTCTATTTTCCTACTAATGACACTAGGACTTGAATTTTTTTAATCAAATATTTAACCAGATTGAGGTTCTTTTGAATTGGATGTGCCAAGGGAGGGCCCTTAGGCCTCTTGGATGGGCTTAAAGGAATAGCAGAAGCCCTAGATTTTTTATTGAAAGAGATTATGGGGAGGATACATATGCAATCATTCATTGAATGACCAAAATAGTTTTTATTTTTGCCCCTTTGGTGTTAGGAATAAGGTGTCTCAACCTTGGATAATTCCTATTCTTATTATTTGTTTTGTAATATGTATTTCTTGCAAATAATGTTGATGTGTTGACATCTTGAATTGTGTAGAAGGAGATCATTGCTAAAACAGTTATGATGGATTCCTATGACACTTAAGAGATATGTTAGGAAGATTCAATGATAGGTGAAGACATGTGGCAACTGATAAGTTTGAGTACTATACATTGAAATTTTTTTAGGGTTCCTATTTTCTCAGAGAATGGTAAAACCCTAATACGGTTACCTTCGGGAGTAACCCTAAAGTGAAGCGCATGTTATAAGCATTTTTAGGGTTATGAAGAGGTGGTATTCGAGAAAGTGTATTGTTGGTACTATCAGTTGCTACTGGAGTCTTCTATTGTCACTGCTGAACTTCCATTGCAAGTGTATTGTAACATTGTGTTGAAGATAATACATTGTGCAGGTTCTGGAGGGGTGGGGTTGTTTTACTGAAAGGTTTTTCCCCACCGGCAAATCTTTGTGTTATGTGTTTCTTTCTCTATCTATTTTCTTTATGCTTGGTTTGCTGAAATATTGTTGTTTGCATGACATTGAATCTATAATTGTAAAAGATTTTAATAGGATTTGCACCATACTTCTCTTAAGAGATTAGTGTAGGAAGCTATTTCCACACCTGAGTTTCCTTACATTTGGGTACCATCCCTTTGTAATATTCTTCTTTCAAATAGATGTTATATAAGTCCTTTGTCTGAATCACAAAATTGAAACCAAGGGAAACTTTCCTCTTTACTGAAATTAATAGATCTTCCATAAAAGAAGAGA
This sequence comes from Cupressus sempervirens, assembly GCA_028749045.1. Classification (NCBI taxonomy): domain Eukaryota; kingdom Viridiplantae; phylum Streptophyta; class Pinopsida; order Cupressales; family Cupressaceae; genus Cupressus; species Cupressus sempervirens. The sequence goes on from CM053789.1 coordinate 613,951,219, forward strand.
AATAATTCCTTATTAGAATTGGATCTAATGGCTTACAATAAATAAAACCCAACTAGGAAGATGAATTGAAGCCACCTAGAGGAGCTGAAGAGGAAGGACCAAAGCCAATAGGTTTTTATGGAAACCGAGGCCAAAAAGAAGAGAGAAATCATTTATAAGTCATTTTTTAGGTACTTATTATTATTAATTAGTAACAATAATTAAAATAATCATGGTGAATATCTCTACTCTAAATATGATTATCTTTGCACCAAACACGATAAATTCTTCCTCAAAAAGTGACAATAATTTATAAAAGATGTTGAAATAAATTAATCACTTCTCTCATATGAAACATGGGGAAGATGGAAAAATCAATGATCAGATCAAGTCTCTGTTAGAGGGTGAGGGAGGGTGAATTAGTAATCTACAAAGTTCAGTCACCAACTAGATATTATTTCTTACTTTAAACCATGCATAACAAAGCAATAAAATAATTCTGAATAGTAATAGTAATAGTGCACAAAGATAACTCATAACACCATATTTTGTTAACTAGGGAAAGGGCTATGGGCCCACCATGCTTCTACTTTGGAAAGAATAAATTTTGAAGAGAATATTACATTTTAGAGTATCTATTCCTATGAAAGTATATTTTATTGAGAAACTATTGGAGGAATGTGTCAAGGCTAATGACACATATTCTAACATTTTTTATTCAGATCTTAATGTAATTGAGGTTGCATCATATGCTTTATGTGCAATTATCACCTTAGTTAAATCTACCAAGGAAACATGGACTAAGGGTATGGATAGTCTAAAGGAAAACTTTGATGATTGCATGAAGATCATATTATCATAAGGAAGGACAACATTTTTGATAGTTTTGGATATATTTTTGACATTTTGACCTTTTTCATTGATGTTAAAGGGGGAGTAGTTGTAGAAAAATGAAAAGTTCTTGAATTGTCAAAAGGGGAGAATATTGTGCCAATAGTGGCATGTTGTGATGGTTAAGTTGTTGAGTTGTTATCCTTGCCATCAAGGTTCAAATCTAATGGGGATGAGGTCCCCTTTTTGTGGCCTCACTAGTTCATAGCTCCAGGTCAAAGTGTTTACCCCTCAAAAAGAAAAGAAAAAAAAGGGGAGAATATTGTAAGTACATAATGTGAAACATATTGTAAGAGGGATCATACGTAAAGTTGGACAAATTGTAATAAGATGTAATGTAATGTGTTGCTTATTTTTTGTTGTGTTAAGTTTTTGTCACCTAGCCAATTTTCCCTATTTTGTTGCCATCAATGCCAAAGGGGGAGATTGTTGATAATTAGCTAATAGAGATATGTAATTATTGTCATTTATGGAAACACATGATGTACATGCTCATAGGAAACCTCAAAAATAAAGATACTTAGTGTTTGTTAATCAAAAAATTGTCTAAGTATAGAATTTGATTCACAACAATGTATTGTTTTGTCTATAACTTTTCGTTGATGTCATATTATGACTAGTGAAGTTTGATGAAGATGGTATACATGTTGGAGATGATGTATATAACCTTGAAAGTTAGTACGCACTACATAAAACATAGATAATCATGTTCTAGCAAAATAGGATAGTAGAATTGAAGGAAAGGATTATTTTGTTTACAAGATAATTACTTGTCTAATTAGGGTCGACATCCTAGATGTTTACTCTAAGTTGAAAAAGTGGATTGTGGTCTTAGCTAACCCAACAATTTTTTTGTAAAGGCATGGTATTTATGCAAACGACATTTTGTGAGAAGGAGTGTGCTATCATGTAATTAAGATTTTGATCAATTGTATGTGAACTTTTGTGAAAGCAATATATGTGAAGTTTTATACAAGCTATTTTGTGATCTAAGATTGAGCTAAAGATTAGAGATCAATCAAGGAAGAAGATACAATACTTATATTCTAGAAATTTGATTACTTGTTTGGGCAGTGAGCTCTTCTTGTAATTGGAAGTGCATGTTTGGGTAGTGGGCTCATCTTGCATTTACTATACTAGAACTCCTAATAGGGTTGGAATCTCTTACCAGGTATTCAAAGTCTCCTAACAGGGACTACTTATACTAAATTTACTCATTGAATCCTAAAAAGGCCTACCCTCTAATAAGGAACTTATGTATAAGTATATTATCTAGTGGGTATCATCGCCACAGAGGTTTTCCCTTGGCCAGGGTTTTTGTAGTTAACAAAATATGGTGTTACGAGTTATCTTTGTACATTGCTACTGTTACTATTACTATTTAGCATTACTTTATTAACTTGTTATGCATGGTTTAAAGTAAGAAATAATATCTAGTTTTTGACTAACATTTATAGATTGTTGATTCAGCACCCACCCCCCTCCACCCCCCTCTTAGTAATCCATATTTCTAATAGTTTCAAATGCCTTTGCAATGTTTGAAAAAAATTGATGCCCTAGAAAATTATGTAGAGGATCAAGAAATTATTCAAGAACTAAAGGTGAATGTAGATAAGAACATGAAAGATCCCCTTGATATTACCAATCAACCCTTGATCACAATTAAGGTAACATTACTGTGGATAAGGAAGGCTGGATCAAACTTAGAAAAAATCAAGAAAAGAAAAACCTAGAATGAGAATAACTAAAACATATTTCACTAAATTTTTTCCATGGAAATGTTTGAAAGATAAATCCCTAAGGAAAGATCTAAGTAAGACAAAGGAAAACCATGTAAAGGGAAGGAATCCAAACATTAAATAAAAAAAACATGACAAGAAAAGGTGAGGAAAGACAACTCTTCTTCTCGAAAATCAAATATGCCTAGGCTTCATGGTTGAATTCAGTCAAGCCATTAACAACTCAAAGATGGAATTTTCTAGAACAAAGGAAGACACAAAGAAGGTATGTCAAGGAAAAGGTATTTACTCTAACCCTTAATTTGTATGCAGGGAAAATAGATTATAATCTAGTAGATGATGTGGAAATCAAGTCTTCCATTAATACAAAAAAAATGCTTTAGAGATAAACATAGGTTGCTAATTAGACCAATAGGATGCCTTCAAATAATATAGACATTAGTTCCAACTTAGGTTTTTCTCATCTAGTTAAGAAAACTAATTTCATTCATCACAATAAAGATAATAGCCCTAAAGCTATCTTAGAACCTAATTGGAATAGGGATTCATCAAGTGGAGAACTAAACCCTAGCATTCCTTTTAATAATGTTGATCTAAGGATTTAAAAACTTGGGAACAAAAGAATAATAAGAACGTTGTAGATTATTTTACCAACTCTAAACCAAATAACAGAGTAATTTTGAAGATCTATAAAGAATCAAACAATAAGGGCCGGTCTAATAATTTGAGAAACCCTAATTTTAATTCAAAGAATAAATGTCTTTACAACCAAAAGGAAACATTTATTAAGAACAATAAAAAATGGCCTTACCTCAGATATCTCAGATAGAGAGCAATTAACCAAGTATAGAAATATAAATACCTTAAATAATCAAGTCAAGAATGAAAAATTCCTTATTATCAATAATGAACATAGAAAACAATATTGGCAAGAATGTGAAAACTGTCATATCTTTTCTTACTAGAGTGGTCATGTCTCATTAAATCTAGGTTTAGCTAATTGTTTAAGAGAATTTATATTCTAATAGGTTAGATTTTCAAACCTTTCTAATTGTTTGGTATACCTTGACTGTAGGAACAAATTCAGGAGAGAAAACCTTCTATCAAATCCTTTTTTCTTTTATAAAGTTTATAGTTTTAATTTCTTTAAATGGAGACCTAATACAACTAAGAAAAGATGAAAAAATAATAATTCCAACATAGATTTCTATAAAATATTTACCAATTAAATTACTTAATCTTCATTTAATAGAACACATTGGATTCTTGATTGGAGAATTCATTCAATTTGAAGATAATTTTAAGGAAACTAATGATGTTAAGGTCTTAGTTAATATCAAACAAGAAAAACTAGATGGAAAAATAATCAAACTTCTAACTAATAGATGCATATATAAAATAAATTATAGTAAATGTGTGAAAAGTACTCACAATATAATGGTTCTTGTATCAGAAAGTAAAAAAGACAATAGTACCTTAAGTCTTAAAGAATATAAAAGAAAGAAAAATCTAAAAAATATATTGGCTAATATTATCAAAGAAAGGAAAAGAGAATCAAATCAAATTGAAAAAATCAAACAATCCAAATTTAGTTCACACCCCCCAAACTAATATCAAATATATGGTCCAAAACTCAGTCTCGCTAGCATGATTGTTCTTATAGGATATATTGAATAAGGAAAAATAAAAGAGGAGATAGTGATCCAATCTGTTGACAACTTTAGTAGTCCTACATTCAATAAGGCCCTAGCCTAGGAATAATCTACTAAGAATCTAAATGAAGCTAGGAGTATATAACCTATAAACAATATTCCTAGCAAGAAAACATACAACACTCAACAATACAATTTATGTTACCATCAAAATGTGTATTTAGAAGATATTAAAGAAAACTTGAATACATGTAAACAACTAAGGAAAGTTCTCTTTATAATCCAAAATGATATTAATAACCAAATAATCTTATGGTAAAAAAGAACATTCAAAACATCAACAAACAATTTTGCAACCCCTAGTTCTAGAAGTTGGTATTGATATAGTAACTAAGAATATCTCAGAAACAAATTTCTTTTAGGAAACTAACATTGACTCAATCCAAAGTCAAATCAATAGAATAGTGAAAAATAGATTCTATTCACTAGGGACATTAGAAGAGTCTAATAGACTTATCCTTGAAAAACTGCATAAATTAGATAAGATAAATAATTCAAGGCATACAAATGATATCCTAACTTGTCCTTGTAGTAAGGGGGAAAGGGTAGAAATATGGAAGTAAATATAATAAAATTAATAGCATAATAGTAATAAATGAATTGATATTAAAAACTAAGACATGTAATTTAGCTTCAAATAACCAAAAAAACTTAAAAAATAAAAATAAAAACTTCATAAATGTTGGCAAACCTAGAAGGAGGTAAATGCCTATTTAAAAATGATAAAGTTTTAACTAACTCCCAAGAGAAATAAGTTAATAAAAATAAAGTTGGCATACAAGTTCATTTAGAGGAAGAAAATTATATAAGGAACTGCGAGATTGCCAACCAAGAGGATCTTTTTTCTGCACTAGAAAATGATATTATTACTCAACACTAGAAAAAACTTAGAATTCTAAAAAACCCATTAATAGAACAAGACAAGATAACATGCAATGAAATGGAGAACCAAACCATGCATGTGGATGCAATACACAACATAGGTAAAGATAAAAACTCTAATTCTGGATTTAGTGACAAAATTATTTAGGAGCTTAGGGAAGAAAATGAAGTAAATATTGAAAATTCAATAAAAATAGAATATTAAATGTCAATAATAATCTAGATAAGTTAGGTATTACAACTACCTTAAAAGGCACTGATCAACCAAAATGTAGAAAGAAAAATAAAAGGTGAGATAGGAAATCACTAGTAGAACTAAGGTTAGTAGTAGGGTTGAATATGAATAAAAGGAAGATTAACTATTTATTACATGCTGGGAAGGGGAAAGTCCTTCCCAAAAAACCATGAAAATCACAATGTGGAATAGTAGGGGCCTAAACATCCCTAAGAAATAAATATTATTAAAACATAATGTTAGCTTATTTGAATAAATAATTATTTTATTACAAGAAACTAAGCCAAATAAAGAAGAGGGAGAAAAACTTAATAAGAAATTAGGAATCTAGAACTTTAAAATGATATAATGTTGAGGAGCTTTAGGTGGCATTGGAATTATTTAGGATATGGGTAAAATTGATTTCAAACTTCTTATATACCAATTGGATCGGTGGAAACATTAGAAGTCTCAAAATTGAAATTCAATTCATACTCATAAATTTGTATGGACCAATTTTTATGGTGAACATGAACAAATTATGGAATGAAATTAGTATTTTCTTAGAATAAAATCATAATAAAAAAATCTTATTAGGTGGAGATTTCAATGCTATTCCTAACCTAGAAGAAAAATATAGAGGCTCCCAATCAATCACATAGATTATGACGGACTTCAGAGAATGACTATTAGATAATTATTTGATTGGTATCCTAATCTCTAATGAAATGTAACATGGAATAATAGAAGAATAGGATTCTATAATATAGCATAAATATTGGATATATTTTTATTCAAAAGGGACCTTAGTACTTTTAGGTCAAGTTTCAAAACTTCAATTCTCCCTTATGCAGGTTCTAATCGTTTCCTAGTAAGACTTGAATTAAAAAAACAACTAAAGCCTTCTAAAAACCCCTTCAAATGTGAACAAATATGATATTTAGATGAAATATTTTTTAACAACATAATACAATAGTGACATGAGAGTAATTTTGAAGGATCTAGAATATTTTTTTTGTAGAAAAACTAAAAATGTTAAAAAATGATTTTAAAATGGAACAAGGAACACTTCAATACTATTTTTAAATAAAAGCTATAAAATGAAGAGGAAATTAAAAAACATAATGAATAAATCAATGAGAAGCGAATGAATAATGATAAATATATGAGAGAAAAATAACTTCTAGCTAAGAAAGAAAATATCTTAGCAAAAAATATATTTATTAGAGATAGAAATCATAAGAGTCATGGTTACTAGGAGATAGAGAAATGAAATTATTCCATAATAGCACTATTATTAAAATAAATACCAATATAATAAAAAAAAATCAAGGATAACGAGGAAATATATGCAAAAATGGAGATCAAATAGAAAAAATATTTGTAGATTATTATACCAACATATTAAATAATTATGAAACACCTAATCTCATCACTCAAAATATAATGAAAATTATATTCCCAAAGTAAAAATCGATGAGGATAACAAGATTTTAAGTAAGAAATTTTCTATCGAATAAATTAATAAGGCTCTATTTAAAATAAATCCAAATAAATCCCTAGGTCTAGATGGCTTTGAACCATTCTTTTTTCAATAATTGTTGGGACATCCTAGGCTATGATTTGTGGGAAGTTATTGAAGCTACCATAAGTTCTGTGAACTGTTTAACTAAAATCAACAATACTTTCTTACATCAATACCTAAAAAAACTAGAACATGAAGTCCATCAAGATTTAGATTTATAGCACTATGTAACACTATTCATAAAATATATTCCAAAGCATTAGCTAATAGACTCAACAGAGTCCTTCAAAAACTCATTTTAGAAGAACAAATTGGCTTTGTTCCAAATAGATCAATATTTTATGGAATAATTTTTTTTTAGAAAAAAGAGGTCAGACCACTATAATATTTTATTGATAAAACTAATTCAAAAGCTTAGTTGGGAAAGAATTAAAAAGAAAACCCAAAATCATTGCTCAATACAAAAGTTTGAATCATCAAATATTACATTAATAGCAAGTTGAATTGGGGACCAACCCAACATTTAGTTCAAATAAATAATTATTTTATGAATTAATACATTTGATTCAAATTAATAAATAAGCTTGTATGTAAATAAAATTAGAAATACAATAGGCCTACAGTAAGGTGGATTGGCGATTTCTTTGTAAAGTCATGGAAACCTTTGTTTTCTCCAAGCAATGGATAAACGTAATTTATAATTGCATATCCACCCCTAAAATATCCCTACTCATAAATGGAAATCTTGAAGGATATTTCAATGTATCTAAAGTATTGGGAAATGATATCCTTTATCCCCTTTTCTATTAATAATAATGGTTGAAGCATTTGGAAAAGTGATTAAAGAAGCTCAATTAGGAGGGAAGATTTGGGGAATCACAATTGCATAGAAGATGTCTAAAATGACCCATTAATAATTCATAGATGATACTATTTGCCAAGGAGAAAGAACAATAAAAGATCCAAGGAACTTTAAACAAGTTATTACTGCTTACATGGAATCTTCATTACAAAGAGTTAATCTAGATAAATTTGAGATCTTTTTCCTAAATATATCACCTAAATTAGAAAGAAATATTTGTAACATTATGGGATACAAGAAAGTAAATTTCCTCTATAAATATTTAGAGATCCAACTTGATAAAGGGATTAGAGAAACTAATACTTGGAACCTTATTGTAAAAAAAACTAGACCAAAAATTGTAAAATTAGAAAGGAAAATGGTTAACAAAAGATGGTAGAACTATTATGATTAAATTTGTAGTATCAACAATTCCTACGCATCAAATTTTGTGCCTCCTTCTTTTGAGAGTTAAAAATAAATTAGATAATAGACTAAGAAACTTCTTTTATCAATGTATGTAGATGAAAAGAAAAAAGAAAGCTCTAATTCAATGGGATAAAATTTGTGGACGTACAGAAGTAGGCATTAATAATTTGAACTAGAAAAATGAAGCTTTGGGAGAAAATCTTGTTTGGAGAATGTATCAAGAAAATGATAGTAGATGTGCATTAAATTTTATTCCATAAATACCTAAATAGCTCATATCCCACTTCTCTTTTTGAACTAAAAACCCACCTAAATGATCTAGAATATAGAACTTCACATTACAATGTCATCCACGTATCTCTAAAAACCCAACATGGGACATAGGTCTAGGTAGGGAGGCCCTATTATGGGAAGATTCTTGGGACAAACTACCTCCTCCTGAAATCTTAAATTTACCAACAAACATAAAATCTACTCTTACTAACATATTAGGCAAACAAGTTTGTGATTATATGCAATTTTATCAATATAACCATAAGAATTGATGGAATTGGAAATTCATCCAAGATACTAATCTATCGAACCAGGAAAAATATATTTATAATCAATTTCTAAATAATAGACCAACTAACCATAAATAAAAGTTGGGTATATTAATTTGGGATCCATTTAAGTTGGGTAAATATTTGTTAAGAAAGGCTACAAAATGATATGAAACTCTCAATAATGGGAAAAAATTGGCATTCCTCTCAATTTTTTTTGGAATCTCACATGTCTTCCAAAGGCATGCACTTTTATTTGTGCAACATTGTTAGAAATGTTTACAATAATGAAAGAGGGGGGGGGGGGGGTGAATTAGTTACTCAAGGTCCATAAGTACCATTTAAAAAATCAAACATTAAACATTCACTGTTTTGCTTATCCTATTGTAGCTCAGTCTCTATTATATACTGATAAAATAAATTGCTTGTAGTTCACTCTCCTAGGGTAATAGAATTGTTGAATGTAAAACACTACAAAACATTCAACACAAGTTTGACACTAAGATTTAACATGGAAATCCAATTTGAGAAAAACCACCAACAACATGTTACCACTTTTTCACTCTTTTGAAGTGAGATCTATTAGGAGCCAACCCTATTAAAGGTTACAATAAACACTATTAAATGTGACCTGGTTAGAGGATTTAATCACCCTATTAGGAGTGGCCTTGTGAGAGGACTTTGATCATTCCATTGAGAATGTCACCTTTCCAAAGGATTTACATAGATTGTTAAGTCCTTCAATGACTATTAGATTAATCTTTGATTAAAAGGATTTCAATGCAAATTGTTTATAATGATTAGAAAGAAAATAGTAGGATTTTGATCTGTATGATTACAACTCACTTGTAGTTTTAGATCAATGTTCGGTTCATGTCTTGATTCTCTAATAAGTTCTATCTTGTCATATCCATCTTTGATTCTCTTGACAACTCTTCAAGAAATCAATATTCTTTTCATAACAAACTTTAATCCTTCTACTCAAATTCACTTATCAACTTCAAAAACATCTACACAAGCATTTCCTTTCTCTTGGTTTTCTCTCACACACACTTTGTCTTTGACTCTATGCCTCCTTAAATAGGTAATTCTAGCTTTTCCAGTTTTCATGATTACCATAGATCTTAGGGTTTACAATCTGATTCATCAGGTTCATTATATCTATTTATCTTCCTTCTTTTCTAGAAACTTCTCATCCATAAAAGTTGATCATAGGTATTATAACTAATCATATAATTGAATTAAATGGTCCAACTCATTAATGTTATCTTCAATGCACTTTCCATATCCCGAGAAATCAATAGAGTCACCTAGAAATCATGATTTATCATATGCATTCAAAATACTATCACTTGGCTTTTGGTAAGTTCTAACACTTGATCATCACTAAATTACTCAATTCTTGTAGAACTCTTGGCTTGACATCAACTATCTTTCTTGGTTAATACCGATTCTCGACCAACATTGAATTTTCTTAGTACTTACTGTGGCTTGGTTGACACTAGCATCACTTGACATTCCTTACACTTTCACTCTATTGCTTGGTCAAGCTTTACATCAATGATATATCCTAACTTTTATTGTAAATACTTGAGCATCAACATGATATAAACAACCACATTGTCTTATTAGAGTCTAAGTAATCAAATATCCATTGTAGCTTCCTTTTCATAACTCAACCTTTCCTTTATTTTCTATTGTTATGAGAAACTTCTCAAATTCTCTTCATCAATCAAATAGTAACATGTCTCATTAGTATATTTGACATCAATGAGAAAACAATTTTTTTTCCAATTGTAGTTTCCATAAAACATGAAAAGATAGAATACTTATAGCTGATAGATTCACCAACTAGGGATTTGAGGGTCCCACAAGATGTTCTTTATGTGAAAACAACTTAGAAATGACATAACTTATTCTTTAGCAATGTCCTGACACTAATAAATTTCATAAATGGTTATGTAATAAATTGATTTAGTCAACAATGTTCCCAAAAAACACTCAAATACTTTGTGAATAGTTGACCTAAAGGGAAAATCGAGAGTTTACAATGATCTATGGAAACTATCCACTTCAATTTTTATATGGGAGATATGGAAGGAGAGAAACAAAAGGATCTTTACCAATGAAACTGTGTATTAGACTTTTCTAATTAGTAAAATAGAAGCATTCATTGTAGAAGTTGAAAATAATAATCTAATAAACTATCAAATCGAAGAAGGGTATTTATCTTAATGGGATGTTGAAATGCATTAAAAATGGTTTAATCTTATAAACCTACCATTAATTCATTTAAAAACTAGCAAACTTGCTAGATATAATTGTAAATAGGAGCCTCCATCATTTGGCTAAGCCAAACTCAATTTTGATGGGACATCAAGAGGTAATTGAGGGCTTGTGAGCCTTAGTTATATTATTCACTCTGATAATAATTTTTGGTTAATCAAGCAATCTAAGTAGTTAGGAACCGAAACTAATAACTTAGCAGAATCAAAAGCTTTAATTGAGAACCTAAACTTTAGCTTGAAGATAGGGATTAAAAGATTAATAATAGAAGGGGATTTTGAAATTATATTAAATGCCCTTAGGAAAAGAAGCACACAAAAATGATCTTTAAATTCAAAACATGAATATGTTATTATAGCATTGGATAAGTTTGAAGAAATAACCATTAAACATATATATCAAGAAGGAAATAAAGAAGAAAATTAATTAGTTAAGAAAGGAGAAAATGATGAACAATCCTTCTTGATGAATAACTTGATCCATCTGGATTAAAGTAAATGCATACATGTAGTACGTCAAATAAACTAATGGTATAGTTATATAAAGTCTAAATGAGATGTGATTAAAACTTTAGTCATCAAAAATCTAAATGAAATGTAATTAAAAGTTTACCCAAGATGTTTCGTAAAAAAGAGTGCAACTAAAAATGGGGATTAGTATAGTTTCCCTAAGGCTTGCTACCATAAATCTCTTATCTAGGTCAATATCAAATTAAGTTTAAAAAAATTAAATTAATATAACTACTTTTGAATAAGGAATACAGATAAATGGATAAATCAACTCTTAGGAACTTCCAATGGACACTCTTTTCAACCTACTCAACTAAATAACTAGAAAATAGATGTTATAAATCTTCATAATCAAAACTAATTCATACTCAATTAGTATAGAAATTAAACATAATAATTTTCTAGACCTAATCAAGAATCATTGAATATGGGATATCTATACTTTATTCTTAATTTAGATTGGTAATTAGCTCTTGCATAGTGCCTTAACAATTGGTCATTTCCTTTTTTCTCCTTGTTTATTTTATGATTTTCTCTATTTTTAGCATTCTGACTAATGCCTTTTGGCTAGCCTATGTATATAATAATCTTTTCCTTCCAATTATGCTATCTGTATCCCTCTTCTTTCTTCAAAATTTGGCTATGGGTGGTTATTGTATGTTTGAAAATATTACTACTTTTGAACATTACAATATATCTTCAAATAATAATTTCCTCCTAGTTTCTTCTTTAGTTCTATTCTCACTTGTTTTCTTTCCTCTCCCTTTTCTTATGTTCTGTTGTCTTCTATGGTAGCTTCCCTAGGTTCTCCATTGTAATCTTTCTTTCCTTATTTAGTTTCTCTCTCTCTCTCTCTCTCTCTCTCTCTCTCTCTCTCTCTCTCTCTCTCTCTCTCACACACACACACACACACACACACACACACACACACACACACACACACACACACACACACACACACACACACACACACACAGAGGTATTTTAGTATTATGCTTAATCTCTCTTCACATTTAGATCTAAATCTTATAATATTTTAGACAATAATACCTCTTTTATGTTTCATTAGACTTAACTTATCTTTTTAGTATCTAAGTTACAAGGACATCTTTATTATGAGAAAATGAGCCATCATATTACTAAGTGGATTTTAAAATTAGCAGTTTCTCATCACTTTAATAATTCCATTATTCTCATTGTTATCATATTTTTATATTTTTCTAGACCTTTCTAGTATTTACTTTAGCATTTACATCCTTTCCTATCTCTTCCCTTTTCAGATTTCCTTTATATTTATATTTGTTTCTCAGTTTCCTACATAAATGGGTTCTTAGAATGGATTCCTTTGTAGTTTTATTTTATTCCTATAAAATTATTTCTATGGCCTTTAAGGGGGATACCAAACATGAAAGATGAAATTTTATGCTTTAAAAGGTAGATGAAATGACTAGGTATGCAATTTTCAAGGCACTAGGATAATGATGTTTCAATTACAAAAGAACCTGGATGAATAATAGTTCTATAATTTGGTTTTTCATAGTTGTTCTAGCCAAAGAATCAACTTCTCACTAAGATATTATTAGGATTTGTCTAAATGTATTTGAATCCACTTGGTTGGAAGGTATTTAACATGTTTTATTAAGTATCAATAGGCTTTTAGAAATCCCTTACCCTGAATATTATATGGAACATCGATTGAGAAGTCTATTAAATACTCTTATTATTCATTGACCATATTTATTCACTAGAGATCCCAATCAATTTAACCAAGTGTGGCATGAGATGGAATACACTCTCTAGTTTCTTCTATATTGGAGAGAAATTATCTTGGAAGATAACGAAATCTGCTTTGACAAATATATAAATATATTTGGGTTTCATATATCTCCCTTAATTGACGCTAGTGACCTCAACTGACTAACTCTTCTACTTCCAAATATTAATAAGTACAACAAGAGGACAAGTAAAAAAGACTCAGCTATTGGGACTAGATGACCTAGATTCCAATGAAGATGTGCAAGAGGATTTAATCATGGTTTTTGGTCAAGTATTCTGTCACTTATGGTCACTCATATAATATTTTTTTATGGATTAGGTCTAATATTGTTAGTTTCCATACAATATATGGTTGTCTCTCTCTCTATCTTTATTTTACTATAGTTTTGAATTTAGGGTCCTATTTTTATCTTTTCTCTATATTCTCTTTTTTTCCTTATAATCTTCCTAGGATGGGGATTTTTGGTAATCAAAGTTTTCTATTTTTGTCTGGTATCCACCTATATCATATAGAATTGAGCTGAAATATTTTATATAAACTTTCAAGCATCAACTATAAGTCAAGTTATAAGCACATGAATTATGGTGTTTACTACTTTGATCATAGTTTTCTATTTGGTAATGTGATTTCTATATTACTTTTTGCCCTGCATCTGAATTCCTATATTTAGGGTATAGCTCTTTCTAGAATTATTTATAAAGTATAGCTAGAAGAATGGTCTTTATAAATATAAATCACTATTAAAAAATATAACTTATTAAACATATTTATATCATATCATAGTCCTAATCAAGTAATATTTTTAAAAATATTTGACCCATATTGTTAGAAGAAGCTTTAATTTTTCTAAAATCACACATTAACTAATATTAATTTAAGAAAAAAACTCAAATAAACACTTCATTTCTATAAAGTAATGAAGTATGATAAAGGCATAGGACTACATGTCAACTAATTATCTTATGAATAATAGCTCTAATTCATCTAAGGACAATACTGGAAAATATTATGATAGGAAAATTAAGTAATACTTGAATGATATCATTTTCTACTTATAAGGGTTTAAATTCATCCTTTACCCTTTAGCAATAAATGTGATAGAGAGGGTTGTTTCAAAAATTTGGCTAGAGGATGATTCAGTCAACATTCTAAAATGTCTTAAAGGCCAATTTTATCTTTCTTGGATTATAGACAACATTATAAATGAAAATATTTCTATCCTCAATACTTTTGAGGACTACTTCATTAGTCATACTTACCATAAAGCCAATGGGGCTACTGATACCATGGCCAACGTGGCTATTATGTGTCAAATCTTACAAATATGGATGGTTGGTATTAAAGGGGTCATCATTAAAGATAGTGATGTATGCTACGTTAGATATACTTTTTATTATGAGGAGTGGTAGAGGTGGTGCTGGTACTCACCATAACTATGCCTTTTATCACATGAATTCTAGGTCTTTTTGTTATCTGTTGTGTTTCCCTTCATCTCTTTCTTTTTCTCTACATACATAAAAAAGAGAATGGGAGGCTAAAGAAGACATTGGGAGCCTACTAGATGCCTTTTTATCACATGGATTCTGGGTCTTTTTGTTATCTGTTGTGTTTCCCTTCATCTCTTTCTTTTTCTCTACATACAAAAAAAAAGGAATGGAAGGCCAAAGAAGATGTTGAGAGCCTGCTAGATGTGATAAATAGAGGAAGAGAATGGAAATTTTGGAAGTGTTGAGAAAAAGAGGTATTGCTACTTTTCTTGAGAAGCTACATGGGGGCAATCCCCAAGTTACCTAGTTGTTTTTGGAAAATTGGAATGAGGGATAATTGACTATGAATGGAAGGAAGTATTCCATCATTGAGGAGTATATCTCCAAGGTCATGGGCATCCCAATCATTGGTATGAATTTTTACAAAGACAGGAAGATCTTTGACTTTGTAGTGGGCACCTTCTCAAAGATGCCCGAGGAGAAGAAGCAATAGGTGAAGAAAAAAGGTATTACCTACGTTCAATCTAACTCTTTGAAGAAATTTTGGAGGATTATTCTTAGGGCCATTATTTCCTATATTACCCTTAATGGAAGATTATCTAGGGTTTATAAGTATCATTTTGTTATGATTAATCACTTTAGGCATAATGTTAATATTTCTATTCCTTTTTATTTATATGATTCACTAAACAATAACATCAATGGGATTAGAGATCAGACTATTACTAATCCCCCCTTTATTATGGCCTTGTGCTTCTCATTTATGAGGAAATTAAAGCTAACAATGTAGGGAAGTTAATTGAAATCAAGACTACAAAGGGTGATGGGGATGCTTCTGATGACTATGATGATTCCTCAGAGGAGGAGGATAGAGATGGCCCTAACTTTGATGAGGACTTTGAACCAAGAAATAGTAAGAAGAAAAATGTTAAAAGAAAAACTTCTAGAGAGAAGCTTCACAAAAGGATGAAAAAGGACAACCATGCTAACTCTGAAGATGATCTTATCTCTAGTGAGAATGACACATGCATGGATATGGAGGTTTTGTATACACTCAGGAAGACTAGCACTACTAAGAAATATAGGAAGGATGAAAATCCCTTGAAATCTTGGAAGAAGAAATGAAGGGAGATGTCTTCTGAGAATGATGAGGAGGAAGGTGAGGAGATGGAAATGGAACGGGATGAAGAGGTTGTGAGATTGACCTCTAAGGAAATGGAAAAGCAACCACATCAAGAGGAGACTATGGGATTTGAGGAGTACATGGAGTAGAGCCCTATCAATAATATGGACCTGGAAGACTAGTAGGGATTTGAGACTCCCACCAACCCTGTGGAAGAACAAATGAAAGACAAAAATTTGATAGTTACTACATTTGCTAAAGGGATGATGACAACTTGGAAAAACATTAACATGGACAACATCTTCTTAGAGATCACCAGAGAAATTGTCAGCCTAAAAATTCATGAAGACTTGGAAGGGAAGGTGGAATTATAGAAGCTCTTTGACACTACTATGTTGACCATGAGTGAATTTAGCAAGGAAGATGACTTCAATTCTCTAAAAAATTCTAAGAGCAACATAATGGACAACTTCAGGGCCATTAAATGGTTATTCCACTAGATTGCTGAGATTAAGGAGATAGTGAGCCTAATGGAAGGAAAGAAGACCTATGCAAAAGGGGATAACGCTGAGTCTAACTATTATGCTGACCTTGTTGCTTTCTATAGCATAGAAGCTAAAGTGTTGGATCTTTCCAATAAAGTAAATGCAACTCAAGCTACCCTACAAGGCATGTCTAACCAGAGCTACCTTATCCTAAAAGACTCCAATGAAAACCTCAAGGCTCTTATCAATAGACTAGAGGGTAATGGAATGGAAAAGGAAATGATCATTGTAGATGATGGGGGTGTTGGAGTTGATACAAAAGGCCTAGGGAGTTGGACTAGGTCTAGCAAGAAGAACAAAGTCTCTAATTACAATAATGAGCTCACTGAGATCAAAGAGGTTGCAAGCAAGATGGAAACTTTGGAGAAGGAGGATGTGAACCTCCTTATGAACATGGACTTCTATTTCTAGTTGTACTTTTTGTGTTGTTTCAAGTTGTCCCTATTTTGATGGCCTTTCTAGTTGCACTTTTTGGTTGTTTTCCCTCTTTAGCTCTATTTCTTTTTAGCTTGGTCTTTTAATTCTTTATTCTCTTGTACTGTAAAGGGTTTTAGGGGCCCTTCTAACCTATTTTATTTATAATAAAAAAATGTGATAGAAAAGTTAATTTAATGTTTTAAAATAAATTCCCTAATCAATCTCATATATTTAGGATATACTCAAAAGAATTAGCAAGCATAATCATTCTCGGATGCCATTGATCTAAGAATATGTCAATCTTAGTTTCTTAGCTTTACAGAGGAATTGTATCTATCATAATATATTTTTCTCCAAGTATGATTGAACATATAATTGTTATAAATTTTAGTAACATAATTAAAATATATCAGAATATAGTAATTTAAAGAATAATAAATGTTTAATTCTAACTTTCATTTTGTCTTCATTATTTCCATAAATCCAATGTCAAGAATAAACAAAACTTTTAGTATTTGGTTAGATATTTTTATTGGAAATATTATTGAAGACCATGTTTTGAATAGATAATTATAAACTTTATAGTCAACAATACCATTAATTTAAGGGTCTCCTAAATTAAATTCAGCAATCCAGATTTATGTGTCATATCTCTTTTAATACGTTTTCTCTCAATACAAAAGTTTCATCAAACTCTTAATCGTTAGATTTAGATATAAGTTTTTAATTATTGTATTAGCTAGTAAACATAATTTTATGAGTATAATATTCATGTGAAATACATAATGTAGCCATTATTATTGATAGCTCATCTTATCTCTATTGTCTGATGTTATTTTTCTCTAAGCTCTCAACCTACCTATGATTTTAATCTAAGTTATTCAGGGTCTATATTTTGTGTGCTATCCTCTGCATTTTAGTTAGTATTTTTTTTGGTAGCCAAGGCTTAGACTTTTTGTTTCTTCCCCCTCTTAGCCTTTTCCTTATCTTCTCCCCTTATTTTTCTTTTTGTTGTTGGGTGCTTTCCATCCTAGTTCTTACAAGGGTTATTTCTTTTATTGGCTATTTTGTTTTTCCCTTTTAGTCCCCCTCTTTAAGTTTTTTTTTTTTTTTTTTTTTCTTCAGTATTATTCATGGGTTTGTTAGCTACATTTTGGTTTCCTTCTTTCTATGGCCCTCTTTATAATGTCTTTGTTTTTTTCCCAATTTTTCCTATTTCGTAGGATTCTAGTTTCATTAAGTAAGTAACTTTTTGAAGTAAGATTATTTCTCCTTTTTTTGTTATATCTACAATCCACATAAGATCTATGGATATAAAAACTTGGGGCAAACATCCTTAGGATCTTTCTTTGGTTTGCAAAGTTATCATCATATTTTGAATAACATAGATAAGCAAAGTTAACTTTTCTTTTATTCTTTTTTTTTTTGTTCACATAAAGATAGGTTATTATCTAGATTATATTTTTCTCTACCTCATCTCTTATTTCCACAAAATAGAGAGTCATTAAATATCTCATATCAAGGAATTATTTAATAAAATAATGAAAAATTTCAAGATCGATTTCTATATTATGTTGATAGTACTAATATTGATCTTAGTCAAAGCTCTAAAAGTATGTGCATTATCAAAAGAAACATTAATTCATCAAGAAGGCAATATGTATAGTAGAAAACAACTAAACATATTAAAAAGGTAATTTGATATCAACAAAGGAGAAAATGAATAAAGAAGTCAAAATGATGGTCAAATTCTGAAAAAAGTAATGGATGATTGCATTTAGTATCCATAAAATACAAGGAAAATGAAAAGATAGAAATACTATCAAATAGAAAGTAAAATAAGTTGATAAATGATTCAAAGATATAATATTTCTCATGTAAGAGAAGGTGTTCCTTTTCAAAGTCTTTTATGAAAATAAAGTTAAATATATCACAATATTGATAGGATGTTTGCATCCAGGGATAGATTGGGGGCTTTCTTTCCCATTCATTTTCCCCCAATGCCTCCACTTTGAATAGGGAAAACTTCATTGTAAAGTTTAAAATTAATAAAAATATGCAAAAGCCTTTTATCGATAAAAAAAATGATTGGTCCAAAAAATAGATGTTTTGGGAGTCATTTTTAAGTTTTCTTTTTTAATTTTATTTATTTTTTTAACTTGTTCTGAAAATGACAATTTTTTTAGTTGATAAGATTGTTAAAGCATACACTTTTTTGCTTTTTTGGTTCTTTTCAAGCATTATCTTTTATAGGCTATGGTTTATCTCATTTGTTAAATTGTGATTCCCATGACCAAAACAAAATGGTGTCACTTAAAAGCTTTAGAGGATCTCATGGTCACATAATAGTATTTTCATTGAATAATGATTTACCAATGCTCTATATCTATAATTACTATTACAAGAATGTTGAAAAATAAATTTTACATCAAGAGGAGTATTTAGCATGGAATTTTTAATAGTAAAACCTTACTCATTTCTTTCTTCAACCTATTAACATGGATTTTTAAAAAAAAATTCCCTCTAACCACTTAATTTTTTTTTATTTTAACATATTTCGTAAGACCTAAGCTAGGATTTAAACAACTTCAACTCAAATAATATTGAGAATACATTGAGGATCTATAACTTCATCAAATGATGCTTTTGTTTTATTTTATTTGATAATATTGAAAACCTCATCTATTTCCTTTTTTCTTGTTATCCATATCTCGTTATAGTATAGGTTTCTTTACCCAACTTTTCGTAAGGGTTTCATAACAACTACTAATTTTGAATGTTTTATCGTTGGAGTAAGATTATAATTATGGTTAGCACTACTATTAATGTTAAGGTTATTGTTTTGTTAATAACAGAATTAAGGATACAAGTACAAATATAATTAAAGGTATCCTTGGAACTATGGTTAGAGTTATAATTAAGGTAAAGGTTATAATTATCTTATTCTTGTACCATCATAAATTGTAAGAAACTTATTAGTGTATACAATTTCATGTTCATTTAGCACCAAATAGGATTAAATAAAATCCTCAACTTATTACTCAATATAACAATAAAATTTTTAAAAAAATACTATTGAGCGAGATGGCTAAGGGAAAAGTGGGTGTGGTGAGCAGGAAAGATGGATTCAAAAATTCAAGGGGGAATGAAGCAGAATCATTTGGATCTAGAGATCAAGAAGGGACAATTATGGACTCTAAAAAGGGGAAGGATCTTGATGAAGGTGGGACAATAGAGGATCTAGGGGGGTCCTAGGTAGGCTATCTTTCTGACAAAAAAGTGGTCTAGTCTATTTGGCATCAAGTCAATAGGTAAGTCCTCCTTTTCACTGGTAAAGAATATTTCTTTGGATAGGCAAGGTATGTTAACACTAGAAATCCCAAATCAAACATAGATAAAAATATTTCTAAGATGGATTTAACTTTGGTGGGGAGGTTTTTAGGGGCCAAGCCCAACATTGAGGTTGTTCATGCCTTTGTTTAAAGGAAATGATCTCTAAAGGGCCAAGTTGACATTATTGCTATGGTGAAAGGTTACCTATCCTTTAGTTTTTCTTGTGAAGATGATAAACAAGAGATTCTATGCAATAGTCCTTGGGTTGTGGGTAAACATACTTTGATTCTACAAAAATGGGCACCAAACTTGAACTATCATGATGAATCTAGGATTCAAACACCAATATGGATTAGGTTGATAGGGTTAACTCTAGAGTTTTGGGTGGAGGATGTATTTTAAGGTATTGCTACTACCTTTGGTGAACTTCTTTCTATGGACCCAGTTACAATGTTGAGAAGAAGATTGACCTGTGCAAGAATTTGTGTGGGAGTTCTTCAAGGTATGGATATGCTAGATGTTATTTCTCTCAAATCTAAACTAGGAATTTAGAAACATAAAATAGAGTATGAATCAATCCCCTTTGTCTATTTTCATTGCAAAAATATGGGGGCTAAAAAATTCCCATCTTTAAATGGAGCTCCCAAAAAGTTTTAAAAAAATTGGGTTAAAAAAGGCTTGAATGATCAGGTTGAAGCTAAGAAAAGAAATTGTAAGGAAGGGAATACTAAAGAGGTAAGTGTTTTGGTGAAGGGAACCTTGGTGGTTATTAATTTAGAGTAGGTGGAATCAACTCAAACAAAGGAGAATGCCGAAGTGAAAAACTAGGAATAGTTACCTTTGGATCATAGTAGTGAAGCCAAAAATATTATATTAGCACAGGAAAGAGATATGGATAGTTCTAGTAAAGGGGATGAAGAAGGTAATGGGGAGATTCAGATGGAAGATATTAACAAATATGAGTTTGAATCCCATGAGGAACATGAGTGTATCATTATCAAAAAGGAAACTCAAAGTTTGGTTAGACCTCTTTTAGATGTTATAGCCATAGAGAGTAATCAAAAGTGGGGGGATGTTGAAGAAATCTCTAAAGCTTTGTAGGGGGACGATGATGACTCTAGGGTAGACTGGATGAAAGTGGGGGCTAAAAAAACCACTAAATTAAAAGAGAAAATGGAGGTTTTATCTTCTAAAAAGAATAAAGAGAATGCACTATTAAAACCAAGAGTAATAAGAAAGGATATATCCTAAGCACACCATCTAGAAAAGGCATTAAAAAAGGCAATTTTAAGAAAAACAAGGCTAGGGACACTTGTTTACCTCTAATACTATCATGTAAAGGTATCAAAGCTAGAGATGTTGGTCTATCTCCTTCTTCCATAGGAAGGCCATCCAATGTGCAGAGAAGAATACTGGAGGCTAATAGAAGTATAGAAGATGGTAGTCAAAGGACTATCTTAGACTCAAAATCTTTTCATAAGAAATAAAGTCTATATCATGGAATATTAGAGGACTAAATAATTCTCACAAGCAAGATATAATGAAAAATATGATTAGGGAAAACAAATTAGATATTGTTCTTATTCAAGAAACAAAAAATATTAGAGGATAAAGTTGAAGGTCTTTTGTTGTTTCGAGGAGGTAAGATTATTGATAATTATTCTGATGGGGCCTCAGGTGGGATGGCAATTTACTAGAATGATAAATATACAAAGGGGGAACTTATCTCTCAAAATAGAAATATGATGAACATTATATTTACCAATTTAAAGGATGGCTCTAATTGGGTGCTTACTAATGTTTATGCTCTCAATTCCAAATGGGGAAGAAAGGCACTTTGGGAAGCTATTACCATTTAGAGAAAAAAATTTGTAGATGAAAATTGGATAATTATGGTGGATTTTAATACTCCATTGAAAGAAAATAAGAAGATGGGAGGATGTCAAACTAACTTAAATAACAAATTGGAATTAATGGAACTTATTCACAATCTATTGGAAATGATTGAAAAGATCTTTGAATGAAGAATGATGGAATTGGTAAAGAATTCTTTCAATCATTGTTTTGTCATTGATGTCAAACTTGCTAACTACATGAATGCCAATTGCTTAAGTGATCCAAATATTATCACTTAGTTGATTGACAAGATATAAGTAGAAAACCTAGAGAAAGGTTGAAGTTATGATGTTTTAATGAAGTATAAGGATCAGCTAAGACAATGATGAAATCATGTATTAATGTCATACTTTGAGACACAGGGAATAAACACTACAAAATGCAAGGTTGGACTCAACCATTTGCAAAGACTGACTAAGTTCATTTGTGAGTGTCGAGCAATCCTTTAGGTACTGAGCATCAAAAAAAGGTAGTGGATGCCAAGCAAATCTCTTAGGGTGTTGAGCATCAATAAATAGCAGTAGAAGTCGAGTAACCCAGTTAATGCCAAGCATCCGTAAACCAATGATGTCGAGTTGCTGCATTATTTGTTAACTCAAAAAAATTGCCAGATCAGTAACGATAAGTTTGTTACATTGAATTTTGTGAATTAGTTGGATGATAAGGATGATGAGTAGATGTCACACAATTTTATGTAAACCATGCAAACTAATTCAAGGCGAATACTGATGGATTTTCTAGAAGAAATAGTTTGGAGGGAAAATAATTTCTAAAATCAATTCAAATTGATAAGCGGGAAGACTTGAGTGGAAAATGAAGAATAGAATGTCTTTATAAGGAGTTACAGGTCAGAGATCAAAAATGAGAGAGTGAGTTGGTCATAAGTGTGGTCGTGTGAAGAAGCCAAGAGAAGGCTAGTGTGAAGTGTCAAGAAGAGGACACAGTAAGGAGTAAGCATAGAACATCAAGACTCTGAGTTGATCAAGTAACCATAGAGTGCATTGGCATAATGAGTGGAAGAACTCAAGGAGATAGATCTTGAAGGGAAGACAAGTTTTCAGCACTGCAAGGAAGAAAATCCAAGCAAAGAAAAAAATTGAAGAGTGACATGAAATCTGTAAGGTTAGAGCTGCAATCTTTATCAGGTCAAAACCTTTCTAATACTTTCTTATCATTGTATTAGACATTAAAATCCTACATTGCTAGGTTAGCTTAATAGCTAGGTGGATAAGCCTCAAGAAAAGGATAGAAGATCCCTAGGAGAAGGATAAGAGATCTTGAGGAGAAGGATAGGAGATCCTTAGAGAGGGATAAAAGATTCTTTTGAGAAGGTGACTGTAAATCCCATGGACTTGGGTGGCCCTAACAGCTCTATGTAAATCCTTTAATAAGGTGGCATTCTAAGTTGAATGTTCTTAAGTCCTCTAACATGACACACTCCTAACAAGGTGTATAAATCCTTTATCAAGGTCACATCTGACAGTGTGTAAAGTCTTTAACAAGGCAACCATCGAAAGTGGTTAAAATCAATTGCACAGTAATTTTGTGCATGTCATCTCCACCCCATTTTTATCTTCTTATTCCTGGAGGTTTTTTGGGTCACCAAAATCCTTTGTGTTATGAGGTGATGCATGTTTACTTTTCATGATTGTTCAATGTTTAATTGCATGCATGATAATTTCAATTATATGCCATTAAGGATTTGACAAGAAAGTAAAAGGGCTAGTACTTCTGATTCACCCCCATTTTATTAAAAAAAAATTGTATTGGACATTATTGGACCTTGAATAACTGATTCACACCCCACCCCCCCCCCCCCCCCCCTCTCATAGTTATTCTAAAAGAATTCTAACAATTGCCATCACAACCCACTACTGATTTGTTTCAAGGTACTAGTAGTATGAAGATCAAGATGTCCAAGAGAGAAGTTCCCAAGCTAAACAAAGACAACTTTGTTGCATGGAAAAGTCTGATGAAGTTGCACCTTGGATCAATAGGTGACTATGCATAGACCTCAATCATAGCTGATCATGTAGACCTTGTAGGATCCCTCACTGCAGAAGACATGAACAAGAAGAAGGAGTACAATCAAGCGATGTTAGAGATTTCTTCAGCACTAAGCTATGCCAAGTATGATGACATCAAAGAATGTGGCACTACACATTAGATGTGGAAAACATTATCAAACATCTATGGAGGAGATGACAATGTCAAGAGAGCCAAAAGAGAGAGCCTAAGATGAAAGTTTGATGACATGAAAATGGAAGAAGGAGAGAATGCTACTCAATACGGTGCAAGAATGAAAGAAGTGGTAAGTGCCATAAGAAGCCTAGGAGGACAGTTATCAGAAGAAATAGTATGTAGCAAATACTTGAGAACTTTGCTTCCTATCTATGTTATAAGAGTATAAGCCATCCAAGAGCTAAGGTGTGTACTAGGAAACACATTGTCATTTGAAGGAATAATTGGAAGACTCACTGCCTTTGAGCTATCCAATTTGACAACTACAAGCCAAAAAACTTTGAATCTACATTCAAAGCCAAGATGACAATAAAAGACAATGAGGACGTGCAAACAAAGAAAAAGAGTGGAAAAGGAAAGTATGTATCTAGTGACAGTAGCACTGATGAAGATGATGTAGACCAATTGGAGGCATTACTAGAAAGAAGATTTCATAGAGGAAGAGGAAAATTCAAAGGTAAGCTACCAATTATTTGTTTCAATTGTAATGAAGTTGGTCACATTGTAGCCAGATGCACACAAAAGAAAAATTACAAGGATGGAGACAACCTCAAGAACAAGAAAGAGGACAACAAGGACTACAGAGGTAAAGGCAAAAGATGCTACATCATTGAAGAAGACTCTGACGAGAATGATGATGAAGTAGTCTATGTGGCTATGAAAGATGAATCAAATGAAGATGAAGCAACTTCCCTAGTAACCTACATGAACAAGAATAACAAATGGATCATAGAAAGTGGATGCTCTCATCACATGACTAGAGATAAAAGTAAGTTCATTACCTTTATTCAATATGAAGGAAATTGTGTTAGATTTGGTAACAATGCACCATGTCAGATCAAAGGGAAAGATAGTATCGAGCTTACTAAAAAGATATCATGTGATGAATTATAACTTGTTAGGTGTCATACAGTTAGGAAACATAGGATGCAAGGTTGAATTTGAAAATGGAGTTGCCAAGATCTATGATTCTCAAGGAAGTCTAATAGGAAAAGGTGACTAGATTAGGAGTAATTTGTTCTACCTAGACATGGAAGATGCTTCTTTTCTCATTGTTCAAACTGATAATGTATGGTTATGGAACAAGAGGCTATGTCATGTAAATTTTGATAATCTGGTAAGCATCAGCAAAATGAAGAAAGTCAGAGGTCTACCAAAGTTGAAGAAGCCTGATAACACCATGTGCAAACAATGCAAACTAGGGAAGATGACCAAGTCAACTTTCAAAAGCAAGGCTTATACTTCTAATGAAGTATTAGAGCTAGTTCATACTAACTTGTGTGGTCCTATTGAAGTGCAAAGCTACAAAGGTGACAGATACATAATGATATTTGTGGATGACTATTCAAGGATGATGATAGTCATGTTACTGAAACAAAAATCTATTGGAATATTCAAATAGGAAGAATGATTCTGAGAGGGTGGGGGGGAATCAAAAATATTGTATTTTTACCATTAAAACTTTTAACTGAAAGTAGATTGCATGCATATAAACATATCAAACAATTATGAGAAACACATAAGCATCACCACATAACACTTGAGATTTTGGTAACCTAGAAACCCTCCAAGAATAAGAAGGTAAAACTGGGGTGGGGATGATACCCACAAAATTTACTGCAACAATAAGGTTTTAACCACTTCTGATGGTCTTCCCTGTTAAAGGCCTGCCCTTTTAAAGGCTTTACACTCTATCAATAGTGACCTGGTTAAAGGATTTACAAACACTTTACATGAAGTGTCACCCTGCTAAAGGATTTAATCACCTATTTAAAGGATCTACAAAATAGTTGTTAAGCTAACCTATCACCATAGGGTTTTTCATTCTAATTGCTAGATAATATTAGATATAATAAACCTGATAGATTACAATTCTTCTATTGCTGAATATAGGCACTTGATTCTGCTCTCTCTAATCTTGATCCTCTGTGATCTGATACTCTTTTCTTTGAAATAGTTTTCCTTTTAACACCCTTGTATATCCACTCACTCCTTTTTTTATCACTAAAATTTTGTCTTCCTTATAAAGACATTTGAGGATTTAGGGTTAGGTATGAATCTACAATCCATATTCAATCTCTATTTCCCGTTCATTGTTTGCACGGATTCCATTGGTTGCATGCCTTCTCCATTTTTCTTATTGGCTTCATGTAGATTGCATAAGAAATACAAAATATTCAATCTTATCATTTAATCCTTCGAGATTCATCACATGTCGACCATGAAAATGGTTTACATATGAATCAATGAAGTTACAAACTCATATGTACATTCTGTGTTACTCGACACTTGCTGATTTCAGATGCTCGACACTAATAACAAACTGGCTTACTCAGCACCTTTTGCATTTTGTATTGCTTAGCACTTGATTCTGCTCGGCACCTAAAGTCATTCAACACTTGAACTTCACTCGGCACCTAATCTTCACTTGGCACCTAAAGACTATTCGGCACATGAAGATCACTTGGAACCTGAAGTCTTTCTTGACTCGGCTCATGTTGTGGCTCGACATACATGGTGTACTCGGCTCCAATATAGAAAGTGGTTAAGTGTATTGGCCCTCAAGTGTCAAAAACCATTATGAGGTTAACAATCTCCCCCTTTGACATGAGTGACAAAAACACTTAACTGACCTTATTAGTACATTCACTAATCTATTTGGTATATACAGAGTTTAAAGAAAACTTGATCAAAATTTGTAACTTACAATATATACCTCAAAATTATTGTAACTCCCCCTGAGTTGGTTGTGCCTTATGCATCTTATAGTATCTCCCCCTTAGTTAATAAGATATTCAAAATTATTGTAACTCCCCTTTTATTCTTATCTCCCCCTTTTTTGACACTTATGTCAAAGGGTTTTAAGGGTTGAGACCATATTTCACCAAAAATGTTCTGTTTACCTCCATAATCATCTTGAGAGCTGCATCCCAAATGTTCAAAGCAATTTCCAGTGACTTGTGCTAGATGGCAGTCTCTACAGCAAGATGAATAAGTCCATCTAATGTAAAAAGATTAGGATCTTTCTTAAAAATAGTTTCTGGATAGACTTGTTCCTTATGGAGTAATTCCAAATGTGGGGTAATGGAGGACTATAGTTGTATCAGTTTTGCCTTGATATTGGCCTCATCTACTGTTAATATAGCTATTTCTTTCTGAGTGTGAAGCGATTGAGCAAAATGCTTCTCACTTTGAGTTGGATCATTTGGTAGCTGTATGCTTGAAATGTTTAAATTTCTCTTCAAGCTCAGTATCTTTTGGCTTGTCTCTTGTGTGAAATATGAAAAGTCACACAACTTTTTGTACAATGAGAATATATTTTCAAGTACCTTTTTCACTTTGTCTATTAATTTTGCCAATTCAACTTGGGAAAGTGCAATTTGACTTGATATTTGCTCATTTACTTTTTCTTGAAATTTTCCTTCAGACCATTCCATAAGTTTTGCATTTTTTTTTTGGTCTTCATTTGTCACTTGGTCAAGAATATCTGATAATTGCTCCATGATATGCTTTGACTCATCTAGTGATTGCAAACTGAAGGCATCCATAAAGATGTCCTTAATCTCATGTCGTGTTTGCTTTTGTTTATACTCCTTCCTGAGTATCTCTTGTCTCTTTCTCCTATTCAGCGCTTCCTGCACCTCATTGATTTGATCAATGGTTATTGTTTTTGATTCATAGCCTGGTATGACTATCTCCTCATCTAATTTAGGGTCTCCATAGTGAAGTACCCATGCAACTTTTGTAGTACTAGATCTTGGTACAGATATTTGTAATGGCTATTGTGAAGGAGTTAACAAGGTAGGAAAATTTATTAGTGTTTGTATTTCCTCCTACTCTTTAGGGGTTTCCTCTATTTTCTCCTCTTCTTGTCTACTTCCTTGATCAATTATAGTAATCTTAGGAAGTGCACCTTGTGTTTGTGCTATAGGATCAGATGTAATAGTCTGTCCTATTTTTTCTGTTCTTTTTTCTATAGCTACAATCATCTTCTATATTAAGGTGTCAATTATGCCTGTTGAAATAACTATGGGCATTTGAGGTTGACCATTAGTAGCTATAGAGATGATGGAAGGTGGTTCTTATGGATTCACCTTATCTCTAACTGTGCTTTCTACTAGTTTTTGCAGTTCATCCATACTGACCAATACTAGATCTGCACATAATATTGTTTGATGTTTAGATTGGTCAAGGATTCTTTTGAGATCTTTTGCAGTTAATGGATTGATGTTCTAACCAGAAGTGTCAGGGACATCAATAATAGTTACAGTTTCTGCAGATGTGATGGGTACATGAGGAGGGCTAGAGGGTGGCAATTATGTGTCTTGCACACTCTGGTCTAGTTGCTACTCTTGCTCAATTGTTGCCGTTACATCTTGTTTTTATGTCTCTACCTCCTCTCCATATTTCTTTTCTTCTTTCTTCCTCTTTTCTTCTTCTTTCTTTTCTTCTTCTCTCTTTTCCTTGGCTCTTCCTGTGTTTCCTTGATTGGTTTCTTCTTTGTGGCTTCCTCTTTAGCCTTTTGAGTGGAGGCCCTTGTTGTAGCTCGGGTTGTTGGCTTTTGAGGTGATGGCATGGCAGATTTCTTTGGTTTTTGCTAAGCTAGAGGCTATTCTATTGTCTTTCTTTTCTTTGACTTAGCTTCAGTTGGTGCTTCCTTGGCTTCTTTGTCTTCTGCACCTGTCTCCTTGTCTTCACCTAGGCCTTGAGTTAATTCCATTGGGCCTTGTTCCTGTTCATCTTCATCATCATCATTGTCATCTTCATCTTCTTCTGCTTCAGCCTCAATTTCTTCACCAAATTTCTTCTTAATCTTCTTTAACAATTTGTCTTTCTTCTTTAATGTGGAAGCAGTCTTTAATTCCATATTTATTTTTGATCTTACCACATCATAAGTGCCAAAATGTGGAGCACTTTTATCTATCTCTTTTGCCAATAATGTAGTTATTGCTATAGATGCCTCATCAACATTGATTTCATATCCAAATAGCTTTAGCCATCTCACTCTTAGAATTGCAACTTGAATATATGTAAAGTCAATATCAACCAAGAAGCATATATCATTAACATGTTTTTCTACTAAAGAAATTGGTATTCTCACCCTTTGCTTCATGGATTTCTTAAAATCTTCAAAATAACTTGTCATCAGGGTATCAAAATTTTCTCCCATCTATTCTATATATTCATTGATTTGGGCAATGATAGTTCTATCATTCCTCCATGTAACTTTTCCGAAAGAGGGAAACTCATTTTGAACATAAAAGAATATATAAATTAGAATTACTCCAAATTTGCATTGAGCACCCTTTGTCCTTCTTATGGCAGCTAGGTTTTCAGTAATCTATTGTAGTTGTAGTTCTGCAAGAGCATAAGTATGATCCTTTTTCACCAATTTGTAACCTACATCTACTGCAATACATGGCACACTGTTGAGTCTACTGGATTGATAGAACTTATGGGCAATGACTCTAATAGCAAACTCAATTAGAGGATCCTGAATGGTGTGAATTGTCATTCCTCTCTTATTCCACTGAGCACTAGTGTTCTTTTTAATAACCTCCTTTGATTCACTTCTCAAGGTTTTGAACCGATCTAGGGTAGGGTACCCAGTTACCCTATGTATGATTTCTTTGGTTAATTTGATGGGAATATCTTCCAACCACAAACTTCTGCCATGAATTTTTCTTAACACAAGTTTAACCCATTTTATTTTGAATACGGTGGGAAAGCTCAAAACTTGGGTCAAACCCTTTCTTTCAACAATTTTGAACTCATCTTTTAAGACTCCATCTAAGCACAATTTCCCATAGGCTTGCCTTATCTCCATATCTCCTAGGGCTCCTATCTTACAATTGTAGCATCTTCTCACGTCTTGAACCATTACAACTTTTGGGGGTATTTGGGAGAGAGCTCCAACTGGGTTATTTTTGTATGCAACTTCAGGAATGGGATGAAAATCAGGTTTCTTGACCTCATTTGACACTAACTGAACTTCAAATGACTCTTTGTCTTTGATTTTCTTGGAACTTGACGCCATTTAGGAAAACTAGGGTTTCCTTTTTATGAAATATGAAACTACATAACTTAGTACAAATGAGAAATACCTCAAGATCAATGGAAATGCATTGAGAGATGTTGCAATCTGCTTGAAGTGCAAGATTCTCTGTTATGAAGTTTCTCTTCTCTCTTTCTCTTCTTTACTTCTTGATCATGATGAGGAAAACTGATTGGAATCACGATAATATACCCTATTTCCATCACATTAAATGCTCAACTACCAACTCAGCTTCTAAATTTTTTTAACCTAAGTTAGCTTGCACTATATTTTCACTTTACTTAGCTTCCATTGGAGTTAACCAACTCGGCATCAGTTATCAACTTGGTCGCTTGATAGGAACTCAACATGTGTTGGAGTTTAACTCGGCATCCAAAAATAGCTCGGCAACACCATTTAGATTTTGTCTTATGCAGATTTTATACTTTGCATTGCTTCTTTGTCTTGGGACTAGTTTGTGATATAGCTTTATATATCATTCCCATATACTTCTCATGCTTAGTTTGATGAAGTGTGATCACTTGACCCATTGGGTGAAGTGATCCCTCCACTTGACGTGTTGCATTCATCTTTCTTTTTCCAAGTCTTATTCGCTTGCCCCCTTATCTTTTCGACATCAATCTTTTATTTGCCCTTATTTTCTTCATTCTTAGGTGCCTTTGACCTTGTAGGACAGTTTTTGCTGATATGACCAGTTTTCAGACAACTGAAACATGTGCTTTGATTCAACCATCTTTTATAGTTTCCTTTGAAATGTGTTCTTATGTAGTTCTATGGTATATGTCCATATTCTTGATAGTAATGACAGCTATACCTGGTGTTGTAATCCCAATGATAGTGACTTACACTTCCTTTTGATTTTGTTGGTTGATTTGATGTCCATATAGGCTTTGATCTACATTCAAATGCTCTATGTCCATACTTCTTGCAATTATGACAATGTCCATCAAATTTTTGTCTCCTTGTAATTCTAGATTTGCAATCTTGTGTCATATGTCCTCGCATGTTGCATTTGTGATAGTAGCTCTTGCTCTTGGGTGTATTTGGCTGATTGAATCTCCCACTCTTGCAAACATTAGTAGTATGCCCCTTATTATTACAGTAATGACAAGTGGGTTTTGAATTCTTACCTGTGTCATCTTTTTTCTCAACACTCTTTGATGATTCTCCAACTTCAATACTGTTGTATCCAAGTCTTGATGTATCATGGGAAGATTTTGGGGATTTTAGCAACTGTTCAAAATACTTGATGGCTTCACTTGACTTGTTGAGATTCTCTGCTATCTCTCTTTCTCTGTTCAATTCATTCTACAGTTGTTGATTCTGCATCTTCAAAGTAGAGATCTCAATATCTTTCATATTAAGCTCATGATGAAAATTCATTATTTGGGAAAGTGTATCCATCTGCATGTTTGAGATCCTTGTTAATTCAGTACATTTTTCTTCAAGTCTATTTGCAAGATTTATTTTGTCATTTTCCATCATGACTCTATCCTCAACTACTCTTTTCTTCTATTTAGTGATTCCACATAACATTATGGCCTATTTTTCATGTTCTATCTTGAGAGATCTTATCTCCTCTGCTTGAACTTTTTTTTTCTCCATCAGTTCTGCTATTGCTGGATCAAACTCTTTAGTGTCTCCATTGGCACACAGTTTTGTGGTATCAATCTCCTTGTAGTTTATATCATTGTCAGCTATGGCTATATCTTTCCTTCTCTTCAAGGATTTTCTCAATTCTTCCCTTGCTTCTTCTACTTTGTGTAGAGCCAGTTGCATATCAATAACTTGATTGTTAATAATCTTCCCAAGTTTGAAGACATCCATCTTTAGATCTTTTTCTTCAAGTTGTTAGACTTCTTTTTGTGAGAACCAATTGCTCTGATACCAATTGTTGGAATATTCAAATAGGAAGAATGCTTCTGAGAGGCGGGGGGTGAATCTGAAGTATTGTATTTTTACCATTAAAATTTTTAACTAAAAGTAGATTGTATGCATATAAACATATCAAACAATTATGAGAAACACATAAGCATCACCACATAACACTTGAGATTTTGATAACCCAAAAATCCTCCAAGAATAAGTAGGTAAAACTGGGGTGGGGATGATACCCACAAAATTTACTGCACCAATAAGGTTTTAACCACTTCTGATGGTCTGCCCTTTTAAAGGCTTTACACTGTATCAATAGTGACCTGGTTAAAGGATTTACAAACACTTTACATGAAGTGTCACCACGTTAAAGGATTTAATCGCCTATTTAAAGGATGTACAAAATAGCTATTAAGCTAACCTATCACCATAGGGTTTTTCATTCTAATTGCTAGAGAATATTAGATATAATAAACCTGATAGATTACAATTCTTCGATTGCTGAATATAGGCACTTGATTCTGCTCTCTCTGATCTTGATCCTCTGTGATCTGATACTCTTTTCTCTGAAATAGTTTTCCTTTTAACACCCTTGTATATCCACTCACTCCTTTTTTTATCACTAAAATTTTGTCTTCCTTATAAAGACATTTGAGGATTTAGGGTTAGGTATGAATCTACGATCCATATTCAATCTCTATTTCCCGTTCATTGTTTACACTGATTCTATTAGTTGCATGCCTTCTCCATTTTTCTTATTGGCTGCATAGGAAATATAAAATATTTGATCTTATCATTTAATCCTTTGAGATTCATCACATGTCAACCATAAAAATGGTTTACATATGAATCAATGAAGTTACAAACTCATATCCACATTCTATGTTACTCTACACTTGCTGATTTCAGATGCTCAGCACTAATGACAAATTGGCTTGCTCGGCACCTATTGCATTTTTGTATTGCTCAGCATCATTTGTGACTCAGCACTTGAATATCACTCAGCACCTATATCTGCTCGACACTTGATTCTGCTCGGCACCTAAAGTCATTTTGCACTTGAACTTCACTTGGCACCTGATCTTCACTCGACACTTGAAGACTATTCGGCACATGAAGATCACTCGGCACCTAAAGTCTTTCTTGACTCAGCTTATGTTGTGGCTCAACATATATGGTGTACTCGGCTCCAATATAGAAAGTGGTTAAGTGTATTGGCGCTCAAGTGTCAAAAACCATTATGAGGTTAAAAAAATTATAATAATTCCAAATGTTTAAATGGTACTTGGAAAAAGTTGAGAAAGGGACTAGGAAGAGTCTAAAATGTCTCAGATCTGATAGAGGAGGTGAATCCACATCAATAGAATTTGAAGAATTCTACAATGAAAGAGGGATCAAAAGGTAGACATCAACACCCAGGACTCCACCTCAAAATGGTATAGTAGAAAGAAGGAATAGATTAGTTATTGACTACGCCAAAACCTTAATGATGGAGAAAAATGTTGCACTCAAGTACTAGAGAGAAGCTGTAAGTACTGTAGTCTACACACTCAACAGAGTTCAAGTCAAGAAAGCTACAAATGCAATACCTTTTGAATTATGGTATGGGCATTCTCATAATGTAAAATATTTCAAAATATTTGGATGCAAATGCTATATATATAAAGAGTCTAGAAATGAAAAGTTTGATGCAAAGAGTGAGGAAGGCACATTTCTAGAAGCAAAGCTTATAAGTGCTTGAATGTTAACACTGACAAAGTAGTAGAAAGAAAAAATGTGAAAGAAGTTCAAAGTGTTGAAAACACCAAGAAAGAAGAAGAATACAAGACCTTTTTATACTTTTATGAAGGTATACCTAATAATGGTGAAGTTGCAACTTAGAATGACAATCAGCAACAAAATCCAATATCTATCAAGTCACGGATAGTGAATGCCGAGCAACAGACACATTCAAAAGCCAAGCTACAGAATATAGAGATTGTTCATTTAGATTCTAAGAACTATCAACATGAAGGAAATGAAGAAATATTCGATGAAAATACACATGAAGATTTAGATTCTGAAAGAGACAACATGTAAACAAGGAAAGAACTAGTATTGGCAAAGTATGTAAGAAGACATCATCTTGCAGATCAAATTATTGGAAACAAAGAGGCAGGACCAATGACAAGGAATAGACTTAGAAGTGAGACATGTTTTCTAAACAAAATGGAACCAAAAATAGTAAGTGAAGCCATAAAAGATGATGACTAGTACAATGCTATGAACGAAGAAATAGAACAAATTGAAAAGAATAAGACATGGACCTTAGTCTCAAGACCAACTGACAAGAATGTAATTGGAACCAATTGGGTGTTTAGAAACAAGTTAGATGGGAATGGTGAACTCACAAGGAATAAGGAAAGACTAGTTTGTAAAGGGTATGCACAAGAAGAAGGACTAGACTACGAAGAAAATTTTGCTCTAGTTGCTAGATTGGAAGGACTAAAACCTTACTGGCATATGCAACCTTCAAAGGATTTAAAGTGGATGTTAAGTCTGCATTTTTGAATGGTATACTTGAAGAGGAAGTCTACATAGAGCAACTCAAAGGATTTTTTGATGAAAATAACAAAAACAAGTTATGCAAATTGCATAAGGCTCTATATGGATTAAAGCAAGCCCTTAGAGCTTGGTATGAGAGATTTCAAAAGTATCTAGTACAAATAGGATTTGAAAGAACTGATGATAACAGCAACATGTACATCAAATCAGAAGAAGTTAAGAATATCTTTGTATTTGAAATCTTTGTGGATGACATAATTTTTGGAGGAAAGGAAGTGCTTTGCAAAAGTTTTGCTAACAAAATGAAACATGAGTTTGAGATGTCTATGTTAGGAGAAATCAAGTTCTTTGTTGGATTGCAAGTACATCAACTAAAACATGGTATATTCGTGACACAATCAAAGTACATCAAAGAGATACTCAAGAATTTTGGATTGGAAGACTCCAAACCTATCAGCACACCAATGGCAATAGGACATAATCTATCCAAAAATGATGAATCAACTGAAGTCAATCAAACAATGTATATATCCATAATTAGAAAACTACAATATATTGTACATAGCAGACCAGACATAGCATTAGCAGTTGGAATAGTGGCTATATTCTCTACTAATCTTAGAGAAAATCATCTCATGAAAGTTAAAAGGATAATGAGGTATCTCAAAGGAACTGATGATTTTGGCCTATACTACAAAAAGAATGAGAAGTTTGAGCTTAATGCATACATAGACATGGATTGAGGAGGCAACATTGATGACAAGAAAAGAACAAGTGGAGGATCATTATTCTTACGTAAAAGGATAGTTACTTGGACTAGCAAGAAACAAACATGCACATCTCAGTCCACTATAGAAGCAAAATATGTGGCAGTAGAAATCAATTGCACAAACATTGTGTGGCTCAAACATCTATTGAAAGGAATGAAAGAAGAGGTAACCAAACCTGTGATACTATATTGTGATAATACAAGTGCTATAAACTTATACAAGAATCCAGTAATGCATGCAAAAACTAAGCATATTGCAATCAAGTATCACTATGTCAGAGAATTGGTGGAAGAAAAATAAGTAAAGATGAAGTAAATTCACACAAAGGAACAAATTGCAGATATCTTCACCAAACCATTGCCCAAGGATACTTATGAATATCTTAGAGGCAAGTTGGGGGTAAAGCCCCTAACTCAAGCAGTCTAAAGAAACAAATAATTTTCCCTGCATCAATAGGAGTTGATCATTGAAATATTAGCAAGAATGATGTAGAGGATGACAACAAGAACATAAATTCTAGATCAGTCACAAGCATGGTGATAGAGGAAAAAGACATAAGATGCAAAGCTTACACCAAGCATGTTGAAGATGCTACACCTTTGGCATTTATGTCAAAGAGGGAGATTTATGAGAAACTGATTAATAAAAGGTAAGATGGAGATTTATGAGAATGTATGAGATCAGTAGTAGACCAAAAAAAAGAGAGATGAAAGAGGGAGATTCAGAAGAGATAAGAAACTAATCAGCAAATAGCTATGAAGGATTAGGAATACAGAGTAAGGATGCAGTAGTCAAGAGGGAGAAGCAGAACAAAGGATTCAGTTTGTATCAACAAAAGAAGGAGACATGATACAAAAAGGAAGATATGTAATGAAAACAAGTTTTCTATTTGGTATATAATTTTGGTGGTAACTAAGTTGATCAGCTCAATCAATTGATCAGTTTGGTTTGCCATCATTGCCAAAGAGGGAGATTGTTGGAAATGATTGAAAAGATATTTGAATGAAGAATGATGGAATTAGTAAAGAATTCTTTCAATCATTTTTTTGTCATTGATGTCAAACTTGCTAACTATAGGAATGACAATTGCTTAAGTGATCCAAATACTATCACTTAGTTGATTGATGAGATGTAAATATAACACCTAGAGAAAGGTTAAAGTTATGATGTTGTAATGAAGTATAAGGATCAGCTAAGACAATGATGAAATCATGTATTAATGACATACTTTAAGATAGAGCAAATGGACACTAAAAAATGCAAGGTTTGACTAAACCATTTGCAAAGACTGACTAAGTTCATCTGTGAGTGCCAAGCAATCCTTCAAGTGTTGAGCATCAAAAAAAGGTAGTGGATGCCAAGCAAATCTCTTAGGGTGCTGAGCATCAGTAAATAGAAGTAGAAGCTAAGTAACCCAGTTAATGTCGAGCATCAGTAAACTAATGATGCCGAGTTGCTGCATTATTTGTTAAGTCAAAAGAATTGCCAGATTAGTAACAATCATTTTCTTACATTAAATTTTGTGAATTAGTTGGATGATAAGGACGATGAGTAGATGTCACAAAATTTTATGTAAACCATGCAAACCAATTCAAGGCAAATACTAATGGATTTTCTAGAAGAAATAGTTTGGAGGGAAAACAATTTCTAAAATTAGTTCAAATTGATAAGTGGGAAGACTTGAGCGAAAAATGAAGAATAGAATGTCTTTATAAGGAGCTCTAGGTCAAAGATCAAAAATGAGAGAGTGAGTTGGTCATAAGTGTGGTCATGTGAAGAAGCCAAGAGAAGGCTAGTGTGAAGTGTCAAGAAGAGGACACGGTGAGGAGTAAGCACAAAGCATCAAGACTTTGAGTTGATCAAGTGACCATAGAGTGTATTGGCATAATGAGTGGAAGAATTCAAGGAGATAGATCTTGAAGGGTGGACAAGTTGTTAGCACTGCAAGGAAGAAAAGCCAAGCAAAGAAAATAATTGAAGAGTGATATGAAATCTGCAAGGTTAGAGCTGCAAGGTTTATCAGGTCAAAACCTTTCTAATACTTTCTTATCATTGTATTAGACATTGAAATCCTACATTGCTAGGTTAGCTTAACAGCTAGGTGGATAAGCCTCAAGAAAAAGATAGACGATCCCCAGTAGAAGGATAAGAGATCCTCAGGAGAAGGATAGGAGATCCTTAGAGAGGGATAAAAGATTCTTTTGAGAAGGTGACTATAAATGCCATGGACTTGGGTGGGCCTAACAACTCTGTGTAAATCCTTTAACAAGGTGGCATTCTAAGTTGAATGTTCTTAAGTCCTCTAATAGGGCACACTCCTAAAAGGGTGTAGAAATCCTTTAACAAGGTCATATCTGACAGTGTGTAAAGCCTTTAACAGGGCAAACCATCAAAAGTGTTTGAAATCAATTGCACAGTAATTTTGTGGGTGTCATCCCCACCCCAATTTTACCTTCTTATTCCTAGAGGGTTTCTAGGTCACCAAAATCCTTTGTGTTATGAGGTGATGCATGTTTAATTGCATGCATGATAATTTCAATTATATGCCATTAAGGATTTGACAAGAAAGTAAAAAGGCTAGTACTTTTGATTCACCCTTGTTTTATTAAAAAAAAATTGTATTAGACATTATTGGACCTTGAATAACTGATTCACTCCCCCTCTCAATTATTCTAAAATAATTCTAATACAATCATCTCTTGTATGATATGGATTTGCATGGGGTTGACTATACATGGACTAGTAGAAGATCTAGGAAGGACCTCATCCAAGTCAAATTGAATAGAGCCCTTATTAGTAGTGACTAGTTTTTAAAGTATAAATGCTCTCTTTCTGCATAGGTTCAAGTTGGGTTGGATCACTATCCCATTTTACTTATGGCTGATCCTTTAATCTTTAAGAAGAATTATCCCTTTAGGTTTGAAAAAATTTGGACCCTTCATCCAAGACTGGAAAACCTTAATAAGGAATGGTGGAGTATTGTAGTGGAGGGTACTGCCATATTCAAAGTTGCAAATAAGTTGAAAAATGTTAAAAGGAATATCAAAAGATGGAATAAGGATACATTTGCAAACATTTTTGACAATAAAGGGAAGGTTTTTGAGGAAATTAAAGAGATTTAGTACAATATTCAAGTGGTGG
Organism: Cupressus sempervirens; assembly: GCA_028749045.1. Taxonomy (NCBI): domain Eukaryota; kingdom Viridiplantae; phylum Streptophyta; class Pinopsida; order Cupressales; family Cupressaceae; genus Cupressus; species Cupressus sempervirens. Next base: position 613,989,972 of record CM053789.1, read on the forward strand.
ATATGACACTGTATCCAGGGAAGAGGAGTGTGAAATTGATAGTTACATGATATTACCACTAAGGAGGAGATGTATTAGAGACAACAATATAGAAAATTCTTTTTAAAGGAAGGGGATCCGAATACCAAGTACTTCCACATGACTACCTTGAAACATATAATGGCTAATAGAATTTCTAGACTTATTGCTAATGGGGCTCCTACTGAGGATGTGGGGATTATAAAAAGGGAAGCCATGGATTTCTTTTAGCAATTTATTAAAAGTTGATCCAAATTTGGACAATGATAAACATAATATGTTTCTATTCTATATCCCAAACCATATATTAGAAATTAGAATAAATTGCTCACTACTATTTTGTCTAATGATGAAATTACCCAGGCTATTTTCTCCTTTGATGGAGAAAAGGCACTAGGGCCAGTTGGGTTCCCTTTCCTATTCTTCCACAAGTATTGGTGAATCATCCAAGAAGATGTTTGTAATGAGATTAAGGAGTTCTTTGAATCTAGGAAAATTATCAAGGAGCTAAATGGTACTTTCCTTTCTTTGATTCCTAAAAAGTCAAGTGTTGATTGCATGGATCAGTTTAGAATAATTAGTCTTTGTAACTCTTTTTATAAAGTTATATATAAACGGCTAACTCTCATAATTTTATCTTTTCTTCCTAATATGATTTCCAAATAGTAGAATGGTTTTGTTTTGGATAGGTAGATTTTGGATTCTATCATCATGGTCCATGAGAATATTCATTCCCTTACTATGTCCAAGAGAGAGGGGTTCCTTCTTAAACTTGATTTGTCGAAAGATTATGACAGGGTGGATTGTGTTTTTTTGTTAAGAGGGTTGGAAGCTTTTGGTTTAAATAAGAGATTTAGGGAGATGGTCCTTATGATAGTTTCTTTTGCAACCTTCTCTATTCTAGTGAATGGCTCTCCAACTCCTTTCTTCCAAGCTTCTCATGGTTTGAGGCAAGGGGATCTACTTTTTCCTATCCTCTTCATTCTAATCATTGAATGCTTAGGTAGATTTTTGGAGAAAATGGTGATTACTGGGGATTTTTTTGGGCTCAAACCCTCATGTAAAGAGCTAACTTGTCCTCTTTAGAAATTTTTGGATGATTCTATAGTGATGGGAGAAGATTTAGTTAGGAATGCTAGAAATATCAAGAAAGGTCTAGAGGATTATGGGCAATCTTTTGGACAAATTATTAATTGGAACAAACATGTGATATATTTCTTCAATGTTAATGATAATAGGTAGAATAAAAGTAAAAGACTTATTAGTTGAGAGATTGGTACCTTATTGAGCTCTTATTTGGGTTTAACCCTTTTTCTGAACCCACCTAAGATTTTTTGGAGTTCGCTGATTGATAAAATCCATTTGAAGTTAGCAAGGTAGAAAGGGTCCCCCCTCAACCTAGTCAGTAAGGTTATTATTCTCAAATCCACCCTACATAATGTTGTATTATATTCTTTGAGTGTTTTTAAGATCCCAAGAAAGTTTTCTTTGGAAATTGAAAAAATTTAGAAGCTTTTCTTATGGACAAGTATGGAAAAAAAGAAATGATTAGCGTCGATTTCATGGGAGAAATTTTGCATGCCTTTCAATAAATGTGGCCTCAGTCTTAGAAGAGTTGTCTCTATGAATGACTCTTTGCTTTCCAACTTGATATGGAGATGGCATAAAGAAGAAGGAGAATGGTGAGATATTTGGAATGATAAGTATAATAGGGAGAATCAGGATCTTAGACTCTTCCTTAATGATGAGACTTTACAAGGAGGTTCAATGATTTGGAAACATGCAAAAAAAATGAAGATTATTAATAAAGGGGTTAGATGGAAGGTGGAAAATGGGATGATTGTCATTTTTTGGGATAATATTTGGATTCTAGATCACCACCTCAATTTTGATCAAAGGTGGAATGAATTTATGGAGCAATGTAAGAATCTTTTTGGAATTTTTGTAGTTGACTATTAGGAGGAGAATAATTGGTTTAACCTCAATAGTTTGGATAAAAACCTTAATGATCTCAACAAGATTCTAAATGTTGTCTTTTTAAGCCAAGAGGAAGATGCTCTGATATGGAAATATAATCCTAATATATTTTTTCTATGTATTTGGTGTATGCTAATTCTTTTGATGAGCATCAAGAGCCTTGCTGGGCTAAAGCTTTGTTTAAAGGTATGACTCCCAAAGTTAACATATTTTTTTGGATTCTTTTGCAGGACAAAATTTTGACAATGGATAATTTGTTGAAGAGATGGTTTAACATTTTCAATAGATGTTATCTCTATGAGGAAGCTATTGAGAAAGTTAATCATATGAATATTCATTTTTCTTATACTAAAAGATTATGGGAAAAGGTTTGTGGCTTGCTGAATATTACCTAGGTTTTCCCCTTTACCATTCAAGATTTTTTCAATGGTTGGAAGTCTCCCTCTACTAATACTTTGGTAATAATGTTGTGGGATTTTATACTCCCATTCCTTTGCTGGGGCATTTGGAAGGAATGTAATGATAGGGCATTTAGGGGGAAGGAAACTATTTTAGATCAGTTGTTCTATAAGATTAAGAATATGGAATTTGAGAATGTCAAATATTATGGAAAAGGGCACCAACCTTAAAATTCTTAGGAAGAATTAGTGCTTTAGAATGGGAATTTGAATGCTCTTAGTCTAGTGTAAAATGCTCCTAACCTTAGGGATCTAGCTAGATGGGATTGTCCTTCAAAGGATTAGTATAAGATTAACTTTGATGGGGCCTTGAAGGGCAGCCTAGGAACAACTGGCTATGGTATCATCATTAGGAATATGAATGGGGATAGAGTTAGTGGAATGGCCATTCCTATTGGGGTTCAAACTAACCATGTGGTAGAAGCAAGTGCAGCCCTATATGGTATTAGCCATGCAAAAGGTTTGAATTTGAATAAGATATGGCTTGAGTGAGACTCTCTTAATATAATTAATTGTCTTAATAAAGTTACTAGTCCTTCTTGGACTATTAATAATATTATAGGTAAGGCCGTTGATCTTATCAATTACTTTGAAAATTGTGTTGTCACTCACAACTATAGAGAAACTAATCAATTTTCTGACTATGTGGCTAATGTAGCATGCCAGAGTGGTTAAAAGCTATTTTGGAATCAAAATGATATTATCCCTATCGAGGGGTTTTTATTGATTAAGCATGGAAAAGCTAGAAGTAAATAAAAATGTTTCTGTAGGACTAGAAAATGGGCTGATATCTAACATACTATGAGAAAATCACAAACCCAATAAACATACATTGATACCCTCTAGTCTACCATGAAATAAAAATAAACAAAAGGAAGTAGCATATAGTTAAAAACCCCCTCTTTCATTTGTATCTCCCATGTGCTTTCTTCTCCATGTGATGTAGCTCAAATTGCCTAATGCACACAATTAGCAAGCAAAAGAATATGATAATGATAATAATATGAGAATATTAGAAGAAGTTATTTAAGTTTGAGAGACCAAAAAGACTAAGACTTAGAACCTAAGGACTCAAGGACTTAGGGGCTGAAATGAGAGGAAGAATTCTCAATTTATAATCATCATGCAAGATGAGAGTATTGGACTTCTCACCTTGGATATGCAACTTTGCAAGAGATTCCTTTGATAATCGATTAAACATATGACATAAGATACCAAATGTAGGATTGTATGATGCTTGGAAGTCAAACATGGCTAAAAATAGAAGAGGATCTATGACGTGTCACGTGACACCTCAAACCTACTTAAAGCCAAGAATCTATGACAATGAAAGCCAAATATAGATATGCATAAGGAAATAAGAATATGTGGATTATGACATATCTTAGCCAAGTGCAAATGGAGAATCCATGACGTGTCATGCCCGTGTGTCACGATGATGTCAATATTATGTGGAATATTTGAATAAAAAATCCATTATTCCACACAAATAGAAATTAGTAAAAAATGAAATTAATGGTGGAAAATGGAACTTAGGAAATTAAGAATTCCCATAGTTTATGAATGATGAATCAATTAATTAATAAAATCAATTAATTTAGGATGTTAGTTAGGATGAACAATTAATAAAATGACATAGGATTAAATTATGGGTTATTTAATCCTATAGAGAAAATTAGTTGATGATAGGCCAATTTGATTAAATAAGTGCGACAATATCCTTTCGATGAAATGTGATGATAATGGAGATTGACTAGGATGATGGTGGATAGACCAAATCCATGGTCAAATTGATTGATTGATTGAAATTGATAACATGCCAAGGAAACATGACATGAATTAAGGACATGTAACATTTAACTGACATTGTAAAATGCTACAAGATCTAGATTGGTTGATAGGGTTGATCATAATAACATCAAAAAACACTATAAATGTTATTAAATGAATGATAATACCATGATTTGACACTGAGAGACTTGAAAATGTCAAAGATCAAATGACATGAATAATAGTTTGACCTAGCACTGAGAGCCATGATAATACTAAGGTCAGATTTATAAGATTTGATAGATTGATAGGTTTTCAAGGCATTGAGAGCCATGAAAATGGACAAGGTTGGATGAATCATGATATATTTGGGATGTTTGACATGCTTTAAGTTAATTAAGATTGGTTCTAGGTGATTTTGGGTAATTCAATGTTGATTTGATATTATTTGAAGTTTATTTGATATGATGCAAAAGAGGATACAAATGATGAAGAATATTATAATCAAATGATGATCAAGTTGGCCAAAAGATTAGAATTGTTTAAATTAAAAAAATGGGATGAGTTAATATGAATAAATGATGAAATTGTAGATGTAAACCATTTTTAAGCATCTACATTTTGCCCCTCTTTGATACAATGTGATATAGAGTGTTGTGTCAAAGAATAACTGATGAGAAAGCCATGCAACATACCCTAGTAGGGATGATGATATATATGGGTGCCCCTCAAGAGATTGATGGAGATATGAATATAATAGGTCAATTTATCAACAATGAGAGGAAAAATCCATAGCAACTAACGTATCACAAATCAGAGTTCAAATGCGAAAGTTATGAAGTCCAAAGTGTAGAACGGGGGTCAATCGAGGGTCGAGAGTAGTTTTAGGGGTTACTACTCAAGATAATTACAAAATGATTAAAATGATATTTCAATTTGTTCACAATGAAGATAAAAATACAATGCAACTAATGGATTAAAAATTAGAGTTGAAACACAACAGTTATGGGCTCCGCAGTGCAGCATACTTGCTCTAGAAGTAGTTATGGGCATCTAACTACCCCAAGTGCACCCAAAACACACCCAAGTGTGCCTAGTGTGCACTTGATAAGACAAAGTGAACTATGATAGTACCAAATGTGCCCTGAGCACACCTAAGAAGCCAAAGTGTGCTCTGAAAGTGTAAATTGCACCCCAGAAGTCTTTGAGCGCCAAAATCAGCCCGACTAGACTTGGAATGACCTGATACTTTGCATGCATGGCCAAAATGATAAAAATAGGCCATAACATGGGTGAAATTAGTCAAACATGATCAAATTTGGTCAATATTGGTCAAACAAAGGTTAGACTAAGGCTAGAACAGGTGGAAAGCCATAGAAGGTTGACAAATAGTGTATGATGATACAAGAATGCAAGATGAAGGAGGAAGATGATTTGGTGTATCAAAATACATGATCATGGTGGTGGCTAAAAAGATTAATGATAGAAGATCAAGGAGGTGAGATGATGACTAGTTATATTGATTTGAAGACTTTTACTTTCAGAAAGTGCACTATATGTCAAATGGAGCATTATTTTGATATGACAAATAGAATGCAATGCATCATGGCATAACGGGCCAGTGTGCAAATGCAAACCTTTTGTGTAAACAAAAAAATGAAGATAAAAATGACCTTGTCCTTCCTAAGGCATATACACATGCCCTAGACTCTTAAAGGTACATTGTATAATAGACAAAAAAAGAAAAAGATGACCATGAACCATCATGGCCACTCTCATAGATCAATTTATATCATTGAGTGGCATAGGAACATGATCAAAGAAAAATAAAGAAAAAATAAATCACTCACTAAACAATGTGAGCCAACAACTATTCTTGTCCAATATTACTTTCTTTTTAGTGTTTTAAGCCTTCAAATAGTGTTTGATAGGTTGATTATGTGATGGTTTTGTTTGTGGATTCAGTTGATAGGTTCATAGTGACATGTTGGATTGATTGTTGGTTCACACTACTTAGATAGTGTGATTGCCATTGAACTATAGTGCTTTGAGGTTTAGTTTGCAAAAGTGCAAGTGTTTATGCAAAAGGGATGATTATGTACAAGGTTTATTACAAATTTTTGATTGGTTTTGTGATTTTTAGGGTTTTTGAAGACATTTGATGTTTTTGTGTTACTGGTTTCTTTAGGACATTTTACTATTTTTTTTTAGCATTTACTTCAAGACATTTTATGACTTTTAGTGATTTTTTTAGGAAATTTTATGATTTTTATGAATTTTTTCAAGACATTATATGATTTTCAGTGAATTTTTTAAGGACATGTTATGATTTTTAGTGAATTTGTTCAAGATATTTTATGAATTTTATGAATTTGTTCAGGATATTATATGATTTTTAGAGAAATTTTTTGGACATGTTATGATTTTTAGGATTTTCTCAAGATCATAAAATCATATACAAGTGTTAGCTCCAATCTGTTATGCGATAAGTCTAATGGATAAGAAGTGGTTAGGGCTATGCCCCCAATTTAATTTTAAATTCATGCACCATGTAGGTAATATTCCCCTAGATAAGACATAGGCTATGTGCAAAGGCCAAAGATAGAGTATGCATAGACAAGTGATGCTTAGGTAAGAAAACAATGGACATTAACTAGTTCATAGGCCATGATCGAGGACTAGGGATGTCTTGCAATATGAAGGATATAATCATGAAATGACAAAAGGGGGAAAAACCAGATGGAATCTCAATAGATGGAGGAGAAACAACTAATTACACATGGTGCCTATTTTCCATGTTTTCACCATGGTACTTTCCCAATGCACCTATTTGCCAAGTTTTCACTTATGGATGAATTTTTTCTCTTGACTTAGATTTTTGTGCCAAGATGCCTATTTGCCAAGTTTTCATCAAGGCATTCATTTTTCCATGAATTTTTTGACTTTTTTCTTTTCTTTCTTTTTTTGATATTTTCTAGGACTTTTTGCCTTTATTTTTTATATTTTTAGGACTTTTTGCCATTTTTTTGCTATTTTTTTAGGACTTTTAGATGGAATCATGAATGTTGTTGACAAATTCTAAGAAGAAATCTATTGTTGGTGCTACTAGCTGATAATCTCTAGATCCATGACTAACCATAACTATGCAGGATTCATTCTGAGCTTGTAGCTAAAATCAAACCATTGGAAGACCTTGAGATATAACATCATGTACCATATGTAAGAGAATGTTTGCATCTTGCAAATCAAGGTATCTAAGGATAAATGGGTCAAAGGATCTATTATGTGGGATATCACTGATTCATGATGTACTAAAAGGTTTGTTGGGCAGAGGCTTGATTTTGGGTGTTGGATAGATTAGGTAGTAGGATTGGGGGATAAACTATTGGATATAAGGAAGGATTGGGAGGATTGAGACCGATGACTTTCCACATGAATGCTAATCAAGAGAGCTCAAAAATACTTTGTGGTATGTTGAACACTGGAACACTTGTATTCATGGCATCAATTTGTTCACCTTGTATCCTTGGGAGCTACTTAGCTTTTGATTTTTCATGGTCTAATGGTGCCTTTCAGTTTTCACCAAGAGACCTATCCTTGTCATTTTTTTTTCATTTTTTTTTTCAATTTTGTATTTGGAAGATGGATTTGACTCCCCAAAATATGCCAATGTGTTCACTTTAGGATAATTTTTTTCTTTATGATTGTGAATCATAGTGCCTTCATATATTTCAAAGTCTATTACAATAGCATCATCATTGTCAAATTGATCAAAAACTAGTGGTCTATGCTGGTCCCAATCCAATTGTTCAAGATAACTTGAGGGGGTACCATCATCAGTATGGAATGGGCTATGATTGAAGGTATATATGTGGGTATTAGATTCAATTGTATTATTATGGTCAACAAAGATATGGTTAAGTGCATAAGTATTATTGATTTTAGGTTGGGTTTCCTCAAATACCTTTTCATCATTCAAAATATTCATAGTCTTACACGTAGGTACCTTACTACTAGGAGGACCTATTTACAATGGTTTGAGTCCAAGCTCCAAAGTAGGAGGTCATCCTTTTGTAGTGATATATTCAAGTATTCCTTGTTTATGAGATCCAAGACCACTTTGTCCATCATAGCCTTATTTCTACATGATAGTAAACCCAAGTCCATACTTGCTAAGAGATATCAAAGTGGTTTTTTTTTTTTCTTTTTCTTTCTCAATACATATAGATGTATTCTCATTGATAGAAGTGGCATTTTGTGTACTAATCTTAGAGTGTTGGTCTTGCAATAGTTGTGATTTACCATAAGATTGGGAAGAAAGTTGTGACTCCCTAATGTGGGATACTTGAGACATAAAGTATTCTCCACACCCTTTGTCTTCAATCTTTAGCTTTTCCTTGGCCTTCCTAAGGAGTATATCAGCTTTCACATATTTGGAGGAATCTATGGGTTATGCTTCATTGTTTACTAGGACTTGGTATGTAGTAGCATCTCTCAGATTTGCACAAAAATGGAAAGGATCTGGATCACCAGGGATGGTAACCTCGAAATTGTTGTAGAAAAACTTCAGACATTGATGATATGTAGATGGAATTTCTATCATAGCATGGATCCAGGGGTGTCCTAATATCATGTTGTAATTCATTTCAATATCTAGGACCAACTCTAATGGGTAAGATGATGATGCTTGTAGAGAAGGTTCACCATCATCATAGGCTTTTATTGTGATTCTTTAAGAGGGATCCACAACATCCTTAGAATAACCGAAACCCTTTGCAACCTTAAGAGTAAAAATGTTTAGTCCTTCTCCTCCACCTATTAAGATATGTCTGACCTTGGCATTATGGATAAAGACTTCAAGATGAAGGGGGTCATTGTGGTTGGGTCTATCCTTAGGAATATCCTAAGTGGAAAAGGTGATATGTTGTAATGTGGATAGGTTCCCAACCATGGCCTAGAATTGGGAAAAATCAATGTTATCTAGGACTACTAACTCTTTAAGGGCTTGATCCGAGATCTTTTGATGTTGGGGAGACACACACACACAATAGGTCCAAGATGGATATTTGTGCAGGGGTTTTACTAAGTTGTTCAACAAGGCAATAATCTGATGAAGTAGGAGCATTAGGTCTAGTAGGGGGTGTAGATTTAGTAGAGGCAATAGGTCTAGAAGGACCTCCAAGTAGGGTGATCTTGGTACGACGTGTAGTGATAGCACAACAAGGGTCCTTAGCCTTTAAGGTGAATGTGGATATGTGGGAATTAGTATCATTGAAATAGTTGATGTTGTAATCATATCCAGTGTGTGTAATTCACATTAGCTTGTGAGTTTGAGTTTGAACTAGAGGCCTTCTCTTTGTCATGATTACCCAAAGGATCTTTAAAAATAGTGTGATCAAAGTTGGATGCTAGCACTGATGGATCAGCTATGATTACATCATCATCAATAAGGTATTGCATTGCATGTTTTAGCTGGAAACACAATGAGGTCTTATGTCCTTTAGTGTGGTGGTAATCATAGAATTTTTTTCATCCCACCAAGAGGCTTTAGTTAGTGGTTCATCTTTGATTGGGGGTAATTGTAGGAAGTTATTACTAGGTAATTGTTGAAGTGCAGTCTCAAGAGGTATCCCCAAGGATGTGAATTTTCTATTTTTGGTTCTAGGATATCTTTGAGGTCCATCTTGCATGGAAGTCTCATCTTTTTTTTTTGGAGGTGGTGTTTGATTTAGAGTTTGTGAATTCATAGGGTTTGTACCTTTCAAATTTAGTTGAGGTTGTGCTATGATAATTGTACATGCATTTACAATATCATCATTAGTCACATTCTTATTTTTGGAGAAATTTTTTTTCTTATCATTAGACAAATTAGTGTTTGTGTTTTCCTTGTTCATTTTAAGGATTCCCTTATAGATAAGAGCATCTTCAATACTTTCCCTTTTCTTCATCGATTTGGAAATGGTGCTTAGACTTTTGATCTTGAGTTCATACATTAAGTTGGGGACTAGGTTTTCAATGTATAGGTTAACTTGTTGTTCTTCAAGAATATTTAGTGAGCATTGATTGGCTAAGCTTCTCCAATGTAGTAAGAATGTGATACATGGTTCTCCCATCTTTTGTTTAGTTGAGCACAAATTAGAAAGTGTCACTTCATTTTTAATGTTGAAGGAAAAGTTGTAGATGAACTTGTATGTGAGTTCTGACCGAGATTTTATGGTACCGAGAAGTTTGGAGTACCATTCAAGTGTAGGCCCACCTATAGAATTAGGGAATAGTCTCATGAGGTAGGTGGGCTCATCATTGAGTTTAGTAAAAGAGGCACAAGATTCCTTGATGTGATCAATAGGGTTGCCTTTCCCTCAATATTTTTTGAATCTTGGAGGCTCACAATGTTTTGGGAATGGAGGTATAAACAAACTTTTATCAAATGGATTAGGATGTAAGTCTCTTTCTATATATATAGTCTATTTCTTTGGGACTCCCAATGCCTTGACTTGTTTGGAAAGTTGTTTGAATTGTTGTAATAACTCTTCATTAGGGTTTTGCATGATAGCCTTCTCTTCAAGTCTTTTGTGTCTACAAGTAGATTGTTTTCTAAGGTGAGAACTATGTCTACTAAGTTCTAACATTTCTATGTCTGAACAGTCAAGTGATGTGTCACTAGGTGGTGGAGGTATGTTGGTACCCCAAAGATAAAAGGGTCCTTATTGTGATACATGTTGGCATATTTATTGTGGTACTTGTTTTAGTATCAACTGCAATTGTTGTACCATGTGTTGTTGCTGCATCACTTATTATGGTAGTTGTTGTTCCATTTTTTGTGGTTGTTGTTGAGACACCTCTATTGGTTGCATGTGAGACCATGTATGTGAATTTTTTTGTAGAGGTATCTATTGAGGTTGTTGTGACACATGCTGATGTTGTAACAAGTGTTGTTGATAGGAAATTTTTTTCTCAAGGTGTCTTAGGTATTATAACTATTGTTTGAGTTTCTCTTGTTGTTTAGCAAACAAGGCTTATTTTTGTTGGTACATTGCATGAAAGTCAAGTGGATTTACATTTGGTTGCATACTAGGGATGTTGGATATTTGCACCACTTGAGGTCATTGTTGTTGTTGTGGTTGATGTTGTTGTTGATATGTTGAATATGTGTTGAGTGGATTTAAACTTGGTTGTGGATTAAAAATGTTAAGTCTTTGTACCATTGTAGGTTGATGTTCTCATGGGAGTTGGTTATGTCCTTGAGAATTGAACATCATGTTTGGGTTGTTGTTTTGATACCTTTGTGTGTTAGATGTTTCTCCTTGGAACATCATATTGATTTAACAATGAGATGTGTTCCTTTTGGGAATGGATGAAATGTCAATAAAAATTTTCCTTTGTATATCAATAGGGGTTGTTTCAATTGATGTTTTGCATTGTTTACTCATGGGAGGCCCCATAAAATTTGATGTTATAACATTTGGTAAAGTTAGGAGCAAGGGTGCACTTTGTTGATTTTCCTCCAAAGGATGTATATTTGGCATCCCTAGAGTACAAGTCCCATTAGGAACATTTTCTTATTTCATTATGTGATTGAGATCAAGCCTTAATTTCCTTTTGGGATATTTAGGAAGAGTCTTGTTTCTATTGATAGATGAAGGTTCTTCAAACAAAGGATTGATGTTGATGTGTTCAAAAGTACTTTGGAAGATTTTGATGGTTGATTCTTGATGGGATTTTAAAGGTGTCATCATTGTATTTTAGAATTCCAAAGGTTGTCTACCCTTTTATAAGTCTAAATTGATCATAGGATGGATGTGTTCAAATGTGGGAACATCTTGATTTTTAGACTTAGGTCCCTCCAAGTTTGGGTTGAATTTGACAATTTCTTAGGCTACCAAAAGTTTGAAGTTTTTGCGGATAGTTTTGTTTTGGAAAATCCTAGCCATTTCTTTGCCAGTGATGTCATAATCAGTGTTAGAGTCATCATTTAGGTGTAGAGTACCTTTTTGCATGTTTGATGTGTTAGGGTTGAAGGTACTCATGTTGGGTTTTTTGAATTTGAAGGAGTGTGTTTGTTCATCCTTAGGTGTGGTTGGTACATTTCCACCTCTAGGTGGTATTGATATGAATATAAGTTCAAAGTTAGGGCCCCATTGAACCATTCCATGTGTAGGAGAAGTATTTGACATAAATATCATGGTAGGCATGTTGTGACATCCCTTGATGGTTGTGACCTTTTGGATACATGCTTAAGGGGTCCACAAGTAAGGGTTTTAATGCTTACGTTTGGTCATTATCAAATGTTTGTTGGGCTTTCTTGCTCTTATTTGGTCTTGGATGAGGTTTTGGTTGAGTTTGTACCTCATAAAATAAGGGTTGATAAAGTTCTTCTGGTCTCTAAGTTGATTGTGTCCTTGTAAGTGTTGGCATGGTACCTAAAGATGCAAATGCAATGGAGGAAAGCCTAAATGGATGCTCTACCTCCCAAGTGCACACCTAAACTACTAACTACACTTAGATAGTATCAAGTGCACCCTTGGTGCACTTGGGCCCCTAAAAGTAGCCAATTGGTAAGTAGAAGGTATGTAGTTAGTAAATAGAGGTGTTAGGGTGACTAAAATGTACAATGTGAATGATTTGAGTGTTTTTGAGTGTTTTCCAAGGTTAGGGATGCAATGTAAGCTATGGAAGTGAAAATTAGGGTTTTGGAACCTAGAATGAAATTCTTAATTACCAAGTGCACTCTAAAACTACCAATTGTGCACTAAAACTACCAACTGTGCACCTTAAGTGTGCAATTGGTAAAATAGGCATACAGTTGATAAAATAGGGCAAAACTTGGAAATCTGGAAGTGGGTATGAAAGATATGAGTGTTTTTTAGATTTTTAGGTGTTTAGGGATGTTATGCAACCTAAGAAGTGCCAAATGAACTAGGATTTTGATATGAAGGATGCAAATGTCCTAGGGAAACTATGTAAATGCAAATGTAAATGATATTTTTGAATTTTGACTAAAGGGGATGAAAATGACTCTATGGTATGCAAAATGATGATTATGGTTAGACTTTGGAATTGGTAATGATGTTGGAAGTTGATGTATGCAATGTGGACTATGCAAGGGATGGTGTAATAAGGTTGATAATGATGTTTGGGATATGCAAAATGAGGATAAGTAATCAAGGAGACAAGTAGGTTGATAGACAAGGTGATAGGGTTTGATAGTGGAAATGATGCTAGGGTTTTGATCAATGCAAGATGAAGGGGATATACCACTGAGGTAAGTAAAAATGATGTTTAAGGAGACTAGGAATATGACAATGCTATGACAAGGGTGCACGAAAAGGTTTTGAACTTAGGATCAAATCTTTGGAAAGTATTTTGTCTAAGAGTTTAACCTTGTGAAGATGGACTTTGAATCTTGACCAAAAAGTGATAAAAGACAAAAGATAAAGTTCATAAAGAAAACAAGGTCAAATCCATCAAGAAATAGATAGATTTTTCCTAAAGGAAAATGATAAAAATGACAAAAGGACTAGTCAAGATCCATCATCCATTAACACTAGGAGATACTCTAGGACTCATACTTTATTCATATTTTTGACTAAGTTCAAAGTTTTGGGTTCAAAATGATGTTTAGGGGGCTCAAAATGATGGCTATGATGATTGGATATGAAATATTCAAAGGTCCTAAGATGAAAAATGAAGTTTTGGGTGCAAGATTCTATTTTGAGTCATATACAAAATAAGGACCTACATAGGCTTCTAAATGCAATTTTAGGGTCTCAAAATGTAGTTTGGGGGCCCAAAATGGTCATGCAAGTACCCAAGTGTGCTCTATTAGTACCAAGTGCACTCCAATAGCACCAAATACACCTATGGTTTACTTGGGGCTAGTTTGGGTGTAGTTGGTAGTTTCATGGCACAACTATGAGACTGGGTTGAACGTTTGTTGATTCTAAGCTAGATGATGGCTAAGTTGGTATACCAAAGAGCTAGGATGTTGGGGTTGATGTTATGATTGGATAGGATATGCAGAATAAAGGTTATAACCTAAGGAAAGAAGTACTAAGTGAAGGAAATGATGGCTAGGACATGCAAAATACAGACCAAGACATGCTAAGATAGGGGGGTCTATCCAGGTACCTAAGGGCATTGCTAAAGCCTCAAAATGTTGTCTAGAAGTCCAAACTAGGTTCTTAGACTACCAATGCACTCAAAAAATACCTACTACACTTATGGTGTAGTTGGGGCTAGTTTGGGTGTAGTTGGTAGTTTTAGAGTGCAGTTGGTAAATTGGGCTAAAATTAAGGTGTTGGGGTTTCCAGATTGATGTGATAGTGAGCTAAATAGTAGAGGATAGTCCCAAGACCAGATTGAAGGTGAAAAATGATGATTAAGACACTTGGAATAATGATTAGAGTGTGAAAGATGAATTTTGGGTAATGCAAGAATGCAAATGGGAGATGCAAGATGCAGATTTGAGGTTGAAATGCAAAGATTAAGGGATGTTAAGTGAACCCTAAGGAATGCAATATGACAGATGAGAGATGCATAATGAGGAATAAAATATGTAAGATAAAGCCTAGATGATGAAAGTATGAGGCTCAAACTATGGTGAATATAAGTGGATGCTATGCAAAGATGAAATCTAAGTTATGACAAGCACATCCAGGATCACAAGTTGACATGTTTTTTGATTCTTGAATGTTTTGGAACAAAGTTTGTAAAGTTTTGACAAAGGTTTAATGTTTTGAAAATGTTTGAAGTTTTCACAAGTTTTGAATAGTATCCAAGGTGTAAATTTGAAAGTTGGATTTTATCTTGATTAATGTTTTACACACACACACACAAGACACAATAATACAAGAATAGGTATTGTTAAAGTGAAAAGACACACCACAACCTAAGCTTTAGGACTGTATCCACTGAATTCCCATTTGAACTAAAGTTTAATCGCACTTATTTAGAGTAGAGAACTTAGAATCTTGGCACCACAAGCTCCCCCTTACAGTGCACTCACTTCTCGAGGCTACCAAGATCTACTTCCCAAGGGGCATAACTTCACAAGGGACTGTTGTCTCTACTAAGGACCGTGAGAATGTGGGATATCTTCATGGGCATGGGTGACCCACTGAACTAGTAGATAGAAAGGTTTTTGGCCATAAGGTCATTTCATTTGGCAAGTGAATGGTAAAATTTCTCAAAAGGTCTCCTAGCCCCAAGAACCAGGGTTTGATGCACCACAAGGGTACTAGATCATGCAAAAATACCATTGACATGGCATTAAATATATCAAGTTTTATATAGTAACTAGAACATTGACCTAGATTTGACCATTACTACTCTGAAGTCATCCCCTAGCATACCCAATATTGGGTATCTTGGTCCAAGGCAACCTTCTTTATAAAAGTCACATGGATTTCGCTTACAACCAAGATCCATGAATGGAAAGGGGAGAGGATATGTCCATGTAACTCCTAGGGTTTTAAACATCACATACATGCCAATCAAAATAGAAAAATTTAATTTAAAGCACCAAACAAAGTGTTATTTAATCTAGGAAATCTACACACATAGTTTAGACAAGCACATAGGGTCTTTGACAACATCTTACAAATAAGGATTAATAGTTCGTAATGATTATGTATTCATCCAATGATTACCACATACTACAAATAGACCATCAATAACACAAAGACATCTAATCTAGGTCCTAGAAGTAAAGAAAAATCCTAGTTTCAGATTCTAAGTGAAATATGTGCTTTCTATGAACCAACTACGCTCTGATAAAGCAGATTGTGCCCTAGAAGGCCAGAATGACTTAAGGTGCCCCTATCTACACTCAGATAGTGCTAACTATGCCCATGGTGCACTTGGGTCCTATAAGAGCACAATTGGTAGTTTCTAGGCATAGTTGGGAGGCCAGTTGCAAGTTGTGGGGAAATGAGCCCTAAACAATACCCAACAACTAAAACTTTGAAATCTACCCTTCCAGGTGCACCTAGATAGTGTAGACTACACCCATGGTGTAGTTGGAGCCCAAAAGGGCATAGTTGGTGAATTGGGAACAACAAATGGGGGTTGTGGTGGCTCTTACGCCCCTAAAATTGCTTCCTAGAGGTCCCTAGTGCACCTTGATAGAGCATAGTGCACTCTAGGACAACAAGATAATAGAATGCATGAAATGATAGCATATAACTATGTTATCAGACCCCATAATTAATCTAGATGTGATAAGGAAGTGCACATAGTCATTAAACCTTTCCAAGTGAGCTCCTTCCTTGCACCTATAGGCACAAAAAAAACAAGAAACCCAAGTTAGGTAAGCATGTTCACATCTCATTCACCAATTGTAGGACCAAAAAATGGGCTAATATCTAACATACTATGAGAAAATTAGAAACTCGATAAACATACATTGATACCCTCTAATCTACCATAAAAGCCAAATAAACAAAAGGATGAAAAATAAAGTTAAAAACCTCTCTTTCATTTGTAGCTCCCATGTCCTTCTTTCCTCTCCATATGATGTAGCTCCAATTTCCTAATGCACACAATTAGGTTCCTATGATAATGATAACACTATGAGAATACTAGAAGAAGTGATTTAAGCTTGAGAGACCAAAAAGACTAAGACTTAGACCCTAGGGACTCAAGAACTTAAGACTTAGGGACTTAGGGACCAAAATGAGAGGAAGAATGCTCAATTTATAATCATCACTCAAGATGAGAGCATTCAACTTTTCACCTTAGATATGTGACTTCACAAGAGATTCCTTTGAGAATCCATGACACATATGACACAAGATGCCAAATGTGGGATTGTATGATGCTTGGAAGTCAAACATGGCTAAAAATGGAAGAGGATCTATGATGCGTCATGTGACACCTCAAACCCACTTAAAGCCAAGAATCTATGAAAATGGAAGCCAAATATAGATATACATAAGGGAATAAGAATATATGGATTATGAAATATCTTAGCCAAGTGGAAATGGAGAATCCATGATGTGTCATGCCCATGTGACATGATGATGTCAATATTATGTGGAATATTTAAATAAAAATTCCATTATTCCACACAAATAGAAATTAGTAAAAAATGAAATTAATGGTAGAAAATGGTACTTAGGAAATTGTGAATTCCCATAGTTTGTGAATGAAGAATAAATTAATTAATAAAATAAATTAATTGAGGATGTTAGTTAGGAAGAACAATTAATAAAATGACATAGGATTAAATTATGGGTTTTTTAATCCTATAGAGAAAATTAGTTGATGATTGGCCAATTTGATTAAATAAGTGTGATAGTATCCTTTGATGAAATGTGATGATAATGGAGATTGACTAGGATGATGGTGGATAGACCAACTCCATGGTCAAATTGATCGATCGATTGAAATTGATAACATGCCAAGGACACATGACATGAATTAAGGACATGTAACATTTAACTGACGTTGTAAAATGTTATAGGATCAAGATTGGTTGATAGGGTTGATCATAATAACACCAGAAAACACTATCATTGTTATTAAATTGATGATAATACCATGATTTGACAATAGGAGACCCAAAAATGTCAAAGATCAGATGACGTGAATGATAGTTTGACCTAGCATTAAGAGCCATGATGAGCAATACAAGGGGAAGAATGCTAAAAGATATTTTGTCCCCTATGATGATGAAATATTAATTAAGAGGGTGGAAAGAAAAATAAAAAAGGTGCTTGCTCAAGATGGGGCTATTGAGAAAGAACCTAAGGAGATAGAGCTAGAAAGGAATAAATAGGGGAAGCATGAGGATTTCATTAAGCATAATAGGGAAGAGGATGACTAGAAGTTTCTAATTGGTAACCTGGGGATAATGATAAAGGATATAGGCACCCTAAAGCAATAAATGTGGGACATATCAAGGGACTTTGATCAGCCCAGTAAGATGACAAGGGGAGAGAGAACACTGGGTCAACACATTGACAGACTCTCTGAGGTTATTGGCAATGTAAAAGAGGTAAAGAATTTGATGAAGCATGTGCCACCACTTGAAGCCAAGAATGTAAATTTAGATTAGCTAGGTAAATATTTTCAAACAAGAATGGATGGTTTGGATACTAGAGTGGGTAACCTAGATAATGCTATTAAGAAACTAGTAGATCAGAACTGCACTATTTTGAAGACTGTGGCTAACAACTTTAACACCCTACTGAACAAGATGGAATAGAGTAAAGGCTAAGAATCCAATGTTATGAAAGAGGACCAGGGTCCAAGAAAGTGCACAAGGGCTAATTCTAAGAAGAATGAAGGTGAATAAATAGAAAGGTTGGATGACATGAAAGCATCTACAAAAAATATGAACATCCTAGTAGATCAAGCAACAAACCTTTTCAAGACTTTGTAGTTGTTTGGGGGCTGTCTTTTTTCTTTTCTTTTGTTGTCTTTTCATGCATAGTTGTATTTTGGCCTCTTATTTTTGGCTTGTGTTGTTTATTCTTTTTGGGCTTTGAGGCCTTCTATTGTTTGAGCTTATCAGCTTTTGTGGCTTTGTTACTTTGTTCAAGGTTTTGGGTCTTATAAAACCTATTTTTACGTAATAAAAAAAAAAAAAAACTTTTAAATGTTTGTATCATATCAAAGGAATAAGAATGTATGCCTATTTAGAGAATTGTTAAAGAATTATTGTTGGATCAATTTGGTTTTTGGTTTATGCTTAAATCAGAATCATATTTCTCTTAGTGACTGGATATGTATACTTCCTAAATTTTATTATAATAGTTTTTTGTATGACCCTTTCTATGGCTTTGTGGGTAGTATGTTTTGACTTTTAGTTATTGTAGTCAAAGTAGTTGGCTTCTAAGAGTACGACTATTTTTATGGGAAGAGGATGTAATAAACACTCACTTTCTACTTTTTTGTTAAACCCTAATATACCCTTCTATGACATGTTAGCTCTTAGTGATCTTTGAAATAAAATATTTTGATATGTTGAGTAATTGATTATATCAAATAGTGATGATTACTTACAACGATGATATTTATATTCTCTCAATTAATGACTAGATTTATTTTCATAGTGATGTTGTGTTATGTGATTATAATTGATGTTTATAACTATCTTCATGATGATGAAATTCATATGTTAGGAAATTTTGTTATTTATATTCATTGTTTATTAGTTGTACTTACCCCATACTTGCATGTGTATAGTGTGCATATTTGTTTTACATTATTGTTTGACATGCTTGATATGCTTGAGAGAGGGAGTTGCACAATCACTTGCAAGTCAAGATCTATACAATGTACCACTACCCACCATTTCCTATTTAAGTTGTGTGTGTATGTGTATATAGACACACACACACACACACACACACACACACACACATTTTCATCTTTTATGAAGGTTTTCATGTATTAGACATCGAATTCCTTGAATTACAAAGATAAGTGTTCCCTGTTGTAATATTTCAATGGTAAGAGAGGGGAGATAATGTTAAGATCTAAATCTCAACATAAGCCTAATTATTATTCTAAGAAGATAGATAAGATCTAACTTTCGACCTATCTAAATTTGTCAAGGTTGTGTGAATTTGTGGACCTAACTTTGAGCATGATGGTCTTTTTCACTTGTTTTCATATGGTTGAGTCATGTGAGTTTTTGTAGTGCCTCCCATGTTTGCATTCTCTACCTTGATCTATTTTGGGTTGCAAGATACTTTGATACTCATGTTTGAGGATATTTGAGATGACTTGATGGTTAGATCCTATATTTTAATTTACCAATATAATAGATGTTAGATTACTATGTTGTTTAATTTGACCATATCTACATAGTGATGCCTTTTGAATATGAAAGGATATTTTATGATGATATCTGATTATTTTGTATTCAAATATATACTCTATTCATGTTTATATGTGGACCTGTCAGATATTCACTTCATTCTTGGTTTGTGATGTTTTATGTGAAACTGAGTGGTGTAAATGGATTATTTTAGTAAAATTAAATAAATGGTTAAATTAGGTGATTTAATGCATTTATTGCTTGGGTTATATTATTATATGTAACTACACTTGATCATGTTATTTAGTGTGCATGATTCATATCCCTAGCAGTGGCACATGGAATTAGTGATTCAATTGTTTATATCTAATGAATGTCATCCCTATATGGTTGAAATATCCTATTTAATTGATTAAATTAAACCCTCTAGTGATTTAATAATTTTGAAATCATTTGCATTATGTGATTAGACTCGTGACCATGTCTATGCATTTAGAGATTCATAATTGTCATGAAGGTTATTAAGGAATTCTATGATTTTTGGTTTAAGGTAATTATGGGCTTTATCCTATTTAATGTAATTCTTGACAGCTTTGTCGTAGTTGAATTCCAATTACTTAGAACAACATGTTTTCATTTTGATGGATTTAGGGTTTAACTAGGTGACCTTTTTAATTACCCTAATCCTTTACTCACTTGAAAAGTGAATACATATCCAAAAAGAAATTTTATTCCTCACTTCTCACTTTTCTAAATAGAAATTTGAGAGAAAATTATAAATCCTCTTCAAGAGGAAATAATATTCTATTCATTGTAGGAGCTACATGCATGGGATCATCACAAGGTTGGTCTTGTTTGATCTAGCTCAGGGAGACCTTGGATTGCCGTGACTTTTGATAGTTTCTATGGGGTTTTTATTTTACTATTCAGATTCGTATATTTGCCTTTTTGGCTTTTAGGTAGGGCTCTCATGTTTTACCATTTCAGCTTCATTTCTACTTATGTTTTTGATAGTTTTTTGTTTGAAGGTTGAGACTAGTGTTCCCCTTTATTTCTAATTGCTAGTTCTACCTGATTGAGTGGGTATGAGCATTTCCCAATTTTTCAAGATGAGGGTTTGGGGTTTTGCACTGTTATGTTGGCCATTTTTTCATACAACATTCAAAGCCAACTTTTATTGGATTTTTGTGGCTCATTTACTCAAGGGTGGAATGAGTTTTAATTTCATCAATTTTTGTTAATGTCGAGGTTTTGCCTCAATTTGTATGCTACCTAGTTTTCTTTGTTTTTCTTAGCATGGTGTTGGTCATGGATTTAGATTATCCATAGGATTTCTACCTAACCACTTTTGTGTCCTTATATTTGCATTGGGATGTGTATCACATCTGTACTCCTAGATATAGGTTAGTTGAGTAATTTCTTAATTGCATCTTTTATTTCTCATCCAACTATTAAATAGTCTTTGATCATTTCATGTAGTTGTTTGTGCCCACACATGAGGATCGTTCTAGACTTGAACTCCTAGATATAGGCTGGTTGATGGTCTATTCAGTTGGGGTTGGGTTGGGAACGTGCATTGCCTCTAGGCACTCATTGTGATATGACCATGGGTGTATAGGGTAGGCATGTAGAGTGACTTCTCTCATATACCTCGATTATTTTTTGACAAGCTAGCATGAGGAATTTCTAAGAAGTGATAACCAAATTAATAAATGGGTAGTAAAACTTAATTTAGATAAGTGAATGCTTATACAGTGTCTTTGAAGGCATGGCATGATGGTTTCTTATAGGATTTGTTCAATGCTAGTGTGATGGTTTCCTAAGGGATTCATTCTATGTCAATTTATCTTGGGCTTTCTAATGCCAAGCAACTTACACTCCATTATAGTCCCTATATAGTTGACCCATAGAGTGTTTGACCAGGATCTGTTGTAATTGCATTATCTCATGATTTTGGTTTCAGTCCTCTTTACTATCTAGCATTAGTGTTAGCCATAGATGTTTGTTTTATGTGTGTTTGTGGCTGGATCCTTATCTCCATCAACATGGTGGGAATAGGCCTATGGGTTCCATGTGGTTGGGAGGTGTAGCTACCTATACCATTACCAGGGACCAGTGTACAAAGATGGTATATTTCTAGTTGAGACTTATGCTTGATGTTCACTTAGTATTTTAGGTTTCTGGAGTATGCTTTCTTGTGATCTATTCTTTAATTAGAATGTATGGATATCATGTTTAGATGATGTTAGTTTCATTGATGCATTTATTTATTATGATGTTTTAGAATATGGTTAGATAATGTGATTCACTACTAGTTGGAGTATCTATGCTTTGTTAGATTAGCATGTTAGATCTTCTTGTTCTTATGATGTTACTTACATTCTAGTAGGAACACCCTCATAAGACAACTCCAACTATCTATTTGGAAGTTTGGGATGTTATGTTTGAGGTATGGCTAGGGCCCTTAAGGTCTCATGATGTTATTATGGTTAGGAAGAACCGAGCACAAGTTTAGTTGTGTTGGTGCTTAGATGTTTATGCTTTCCTTCATTTGATGTTTGGTTTATGCACATGTATGCTCATTGTGATGTTTCTTTTTGCATGATTACATTAGATGATGTGGATTAGATGTTATATATATTTGATCTCTTCTATTCTCTTGAGTGATCATTCCTTGATTTACATGGATCTAGACTCCCCGATGTGGAGGTTTCTTATTTTTACATTTATTCTTTTACTTTTTGGTCATGCTATAAACTATTTTCTTGCATGGGAAGGAAAATTTCTCATGTGAGTATGTACTTCCTCACATGGAGAAATGAAGTCTCACACAACATGTGCACTTCCTCATGTTCACCTATGTAGTTCCTTGTGCAAACTAATGTACTCTCTCATGCCTAGTAATGCATTCTCTCATGTGTAGCACTACAAAGTCTTGCACGAGACTAGAGACTTGTGTTTCCTCATGTGAGAAATAATGGGTATTTGGGTTTGGTGGAGGAAAGTTTGGAAGTTGGTTTTGGACACCCTATTGAGTTTTGCACCTTCCTATTCAAAATGAATTTCTTTGGGATTTAAAATATATTGTTTCCTTATACTTAAGATAGATTTTAATATATTTGATGATTCATTTGAGATAGGTTTCAGACCTACCTGAGTTAAGATTAGGATTCTAGGAAATTTTAGGATTCAACATTTAGCTTTCAACATGATTTCTAGTAGATGAGTGATCATAACTTTGAACCCTCATCTTGTGTGTGGCCATTGTTGGTCTTTGCTTGTAATTTCTTATTATGTTATGGTTAGTTGGAAATGGACTTCTATATTTAATCAGGATAGGAACTTGCTCTTTGGGGCTTAAAAAGAACATATCTTCTTGTGTATTCTCATGATTCATGTGATCATTGATTTTGAGTTGGTATAGTGCATAGAGAACTTTGGAGGTGTTTGTTAGACTTTTGCTAGTGTAAGCGAGCATGTGAGCTTAGCCATATTTCTTATTTTATTATCTCGTATAGATGTTTCACTTTAGCACTTGGTTACTTTATTTTGTTGTTAAGTAACTTATCTTTAAAAAAAGTATTTAGTGTATCTTTTATCCTTATGTTCCAAGGATATCTGGGTAGGGCATTAAAATTTTATCATATGTTTATCGGGTGAAAGAATTTATTAAGATTAAGTATGACTTATGAATAATGGAGTATTAATATTAGAACATTTAAGTGTGATGAATTATATAAATAGTTTTATTTAATTAAAATTTTGGTTGTAGAATTAAAATATTTAATTAATTATTAAATCAAAAACTTAAATTAAAGTTGCACAAATAATATGAATTGGTTTTAAAAGTCAAGTTGCACATTATATTTGGCTAAAATTATTAATTATAAATTTTCCATAATATTGTACTAAAAATATTGATTCTAAATTAAGTTATAATTATTCTTTCTGAATTCACAATCATTAAATACTTGAATTAATTTAATTTATTCCAAATTAAGAAGTCGAGTTAAGTGACTTTGTTTTTTCTTTTGAAAGATGAGTTTTTTTAAAAGAAAACCTCACAAATATTTTTATGAATTAGATGAGATTTTCATCTTAGGGATTCATTATTATGAGGTGGAAGATTTTTTGAGATTTGTAGAGGAAAAGAAAAAGTAATTCAAAGCTGGAATTTTCGGTTGAAACATTGTTCTATGTTCTTTTCAAATTGCTTCATGTTTTTGAGGTAGTGTTTTTAACCTTTGTAATTTCAATTTAAGAAGAAGAAAGAATTTTTATTTTTGGATTGGTATTGGTCTCTCTATTTCAAAGTTGATTCCTTGAGGCTTTCTTTCTTCAATTTTGGTTATTGTCTTCTTTGTGCAAGAATGAGTGTTGCTAAATTTTTTACCACTACTACAATGTTTTCCCAAATAGCATGTATGCAAGAAGGAAAGGCATCTATCTTAAAAATTATCATTCATTCCTATATTTTTTAATGAGACCAATATTTTTGGAGTGAAAAAGATATCTCAATTTTATTTGCATAATATGAATTTGATACATTTTTGTTTATACATTCAAAAGACAAGAAAATGTATTGAATATCAAATGTAAATATTTCAGACAAGCAATGAGATTATCCTTTTTATCTTTCATACACATGAAAAATAAAAGGAAAGAGAAAATAAGTAGAGTAAGGTGGATGATAGTAACCAATCTTTTCCTTGTGTTTTGACTAGCATAAATGGCTTATTGATGACTTCTCATCTGATCCTAGTTGTACAAGCCTCTTGAGACCTCGTAAAGTCTACACGAGTGAAAAAAAAGCTATTGGATCTCATGGATCTAAGAAATGGATTATTTTTCCTAATCATCTATTTTTTTACCTATGATATCTATGCTTTTCTTAAATTTGTATAAAGAATAGAAAGACTAGATAAGATTCATAAAAATGATCAAAGTGAGAATGTGATTGAATAGTGGAAAACCAAAAATAAATAATTAAAGGGATATTTATTTGATATATGAAACCTTTTACTTTGTAATCCACATCTAGGAAAATAAGGGATGATAGTGAATACAAAGACAAACCCAAGAAATAGCATACATGGAATCTTAAAGGGACAAGTCTCTGTGATTTGAAACCTTGCATTTTATTTGAAACATTCAAGATTAGGTAAAGAATGAATACATAGAGAGAATAAATCATATTTATGAGGAAAAAATAATCTAGGACACATAAATACAAAATCAAGAGTGCAACAAAGAATAGAAATCACAAGCGGTGATCATATTTTGGTAAGAGGAAGCAAATTTTGTAGTTGAGAAACTAGAAAGACATCTCTAACAATAAGAATAATGGATAAAAGTCCAAAGTGTCAATCAAAGGAAATAATTATAATGATCTATTTATAATCTTTTAAAGAGAGCTCAAATGAGAAGAGTTAGTTTTCTAATTAACACTCTATCAATATCATGAATAATGAGGTATACTTGTTGTGAATTGTGTCTCAACCTTGCAAGCTTTTTCTATAAAACTCTAGAATTTTTTTAGAAAATTCTACAATTTGTTTGTGGTAGTTTTCCACATGTTTATGAGTTTGAAAAAGGTGTATGAATTGTTAAAAATGTGTTTAGTCTCCACAACAATGTAGAAGGGATATTTTTAGAGTGTAAACAACTCATTATATGAATTTTATGGGGGTCTAAACTAGAGGACAAAATTATGGACAAAAATGGTATTCTTGGATTTACAAATTACAAATGGGTAACATGTGGCATGTTTGTTTTGCCCATGGTTTTGTAAAATCACAAATGGTTTCCAAGTGGAAAATCACTATAAAAGGAGGGCTTAGGGAGGTTTTTTAATCATTGAGTTCAATTTGTAAGACTGGTGCTAGAAGGAGTCTCTCTAAGTTTGAGTCTGAGTTTGAGTTGGGGTGATGCGCTCCTGTAAGAACTTGATTTGCAAGTGTATTGTAATATTCTTGATTTGAAAACACATTGTGTGGGTTTTAGAGGGTGAGATTTTTCTCCTAGAAGGGTTTCCCCATATTAATCATTGTGTTATGTGTTCATTGTTATTTTGATTATATTATTATGCATTTCTTGAGATCTCTATAATAGTTAGTTGAATTTGCATAATCATCTTCTCAAAGATTAGTTTAGGAAGTGATTCCATGCACCTTAGCTTCCTTACAAGTGGTATCAAAGCTTAGCTAGTTTTGGTTCTATTTGTTGGGTATAGGGTTTTTTGAGCTAATCAAGGTTTGAGTGGGAGCCTGTGCAAAGGTTTTTATTTATATGTTGTAGGATTGCAAAGATGGCAAGAACATCAAGGAGGATTGATGTAGAGAAGTTTTCTAGTACAAACTTTGAAATGTGGAAGCTGAAGATGGAAGATCTATAAATTGATCAAGAGCTATGGGATGTGATTAATGAAAAGAAGTTAAGGCCCATAGATCCAACTTTAGCCTAGAGTATGATGTGGGAGACAAAAAAGCTAAAAGTCTCATCAGATTGTGTGTTGTAAACTCTATACTAATTAATGTCCATGAAGAATAAGAAGATGCTAAGTGAGATCTATCAAGTGAAATCACTTGTGAACAAGACTTTCTTGAGGAAGAAGTTGTATTGATATAGGAGCCTCTTGGTTTTCCTTTTAATAATACAATTTTGTTCATTCTTCTAGTTGCCAATGAGTTCTAGTTATTGTAGAGTGCCAATTTTTAGTTATTGCCAAGTTCTTAGTTATTACTGAGTGATTCCTTTGGTTGCTAAGTGATCGTTTGGTTGCTAAGTGATTCCTTTGGTTGTTGAGTGATCCTTTGGTTGCTTAGTACTTAATGGTTGCTGAGCATTGGAGGATGTTGAGTTTGTAGTTCCTACCAAGTGATTCTTTGGATGTCAAATTTGTGTGGTTGCCAAGTGCCAATATTTTGTGAAGTCTTCATTTGCTAAGTAGTCTATGTCTAGCTCTAGTTTGGGCCAACCTTTGTTGCATTTAATTTTGGTATAGGTAGTTATTGTGAACTAACTTATGGCTATGCATGCATTTAATGTAATATTTAATTATGTGATTTTTTGACCTATGGCCGTTCAAGTATTTAAGGAAGTTTAGGAATTGAGTTTTAGGTAGATTGATAGAATGGCAAGGAACAAAATAAGGTGTTATGTGTTTGGAAGTGTGAACTTCAAGTTGGGTTGTGAATCTAGAAGTTGTATATTGTAATTGGCTATAACACAGAAGACCTTATAACTAGGCATATATGTTGATTATCTGATGAATCAACAAACATTTTGTTCTCCTCCTCCTTGGTGTTGTTCTTGTATTGTGTTTTCCATTGTGTTAACTCTTGTAGGGTGGTTTGGATAGTTGGGTGTACCTTTGGCCCTAGTTATTCTTTCATTTCCTTACATCAGGTGATATCAGAGCTCAAGGTTCATCCTTGTGATGATTGGATCATGTAGAACCCTAAGTGAATTTGGTTGTGGGGTAGTAGATCTACATATTTGACCTATAATTTATAGAGGGTTATGATCTTGCAGGAACCTAATTTGTAAAGATGGTTTGAGGTAGAGGAAATGTTGATAATGCAATATTGGATACATTGAGACAAATTGAAACTAGATTAGATGTTGTAGAGACAACCCAAAGGAGAGGAGATAATCTTGATGATATAAGTGATGATGAAGTAGTAACACCAAAACCTAATCTAGAACCTAAAGAGGACCAAGATAAAGCAAGGTTGTTGAGATTATTGTCTAGAGAAAATTCAAATCTTGCAATAGAAGTTGTCCCTTATAAGGGAAAATTGGACACAAATGTTGTGTTGGATTGGATCAATGGAATGGAGTTATTTGAGTATGAAAACACTCTTGATTATAGGAAAGTGAAGATTGCAATTACTAGGTTGAAAGGTCATGCTTCACTATGGTGGGAGCATTTGCAAACTAATAGACAGAGGAGAGGAAAGGAGAAGATTGGAACTTAGGTGAAGATGGTGAACAAGGTAAAGAACAAATTCCTTCCTACTGATTAACAAGTTATCTTGTTGAGAAAGATGAAAAATTTGAGACAAAGAGACCTAAGTCTGGAGGAGT
Source organism: Cupressus sempervirens (assembly GCA_028749045.1). Taxonomy (NCBI): domain Eukaryota; kingdom Viridiplantae; phylum Streptophyta; class Pinopsida; order Cupressales; family Cupressaceae; genus Cupressus; species Cupressus sempervirens. Next base: position 614,018,049 of record CM053789.1, read on the forward strand.
ATACTAATGAATTTTATAGATTGGACATCAGATTTGGACATGTGGATGATGATGTTGAGAAAATTGCAAGGTACATAAATGGATTGAGATCTAGAATTCAATATGAAATAAATTTTGTGAAGTTGGAAAGTGTGGAAGAAGCATACCAATATGCCTTGAAGGTTGATGAGATCTTGACTAAGAAGCATAAACAAAGGTGAAGAGGTAGAGGTGGTAGATTCCAAAGAGGAAATGGTAGATCTTATGGAGAAGGTAGTAGATTTGATAATTTTATGCAATATAAGGGAAAATCTAAATGGAAGAATGATGACAAAGGCAAGAATTAGTGGAAAGGTGGTGATTATTACTAAGGAAGTACTAGATCTTACCAAGTAAGAGGTAATTCTTATCCTAGAAGTGGTTTCTATGGTAATTATTTTAGATGTGGTAAAGAAGGGCATAGATCTTTTGAATGTAGATCTTCTAAAAGTGGGTAGAATAATAGAAATATTGTGATTCAAGAAGACATTGAGAGTTCACCAAGTGGTCTTGAGGCTAGAGAAAATTTGAAGGTTAGGAGAACCTTATTTAATAAGGGAACCTATTTTAAGAAGAATTTTTTCAAAACCAGATGTAAGATGGCTAAAAAATGTTGCAAGGTAATCATTAACAGTGGAAGTTCTACAAATTTGGCATCAGAAGAGCTAGTTACAAAGTTACAATTGCAAAGGTTGAAGCATCCCAAATCCTATCATGTTTCATGGATAAAAGATGAGTATAAAATATTGGTAAGTGAGCAATGCCTTGTGAAGTTCAAGATTGGACATTACTTTGATGAAGTTTTGTGTGATATTATACCTATGGATTTTTGTCATATTTTGTTGGGTAGACCTTGGCAATATGATAGATATGTTGTACATAATGGAAGATTGAATCAATATACTCTTTGGGTAAATAAGAAGAAGCAAATATTGTTACCTTCGATTGAAGGTCTAGATGAGGTTAGTTGTACTAATAAAAGTTTGCATGGTTAATGGAAAAAAATTTGAAGGAATGATCGAGTGATAGCAAAAGCTAGTAATGACTAAGTGATAGTAGATAGTGGTAGCCGAGTACCAAAAGAAATTGTAGAATTGTTGAATGAGTCCAAAGAGATTGTTGTAGAGGATATACTTGATGGTTTACCTCCAATAAGAAGTATAAGTCATTGTATGGATCTAATTTTCCAAATAAATCACCATATAAATTGACACCTATAGAAAATGAAGAACTTAACAGACAAGTGCATGAATTGTTGTAAAAAGGTTTGATCAGAGAAAGTTTGAGTCCATGTGTTGTACCTACTATATTGGTACCTAAAAAGAATGGAGAATGGAGAATGTGTATTGATTCCAAAGCTATTAATAAGATCATAGTGAAATATGCAAAATATGGATGACATAATGGATTCTTTGAGTGGAGCAAAGTATTTTGCCAAGACTAATTTAAAGAATGGCTATCATCAGATTAGAATCAAAGAAGGTGATGAATGGAAAATTGCTTTCAAGACAAAAGATGGTTTGTATGAATGGTTGGTTATTCCTTTTGGTTTGACTAATGCACCTAGTACTTTCATGAGGTTGATGAATTAAGTTTTGAAAAGATTCTTGGGTAAGTTTGTGATTATTTGTTTGGATGATATTCTGATATATAGTAAGACCAAGGAAGAACATCTTTAGCATGCTAGACAAGTAATGCAGAGGTTGAAAGAGGAGAAGTTGCTGATTAATCTGAACAAGTGTTCTTTTGTGTAAGAGGAGATTGTGTATTTGAGATTTGTATTTTAGTTGATGGTTTGAAGATGGATCCTGAGAAGGTTAAAGAAATTTTGGAGTGGCCTACACCTACGAATGTGGGTGAGGTAGATCATTTCATGGTTTGGCTAGTTTCTATAGAAAGTTCATAAGAAATTTTAGTTTTGTTTGTAATGCTATGACTGAGACAATGAGAGGAGATTTAAAGGAATTCAAATGGACACATGGAGCTAATAAGAGTTTTGAGACATTAAAACAAAAGGTTACTAAGTTACTTGTATTGGATTTTCCTAATTTCAATAAAGTACTTCAAGTTGAATGTGATACAAGTGGTAGTGTAGTAGGATCCGTATTGAGTCAAGAAGGTAAACCTGTTGCTTTCTTTAGTGAGAAGTTGAATGATGCTAAAAGGAAGTATTCTATGTATGATCAAGAGTTTTATACTATTGTTAAAACCTTGAAGATGTAGACACATTATTTGATTCCTAAGGAGTTTGTGTTGTATACTGATCATAAAGCTTTACAATACTTGGGATGTCAACATAAATTGAATCAAAGACATATGAAATGGGTTGAGTACTTGAAAAGTTTCACATTTGTCACTAAGCATAAGAGTGGAGTTACTAATAGAGTTGCTGATGCATTGAGTAGAAGATGTTCTTTATTGACTGAGATGAAGGTTGAAGTTCTTGGTTTTGATGAAATGAAAGAGTTGTATAATACTAACCTTGATTTTTCTAAGGCATGGAGAGAGTGCAGAGGACCAAATTTAACAAATCACATAAGTATGATGAGTATTTCATTCAAGAAGGTATGTGTTGTGGCATCCAGAACACATGCCCCATTCCTCAATAGGAATGGGCAACCCCTATCTTTTTTCGACTCATGGGCTCATAGTTTGAGATTCGGGAGAAGAAAGTTGATTATAGTTAGAAATGTTAGGAGTCTAAAATTTGAAAAAAAAAAGTAAGAAAGAAAAAAAAAAAGTCAAAAAAAAACTAGGATTCATGTGCATGCACATGGGCCAAGTGCGCGTCACCCACTGGCGTAGGCGTCGAGGTACGCTGCACAACTTGTCCAGTGCGGCGGGTTATAAAACCCCCCCAAGCACTAACACTTTATTGATTTTCTTGCGAATAGTTTTTTTCCCACACAAGGTGCACTTCCATTTTTTAAGGTCTTTGTTATGCATGTGTTGCGCACCCACTGACGACCCCCTAGCACCACTTTGTTCCCCACAACCTCTACCACATAGTGCTAAAAATTGCATCAAAGAGCCGCACTTCCTCCACATGGTGCTATGCACCTATGTCACGCTAAAAAATTATCACTCACATTGAAATGATCACGGTACTCACTGTCTTAGCGATGCTTCATGCTCATATATTACTTTTTTGGTCACGCTCATGTGTGCTTGATTTGCTCTACCTAGATGGTATGTTGTGCACCACCGCACATGGTGCCAAAACTTTACGGAATGAGCACCCTCAAAAACCTTCATGGTGCTTCATTTCACTCCAATAGTGCCCATGGTAGTGCACTATTTTGCATGCTACATAATGTTTGCAAGTGCATCCACTACCCACATCATGGCATTCACCCCCTCTGTTGCTCATGCATCTTGCACCATGTGACCACTTTGAAACTCGTGCACACTACCCCTTTTGAAGCCCTCACGTGCCCACTTAAAACCCTCGCCTCACACCTCTTGCACATGCATCCACCTCATTACACCCTTTTTTTTTTTAGTAAAAAAAAATATTTAAAATATCCAAAGGGGATTTTTTTTTTCTTTTTTTCTTTTTTTAGTTTAATAGTTTTTACGTCTTATCTTTCGACTAATAAACATTTTTCTCATTGTGTGTAGATAATCAAATGCCATCCACATCAAGAGTAGCACCTAAGCCTATAGTTTTCAAGTTACAAGGTGTACCATCCAAATCAAGATTTCACAATGATTATGTGGAGATCTGAGATACTAACCTGGGACACACTGACTTAGGGGAATTCTTTAAAACTTGTAATAAACCAACCAAGAGATCAGATCTAGTTTCATCCTTGATACATTTCAGGTTGGTGAATTCAACATCACATCCCATATCAATACAATCAATAGAACTAGTAATGACTCTGGTGCAACATTTTGTTTCTAAAGAGAGAGTGGTGAAAAGTGTGATAGGATAAGTGGTCCTTCATCTTTGACTTGACAACATTGAGAGGTTCTTCCATCTCCCGAGAGTAGATCAATTCATTAGGCTCTTCTATGAATCAACAGAGAGATGGTATAGGGAATGTATGAAGTAGGTGACAAATATTATATAGTCATCCTATCTTATTGAGAGACTTCCTCAAGGAAGGATAACAGAAAAGTGGATATCACTCGGGGATATATGAAAGAGGATATCGGTTACTCCATCATCCTTTTGAGCAGAGTCATGAGTTTATCTCTAGTAGGCCACCTCAGTACCTTCATGATCAACTTCATTGAGACCATCAAAACATCAAAGATACCATTGGGCTAGGGCACCACATTAAGTGAAAACTTTTGTGAGTAATCGAGGATGATGAAGGACAAGAAGAAGGTTTATATGATGTCTTACATAGTATACTTGCCTGCAGCAAGGGCAATAGATTATCCCAAATTGTATAGAAAGGGAAACATATAGGATCCCAATGCCTGGTCTTACATAGTCTACCCTCAACTGGTGAAGAAGAAACTATCTACTTAAAGCAAGGAATATAGAATCGTGAATGATGTGTTCATTTTTGCTATCATTTGATTCACTGAAGGATATTATGGAAAGAGGCTATCTAATGAAGCAAAAGCATTAATAACAACTCTCAGGGCCTATTTCATTCAATTTAAGGTGTTCACATACCTGCAGGTAGGTGGTGCCTCTATCAACCCAAAGAAGCTCCCCAAATATTCAATTGACAAGCTAGTGCTATTGGAGATATTCTAGCAGATTGAATTTTCATATGAAAGGGTGAAGAGACAAAGAAGACCCTATTGGACATGGCCTCTCATCATTGGACCATACAAGGTAAAGTGGAAGCAAGACATTTTGAATTTTGAGTGGGAATGGGAGAATTATCCCCTTGAGGAGTACAATTCCCCTAGGATACATTTTGATAATGTTAGGAAAGTGGAGAGTATGGCTAGAAAAGAGTTCCATCATGAAGATGTTATTGAAGATCATTGGATGAACATGAAAAATAAATATGATATCAACATAAGGGATTATTGTAGGATGACTTTGTATGTAGTAGAGAAGACCCTCAATCTCAATATTCTAGAAGAAATAAGGCAACAAGATTCTAAGGAGCTATTGGACCCCCTGTTCAACTTAGACAAAATTGGAGAAAGACCCATCATGAATGTAGAAGTTGACAGTGAGGAGGGTGATGATATTGATCATCAGGCAAGACATCTGGTTAGAATGAAGAAGGAATGGATCAAGAAGCCTTTTTGACTTGATCCCATACCTAATATTGTTGTCTTCCATGCTCAAGCCCACTTTGAGAAAGGTATAGGAAGGAAAGTTACAGTTCCTACTTTTGTGCTCCAATCTCCCATCAAGCTAGAGATAGTATACCAACTTGACTGTCTAATTGGATACTATCATCCTTCAAAGAGGACAAGAAAGAATAAAAGGAAGAGGACTTCCCCGCAAAGAATTCAAGCAAAACAGGGTGAAGTGCAAGAACCTTCCCAACAACAACAAGAAGTGCAAGGGTCTAAGGATACTAGAGCTACTCAAGTCTAGGATATTCCTCCATTGCCTCCCTTTGTGCCTTCCCAATCTAAAGAGGAAGAGAGTCAACAAGTTTCTATACTTCTTGTGCAAGAACAACCAGTATCCCTTTTTGCCTCCACAAAACAAAAGAGGATTAAGATCTGAATGAAGAAAAGGAAAAGGGTGACTAAAAGAATAGTGCCTTTTCCTTCTATTCCTAAAACCATCCTAGAAGAAGAAGAAGAGGAAGAAGAGGAGACAGATGAAGAGGAGGAAGTTCCCATAAAAAGAAGAACCCAACTAGCTAGAGCCATGGAGGAAGAAAGGAGAAGGAGTACCTCGAGCATATCACCATCCACTCAGGCAAGACCCTTACAAGTCTCTTCTTTGGAAGATGAAGTGCAACAGTGGGTAGATGAGAAAAGTGAAGAAGGGGATGATGTATTTAAAATGTTTGTTTTTGACTTCATGCCCGTGGGAATGACATTGATTGAGGCAAATATTAGGCATACTCCTACATGGAAATCCCAAAAAGAAGGCTAGATGTAGATACCACCAAGCACACAAGGTCTTGATCCTAATCCCCCATCTCCACCACAAGTTATGGTGGTAGATAAAGGTTTAGTTACTCCCCCGCTTCCAAGATAAAAAGAACAAGTTGAAGAGGAACTATCTTAAGAGGAGCAATTAGAAAAAAGGGTGACTAATGAAGTATCTAAGGAGGGACAAATAGTCAAATATTCCCAATCACCTTCCCAAGACACTAAGGTGCAAGCTACAGGGTCCACTAAGACTAAGAAAATAGAAGGAGAGCCCTCATTGATGAAAACAACTCCAAGGAGGAGCGATAAGGGGAAGGAAGTTGTAAAACATACTCCTTTGTCCTCAATAAGAAGACCTCTAGCTAAACACACTCCAAGGTGGCTACAAAAGGAAGTGATAAGAAGCTCCAGACCCAGATTCTGAGCTTTATAGGAAGACATTTATGAGATTGCAGAAATTTTGAATAAAACTAAGTCCCTAGCACATGAGGCAATACCATTGGCATTTTTTATAGGTACATGGAATAGCCCAGAGTTGTTTGCATAGGTAGCTATTCCTCCTAGAGATATAGATGCAGAAAGCCTTAGTCCCAAGGATTATGAATTGAAAAATGTCATGTTGGGAAAACCCACATGAGATGCATCCCGATTAATGGTGACCATGGGAATTAAAGAAATCATGAAAAACATGGGGAGGATGAAATGTAAATCCAAGCACTTTGAAGGAAGGTTGAGATCCTAAAGGGATATTTGGCCAAAGTTGTTGGTCCCCTTGATCTTAAGTGCCCTGAGGAGACCTTGAATACTATTCTTAGAGAAGGGGAGTAGTCCATATGGATCCATTTTTGAGAGCCTAGCAACAATGGCAGGAGAGTTTTGAGGAGAAAGGAGTCATGATTATCATAGCAAACTAAAGATGTTACACTCTACACAAGAAAATGTGAATAAAATGGTGGAAATTTTGAAGCAAGACTTCAGCATTATTGATGAAGTACGAGCTTGGAGCAAAGATTTATAGACTCTACAAGCCATAAAGTTTTAAAGATATCAAGTTTTGATTGATGTTTATACATGAGATGAATTAGATATGATTGATGACTAGATAGAAAAGATATCAAATAGCAATAAAGTAATGAAAACATTACATGATGAAATTCATCTGCTCAAGGATCAAGCCTAAGAGCAAATTTTGGAAGCAGAGAGGCACTATAGCGATGCCTGTTTGGATATTTTTGAAGATGAGGAATGTGAGAGGTTGCTACCTATAGATATAGTAGTGGAGAATATTAAGAAGATTTTTGTGGAAGTTGATGATGAGGAGGACATTTGATAGGCCTTCAAAACTGAGGAAGCATTGTTAGAATTGGATACCAAACTTGGGGATTTTGCTGATACCCAAATTGAGGTTGACAATTATATATGAAAGGTCAAGGAAAAATATGAGGCTTTTGATTTATTGGATGTAGCCAAAATAACTAAGATTATAGAGAAATTCAAGGGCAAACATCCAAACATACCCTTGGGATGAAGAAGAACAAAACCTAGATGCTAAAATTTTAGTTTTGGCACTTAGTGAAATTTTGAGATTTTTGACCCTATCGAGGTTTGTAATTTTAGAGCTCCATAGCTATTTAGGTCTGCACCTATGTAGCTCCATAGGTTCATAGCTTTCCAGATACATAGGTCCACAGCTTTGCAGCTCCACAATTCCAGTGGTGCGCTGACAGTTAACTGCTAGTTCCAAAATAGAGCTTTCCATGCATTGAAAACACATTTTGATGGCAGTTTAACTCTGACTAATGCCCTATGAAGGATCAACTTCTAATTTTGGCATCTCCAGATACTTCCACTTTGACTCAGAGCTTTTGCATGCTTTTCTCTCATAATTTCTTTGTTTTTTAACATGTAAAGGCTCATGCATCCAATTAATGAATATAAAATGGATGGAGTCCTACTAAGTACTAGTTAGATAAGTAGTTTTTATATAATTCATTTTTATTATTATTTTAAAAGCATCTTATTGCATGAAGATATCTCTCACTCTCAACACAAATTGAGGAGATGATTTCTTATAAATAGCTGATTGTAATATGTAATTGAGGCTACCATTATTATGCAATAAAATTCTGCTTTTGGTACTAGCATTCAGAGTGTAGTTATTCTTGCATGAATTTCTCATTATTTTGTGGATTTTATTCATGAGATTGTGATTAAGCCAAAGGTTTATTGAGTTATTTCTAGTTGTGCGATCTTTTAATTCTAGTGTTTTCTATAAAGCTATGAATTTCGTTGACGTAACAATCTTGAGAAGAGATCACCCAATTTGTATCTACCTAGCTTTTTGTCTCGCATGAGCATACTTTTTGTGGCCTTGTGATTTGATGAGGAGTGAAACATCATTTTATTTGTTAAAGATTCTCACTGACGATTGCATCAGTGGATTCTAGGAAGCACTACTCCTGTTTTCATTGGTTTCCTACTGATTTCTTCAAAGGTTTAACTCGCAACATGTTGTGTTCTGTAGCTTATGTCCATTTAGGAATTTCAATTTCAAGTCATTTAATTTCACATTATTTTTCTTTTATTTTTGTTATTTTCTTTGCTAACCCCTTGTTATAATAGGACCTCATAGTAGCTGCATTGTTAGAGTTGCATTCATTGAAAAATAGAAAATACAAAAAATATTGTTCTTTTGGTGTGATATTTTGAGACAACAAATAGATTCACTTCGATTCCAAGATAAAAAAATTTTAGAACCAGAAAAGAACTCCTTGTGAACACTCACATTTATCTTCTATTGAATAGATTTTGGTACGCTGCAAGACAAATACTGAACCTTGGAGTGGATTCATAAATAGATTTTCTTTTCAAGAGAGGAATTACACTATGAATTCCTGCCATTGACCTCATGCAAAATGAATGCCCAATAGAAGTGGTGCTAGAAGGATGACCACAAAAAAAAGAACCAACTATTGGAAATAAGGAAGATTTGATAAAGTTTCAAAAATTTTGCACCCTGGCAATAATCTGCACTCCATAAAAGTTCAAAAATCACTTCTAAAATTTTCAAACATTCAGATCCATAGGCCCACAAATCTATAGGTACGTAGGTCTGTAGATCCATAGGTAAATAGGTCCATAGAACTCTGTGGTGTGCATAATTCAAAGAAGTGAGGAAGTGTACTTCTGCAAAGGTGCACTTTTTCTAGAATTGATACAAGCTAGAGGATATGGATCCAAGATCCTCATTCCAACAAGCGTTAAGATCTTCACCAAGTACCCAAGAATTTCTAGAGCTTACTCATTTTTGTAAGCCACGTAGTGACATAGGAATACCCCTAGTTCAATCACTTCCATTTGACATTTCATCATCTTCTTCTACTCCACCACCCATTCAACCATTAGTTAGACCTCCACATATTCCAACAGTCCCATCACCATCCCAGCCACCTTTAGGTCCAAAAAATCCTCCAATGGCCTTTTTCGCAAACACAGTTGATTCACCCATTAACTTGAGAGGTGCACTCCATGACCTCCCTAAGAATCCCAAGAAATTTTTTCCAAGGTTCATTTATGGAGAAACAAGAACCACCGAAGATCATGTCAAGTTTTTTAAGGAAATTTGCAACTGAAAGAAAAATTGCTAATGAGGATGTGGTTCTTTGTTTGTTTCCCTACTCTTTGGAGGAAATTGCCTTCAGTTGGTATGTTAATCTGCCACCTAGATGCATTGGAGATTGGGACACTTTCAAAAAATTATTTTTAGAAAAATTTAAAACTTTCATCAATCCAGTTGTGATACATCAACAATTCATATCTATTAAAAAGGACCTAGCCAAGATAGTTTCATGCTTCAACCATTGCTTTCATATGGCCTCCTGCAAGTTAGAAACACCATACACAATATCGGTTGAAGCCACAATCCAAATTTATTTGAACACTATGGACCCTCTTACTATGATCTTTCTGAGAAGACTTCCTATAGCAAATATTGAGACATTGGACAAAGTCTTTGCATAAGTGATCATGTTCATGAAACAAGCTAATCCCAATGGAGGAGGATTGATGCTTCCTATACAAGCTATCATAACAACACTAACGTACCCACCCATGACAGTCATGGTGCCTAGCAAATTCATACCTATGAATCTGGTTCCACTATAGCAAGTGCCCACTCCACAAACTCTGACTTTGACATATCTAGGGTATGAATCCTGGAAAGCTACTTTCTTCGAACAAAAGACAACAGCTCTAGCTGAGGCAGACGATAATTTTACCTCCGAGTTCAGCCAAATGAAAAAGACTATGTCACAAATGAACAACGAGTTGACATGTCTTAGATTGTCACAAGGACAAAATAAAAACTTCCAAAGAAATAATACTGGCCCCTAAAACAACAATTTTGGTCAAAATTACAATAGGAAGTCCAACAATAATAGTAAGAACAATGTAGGAAACAATGGCAGAGGAAACAACTTCAATCCTCTAGATCACAACAATGGCTTCCAAATATAGAATCGCCAGGGGAACACACATCCGAATAAAGGAATTTTTCCTGTAGATAACAACAAAAACAACAATGTTCAATATGCTGATATCAATCAGTATGATGACAGTCAAAATCCCCCCAATAATGATGGTTCATGCTATAATGGAAATCAAGACATGACTCAAAATCAACAAGCAAATGACAATGCTCCTCCTATGTAGTTTAATGCTATGTTACTGGATTCTTATGAGCCCATACAGAATGCACAAGTTGAACAAACAACCAATGAAGAATTCTCTTTTCCATTTAGCTAGGAACCAAATATTCAACATGATGAGATGTTTTCTTTTCACAATGATAATCGAAACACCTACAAGTTGTGAAATAGAAAAGAACCTTTGATGGATGGAATTCCTCCAAGACTACAACCAACTCCTCCCAATCTAAGAGTGAGTAATAATCTGGCACTAGTCAAGCCCCTATATGGAGGACAATAGAATTAGAATCAAATAACAGTTCCTACAATCTTGAAAAATCTAGCATGGTCTACTGAGAAATACAATGCAGTAGAAGATTTGAAATGAACTATGGCCAACATGTCTATGTTTGACATGTTGCAAAATTGTCTACAACAATGGGAAGCACTAATGAAGACTTTTGATCATACAAAGACCCCTCAAAATACACATATTATTTCTCAAAATGTAGCTCCTCAATAGGTCAATACTTTGAAACCAATGCCAACGATGTTTAAAGACTTGAGGTGCCTCCATTTCTACTAAGTATCAAGATATGTGGGGAAATCTTCACAATTGCCTAATCGACTCAAGAGCCTCATGTAATGTGATGCCACTATCAATATCAAAAAGGTTGGGAGTAAATCCCCAGCCTTCTAATTGAATAGTAATACAACTGGATAAGAATAAGGTGAAAGTGATTGGTGTGCTAAAAGATGTCCGCATACAATTGATAGTCAACCCCAACATTCAAGATGTAATTGATATACATGTGGTTGATATACCTGAGACATATGGATTGCTACTAAGTAGGGAATGGACAAAATATCGAAGAGGATGGTTCTCTATGGACTTCACTCAGTTATGGTTACTATGGAAAGGATTGAACAACCAAATCAAGATAGATGTAGAACCAAAGTTAAAAACTATGATTAATGAATACAATGTTCCTAATGAACTAGTATTCTTGCAATTAGATCTGGGTTCATACAAAGTGATGGCTTTCTCAACCAAAATATTGGATGATCAAACTGAAAAGTAGAAGGTTTCAATTCCAAGGCAAGAAGTTGTAATGTAGTTTGTAGACAACATGGTGGCTAATCTATAATGTTTAGGAGAGGAAGCTAACCTGGCAATCCTACTTCTCCCAAGATTTTGTTGATTGCATAAAGTTAGCCATTCAGAGTTTGAATTTTCATCATGCCAAGAAGTAGTTGCTAAGGTATTGACACAAATGATGGAATCCAAGAGTGATAACATGCTGAAAGATAAACCTATGGAAGATCAAGCCCTAGTAAACATATCTGAATCTGTTGAAAAAGCTAAAGAAGAAATCGAAGACTTGAATGCATCATACAATGATACCTCTTCAGATGGTGGAGGTTTGTCTTCTCCTCCACCAGGAATAATCAAAATCAAAAGGAGAAGATGGTACATGAAAGGGCAAGGATGGACTTTAGTAGTTGTTTGTCCAATAGCCTAGGATGATGAAATCAAGGAATTGATAGGGGAAATTAAAGATAAACAAGAAAAACATGCACTCTTGGTATCAAAGAGTGACAATAGAAAATCAGTAAGTCCACCTCGAGAAAGATTAAAGTGGGTACCTAAGAGACAATCTTTTCAAGTGCAAGTAAAGGAGAAGATGAGAACAAATAAACACAAAGTTAAAAAACCCTAGGAATGCCTAATATGGACACTTCGCTTTGACAGTTCTAGATGCAAATTGGGAGTTGGCGTGGGTATTCAGTTGGTCAATCCTGAAGGTAAGTCTTTTTATGTTGCATATTGATTACAATTTAGATGCACTAATAATGCTACAGAATATGGAGCATTGATTTGAGGACTCCTTTTTTATTTGGAAAAGGGGGTTAAAGCTCTCATCATCGAGGGAGATTCTTAGTTAGTTGTGAGATAAGTAAAATTGTTATACTCCTATAATGATAAGAGGTTTCTCGCATACAGGAAAAGAGTATGGGATTTAATGGATGATTTTGAAGCTTTGAATATGAGATCTATTCTGAGAAGGAAAAATATGGTAGTAGATGCTCTAGCTATTTCAGCTAGTGCATTACAAGCAGTTGAACAAACCAAATTGAGAAGATTTTCAATTGAATTGGTTGTTGTTCCATCCATTTTGGAGAATATCACAAAATTCCAAGTCTTTCAAGATGATCAACATATATTCAAATTTATCATGAGTAGTGGCCACTTTAAAGGGCAAGAAATTGATGACACTCTAGACGACAAACCTGAGAATGATGAAATTGAAGATGAGGATGGGATTATGAATTTAAAGACCAACACTATTCCTAAGGGGATGTTTGAGTTGGAGTGTATCTTTGATCATGATGAATTGACACTTAATAGAATAACGAATGAAGAAAAAGGAATAGAGGAATGTGACTCATACAACTTGGGCATTGATGATGATCCTAAAATGATAAGGGTTGAGAAAGCATGCACTCAAAAAGAAAGAGAAGATATGCTTAAATTACTCTCAGAATATAAATATGTCATGGCATGGAGCTAAGAAGAGCTAAAAACATATGATCTCAAGATTATGACACATGACATTTCATTGAAACCTAATGCAAAGCCTTTCTGTCAAAGGCAAAGACGTGTCAATCCAATCATCAAACCATTGATAATGAAAGAAGTTTAGAAACTTCTCAATGCCAAGATCATTTTCCCTATTTGTCATTCCACATGGGTGGCCTATTTGGTACCTGTATAGAAGACTAGAGAAATTTGTCTTTGTGTTGAATTTTCCAACCTAAATATGGCATCTCAAAAGGACAATTATCCTTTACCTTCACTACATGAGGTCTTACAAATCGTAAATGGTTCAAAAATGATGTCCTTCTTGGATGGATACTCAAGATATAATGAGATAATGGTTGATGAAAAAGATAGACTAAAGAAAATATTCACAACTAAGTGGGGAACTTTTGCTTACAAAAGAATACCTTTTGGGCTGATCAATGCAGGGGCTACATTTCAATGAGCCATGGATGAAGCTTTTAAAGGATTGATAAGTGGATGACTTGACAGTCTTTTTGAAAGATTGAAGCACTCACATTGTGGATTTGAACTAGGTATTCAATAGATGTCACAAGTATGACATATCTCTCAATCCTAAGAAGTGTTCTTTTGGCATCACTAAAGGAAAGCTCTTGGGTCACATCATTTCTAAATAAGGGATCTCCATTGATCCCGATAGAATTGAATCTATTTTGAAGCTATCACCTCCCCACAGTCAAAAGGAACTCATGTCTTTCTTTGGGAACATCAATTTTGTCGAAAACTTCATAAGTGGATTTTCAAAAATAGTCTGTCCCCTCAACGACTTACTCAAAAAGGGGGCTAAGATAGAATGGATTCTAGAAATTAAGAAATCATTCAAGGATATCAAAGTGGACATTTCTATAGCCCTATTACTGGTTTGTCTAGATTATGGGTTACCTTTCAAAATATACTCTTTTGCCTCAGAACATTCATGTGCTGGGATCCTTACGTAGAAGAAAGAAAAGGAAGATGAAAGGTCCATTGCTTTTATGAGTTGTCCTCTCAAAAATGCTAAGTTGAAATACTCAAATCTTGATAAAAAATCCTTCACATTAATCAAGGCAGTAAAGAATTTTTGTCACTACATACTTAGAAGTAAAGTGTATGCAATAGTATCTAATCTAGTAGTAAAGATGCTTTTGATGCAGAATGAACTTGGTGAAAGGAGAGGCAAATGGATGGTGATACTTTAAGAATTTGATCTAGAGATTCAGCCTATGAAACTAGTTTGAGGACAAGAATTGTCTAAAATGATAGCTGATAATGAGGATGGAAATGAAAAGGAATTCAAGTTTGACAATCAATCAAATAAGGATGATCAGAAAAAGATGGTTGTGTCACAAGTTGATATTAATCAGGGAGTAGTGATTGATGTTTGGTACCAAGACATCATCTATTACCTTCTACAAAATTAGTATCCCATTTGGGTGAATAGCTCATAGTGTAAAGGACTTAAAATTAAATGTGAGGCCTATATGCTACGTGTTAGGAAGTTGTACAAAAGAAATTATGAAGGGATCTATCTCAAGTTCTTAGGTCACGAAAAAGAAAAGGAAGTTTTGGAACATTTTCACAACAAGTATGGTACAGGACATGGTTCAGCAAAAGCAACTACTCACATGATTCTAAGATCGGGCTATTTTTGGCCCTCGATATTTAAAGACACTTTTGAGTACGTACATTCTTGCCATATTTGTCAAACCAGTGCCAATAGAGAAAGGAATCTAGCAATGCCCTTATAGCCTATATTTGAGAAACGCCCTTTTGCAAAGTGGGGGTTGGATTTTATTGGGCCGGTTAACCCACCATTGTCAATGGGACACACATTCATTCTCATAGCCATGGATTATTATAAGGTATGGACAAAAGTAGAAACCTTTAGGAATTGTGTTGCTAAGGTGGTGACTAACTTCTTGGAGGAACATATTGTCACTAGGTTTGGATTGTCATTCTCCTTGGTATGTGATAACGGGTCGACTTTTGCATCAACATTCTTGACCCAATGGGCATTTGAAAATCAAGTCATTATCAAGTTTTCTTTGAATTACTACCTACAAGGAAATGGGGTAGCAAAATCCACAAACAAGAACTTGATCACGGTTATAAAATGCTTGTTGGAGGAAAACCCTAGAGATTGGCATACACAACTTAAATATGCTCTATGGACAAATCAAGTAAGGATCAAGAATGCTTTAGGGACTTCTCCATACTTGCTTGTCTATGGACAAGAACCAATATTTCCACTCAACCTCAAAATTATTGTTTTGAAGTTCATGAGTGGATATGATGAAGATGTTGACAAAGTACATATCAAATTGATGAATCTTTTAGACATGGATGAGTAACAAATAGCTTCATTGGAGCACATGGCTAAACACCAAGCAATCATAAAGAGGTGGTTTAATAAGAGAGCCACAATAAAATCCTTCAGGATTTTTGACCCTGTCCTACTTTGGGATAACGTGAAAGAAAAGCTAGATAGCCGTACCAAGTTTCAACACTTGTGGATGGGCCAATATAAGATTATGAAAATTCTTGGCTAAAACACTTTTAGTTTTCTACAAGTGTGTTTGCTTTCAGTTGTGTGCATTGTTTTCAAAGTTTTGTTAGTCCTAAGGGGTAAGGTGTACTTGAGATTTTTCTCAAGACTTTACTAACCATTCTTTGGTCCTGATTTTAGGAAGAGGTATTTCTTTGTCAAAACATTTTGAAGATTGTGTGTCTTATACCAATTGAGAAATGGACATTTCTTGTGGAAGTAAGGGATTTTTATTTAGGAAATTAGAACTCTAGACCAACAAGTTCTCAACACTTTGAAAATTTTAAAATTTGATCATTTTTAGAGTGTTGTTGAATTGAAGTTAAAGATGATGAAAGATTATCCAAACTTCAACTAGTTCAAATAGGAAAGGTATCCTCGAAAGGTTACTAAGATCATTGATTACGGTGAGAGTTTTTTTAAAAGAGTTATAAAAGAGGAATGCAAGGGATTTTCACAAGAGATCAAATCTAAGAAATGACACCAATGTCCTAACTACATAGTTTAGGTGTTGTTAGGATACAAAAGATTTTTTTTAAAAATAGAGATATGGTGTTAAGACTGAAGGATTCCAAAGATCTGAAATGGCAAAAGATACATTCTCAAAATATAGTATCTTATATTCAAACTATTGCTTCATCAAAAGTAGCATTCAAAATGACATGGAACAATTATTCAAAAAAGCCAAAAAATTTAAAGAATGTGGCATTCTACCAAGAGCCCTCAAACTGATTCTCTCATCTAGTCAAGCCTTTGATTGATGAATAGCTTTCGTGGAGATTTTGAATGAATGAGCTAGGAGAAGTATTAGAAAAATTTGATAAACTACATCCTGAGATGTCAAAAGGAATGAATACACATTACACACATTGAGCTTGAAGAATTTAGGTTCTTAAAGTTTTGACTATGAAGTCATTTGAAATAAGCTCAAGATGTTCGAGGTTTGGTTAGTGTTTGACACACATTGGAGGAGTGTTTTCTGATGAAGAAATACCTTGGTCATTTCTTCCTTTTTCAGGGGCAATTTATTGTTGGATCCACAACACACGCCCCATTCCTCAATAGGAATGGGGACCCCCTTATCTTTTTTTGACTCCCCAGCTCACAATTTGAGATTTGGGAGAAGAAAGTTGATTATAGTTAGAAATGTTAGGAGTCTAAAATTTACAAAAAAAAAAAGAAAAGAAAAAAAAGGTCAAAAAAAAAAACTAGGATTCATGCGCATGTGCATGGGCCAAGTGTGCATCACACAATGACATAGGTACCAAGGCACACTGCACACCTAGTTCAGTACGAGGGGTTATAAAATGCCCCCAAGCACTAACACTTTATTGCTTTTGTTGCGAATAGGTTTTTTCCCACACAAGGTGTGCTTCCATTTTTTTTTGGTCTTTGTTATGTGCATGTCGCACACTTGTGCATGGCCCCCTAGTTCCATTGTGTGTCCCACTACCTTCACTGTGTAGTGCTATGCACCTATGCCATGCTAAAAAAAATGCCACTCGCATCGAAATGACCGTGGCACTCACTATCTTAGCAGTGCTCCATGCTCGTACACTACTTTTTTGGCCACGACTGAGTGCACTTGATGCACTTTGCCCACTTCCACTCATGGTGCCAAAACTTTACTGTGCAAGCACCCTCCAAAACCTTTGCACTGCTTCATTTCACTCCAACCGCACCCGCAACAATGCACCATTTTGCACACTACACTATGTTTGCAAGTGTGCCCACTACTCACACCACAACATTGACCCCCTTTGTTGCGTGTGCATCCTGCATTGTACCACCACTTTGAAACTCATGCACATCACCTCTTTTGAAGCCCCCACGTGCCCACTTAAAACCCTTGCCCTGCACCTCTTGCACATGCATCCACCTCATTAGACCCCTTTTTTTATTATTTAAAAAAAAAATTAATTTTTTTTTAAAAAAAATTTAAAATACCCAAAGGGTATTTTCTTCTTATGCTTATTTTAAAAAAATAAAATTAGTTTAATAGTTTTTACATCTTATCTTTCGACTAATAAACATTTTTCTCATTGTGTGTAGATAATCAAATGGTGTCCACATCTAGAGTAGCACCTAAGCCTATAGTCTTTAAGTTCCAAGGTGTACCATCCAAATCAAGATTTCATGATGATTATGTCAAGATCTAAGATACTAATCTGGGACACACTGACTTAGGGGAATTCCTAAAAACCTATAATAAACAAACTGAGAGATTAGATCTGGTTTCATCCTTGATAAATTCTAGGTTGGTGAACACAGCATCACATCCCATATCAGTACAATCAGCAAAACTAGTAATGACTCTGGTGCACCATTTTGTTTCTTAAGAGAGAGTGGCAAAAAGTGCGATAGGAGAAGTGGTCCTTGATCTTTGACCTAACAACATTGAGAGGGTCTTCCATCTTCTAAGAGTGGATCAATTCATTAGGCTCTCCTATGAATCAACAAAGAGATGGTACAGGGAACATACAAAGAAGGCAATAAATATTATAAAATCATCCTACCTTATTGAGAGACCTCCTCAAGGAAGGATAACAGGCAAACTGGATATGACTCAGGGATATATGAAGGAGGATGTTGGTTAATCCATCATCCTTTTGAGTAAAGTCATGGGTTTATCTACATCAAGCCACCTTAGTACCTTCATGATCAACTTCATTGAGACCATCAAAACATCAAAGATACCATAGGACTAAGCCACCACACTAAGTGAAAACTTGTGTGAGCAATTGAGGATAGTGAAGGACAAGAAGAAATTTTATATGATGTCTTACATAGTATACCTACTTGTAGCAAGGGCAACAGATTATCCTAGATTTTATAGAAAGGGCAACATGTAGGATCACAATGTCTGGCCTTATATAGTCTACCCTCAATTGGAGAAGAAGAAACTATATGCTCAAAGCAAGGAATATAGAATCATGAATGATGCATTCATTTTTGTGATCATTTGATTCATTGAAGGAGATTATGGAAAGAGGCTATTTGATGAAGCAAAAGCACAGATAACGACTCTCGAGGCCTATTTCATTCAGTTTAAGATGTCCACATACCTACAAGTAGGTGGTGCTACTATCAACCCCAAGAAGCTCCCAAGATATTTGAGTGACAAGCTGGTGCTATTGGAGATTTCCTGGAAGATTGAATCTACATATGAAAGGGTGAAGAGACAAAGAAGACCCTATTGGACATGGCCTCTCATCATTGGACCATGCAAGGTAAAATAGAAGCAAGACATTTTGAATTTTGAGTGGGAATGGGAGAATTATCCCCTTGAGGAGTACAATTCCACTAGGATACATTTTGATAATGTCAAGAAAGTGGAGAGTATGGTTGGAAAAGAATTTCATCATGAAGATGCTATTCAATATCATTGGATGAATGCAACAAATGACTACACTATCCACATAAGGGATTATTGTAGGATGACTTTGTATCTAGTAGAGAAGACCCTCAATCTCAATATTCCAGAAGAAATAAGGCAACAAGATTATAAGGAGGTATTAGACCCCCATTTAACTTAGACAAAATTGGAGAAAGACCCATCATGAACAAAGAAGTTGATAGGAACGATGGTGATGATATTGATCATCGGGGAAGATGTGTGGTTAGAATGATGTAAGGAATGGATCAAGCAACCTTTTCAACTTGATCCCATACTTGATACTGTAGTCTTCCATGCTCAAGACCGCCCTGAGAAAGATACAGGAAGAAAAGTTACAATTCCTACTTTTGCACTCCAATCTCCCATCAAGCTAGAGATACTATACCAACTTGACCATGTGGTTGGATACTACCATCTGGCAGAGAGGATAGGAAAGAAGAAAAGGAAGATGACTTCCTCGTAAAGAATTCAATTAGAATACAGTGAAGTGCAAGAACCTTCTCAGCAACAAGAAGAAGTGTAAAGGTCTAAGGATAATCCTCCACTACCTCTCTTTGTGCCTTCCCAATCTGAAGAGGAAGAGAGGCAACAAGTTTCTATGCTTCCTACGCAAGAACAACCAATATCCCCTTTTGCCTCCACAAAACAAAAGAGGATTAAGATCCAAATGAAGAAAAGGTAAAGGGTGACTATAAACGCTTAAAAATGGTTCACATCTACAATTTCATCACTTCTTCAAATTAATTTGTCCCATTTTCTCATTCTACTAACTTTGATCTTTTGGCCAAATTGATCATACTTTATCATCTATATCCTCTTTCACATCAATTTCATGTCATTTCAAAATCATTTCATATCAACTCGAAACTATTTCAAATCAACTCAAAATCACCCCAAATCAACTCAAAATCACTCAAAATCAATCCTAATCATCCCAAAACATATCAAACATCCCAAATCAATCATCATCTATCCAATCCTAGGCATTGTTGTGGCTTTCAATGTCTTGGAAACCAATCAACCTATCCATCTTATCAATTTGACCTTAGTACTAGCGTGGCTCTCAATGCTAGGTCAAACTATCATTTATGTCATTCAATCTTTGACATTGTTGAGGCTTTCAATGTTAGATCATGGAATCATCAACCATTTTAATAATATTGATAGTGTCCATCAATGTTATTATGATAAAACCTTTTCGATCAATTTCAATCCTATAGCATTTACAATGTCGATTAAATGTTACATATCAACCAATTCATGTCATGTGTCCTTGGCATGTTATCATTTTTTATCAATCAATCAATCTAACCATGGATTTGGTCTACTTTTCATCATCTTATTTGATATCCATCATCATCACATTTTTATCAAAGCATATGGTTGCATTCATTTAATCAATTTGGCCAATCATCTACTAATTTTCTCTATAGGATTAAATAACCCATAATTTAATCCTATTATTCTTTCTAATTATTATTCCTAATAATCATCCTCAATTAATTAATTATATTAATTAATTGGTTCATCATCTGCAAACCATGGAAATTTGCAGTTTCCTAAGTTCCATTTTCCATCATTAATTCCATTTTCTACTATTCTTATTTTGTGGAATAAAAGGATTTTTAATTCAAATATTCCATAAAATATTGCATCATCATGACACTTGGATATGACACCTCATGGATTCTCCTTTGACACTTGGATAAGATATGTCATAACCAAATATTCTTAAACTCTTATGCATGTATTTTGCTTATTTTTCATACATTGTTGGCTTTAAGTGGGTTGAGGTATCTTATGACGCATCAAAGATTCTCTTCCATATTTAGCCAAGTTTAACTTTCATGTGTCATAGAATCTTAAAATTGGCATATTTTTCATATGCATCATGGATTCTCAAAGGAATCTCTTGCCACATTGCATATGTATGGGTGACAAATCCAATACTCTCACCCTCCATGCCCATTATAAAATAGACACTCTTTCTCTCATTTTTGTTCCTTGGAAGTTTTTCTCTTGGAAGTCCTTGAACCCTTGAAGCCTTGAGTCCTTGGTCCTAATTCTCGATCATTTTTCAAGTCCTTAGCTTCTTTTCATTTTCACACCATTTTCTCTCAAGCTTAAATCACAACTTCAAGTATTCTCATGGCATTATCCATATCATAGGCTTTTGCTTCAATTTTGTGTGCACTAGAGGCAACT
This sequence comes from Cupressus sempervirens, assembly GCA_028749045.1. NCBI lineage: Eukaryota > Viridiplantae > Streptophyta > Pinopsida > Cupressales > Cupressaceae > Cupressus > Cupressus sempervirens. The sequence goes on from CM053789.1 coordinate 614,039,534, forward strand.
TTGAAGCTACATCATTTGGAGAAGAAAGAAGGACATGGGAGCTACAAACAAAAGAGGGGGTTTCTATTGCTTTCTTTATTAGTTTGGCTTTCATGGTAGACTAGTGGGTGCTAACATATGTTGATTGAGTTTTGTGATTTCTCATAGTATGTTATGCATTTAACCCATTTTCTAGTTGCTACATTTGGTGAACCTAGTTCAACATTTCTAATACATAGTCCCATGTGAACCCACTTGAATTACACACAATTTACCAACAACAATTTCAGTAATAATTCCAACAACAAAAAACCATGTTTTGTAAACAACAAGAACAACTCAAACAACAAAAAAAATATCAAAGATGCCTTGAGCAAAAAATTGCATAGAAGCAACATTTTTTATGGAAAAAACATGTGTCACAACAACCTCAATAGATACCCCTACAAAAACACTCATGTACGTGGTCTCACATACAAACAACAGAGGTTTCCCAACAACAACCACAACACATGGCACAACAACAACACATGGTACAACAATCGCAGTCAATCCCACAAAAAGTGCCACATCAAATACCACAACAAGTTCCCCAACAACAAGGACCCTTCTATCTTTGAGGTGCCAACATACCTCCACCACCTAGTGACACTTCATCAGACTCATCAGACACAGAAATGTCAAAACCGAGTAGACATAGTTCCCACCATAGCAAACGGTCTACTCATAGACACAAAAGACTTGAAGGAAAGACTATCATGCAACACCCCAATGAAGAACTATTGCAAAAATTCAAACAACTTTCCAAACAAGTCGAGGCATTGGGAGTCTAGAAGAAATAGGCTCTATATAGAGAAAGGGACCTACGTCCTAATCCATTCGATAAAAGTTTGTATATGCCCCCATTCCCAAAACACTTTGAGGCTCCAAGGTTTGAAAAATATTGTAGAAAAGGCAACCCTATTGATCATATCAGATAATTTTTTACTTCAAGTACTGAACTCACTGATAAACCCACTTACCTTATGAGATTATTCCCTCGTTCTCTAGGTGGGCCCACACTTAAATGGTACTCCAAACTTCCTAGTAATATCAAATCTTGGTCAAAACTTGCAAACAAGTTCATCTCACACTTTGCCTTTAACATTACAAATGAGGTGACACTTTCTGATTTGTGCTCAACTAAACAAAAGGTAGGAGAGCCATTCATCACATTTTTACTCCATTGGAGAAGCTTAGTCAGTCAATGCTCACTAGACATTCTTGAAGAACAACAAGTTAACTTGTGCATTGAAAACTTAGTCCTAGACTTAATGTATGAACTCAAAATCAAGAGCCCAAGCACCATTTCTAAACTAATGAAAAAAGGGGCTAGTATTGAAGATGCTCTTATCCATAAGGGAATCCTCAAGACAAACAAGGATAGCACCAATACCAACTTGTCTAATGACAAGCCAAATTTTTTCTCCAAAAATAAGAATGTGACTAATGATGGCATTTTAGATACTTAAAAAATTAGTACAACACAACCTAAATTGACTTTGAAAGGCACAAACCCCACAAATTCACAAGCTCCTAATCAAACAACACCTCAACAATAGAAAACTAATACTTCCATGCAAGACAAAAGACATCCTAGAACAAAGGGTAGAAAATTCACACCATTGGGGATACCTCTTGAGATTGCACTACAATAATTGCTAAGTAATAACTTCCTGTAGTTACCCCCAATCAAAGATGAACCATTGACTAAAGCAGATTGGTGGGATGACAACAAATACTATGATTACCACTGCACCAAAGGACATAAGACTTCATCATGCTTCCAATTGAAACATGCAATACAAGATCTTATTAATGATGGTGTAATCACAGTTGACCCATCACTGTTAGCATCCAACTCTAACCACACTATATTCAAAGATCATTTGGGTAATCATGAAAAAGAGAAACCCTCAAGTTCAAACTCAAACTCACAAGTGAATGTGAATTACACATGCATGGGATATGACTACACTGTCAATTATTTCAATGAGACTGATTCTTGCATATCCGCATTCACATTGAAGGCTAAAGACCCTCATTGTGTTGTCACTACATGTTGTGCTAAGATCACCCTACCTAGAGCACCATCTAGACCTACTACTCCTATGAGACTTGCATCCCCTAGTAGAATTGTTGCTCCTACTTCATCTGATTATAGCCTTGTTGAATAGCTCGGCAAAACCCCTACACAAATATTGATTTTGGACCTACTTTGTGCATCCCCCCAACACCAAAAGATCTTGGAGCAAGCCCTTAAAGAGTCAATAGTCCTAGATAACATGGATTTTTTCCAGTTCCAAGCCATGATTGGGAACCTATCTGCCTCACAATATATCACCTTTTCCACTTGAGATATTCCTAAGGAAAAACCTAACCATAATGATCCCCTTTATCTCAAAGTCTTCATCCATAATGAAAAAAGCCAAATGTGTCTTAATAGATGGACGAGCAAGACTGAACATCTGTACTCTTAAGGTTGTCAACAATTTGGGTTATTTTGAAGATGATGTATATCCCTCTTGAAGAATCACAATAAAAGCTCATGATGACGGTGAATGCTTCTCCAAGGGCATCATCACATTACCTATCAAAGTTGGTCCAGCTACTAAAGATACATTTTTCTATGTTCTAGATATAGAAATGAATTGCAACATGATATTGGGATGCCCTTGGCTTCATGATATGAAAGAAGTCCTTTCTACATATCATCAATGTCTAAATTTTTCCTATCACAATGTAGAGGTTACCATCCCCAGTGATCTAGATCCTTTCTAGTTTTGTTCTAATCTAAGAGATGCTACTGCATTCCAAATCCAAACAAAGAATGAAGCACAACCCACAAATTCCTCTAAGTATGTGGATGCTGATATATTTCTCAGTAAAGCCAAGGAAAAGATGAAGATTGAAGACAATGGGTGTGGAGAGTACTTTATTTCTCAAGTCTCTCACATTAGGGAGTCACTAGTTTCTCCCCAATCTCATGGTAAATCACAACCACTTCAAGCACAATATTCAAAGATCAATACAAAGAATGATACTTCTATCAATGAGAATACATCTAAATGTATTGAGAAAGCAAAAGCAGAATGAGAACCCACTTTGATATCTCCTAGCAAGTATGGACTTGGGTTTACTATCATGGAGAAACAAGGTTATGATGGCTATAGTGGTCTTGGATCTCAGAAACAAGGAATCACAGAACCTATCACTACAAAAGGATAACCTCCTAGTTTGGGGCTTGGATTTAAACCATTAGGAATAGGTCCTCCTAGTACCATGGTACCTATGTGTAAGACTATTGATGTTTTAAAATGATGAAAAGGCATCTGAGGATATCCCACCTAAAACCAACAATCCTCTAGCTTCTAAGCATAACCCCAATGATCCAACTGAATTAAATACCCATATATCTACCTTCAACCAAAGCCCATTCCATATTGATGATGACATCCCCTCAAGTTATCCTGAACTATTAGATTGGGACCAACATGGACCACCAATTTTATCAATTCGATGATGATGAAACTCTCATAATAGACTTTGAAGGCATTATGACTGAAGATCATAAAGAAGCAATTTCTTCTAAAGAGAACACATTGGTATATTTTGGGGAGACAACTCCACCTTCTAGTTACAAAGAAAAAAGAGAAAAAGATTGCAAGCATAGGTCTCTTGGTGAAAACTGAAAGGCACCATTAGACTATAAAAAATCAAAAGCTAAGCAACTCCCAAGGATACAAAATGAAAAATATGATGGCATGAATATTAGTGTTCCAGTGTTCAACATGCCAAAAAGTCATTTGGAGCTTTCTCGATCAGCATTCATGTGGGAGGTCATTGGTCTGAACGTTCCTAGCACACAGACACCCTCAAGTATTTCTTTCACATCGGGTTCACCAAATGTAGCAACTATAAAATGGGTTAAATGCATAACTACTATGAGAAAATTACAAAACTCAATAATCATTTATTAGCACCCACTAGTCTACCATGAAAGCCAAACTAATAAAGAAAGCAATAGAAACCCCCTCTTTCATTTGTAGCTCTCATGTCCTTCTTTCTTCTCCAAATGATTCTAGCTCCAAAGTTGCCTATAGTGCACACAAAATTGAAGCCAAAGTCTATGATGTGGATAATTCCATAAGAGTACTTGAAGTTGTGATTTAAGCTTGAGAGAAGATGGTGTGAAAATGAGAGGAAGAATGCTCATTTTATAAAGGGAATGGAGGGTGAGAGCATTGGGTTTTTCACCCATAGATATGCAATGTGGCAAGATATTCCTTTGAGAATCCATGTTACATATGAAAAAATATGCCAATTGTAAGATTCTATGATGCGTGAAAGTCAAACATGGCTAAATGTGGAAGAGAATCTATGACGCATCATAAGACACCTCAACCCAATTAAAGCCAAGAATCTATGACAAAGAAGCTAAATAGGGACATGCGTAAGAAATAAGAATATTTGATTATGACAAATCTTAGCCAAGTGTCAAAGGAGAATCCTCGAGGTGTCATATAAAAGTGTCATGATGATGCAATATTTTATGGAATATTCGAATAAAAAATCCTTTTATTCCACAAAATAAGAATTAGTCGAAAATGGAATTAATGATGGAAAATGAAACTTAGGAAATTAAGAATTTCCATGGTTTGAGGATAATGAGTCAATTAACTAATAAAATTAATTAATTGAGGAAAATAATTAGGAAGAATAGCTATTAAGCATAATAGGATTAAATTATGGGTTATTTAATCCTATAGAGAAAATTAGTAGATGATTGGCCAAATTGAATAAATGAATGCAACTATATCCTTTAATGAAAATGTGACGATGATATAGATCAAATAAGATGATGATAAATAGACCAAATCCATGCTCAAATTGATTGATAGATCGGAATTGATAACATGCCAAGGACACATGCCATGAATTGGTTGATATGTAACATTTAACCAACATTGTAAATGCTACAAGATTGAAATTGATTGATAAGGTTTGATCATAATAACATTGATGGACAATGTAAATATTATTAAAATGGTTGATGATTCCATGATCTGACATTGAAAGCCTCACCAATGTCAAAGATTGAATGACATGAATGATAGTTTGACCTACCACTGAGAGCCACGATAGTACTAAGGTTAGATTGATAAGATTGATAGGTTGATAGGTTTCTAAGGAACTGAAAGGCACAAAAATACCTAGGATTTAGATAAATGATGATTGATTTGAGATGTTTGATATGTTTTAGGTTGATTAGAACTTATTTTGAGTGATTCTGAGTTGATTTGGGGTGATTTCGAGTGATATGAAATGGTTTCGACTTGATTTGATATGATTTTGAAATGACATGAAATTGATGTGAAGAAGGATACATATGATAAAGTATAATCAATTTTGGCCAAAAGATCAAAGTTAGTAGAATGAGAAAATGGGACAAATTAGTATGAAGAAAAGATTAAATCATAGATGCAAACCATTTTTGGGCATCTACATTTTGCCCCTCTTTGATACAATGTGATTTAGAGCATTGTGTCAAAGAATAACTGATGAGAAAGCCACAACATGCCCCAGTCGGGATGATATATGGGTGCCCCCTTGAGAAATTGACTCAGATAAGCATATAATAAGTCATTTTTTTGGAAATGAGAATACAAAATCATAGCAATTGATGGATCGCAAATCAGAGCTAGGATGTGAAAGTTATGAGGTCCCAGAGTGCAGAAAGGGGTCAATCAGGAGCCTAAGAGTAATTGCATGGGTTACCACTCAAGAAAGACACAAAATGATGAAAATGATAGTTCATTTTTTCCACAACGAAGATAAAAATCCAACGAAACTGGCAAATTGCAATTTTGAGTTAAAACGCAAAAGTTATGGGCTCCGGACTGCAACATAGGGGCCCTAAGAGGAATTCTGGGCATCCTACTGTCCCAACTATGCCCAAAACTCAACCAAGTGTGTCAATGATGCAATTTGTAAGCCCAAGTGTTCCATGACAGTACCAAGTGTGTCAATGATGCACTTGGGAAGCCCAAGTGGACTCGAAAAGTGCAAGATGTGCCTAAAAATGCTCTAGGGGCCAAAATCAACATGACAAGGGGCAACTAGGAGCCCAAGAGTAATTTCAAGGATTAACCCTAAAAATGGTGACCAAATAATTAAAGTGATAGCTCATTATGTTCATAAGAAAGATATGAGTCCAACGCAATAGACGGTTCATAAATCAAAGTTGAAACACAAAAGTTATGGCCTCTGGAGTGCAACATAGGGGTTCCGAGAGCAGTTCTGGATACCCTAGGTCCCCAAGTGCACCCAAAACTATACCAAGTGCATCAATGACATAGTTGGTATGACCAAGTGTGTCAATGACATAGTTGGGAAGCCCAACTATGATATGAAAGTGTAGATTGCACCCTAAAAGGCTCTAGGGACCAAAAACAGCCCGATTGGACTCAAAATGCCCCAATACTTTGTATGCATGCCCAAAATGGTGGAAAGATGTTAGAGCATGATTGAAATCATCAAAAATGGTCATATTTGGTGAAATATGGTGAGAAAAATGTTAGAATGAGATTGAACCAAGTGGACAGCCACAGAAAGTTGATTGACAATGTAGGATGATGCAAGAATGCATGAATGCAAGATGAAGATGATTTGGTGAATTAGAAGACATGATCATCGTGATGGAGAATGAGATGAAGAAGAAAGATGAGACAAGCAGATGTTAGTATGATGGAAAGAATTTTACTTTCAAAAAGTGCACTATATGTCAAATGGAGCATTATTTTGATATGGCAAATGGAATGCAATGCATCATGGAATAAAGGACCAGAGCACAAATGCAAGCCTTTTGTGTAAACAAGCATGATGCAGACAAAAAATGACCTTGTCCTTCCTAAGGCATAAGTACATGCCCCAGACTCTGAAAGGTACATTGTAACAGACAAAAATAGAAAAAGATGACCATGAACCATCCCAACCACTCTCATAGATCAAGTTATAACATCGAGTAGAATAGGACCATGATCAAAGAAAAATAAAGCAAAAAACAAAGCACTCACTAAACAGCGTGAACCAATAGCTATTCTTGTTTTTTATTACTTGCTTTTTAGTTAGATGGTGTTTGATAGGTTGATCATATGATAGTGCTGATTGTGGATTCAATTGATAGGTTCGTAGTGATATGTTGGATCGATTATTGGTTCACGTTGCCCAGATAGTGTGATTGTCTTGAAAGTGTAGTGCTTTGAGTTTTAGGCTACAAAGTGCAAGTTTCTCTGGATCCACTTCAAAATTTAGATGCTCAAAAATGGTTTGCATCTATGATTTCATCACTTCTTCATACTAATTTGTCCCATTTTCTCATTCTCCTAACTTTGATCTTTTGGCCAAAATTGATTATACTTTATCATTTGTATCCTTCTTCACATCAAAGTGTTGAAGTGGATCCCAAGAAAGTGAAAGCAATACTTGACATGCCTTCTCCAACAAATCTAAAAACCCTAAGAGGACTACAAGGAAGATTTCAGTCTATCCATAGGTTCATTGCGCAACTAGCAGACAAGTGTCACTCCTAAAAAGCAACTTTCTCAGGATCCACTTCAAAGTGTAGATGCTTGAGATCTTTTGATCCAACATTGATGTAGTGGGCACTGTCCGAGTGCACTTGGGGGTTCTAAAACCTTGTTTTGGATTCCATATAACATTTTGGGGCTTCAAATGTATCCTTAGGTACCTGGTTAGCTCCCCTTACATTACCTTACCTAGATCTGCATTCTGCATCACCTAGTTTTCATTACCTTCACTTAAGACATAATTCCCTAGGTCATAACCTTTTTTTTTCACCTCCCAATGCATCCTAACGTCAACTCCATCATCTTAGCTTCCTAGCATATCAGTTTGTCAACCATACCCTTCAGAATCAGCAAACATTCTTCCTAGCTTACCAACTATGCCCAAAAACTACCAACTACACCCAAACTAGCTCCAAGTGCATCAATGATGTAGTTGGTACTTTTTGAGCACACTTGGCACTTTTAGGGTGCACTTGGGTACCTGCATGACCATTTTGGCCCTCCAAACTGCACTTTAGGACCTTAAAACTGCATCCAGGATCCTCTACACCTCCCCATTCTACACTTGACCCAAAACTACATCTTGCACCCAAAATCCCCTTTTGCATCATAGGAATTGTCCATATCACACATATTCTCAATATCACCACCATTTCAAGTCCCCAAAACATCATTTTGAACCACCAAAACCTTTGAATTTAGTAAAAAATCTAGACAAAGTATGAGTCTTAGAGTATCTCCTAGTGTTGGCGGATAATGGATCTTGACTAGCCTTTTTATCTTTTCTTATCATTTTCTTTGGTCAAAATATATCTATGTCTTGATATATTTGACCTTGTCATCTTTTATCAATTTGATCTTTTCGTCTTTTATCACTTTTTGGTCAAGATCCAAAGTCCTTTATCACAAGGTTAAGCTCCTAGAAAAAATACTTTCTAAAGGTTTTACCTAAGTTCAAAATCTTGCATACACCTCTATCATTAGCATAGTCATATTCCTAAACATCATTTTGACTTACACTAGTGGTATATCCCCTTCATCTTGCATTGATCAAAATCCTAGCATCATTTTCATTACCAAACCCTATCAAATTGTCCATCAACCAAATCGCCTCCTTGAGCATTTACCCTCATTTTTCATGTCCCAAACGTCATTATCAACCCTTCCACACCACCCCTTACATAGTCTACCTTGCACAAACCAACCTTTTACTCCTTAGGAAGTCCAAAACATAACCCTAATTGTCATTTTTCATACCTTAGAGTCATTTTCATCCCCTCTAGTCAAACTTCAAAAGATCACCTTGCATTTTCCATTTGCATAACATCCCTAGGACATTTTAACTTTGCACATCAAAACCCTAATTCATTTAGCATTTCCTCATATTTCATAGGATTCCTAAACACGCAAAAATCCCAAAAACACTCATATCTTGCATACCCACCACTCTAAATCACCCAAAACACTCAAAATTTCCAATGTATTTGCATTCTTAGGTATCATGCCAGCACTTACTAGGACACAATCAGCCTAGAGACCCTAGGAACTTTATCAACCTTTGTTTTCTAAGGCACAAACATAACCAAAACCTCTTCCAAGATAGAGAAAGAGCAAGAAAACCCAACAAACCTTTGATAAAGACCGAATCGAGGTATCACAACCATTACTAGCAAACCCCTTGAACATGTATCCGCAAGATCCTCATAATCAAGCTATGGCACAACAAACCTTGAGCAATGCACCTACCATGAGATTTCCTCCAAAGACTTCCCCCACACATGGGATGGTTCAATGGAGTCCTAACTTTGAACCTATATTTGTGCCAATACCACCAGGAGGAGGAAATGTACCAACCATACTCGAAGATGAATGTTAGTGAACAGATTGTCCTTCGAGAAATGTATGCAATTCTGACCCTGAATGCCTAAATGAAAGGAAAAACTAGCACCAACAATTGGATAGGTTATCATTGGGATTGATAACCTTCCTCTTAATTTTATCAAGTATAGCTCCCCATATGAAATATTCAATGAATTTTTTGTGAATACAATTAACCAAAAATCATAAAAGGATACCAAACATCTACCTGTAAATATAGCATAGATGTGAGAAAAACTAAACAACTACAAGAAATTAAATGGTAAATGACACAAAGTCCATTCACCTTGACATGCTACAAAAGACAGAATCAAGAAACACATTATCCATCTTCTTGAGAAAGTGCAGAAATGAAGATATGGAGATATAACAGCATATTTTAGAGAAAACCAAAGTGACACAAAGATCACAATTAGTGGAAAGTAGATTTCTCAAACTCAAAGTTTTGACAAACAATTAACTCTCAAGTCTCCCTCCTCTAAAAGCATAAAATGCATCACTATTACAATCACCATTAATAAAATCTTGAGGTTTTCTTTGCATTTTAAATAAAATACAACTCTCTTGACACACAGTTCAGAAAGAAAAGAGAGAAAACCCTGTCTCTGCTTCTCATGACCTACTCAAGAAAATGGACTAATGCTAGAAACAATCTGGAAGATTTCCCTCTTGGCTATAGCAAAAAGTCTACAGTCTCAGAGAGAAAAATCTATGTAACCCCCTGGCTCAACTCTTCTATTCTACAACATCAAAGTCTCCAGCACCGAAAGAAGTGGAACTTCTACTCTTTCTGCTGCTGGCTTATTTATTATCTTTTCATCTCCCATGAAACCTTTTCAGTTTCCATAACTGAATCTTGAAACCATTTCTCTTCACCTTCCTTGATAGATTTTCTTTGATTTTTATGATATTTAGCTTTTAAAGGTTTTTCACTAAATCAAATGTCATCTTAGCATATTTGGACAAGTGCCAAATGAATAAATTAGTCTAGTAATAATAATAATAATTTGCTGCTGGGCAGATTTGTTTTGATAGTCAAATGGGTCTCGGTGCGAGGGCCATAACTAATTATTCCACTATTGGATTTCCTTCATTTTTGGTTATGTTGGTGAAATCCTAATTTTGCACAACTTTACTGGAGCAATTGAGAAAATTATTTCTAAATAAAAAGTTATCAAAGACTGAGTGGAGGTATATAAAACTACCAAGATAATCAAACTCGTTGAACCTATTTTAACCATTCGAGCTCATTTGAACCTGTGGGATGAACTATTTTGGACTTGTGATTGCATCATAGGATCTTCTTCATTTTTTGATATGCTGGTTCTAGACTAGTCACTTATGTTCTCACTAGAGCTATTTGTGAAATTATGTCCAGGTGAAAAGTTACAATTCGTTGTTTATCAGTATACAAATTGTGGTTTTGAACTGTCATGCCATCAAACCTATTGAACCATCGAACTTAACATTTGAACCTGATCTCTGAATCACTTTGAACCATTTTAAACTTCTAAACCAAGCTACTAAATCATACATGTGAACCTCTCAGAATAGATAATTAAACTTGTATGAGAAAATTGAACTATTTTGAAACACTTTGAATGACTTCAAACTTCAGTTCGAAGTGGTTCAAAACTCTGCACTTGAAGTTTTGCAATTGAATCCTTCAAACCAGACCTTCATCTTGATTTGCACTTTTGCATCTTTTGAAACTATTGAGCTGATTGAAACTGAATTATGAACAAAAACTAGATTCTAGTATTAAGTTGAACACAATTTTTGAACCATTCTGAATTAACAAATTTGCATTTTTGAACTCATTTGAACTTCTTCGAACCTGTCATACCCCATGAACATTTCTGAACATAGAATAAGCCACATCAAACCAACAAGCCTATAGGCTCATTGAATTATCATGAGTTGGAGGAGAACATTTGAATCACTACATTCTGAACTCATAGGACCAATCTAAAACTTGCTTATGTTGAACCTGCAAGATGAGTCATTTGAACTACTTTGAACTACTTTGAACTAAGGTTCAAAGTGGTTCAAAAACACAAATTAGAAGTTTTAAAATTATGACCATATCGGTACTAACAAGGGCTCTAATTGCAGGACTACTTTTTATGCAAAAATAGAGAACTCCAGCAATCTCTAGGAAAAGAACAGTGCCTTATCCATTGGGCCAATAGAGTCAACAAGAAAAGAAAACTAGGAGCTACTTGCAGAGAGGGTGGAGGGGAGTAGGGAAAAACCAACAACCAACACCTAAACTACCAGCAAACACAAAGCTTGCACATTATTCCAACTAGCACTATGCACAAAAAAAACTTATTTACGATATTTACAAAATTAGGAATAGGACCTACCATGAAATTGGAATAAAGAGAAGAATCATGTGAAACCATTTACCAGCTGAGAGAAATGGGAGCCTTTTTGAATTAGCAGGATGTACCTTAATGGAATAGCTCCAAACCATTGCTCGTTGATGACTCTTTCAGTACCAAACTTCAAACTGAAAGTGCACATGCATATTCTAATCCAACATTCCTTTCCAAATAGCCATAACTCATTATAACACTCTTCTTTACCCAAGAATTGATCTTCAATATCCATAGGGTTAGATTCCATTTCAAACTAAAAAAAATTGAATGTTGAAACTTCACCAAGAGATGGTGCACAATATCTAAAAATCTTGTCATCAAGATTTAATTCATGCACATTACCTTTAATGTTATGGTCAACTTGCAGGCATAGAAATGCCTCATGCAACATAGGATCAATCCTTGAGAATGTGATTTCTTCATCTCTTTCAGGGAACCAGCTATCATCAATCCTTCCATCGATTCTATTCCTTTCTCTTTCTAAGATGCCATCACATATCTCAACACTTCTTTTACACTCCAAATCAACAATGTTATACATAGACGGATGAAAAGAAAAGTTTTCAATAAATACTTCATCCTTAATCTAATTTGGACAACTATCTAGTACATCATTAGAGGAATCACCCAGCTTGAGTGATGATAGGAACGTGTCTGTGATTTCCTATTCCTCATAGGTGATATTTTCAGATGATGTTATAATAGAATTTTCAAATGGCTGGAAAAGAGGATTTTCTCTAATAATAGTATTCTCACAAAACCCCGTTGGCATGAAAAGTGGATCAAGGTTGCTCCAGACAATTTTACCCTCCTGATTTTTAGACTTTTCTTCACCTTTTTCATCATTGGTGCTGGGATTCTCATTTTTAACCTGAGTATTCTCACTTTCCCATTTTATTTCATCATGGTGTTTAACCTCACTTTCACATTGTGAATTTTTCACAATGAGGTTGTCTTCATCTAGAGGTATCTTTGTCTCATCTCTATGAAAGAATGAATTACCATCAAAAGAAGTATTTTGAGAGAGGTCTTCCAGCTAAAGACATAACAAGAATTTGGAAATGACTTCTTCTTGTTGACCAAGTGATGTTTCAGCTGGACAGTTCACAAATTGAGTGCTAATTTCAGCATCTTCATAACGAGGAAGAAACTTTTCTTCATGCACATTCACCCTTTCATAATTACATATTTCATTATTAAATGAAAAAAGTCTTTGCAAGGGCTGGTCACTAGCTTCCAAGCACAAAGAGTCATGTTCATTCTTCATGTCAATGGGAAATTCATCTCTAGACTGCATGTCATTCTGAGTTGTTTCATCAAGAAGACTTTTCAAAGAGAGGTGATCAATATCATAAGTGAAAGACTGAAACTCAGGCGGCAAGTTGTCTAAATTTTCATAACTAAAAACCTCTAAAACAAGAGGACCATTGTCACTCTTAAAACCAAAATTTTCAAAACATGAAGAGAAAGTTTAAGAAGTGACTTCTTTATCATCAACAACACTAATAAAATTTTCTGTTGCATTACTTCTATAGTGGAAAGATTCTAATGTAGGTTTGTATTCATCATTCACATCTAAAGGGCTGATGACTTCACAATCTCTCATGGCATTAAAAGACTTATTTTTAGACCCGACATGGCTAAGAAATGTTCCAACAGAATCTTCAAGCAAAGAATGATCAGCATAACCCTCTACTATAAAATTTTCTACATGAGATGGAGAAAGATCTTGAGATAAGATTTCATCAATAGTGCTTACCCTTTTTCTATTGTTGGCACAAATATTTTCATTTGTTGAAGTTGGATCAATCTTAGGCTAGAGTAATTCTGGTTGGACCTTTTCTTTGCTAAAGACTGAATAGTTGCATGATATAAAATGAGATGAAATCATCGAGGCTTCCTCATTACCAACATCCAATTCATCTTCAAGTTGTTGGACCTTCCTCTTGTACATTTCCAAATATTTTAGTTTATGATACCTAGCACAGAGGCTTTTCCACAACAGCCAAGGTAAGTCATCATCTTCAATGGGTATATTGTTTTGGACACCCTACGAAATGCTTTCTTTGAAGCTGCACACGAACTCATGCAATACTTTATCATCTATTTGATAAAGTTCTGGTAGAGAAGGGTCTAGTCTTAATCTCCTCATGACTTTAATGGTCGGTATGGTATTTGCAATAGAGTTTCCAATCCCCTGCACATAGAGATAATCAAAAAATTGAGGAAACAAATGTTAGGCAATGATCTTCATTTCCTCCCTAGTGGAGTCACCAAAAATCTATTAGTGAACAGATTGTCCTTCGAGAAAATGCATGCAAATATGACCCTAAATGCCCAAATGAAAGGACAAACTAACACTGACAGTTGGACAGATTATCACTGGGTTGATAACTTTCCTCTGAATTTTATTGGGTACAGCTCCCCGTATAAAATATATAATGAATTAAACGTGAATGCTTTCACTAGAAAGCATAAAAGGACATCAAACATCTACCCGTAAACACAGAGTAGATGTGAAAACCTATAATACTGCATGAAAAGAAAGAAAAGAACAACAACTGACACAAAGTTCATTTGTTGAACACTGTGTGTGTAATGAAAACAAAACTATGTCATTCATCTCCTTCAGAGAAGTAAAATCATAGCCTTGCAGAATATTTGGAATGTCAACGTAATAAAGAAACAATGAAAACAAATTGTAATTTTAGGGAAAACTAGAAATGACTCAAAGTCCAAATTTAGTGGAAGGAAAAATACATTATCAACAAATTATAATATGTTTAACCTTCAGCCTCCCTTCCCTGACTGTAAAAGAGAGCAAAGACTCCTTTACACATTGCAATCTGACCATTATTTAAAGAAAAACATAAAATTCTTTCACAATATTACATCAACTATAAAAATCCTATCTCTATCTCAGACACACAGTTCTAGAAAAGAAAAAATAGCCCATGCTCTGTCTCTCACAGCCTCTCAAGAAAATGGAATCATTTGCAAAATCTCCTTCCTGCCTGAAGCTCAAAGTCTGCAGTCTAGAAGAAGCCAGAATGGAACCCTTTCTAAATACCTATGTCCTTTATTTATTCTTCTCTTTGTCCATCTCCATTCCCTTTCCCATAATTGATTCTTGGAAATCAATATTATTTCTAAAGTCATTCCCATGGAAACTTACAATTTTCCTCTACCATTGGTTTTTCTTGATAAACCTTATTTAAAATTTATGTTTTTCCACTTTCTTCATTTTTCTCTCATTTATGTTTTGATAATCTTATAAAATATTGATGTAAATATTTTATAAGAATAATTTGAAATATTAAATGAGACTTGGACAAGTGGCACATTATTATATTATTCCAATATGAAAATACTTTTGATTCTGGGCGGATTCAAAATAACTCTGTCAGAAACAATGGGTCTCAGTGTAGGACCCATAACTATTTATCCCATTGTTGGATCTTGCTAAATTTTGGATATGTTATCCAAATCCTAGTTCTCCACATTCTCACAAAGGAAATTTTTAAAATAATGCCTGAGTCAAAAGTTACAAATCTTTGTTTGAGGGTCTATATGATTATCATAAAATCCGACTTGCTGAACTTGATCCAAAAAGAAAGCTTCTCTTCATATTTTTATGCAAATTTGTGGGCTACCTTCAATTACTTTTCTAGATTATTGTAATGCAAATTTATATCTAAATGGCATGAACTTTGTGACAGGAGTTGTGTTTGAATGCTTATATTAAAAATCGTTGGTACCCTTTATAAACTGCTTCAGTCTGTCACAACATTTCATGATTGAGCAACTTTATTCCCTTTGATCAGATCTAATTGACATTAATCATGTTCACACTTGATTGGAGCACATTCTTACTATCAGTAGCTAGTATACCTGATGATGCAGCATCGTGGCTATACTCTCTTTGAGATATAGAGTTATTATGCTTGGGTGGATGCTAGTTTTCTTGCAATGTAATTTTCTTCATTATTTTCCTATCACACCGTTTGGAGATCTTGGTTGACCGTGGCATACAATGTGTAAAACACTTGATTTTCCATCGACCCTATGGCAGGCTTATATGTGATTCAATAATTAACATTGCCATCTTCAATCTTCATCCTCTTGGTGCAAACTTTCAATGTACGAGCCCTTTGATTCATCTTTACTAATCTGGGAGCTCCATGTTCCTCATTTTATGATGGAAGTGTGATCACTAACAAGCTTCAAGTTATATACTCCTGGGATATCTGTATCCTCTATAGCTTATTGGACTATCAATTTGCACCTTGAGATTACAATTGTCCCCCTTCAAGATCTGCATTTGGAGCTATTAACCTGACTTTGAGAATCTGAGACTATATTTCAGAATCTAATTTAGATCTGTATCTAAATCTTGAACCATTGAACCATATCAACAAATCCATATGAAGAGAAAAATGGACTACTTTAAATCTCTAAACCACTTATGAATGATATCCCAAGACTTATGTATCCCCATCTTTGAACACTAAAATTTGAATTGGCATCAAGAAGGATTAGATAGATTTGATGGGGTTTCCAGTGAAGTCTGACTTTTGAACTCAATGATCTCGATACTCCTGCCACTGGATCACCAAATTTGAAGATATTGAGCTCAGACATTGTCTCTGAATCTGTATGTTGAACTGATGAACTGCCTAGAACTTCTAAAGCATCAAACCACTTTGAAATTTTGAACCTAATCTTCATCTTAATCTGCACCTCACATCTTCTTAAATCATTGGGTTGAGACCAAATCATAGACAAAGGCTGAGCTCTGACCTTTTCAAACTAACCAATCTGCATTTTCAAAATCATTTGAATTGTTGAACTACTTTGAACTACTTTGAACTTTAGTTTGAAGTGGTTCAAAAACTCTAAACTTGAAGTTTTGAAACTGTGATTATATTGAGTGGTAACAAGCCTGTTAGTACCCGATATGGTCATAATTTTAAAACTTGTAATTTGTGTTTTGAACCATTTTGAACCTTAGTTCAAAGTAGTTCAAAGTAGTTCAAATGACTCAACTTGCAGGTTCAATATAAGCAAGTTTCAAATTGGTCTTATGGGTTCAGAATGTAGTGATTCAAATGCTCTGCTCCACCTCATGATAATTCAATGAGCCTATAGGCTTATTGGTTTGATGTATCTTATTCTATGTTCAAAAATGTTCATGGGGTATGACTGGTTCAAAGCAGTTGAAATGGGTTTGAAAATGCAGATTTGTTAATTCAGAATGGTTCAAAAATTGTGTTCAACTTAATACCAGAATCTAGTCTTTGTTCATAATTTAGTTTCAGTCAGCTCAATAGTTTCAAAAGATGCAAAAGTGCAGATCAAGATGAAGGTCTGGCTTGAAGGATTCAATTGCAAAACTTCAAGTGCAGATTTTTGAACCGCTTCGAATTGAAGTACGAAGTCATTTAAAGTGTTTCAAAATAGTTCAATTTGCTCATATAGGTTTAATTATCTATTCTGAGAGGTTCACATGTATGATCTAGTGGCTTGGTTCAAAAGTTCAAAATGGTTCAAAGTGATTCAGAGACCAGGTTCAAATGTCAAGTTCGATGGTTCAACAGGTTCGATGGCATGACAGTTCAAAATCACAATTTTGTATACTGATAAACAATGACTTGTAACTTTTTACCTTGACATAATTTCATAGATTGCTCTAGTGAGAACATAAATGACTAGTCTAGAACCAGCATATCCAAAAATGAAGAAGATCCAACTGTGCAATCACAAGTTCAGAAGAGTTCATCCCACAGGTTCAAATGAGTTTGAATGGTTCAAACAAGTTCAACGGGTTCGATTATCCTGGCAGTTTTATATACCTCCACTCAGTCTTCGATAAATTTTGACTCAACCATAATTTTCTCAATCGCTCTAGTCAAGCCATGTGGAATTAGAATCTCACCAACATATCCGAAAAAAAAGGAAATCCAATGGTGGAATAATTAGTTATGGCCCTCACACTGAGACCCATTTGACTGTCAAAAAAAATCCGCCTAGCAGAAAATTATTATTATTATTATTATTATTGGACTGATTTATTCATTTGCCACTTGTCCAAATATGCTAAGATGACATTTGATTTAGTGAAAAACCTTTAAAAGCTAAATGTCATAAAAATCAAAGAAAATCTATCAAGGAAGGTGAAGAGAAATGGTTTCAAGATTCAGTTATGGAAACTGAAAAGGTTTCATGGGTGATGAAAAGATAATAAATAAGCCAGCGGCAGAAAGAGCAGAGGTTCCACTTCTTTCGGTGCTGGAGACTTTGATGTTGTAGAATAGAAGAGTTGAGCTGGGGGGTTACATAGATTTTTCTCTCTAAGACTGTAGACTTTGTGCTATAGCCAAGAGGGAAATCTTCCAGATTGTTTCTAGCATTAGTCCATTTTCTTGAGCAAGTCATGAGAAGCAGAGACAGGGTTTTCTTTCTTTTCTTTCTGAACCGTGTGTCAAGAGAGTTGTATTTATTTTAAAATGCAAAGAAAACCTCAAAATTTTATTAATGGTGATTGTAATAGTGATGCATTTTATGCTTTCAGAGGAGGGAGACTTGAGAGTTAATTGTTTCTCAAAACTTTGAGTTTGAGCAATCTACTTTCCACTAATTGTGATCTTTGTGTCACTTTGGTTTTCTCTAAAATATGTTGTTATATCTCCATATCTTCATTTCTACACTTTCTCAAGAAGATGGATAATGTGTTTCTTGATTTCATCTTTTGTAGCATGTCAAGGTGAATGGACTTTGTGTCATTTACCATTTAATTTCTTGTAGTTGTTTATTTTTTCTCGCATCTACGCTGTATTTATGTGTAGATGTTTGGTATCCTTTTATGCTTTTTGGTTAAAAGTATTCACAAATAATTCATTGAATATTTCATATGGGGAGCTGTACCTGATAAAATTCAGAGGAAGGTTATCAATCCCAGTGATAACCTATCCAACTGTTGGTGCTAGTTTGTCCTTTCATTTGGGCATTCGGGATAAGAATTGCATACATTTTCTTGAAGGACAATTTGTTCACTAATAGATTTTTGGTGACTCCACTGGGGAAGGAATCGCAATTGCAGTGTTTTCTTTTCTCAAAAATCTGAAGGTACCTCCTCGAGGATGGAGGTTGGCGGCTCTATTGAGGAAGAATGTCAGAAAGTCTTCCTTACAAATCAAGAAATCCTAAAGGAATGGGTTCCAGCAAAGGATGGAGATACCTTTAAAATCTACATCTTTATCCCACCTTTCAAAGATAATCCCATCAGAGAAGTTACAAAAGAAGTAGCAAAGAAAGTGAGCTGGTTGAAGTCTTTCTATGGTGCTATCCTCATCAAGAAAAGACCCAAGATGCAATATTTAGAAGAAGAAGAAGATGCATGTGAAAAAGAAGAGATAGCTGAAATGGAATACAAAGAGGAGAAATATCTTGAAGAGGAAGTAGTTCAGTTGAAGGAGCATTTGAGGGAAGATAATGATGATAAACCTTGCATTATCACAGTTTCACCTAGGTATATAAATCTATTTTTCTTGAGTGACCAAGAAGTACGGCCAAAAATACTCCAACCTCTGGTTGATCCAACTTCAGCGGATGAGATTATTCATGCCAAAATGGAGAAGAGGTAAGCAATAATGGTGAAATCTTGTCTCAAGATCTTTCTGTATCTCATGCTAAAATTTGTATAGCAGAAGGTCATGGTGATTGTCCTTTTCCTGAAGGTTCTATTGAGATACTTTCTTGGGACATTTTATTTGAAAGTGAATCTCTAAATGTCACAAAAGATTGTGAGAGTATTGGTTCTTTGGAGGAGAATGTGGAAAAAGATCTTTTCCTTGAATCTTTTCATTATGAAGATGTTGCAACGGAAAACCTTGTAGGGGATGTTGTTTTCAATGGAGGTGTATTCAAATCTTTTTCTCCTCATGCTAAGAGTTTTAGTTTTAACTATGTGGATAGTCTCCCTATTACAGAAGTTTTTTTTGATGAGAAAGTAGACAATTTGCCTTCGGATTTTTAATGTTTCACCTTTGATGTCAATCTACTTTCTTTGGAAAATCTTCTTGATTATAAGATTTGGAATAACATGCAGTCTAAAGACGAATTTCCTATTGTCATGAAGAAAGAGGATGATTCCTTATGCTTACAAGCTAATGACCAGCCCTTGCGAAGACTTTATCCATTTGATGATGAAATGCGTAACTATGAAGAGGTGAAAGTGCATGAAGAAGAGTTTCTTTCTCATTTTGAAAATGTTGAGATTAGCACTCAGTCTGTAAACTGTCCAGCTGAAGCATGGAAAAAAATATCATTTGATCAACAAGAAGAGGTCATTACTGAATTCTTGCTATGTCTTTAGCCTGAAGATTTCTCTCAAACCAATCCTCTTGATGCTGATTCAATTCTTCATGAAGATGAGACAGAGATGCCCCTACTAAATTTCTTGTTGAGAAAGAGGAATATGAAGTTGGCCTTCAATCTAGTGGTGGTTCATCCGATGTGTTGGAGAATGCAATTCTTAATGGAGAAGAAGGAATCATAGGTGCATTTTTGTCATCAGTCAAGTTGGATCATTTCTTGGATGATGCCTCAGGTACTTTTTCAAATCAATTTCAGAATGAAGTATTTATTGGCAATTTTCCTTTTCATTCATCTATGCATGATGTTGCTAATTTGGGTAAGGCTGAGATATGTGATGGCACTCTGAGAAGAGAAGGGGATGGGATTTATGATATATTTGATGATAACTAGTTCCTTGAAAGGAATGAAGAAGACATATATCCAAGGTCTGATCCTATGCTGAAGGAAGCATCACCATGGTTGCGAACTGATCATAACCATGCACAAGAATTGAATCTGCATGACAATATTCTTGAAGATTGTACATTGTTTTTTGTTGAGGCCCTTTCATTTCATATTTTTCAGCTTGAAGTGGAGTCTAACCCTGATAGTGTGAGAGATCAATTCTTAAGTGGAGCTGAATACTATGATGAGTTATGGCTCTTTGGAAAAGAGAGGTGGATCAACATATGCATGCACACTATTAGTTTGAAGCTTGGCACTAAAAGAGTCATCAGCACAGAATGGTTTGGAGCTAGTCCATTGAGGTAAGCTTTGCTGATTTAGAAAGGCTCCTATTTCTCTCAGCCGGTAAATGGTTTCACTTGATTCTTCTTTCTTTCGGTCTTTATGGTAGGTTCCTTCCTACCTTTGTAAATATTGTAAATAAGTTTTTGTTGTGTGTAGTGTAGTTGGAATAATGTGCAAGCCTCGTGCTTGATGGTAGTTTAGGTGTTGGTTGTTGGTTGTTGGTTTTCTGGTTTTTCCCTACTCCCCTTCGCCCTCTCTACAAGCAGCTCTCGATCTTCTCTTGCTAACTCTATTTGCCCAATGGATAAGGCACTATTCTTTCCCAAAGATTGTTGGAGTTCTCTAATTTTGCATCAAAATTAGTCCCACAGTTAGATCCCCTATTAGCACTCAATATGATCACAGTTTCAAAACTTCAAGTTCAGAGTTTTTGAACTGCTTTGAACTAAAGGTCAAAGTAGTTCGACAATTTAAATGATTTTGACAATGCAAATTGGTTAGTTCGAAAAGGTTAGAACTCAACCTTTGTTTGTGATTTGGTCTCAGCCCAATGATTTTAGAAGATGTGAGGTGCAAATTAAGATGAAGATTAGGTTCAGAAGTTCAAAGTGGTTCGATGGTTTAGAACTTCTAGGCAGTTCATCAGTTCAACATACAGATTCGAAGACAATATCTAAGCTCAATGTATTCAAATTTGGTGATCCAATGATGGGGGTATCAAGATCATTGAGTTCAAAATTGAGACTTCACTAGAAACCCCATCAAATCTATCTAATAATTCTTGATGCCAATTCAAATTTTAGTGTTCAAAGATGGGGATACATAAGTCTTGGGATATCATTCATAAGTGGTTCAGAGGTTTAAAGCAGTCCATTTTTCTCTTCATATGGATTCGTCGATATGGTTCAATGGTTCAAGATTTAGATACATATCTAAATTAGATTCTGAAATATAGTCTCAAATTCTCAAAGTCAGGTTAATAGCTCCAAATGCAGATCTTGAGGGCGGGCAATTGTAATCTCAAGGTGCAAATTGATAATCCAATAAGCTATAGAGGATGCAAATATCCCACGAGCATATAACTTGAAGCTTGTTAGTGATCACACTTCCATCATAAAATGAGGAACATGGAGCTCCTAGATTAGTAAAGATGAATCAAAAGGCTTGTACATTGAAAGTTTTCACCAAGAGGATGAAGATTGAAGATGGCAATGTTAATTATTGAATTACATATAAGCCTGCCATAGGGTCGATGGAAAATCAAGTGTTTTACATGTTGTGTGCCATGGTCAACCAAGATCTCCACACGGTGTGATAGGAAAATAATGAAGAAAATTATGTTGCAAGAAAACTAGCATCCACCCGAGCATAATAACTCTGTGTCTTAAGGAGAGTATAGCCACAATGTTGCATCATCAGATATACTAGCTACCAATAGTGGGAATGTGCTCCAGTCAAGTGTGAACATGATTAATGTCAATTAGATCTGATCAAAGGGAATAAAGTTGCTCAATCATGAAATGTTGTGATAGACTAAAGCAATCTATAAGGGGTACCGGCAATTTTTAATATAAGCATTCAAACACAACTCCTATCACGAAGTTCATGCCATTTAGATATAAATGTGCATTACAATGATCTAGCAAAGTAATTGAAGGTAGCCCATGAATTTGCATAAAAATATGAAGAGAAGCTTGCTTTTTGGATCAAGTTCAACAAGTCAGATTTTCTGACAGTCATATAGACCCTCAAACAGAGATTTGTAACTTTTGACTCAGGCATTATTTTCAAAATCACCTTGGTGAGAATGTGGAGAACTAGGATGTGGATAACATATCTAAAATTTAGCAAGATCCAATGATGGGATAAATAGTTTGTGTCAGTTGTTGTTCTTTGCTATCTTTTCATGCAGTATTATAGGTTTTTGTGTCTACTATGTGTTTACAAGTAGATGTTTGATGTCCTTTTATGCTTTCTGGTGAAAGTATTCACGTTTAATTCATTGTATATTTTATACAGGGAGCTATACTCAATAAAATTAAGAGGAAGGTTATCGACCCAGTGATAACCTGTCCAACTGTTGGTGTTAGTTTGTCCTTTCATTTGGGCATTCAGGGTTAGATTTGCATGCATTTTCTTGAAGGACAATCTATTCACTAACAATGAACAATCACACTCCTTTGAATTTAGCCAACCTAACACAAGTACCTTCAACTATAACACATCAAACATACAACAAGTTATTATACACCTAAGTGATGACTCTGACACTGATTATGGCATCACTGATGAAGAAATGGCTAGGGCATGTAAAGACAAAAACTTTCATAAAAACTTCAAACTTTTGGCAGCCCAAGAAATTGTCAAATTCAACCCAAATATGGAAGGACCTAAGTCCAAACATCAAACCAACACAACCATTGAAAACCTATAACCCATGATCAATTTGTACTTAGATAAGGGAAAACAACCTTTGGAGTTTTCAAATGTAATAATGGCACCTATAAGGACCCATCGAGAACCAACAATTGAAATCCTCCAAAGTACATTTGAACACATAAATGTTAACCCCTTGTTCAACGAAATAGCACCAATCCCTAAACATCCCAAAAGTACATTAAGACTTGATTTTAGTCACATGATGCAACAACAAGATGCACCTAAAGGGACTTGTGCTCTAGGGATGCTAGACATACCTTCTTTGGAGGCAAATCAACAAAGTACACCTTTGCTCCTAAGTTTACCAGGTGCTATGACATCAAATGCTATTGACTCTCTCATAAGTACAACATATGAAACATCAAGCGCAACCATCTCTATGGACACACAAAGGAAAAGTCTTATTGACATTATGCCCATTCTTAACAAGAACACATCTCATAGTCAAGTCAATATGATGTCACAAGTAGGAACATCTAACACACAAAGGTACCAAAACAACAATCCAAACATGACATTCAATTCTCAAGGACTTAGTCAACCCCCATGACAACAACAACCTACAGTGGTACAAGGACTCAACACTTCCAAGGCGTAACCAAGTCTACATCCACTTAACACACATCACACATATCAACAACAACATCAACCACAACAACAAAAATCTCAAGTGGGGCAAAAATCCAACATTACTAATACGTACTCCCATGTGAAACCACTTGACTTACACACAATTTATCAACAACAATTTTAGTAGCAATTCCAACAACAACAAATGATGTTTTCTAAACAACAAGAGAAACTCAAGCAATAGTTGGAATGCCAAAGATGCCTTGAGAAACAAATCGCATACCAAAAACATTTTTTACAACAAAAATATGTGCCACAACAACCTCAATAAATACCTCTACAACAACAAGCACGTACATGGTCTCACATACAACCAACATGGTCTCACGTACATGGTCTCATAATAGACTTTGAAGGCATTATGACTAAAGATCATAAAGAAGCAATTTCTTCTAAAGAGAACACATTGGTATATTTTGGGGAGCCAACTCCACCTTTTAGTTACAAAGAAAAAAGAGAAAAAGATAGCAAGCATAGGTCTCTTGGTGAAAACCAAAAGGTGCCATTAGACTATAAAAAATTAAAAGCTAAGTAACTCCCAAGGATACAAAATGAAAAATATGATGGCATGAATATCAATGTTCCAGTGTTCAACATGCCACAAAGTCTTTTGGAGCTCTCTCAATCAACATTCATGTGGCAAGTCATTGGTCTCAACCCTCCCAACCCTCCCTTATATCTAGTTGTTTATCCCACATCTAGCTACCTAATTTTCCCAGCACCTAAGATCAAATCCTTCTCCAACAAGCCTTTGCATATGTCATCATCAATGACATCCCACATGACATTTCTATTGACCCAATTATCCTTAGATGCCTTGATTCATAAGAGATAGACACTATCTTACATATAGTACATGATGGTATATCTCGAGGCCTTTCCAATGGTTTGATTTTAGCTACAAACTTGGAACAACTCCTATGTAGTTATGGTCATTCATGGATCCAGAGCTTATCAAGTAGTAGCACCAACAATAGATTTTGTATTAGTAGTTGTTCGTAGCATTCTTAATTCCATCTAAAAGTCCTAAAAAAAAATATCAAAAAAATAGCAAAAAGTCCTGAAAAAAGAAAAGAAAAAAGTGAAAAAGGTCATGAAAAAATGGATTCCTTGATGAAAACCTAGCAAATAGGCATCTTGGCATGAAAATTTGAGTCAAGAGAAAAATTCCATCCAAAAGTGAAAACCTAACAAACATATGCTTTGGGAAAGTACCATGGTGAAAACCTGGCAAACAGGCACCATGTGTAATCAATTATTGCTCCTCCATCTATGGGGATTCCATCTGGTCTTTTCCCCCTCTATCATTCCTTGATCATATCCTTCATATTGCAAGACATCCTTGGTCTCTTATCATGGCTCACGAACTAGTTAATGTTCTTTTTTATCTTTCTTATGCATCACCCGTGTACACACACACTCTACCATTGGCCTTTGTACATAGTTTGTGTCTTGTTTGGGGGCATATTACCTACATGGTGCATGAGTTTGAACTTGAATTGGGGGCATATCCCTAAGCACTTTTTATCCATTGGACCTATCGCATAATAGATAGGAGCTAACACTTGTATATGCTTTTATGATCCTAAAAAAATCACTAAAAATTGTACAATGTCCTAAAAAAGCAATAAAAACCATAAAATGTCCTAAAAAAATCACTAAAAATTCAAATACGATCCTGAAGTAAAACCTAAAAATTGTAAAATGACCTGAAAAAACTAGTCACACAAAAAAATCAAATATCCCAAAAACCCTAAAAATCACAAAACCCATCAAAAATTTGCAGTAAACCTTGTACATATTCATTGTGGATAACCATCCCTTTTGCATAAACACTTGCACTTTGCAAACTGAAACTCAAAGCACTACGCTTTTAAAACAATCACACTATCTGGACAACATGACCAACAATCAATCCAACATGTCACTATGAACTTATCAACTGAATCCACAAACAGAACTATCACATTATCAACATGTCAAAAACTATCTACACACCTAAAACATTAACAAGAATGTAATAATGGACAAGAATAGCTGTTGGCTCACACTATTTAGTGAGTGATTTATTTTTGCTTTGTTTTTCTTTGATCATGTCCCTATGCTACTCAATGATATCAACTAATCTATGAGAGTGTTTGGGATGGTTCATGGTCATCTTTTTCTATTTTTGTCTATTACAATGTACCTTTGAGAGTCTGGGGCATGTACATATGCCTTAGGAAGGACAAGGTCATTCTCTATCCACATCGTGCTTGTTTATGCAAAAGGCTTGCATTTGCGCTCTAGCCCTTTATGCCATGATGCGTTGCATTCCATTTGCCATATCAAAATAAAGCTCCATTTGACATATAGTGCACTTTCTAAAAGAAAAAGTCTTCCCATCATACTAATAATTATTCATCTTATCTCCTTAGTCTTCTATCATTCATCTCCTCATCCACCACCATGATCATGTCTTCTGATTCACCAAATCATCTTCATCTTGCATTCATGCATTCTTGCATCATCCTACATTTTCAATCAACCTTAAATGGCTTTCCACCTAGTTCAACCTCTTTCTAACATTTGTCTCACCATATTTGACCAAATATGACCATTTTTTATGATTTCACTCATGTTAGGACATCTTTCCATCATTTTGGGCATGCATGCAAAGTTTTGAGGCATTCCGAGTCCAATTGGGCTTTTTTTGGCCCCCAAAACCTTTTAGGGCACAATATTCACTTTCAAGGTGTAGTTGGGGTTCCCAACTATGTCATTGACACACTTGGTCATACCAAATATGTCATTTATGCACTTGGCAACCTAGCGTATCCAAAATTGCTTCTAGAACCCCTATGTTGCACTCCGGAGGCTATAACTTTTGTGTTTCAACTCTAATTTATGAACCATCAGTTGCATTGGACTCATATATTTGTTGTGAACACAGTGATTTATCATTTTAATTATTTGGTCACTATATGGAGTGGTAATCCTTGAAACTACTCTTGGGCTCTTACTTGACCCCCGTCATGTTGATTTTGGCCCCCAAACCCTTCTCGGGCACATTTTGCACCTTTTGAGTCCACTTGGGTTTCCCAAGTACATCATTGACACACTTGGTACTATCATGATGCACTTGGGCTTACCAAATATTTCATTAATGCACTTGGTTGAGTTTTGGGCATAGTTGGGGACCTAGGATCCCCATAACTGCTCCCGGAGCCCCTAAGTTGCACTCCAGAGCCCATAACTTTTGCGTTTTAACTCAGATTTGCAATCCCCCTGTTGTGTTGGATTCATATCTTTGTTATGGAAAAAATGAACTATCATTTTCATCATTTTTTGTTTTTCTTGAGTGGTAACCCATGCAATTACTCTCGGGCTCCCGATTGACCCTGTTCTGCACTTTGGGCCTCATAACTTTCACATCTGAGCTTTCATTTACAATCCATCAATTGCTATGGTTTTTTCATCTTGTTTTCAACAAATTGAATTATAATATGATTATCTTATTCAATTTATGAAGGGGGCACCCATATATATCATTCCTACTGGGGCATGTTATGGCTTTCTCATCAGTTATTCTTTAAGACAACACTCTAAATCACATTGTATCAAAGAGGGGCAAAATGTAGACGCTTAAAAATGGTTTGCATCTACAATTTCATCACTTCTTCATACTAATTTTTCCCATTTTCTCATTCTACTAACTTTGATCTTTTTTCCAAATTGATCATACTTTATCATTTATATCCTCTTTCACATCAATTTCATGTCATTTCGAAATCATTTCATATCAACTCAAAACTAATTCAAATCAACTCAGAATCACCCCAAATCAACTCAAAATAACTCTAAATCACCCCAAATCAACTATAAATCAATTGAAATCAGTCCTAATCAACCCAAAATATATAAAACATCCCAAATCAATCATCATCTATCCAATCCTAGGCATTGTTGTGGCTTTCAGTGTCTTGGAAACCTATCAACCTATCAATCTTATCAATCTGACCTTAGTACTGTCGTGGCTCTCAGTGCTAGGTCAAATTATCATTCATTTCATTTAATCTTTGAAATTTTTGAGGATTTCAATGTTATATCATGGAATCATCAACCATTTTAATAATATTGATAG
This sequence comes from Cupressus sempervirens, assembly GCA_028749045.1. Lineage (NCBI taxonomy): Eukaryota > Viridiplantae > Streptophyta > Pinopsida > Cupressales > Cupressaceae > Cupressus > Cupressus sempervirens. Next base: position 614,067,700 of record CM053789.1, read on the forward strand.
TGTTCGTCGATGTTATTATCATCAAATCTTTTTGATCAATTTCAATCCTATAGCATTTACAATGTCGGTTAAATGTTACATATCAACCAATTCATGTCATGTGTCCTTGGCATGTTATCAATTTTCATCAATCAATTAATATGACCATGGATTTGTTCTACTTTTCATCATCTTATTTGATATCCATCATCATCACATTTTCATCAAAGGATATGATCACATTCATTTAATCAATTTGGCCAATCATCTACTAATTTTCTCTATAGGATTAAATAACCCATAATATAATCCTCTTATTCTTTCTAATTATTCTTTCTAATTATTATTCCTAATCATCCTTAATTAATTAATTTTATTAATTAATTGGTTCATCATCTGCAAACCATGGAAATTTGCAATTTCCTAAGTTCCATTTTCCATCATTAATTCCATTTTCTACTATTTCTTATTTTGTGGAATAAAAGGATTTTTAATTCGAATATTTTATAAAATATTGCATCATCATGACACTTAGATATGACACCTCATGGATTCTCCTTTGACACTTGGATAAGATATGTCATAACCAAATATTCTTATTCTCTTACGCATGTCTCTATTTGGCTTATTTGTCATAGATTCTAGGCTTTAAGTGGGTTGAGGTGTCTTATGATGCATCATAGATTCTCTTCCACATTTAGCCAAGTTTGACTTTCATGCATCATAGAATCTTACAATTGGCATATTTTTTCATATTCATCATGGATTCTCAAAGGAATCTCTTGCCACATTGCATATCTATGGGTGAAAAATCCAATGCTCTCACCCTCCATGCCCATTATAAAATGGACACTCTTTCTCTCATTTCTAGTCCTTGGAAGTTTTTGTCTTGGAAGTCCTTGAATCCTTGAAGTATTGAGTCCTTGGTCCTAATTCTTGAGCATTTTTCAAGTCCTTAGCTTCTTTTTATTTTCACACCATATTCTCTCAATCTTAAATCAAAACTTCAAGTATTCTCATGGCATTATCCATATCATAGGCTTTTGCTTCAATTTTGTGTGCACTATAAGCAACTTTGGAGCTACATCATTTGGAGAAGAAAGAAGGACATGGGAGCTACAAACAATAGAGGGATTTTCTATTGCTTTCTTTATTAGTTTGGCTTTCATGGTAGACTAGTGGGTGCTAATGTATGTTGATTGAGTTTTGTGATTTCTCATAGTATGTTATGCATTTAACCTATTTTCTAGTTTCTATAGTGACTAAGAGAATGGTGCCTTTTCCTTCTATTCCTAAAACCATCCTAGAAGAAGAAGAAGAGGAAGAAGGGGAGATAGATGTAGAGGAAGAAGTCCCCATACAAAGAAGAACCTAGCTAGCTAGAGCCATGGAGGAAGTAAGGAGAAGGAGTGCCTCAAGCATATCACCATCCACTCAGGCAAGACCCTTACAAGTCTCTTCTTTGGAAGATGAAGTGCAAAAATGGGTAGATGAGCAAAGTGAAGAAAGGGATGATGTATTTGAAATGTCTATTTTTGACTTCATGTCTATGGGAATGACATTGATTGATGGAAAGATTAGGCATACTCCTACATGGAAATCCCAACAAGAAGGCTAGACATAGATACCACTAGGCACACAAGGTCTCGATCCTACTCCCCATCTCCACCACAGGTTATGGTGGTAGATAAAGGTTCAATTACTCCTTTGCTTCCAGGATCAAAAGAACAAGTTGAAAAGGAACTATCTCAACAGGAGCAATTAGTATAGAGGGAAATCGATGAAGTGTCTAAGGAGGGACAAATAGTCAAATATTCGCAATCACCTTCACAAGACACTGAGGTGCAAGCTATAGGGTCCATTGAGACCAAAGAAATAGAAGGAGAGCCCTCACAGACAAAAAAAACTCCAAGGAGGAGTGATAAGGGGAAGGAAGTTGCAGAACATACTCCTTTTTCCCCAATAAGAAGACTTCCAACTTAACACACTCCAAGGTGTCTGCAAAAGGAAGTGATAAGAAGCTCTAGACCCAAATTTTGAGCTTCAGAGGAAGACATTAATGAGATTGTAGAAATTTTGCATAAACCTAAGTCCCCAGAACATGAGTCAATACCATTTGTATTTGTTATAGGTACATAGAATAGCCCAGAGTTGTTTGCACAGGTAGCTATTCCTCCTGGAGATACAGAAGTAGAAAGCCTGGGTCCCAAGGATTATGAATTGAAAAATGTCATGTTGGGAAAACCCACCTAGGATGCATCCCAATTAATGGTGACCATTTGAATTAAAGAAATCATGAAGAACATAGGGGAGGATGAAATGGAAATCCAAGCACTTCAAAGGTAGGTTGAGATCCTAAAGGGATATTTGGCTAAAGTTGTTGGTCCTCTTGATCCTGAGTGTCTTGAGGAGACCTTGAATACTATTTTTAGAGAAGGGGGAGCAGTCCATATGGATCCAGTTTGAGAGCCTATCAGTAGTGGCAAGAGATTTTTGAAGAGAAAGGAGTCATGATTATCATAGAAAACCTAAAGATGTTGTACGCTACACAAGAAAATGTGAATAAAATGGTGGTGATTTTGAAGCAAGACTTTAGCATTATTGATGAAGTACGAGCCTGGAGCAAAGATATACCAACTCTATAAGCCATAAAGGGGAAATGGTATCAAGTTTTGATTCATGTATATATTGGAGATGAATTAGATATGATTGATGTTTGGATAGAAAAGATAGTAGATAACAATAAAGTAATTGAAACATTACATGATGAAATTCATCAGCTCAAGGATCAAGCTCGAGAGAAAATTTTGGAAGCAAAGAGGCACTGTAGCAATGCCTGTTTGGATATTTTTGAAGATGAGGAATGCAATAGGTTTCTACCTATATATATAGTAGTGGAGAATTTTAAGAATATTTTTGTGGAATTTGATGATGAAGAGGACATCTGACGGGCCTTCAAAATTGAGGAAGCATTGTCAGAATTGGATACCAAACTTGGGGATTTTGTTGATACCCAAATTGAGGTAGACAATTATAGATAAAAGGTCAAGGAAAAATATGAGGCTTTGGATTTACTAGATGTAGAAAAAATAACTAAAATTATAGAGAAATTCAAGGGTAAACATCCAAACATACCTTTGGGATGAAGAAGAACAAAACCCAGATGCTAGAATTTTAGTTTTGACACTTAGTGAAATTTTGAGATTTTTAACCCTGTTGAGGTCCACAGTTTCATAGCTCTATAGCTACATAGGTCCACACCTATGTAGCTCCATAGGTCCATAGCTTCGTAGCTCCACAATTCTATAGGTACATTGATAGTTAACTACTAGTTTCAAAATAGAGCTTTCCATGCATCGAAAATGCATTCTGATGGTAGTTTAACTGTGACTAATGCCCTATGAAGGATCAGCTTCTAATTTTGGCATCTCTAGACACTTCCACTTTGACTCGAAGCTTTCACATACTTTTCTGTCATAATTTCTTTATTTTTTAACATGTAAAGGCTCATGCATCCAATTAATGAATATAGAATGGAAGTCCTACTAAGTACTAGTTAGATAGGTAGTTTGTATATAATTAGTTTGTTTTATTAGTTTAAAAGCATCTTATTGCATGAAGATATCTCTTACTCTCAACACAAATTGAGGAGATGATTTCTTATAAATACCCTATTGTAATATGTAATCGACACCGCCATTATTATGCAATAAAATTATGCTTTTTGTAATAGCATTCAAATTGTAGTTATTCTTGCTTGAATGTGTCATTTTTTTGTGGATTTTATTCATGAGATTGTGATTCAGCCAAAGGTTTATTGTGTTGTTTCTAGTTGTGTGATATTTTAGTTTTGGTGTTTGCTATAGATATATGAATTCCACTGACATAATGAGCTTGAGAAGAGATCACCCGAATTGTATCTACATAGCTTTTTGTCTCGCATGAGCATACTTTTTGTGGCCTTGCGATTTGATGAGGAGTGAAACATCGTTCAATTTGTTAAAGATTCTCATCGATGATTGCATAAGTGGATTCTAGGAAGCACTACACCTATTTTCATTGGTTTCCTACTGATTTCTTCAAAGGTTTAACTCGTAGCATGTTGTGTTATGTAGATTATGTCCATTTAGAAATTTCAATTTCAAGTCATTTGATTTCATGTTATTTTGCTTTTAGTTTTTTTATTTGCTTTGCTGACCCCTCATTAGAATAGGAAGTCATAGTAGCTACATTGTTAGAGTTGCATTCATTGAAAAATAGAAAATACAAAAAATATTGTTCTTTTGGTGTGATATTTTGAGACAGCAGACAGATTCACTTTGATTCGGAGATTTTTTTAAAAAATTAGAACCAGCAAAGACCTCCTTGTGAACACTCACATTTATCTTCTACTAAGAAAATTTTGGTACGTCACAAGACAAATACTGAAACTTGGAGTGGATCCATAAAAATATTTGCTTTTCAAGAGAGGAATTACACTATGGATTCTTGTCGTTGAGCTCATGCAAAATGAACTCCCAACAGTATGTTGTTGAAAGGTATTTAATTGTGTATTCCTAGAGGCTCTATTAGGTTGAATTTGATCAAGAAAAAGCATAGTGGTGGATTGACTAGACATTTTAGAATTGATAAGACATTGAGTTTGCTAAGGGATAAGTATTATTGGCCACAAATGTATAAAGATGTTCAAAAATTTGTGAAGAGTTGTGGAGTTTGTCAAGTTGAAAAAGGAGTAAGTTAGAATACTAGTTTGTATATACCTACTGTTGTTCCTAAGAAATCTTGGAGTGACATCAATATGGATTTTGTTCTTGGATTGCCTAAAATTGTGAAGGGGTATGATTCTATATTTGTTGTTGTGGATAGATTTTTTAAAATGGCTCATTTCATACCATGTAAGAAGACATCAAATGCTGAGCATATTTGCTAGACTTTTATTCAAAGATATTATGAGATTGCATGGACTACCAAGAAGTATTATTTTTCATAGAGATAGTAAGTTTGTTGATTATTTTTGGAAGACTTTGTGGAAGAAGATGGGTACTGAATTAAGGTTTAGTCTACATTCCAACCATAGAAAAATGGATACATAGAGATTGTAGATAGAAGCTTGGGTAATTTATTGAGATGTTTAGTTGGGAATAAGCCAAGTGATTGGAAGATGGTATTGGTGCAAGTTGAATTTGCATATAATAATTCTATAAATAGGAGTATAGGGAAGACACCTTTTGAGATTATTACTGGAATGTAGCCTAGAGGAGTATTAGATTTGAGGGATGTTTCTAGTGAAGAAAAGAGAAGTATTTTAGGAGAAGAATTTGCTAAATTTATAGAGTCTTTGCATAAGCAAGTAAAGTTGAGATTGAAACAAAATAACTAGCAGTATAAGGAGAATGCTGATAAGTCTAGAAGACATTATAATTTTGAAGTTGGTGATGAGGTGATGGTTCATTTGAAGAAAAGATGATTTCCTATTAGAATATATAGTAAGCAACAGATGAAGAAGTTTGACAATGGTAATTCTTATGAAGTTGAGTTACCTAATGACATGGATATATCTCCTATATTCAATGTTGTTGATTTATATAAGTATCACAAGTTAGATGATAAAGTTGTTGTATCAAATGATAATCCTAATAAGTAGATTGAAGAAGTTGAATAGATAGTGAATTAGAGAGTTGGTAAGAGCACAAGAGGAAAACATTACAATGAAAATTTGCTGAAATGGAAGAGCAAACCTAGTGAAGATGCCTCATAGATTTCTTAATCTGAGTTGGATTCAACTCAAGTTGTGATATCTCAGTGATTCAAGAGAATCATTTCTTCCAACTTTGGTTATTTGATGTAGGAGCATCTTGGGTTGCCTTGTAATCTTGCACTTTTGTTCATTTTTCCAATTGCCACTAAGTTCTAGTTATTGTCAAGCACCAATTTTTAGTTGTTGCCAAGTTCTTAGCTACTACTAAGTGATTCCTTTGGTTGTTGAGTGATTATTCCTTTGATTTTTTAGCAATCCTTTGGTTGTCGAGTCCTCTATGGTTACCGAGCATTGGAGGATGTCAAGTTCATAGTTGCTGCCAAGTGATTCTTTGGATGTCGAGCTTGTGTGATTGTTGGGTGCTAGTATTTTGTGAAATCTTCATTTGCTGAGTAGTCTGTGTCTAGTTCTAGTTTGGGCCAACCTTTGTTGCATTTAATTTTGGTATAGGTAGTTATTATGAGATGACTTATGGATGTGCATGCATTTAATGTAAGATTTAATTTTGTGATGGGTTGAATTGTGGCTGCTCAGGTATTTAAGGAAGTTTAGGAAATTAGTTTTAGGTAGATTGGTAGAACAAAGAGGAATAGAATAAGGCATTAGGTGTCTAGAAGTGTGAACTTGAATTTGGGTTGAGAATTTGGAAGTTGTATATTGTAATTGGTCGTAACCCATAAAGCCTTATAGCCTAGCATGTATGTTGATTATCTAATGAATTAATAAACATTTTGTTCTCCTCCTCCTTGTTGTTGTTCTTGTGTTGTGTTTTTTTTTGTGTTAACTCTTGTAGGGTGGTTTAAATAGTTGGGTGTTCATTTGGCCCTAGTTATTCTTTCCTTTCCTTGCACCATGTATTCCTTGAGAGTGGAAGAAGATGGATAGATTTCTGAGCATCTTGAAAGTTTTAATATGTTGGTGACTTAGTTGACCTCAGTTGGGGTGTCGATGGATGAAGAAGAAAGGTGCAAGAAGAAGCAAGATTTTGATTCTAAGTCTAAGAAGGAAGATGAAGATGCTTTCACCATAGCCTTGGCCACTCATGCAAGTGACAATGCATGGTTGATAGACTCAGGTGCATCTTTTCACATGAATCCTAATAGAAATTTTTTTAGTAATAATGAAAAGTTTGATGGTGGTAAGGTGTATCTGGGTGATAACTTAGTTCTTAATATTGTTGGTCATGGAAGTATTCATGTGAAATTTTCTGATGGTAGAATTAGAAGTTTTGATTCTGTCTTGCATATCCAAAGACTAGTGAGGAATTTGTTATCTATTAGTAAACTAATAGAAGTGGGTGTGGATGTACAATTTTTTAAAGCAAGTGTGAAAATGGTGAGACATGCTATGGTAATAGCAAGAGGAAGTGGATTGGATACATTGTACCAGCTTGATGCATGCAGATTGAGTGCAATAGTACTTCTGATAAGATTATGAAGAGGACTACTTTGTTGGAGAAGGAGAGAGTTTCTCTTTCAATAGATGGTTGTGTTTTTTGGGTACCCAAGGGTGCTCTATCTATTGAATCAAAGTTACCTACAGAGAAAACTATGTTATGACACCAAAGAATTGGCCACATAGGTGAGAATGGTCTACAAACCTTAAAGATTAAAAACTTTTTTGATGGGTTGAATGATTGCAATCTTGATTTTGATTTTTTTGAGCATTGTATCCATGGTAAACAAAGCCATGTTCAGTTTTACTTAAGTTCTCATAAGTCCTCATGTATTTTGGATCTAATCCATTCAAATATTTTTGGTCTAGTTGATGTTCCTTCTATTGGTAGATCAGTTTATCATGTTTCTTTCATTGATGATTTTAGTAGAAGAACAAGAGTTTATTTTCTTAGAAGTAAAGCTGAATTTTTCAATCATTTCAAAGAATTTAAAGAAATGATTGAGTTGTAGACTAGAAAGAAGATAAAGTGTTTGAGAACTGATAATGGTAGTGAATATTGCTCTAATGATTTTAACACATTTTGTAAAGATTGTGCTATTAAAAGAGAGAAGACAACTTTGTATTCTCCATAGCAAATTGGAGTTTCAAAAAGAATGAATAGGACCTTGATGGAGAAGGCTAGGAGTATGCTAAGTGGAGCTGGAATGGGAAAAAAAAATTGGGTTGAAGTTATAGGCACTACCTACTACCTAATAAACAGGTCTCCTACATCAACTCTTATTGATAAGACACTAATGGAAGCATGGTCAGGCCACAAGCCTTCAATTAGACATCTAAGAGTTTTTGGTTGTGAGGCATATGCTCATGTGCCAAAGGAGAAGTAGACAAAATTGGAAAATAAAGCTGTCAAATATATCTTCATCAGATATAGTTATGGTATGAAAGGGTACAAGCTTTGGGATCATATTGCACAAAAGGTATTCTACTCTAGAAGTGTTATTTTTAGGAAACTGAGCTTTCTTCTATTACAATGTAGCCAGAATAGATAAAATAAAAGAAAGGTGTGATTCAACCTCCTACTACACCTAAGAAAGTTGAATCAAAGCCCTTAGAAAGACAAGTTGTTGAAGAGAGCTCTATGATTTCTAAATCATCAGAGGAAGAGGGAGAACCTAATCATGAACTTGAACTTGAACTTGAACTAGATCTTGTTCAAAGGTCTAGTAGACAGAGGAATGCACCAAAAAGGTATGGACATTCTCCTAATGATTGGAGGTGTATATTTTCTTTGAATGCTAATATTGATGAACTAAAATCTATAGAAGAGGCTCTTGGTATGAATGATTTAGAGTCCTAGAAGATAGCCATGGAAGAAGGGATGGCAACTCTTAAGAGGAATGACGCATGGGACCTTGTAGCATTGCTTAAAGGATGGAAGCCTAATGGTTGTAAATGGATGTTCAAAAGGAAGATGGGTTTAGATGGAAGCATTGAGAAGTATAAAGCATGTTTGGTTGCAAAAGGTTACTCCTAGGTTGTAGGAATTGATTATGGTAAAAAAATTTCTCCTATAGCAAAAATGACATGAATTCAATTTTAACTTTTTATTACAGAAACTTATGCTCTATAAGTTGAGTAGATGGATGTGAAGACAACTTTCTTTCATGGAGATTCAGAGGAAGAAATTTATATGACACAGCCATAACATTTTGTGGTGAAAGGTAAAATTCATTTGGTCTATAAATTGAAGAAATCCTTGTATGGTTTAAAACAAAGTCCTTGGATGTGGTACTAGAAGTTTGATACATATGTATTGAGTTTGAGACTTGTGCAATCCAAATCTAATCACTATATATACTACTATTCTAATGGTGATTATTTTCTTGTTATTCCCTTATATGTTGATGACATGTTGTTTATTGGCAAAGGAAAAGGTTTGATTGCATAATTAAAATCTCATCTCTTAGCAAAGTTTAAAATGAAATATCTTGTTACATTTTAGGAATGGAGATTATAAGAGATAGACAAAATAGGAAGCTTTTTCTAGGTCAGAGTAAGTATGTTGGTACTATTCTAAGAAGATTTAATATGTAGGATTCCAAACCATTGTGTTCCTATTACTATTGGAACAAAGCTTTCTATCTCATAGTTTTCTTCATCCCCATTGGAGATGGAAGAGATGAGTCAAGTACCATATCAAAGTGCTATTGGAAGTTTGATGTATGCTATGGTCTGTACAAGACTAGACATTGCCCAAGTAGTGGGATTACTTTCCTGTTATATGCCTAATCTAGGAAGAGCACATTGGGATGTAGTAAAAAGAGTTTTTAGATACTTGTGGGGTACCTTATAGTACTCTATATGTTTTCATAGAATAGGAAATGAGCATTTCCTAGATATTCGAGGCTATGTGGATTTAGATTGGGTCGATGATGTTGATAGGAGAAGATCCACTTGTGCATATGTATTTACATTTTTTGCCAGTGCAGTTAGTTACATGAGCAAGGGACAAGTTGTGGTTTCTTTTTCCACTACAAAGGCAAAGTATATGGTAGCTACTCATGCTTGCAAGGAAGCCATTTAGCTTAGGAGACTATGTCCAGATATAGAATTCAAATAGGATGCAATGATAATTTATAGTGATAGTCAAAGTGTAATCTACCTATGAAGAACATAACATTTCATGTGAGGACCAAGTACATTGATGTACAATATCATTTTGTGAGAGATATGGTCAAGGATGGTAAGGTGAAGCTGGAGAAGTTAGAGATTTTGGTGAATGTTGTTGATGCATTAACTAAGCCCGTGAGCATAGAGAAGTTTGGATGGTGTTTAGATTCTATGGGGCTTTCAACCCCTAGCAATTAAGTCCATGAAACTTTGGATCCCTTGACTCTTGCAAGGTGTTTGACAAGTGGGAGAATGTTAAGAATTGTGTCTCAACCTTGCAAGCTTTTTCCAAAAATTTTTTTTTTTTTTAGAAAATTCTAGAATTTGCTTGTGGTAGTTTTCCATATGTTTATGAGTTGGAAAAAGGTGTATTAGTTGTTAAAATTGTAGAAGGGCAATTTTTAAAGTGTAAACAACTCATTATATGAATTTTATGGGGGTCTAAACTAGAGGACAAAATTATGGACAAAAATGGTATTCTTGGAGTTACAAATTACAAGTGGGTAACATGTGGCATGGTTGTTTTGTCCTCTAGAACAATGTAGAAGGACAATTTTTAAAGTGTAAACAACTCATTATATGAATTTTATGGGGGTCTAAACTAGAGGACAAAATTATGGACAAAAATGGTATTCTTGGAGTTACAAATTACAAGTGGGTAACATGTGGCATGTTTGTTTTGCCCATAGTTTTGGTCCATGGTTTTGTAAAACCACAAATGGGTTCCAAGTGGCAAATCACTATAAAAGAAGGGCTAAGTGAGGTGTTTGAACCATTGAGTTTAGTTTGTAAGACTGGTGCTACAAAGAGTCTCTCTGAGTCTGAGTTCGAGTTTGAGTTGTGGTGATGGACTCTTATAAGAACTTGTATTGCAAGTGTATTTTAATCTTCTTGATTTGAGAATACATTGTGCAGGTTTTGGAGGGTGGGATTTTTCTCCTAGAAGGGTTTCCCCATGGTAATCATTGTGTTATGTGTTCATTGTTATTTTGATTATATTACTATGCATTTCTTTAGATCTCTACAATATTTAGTTGAATTTCAATAGTCGTCCTCTCAAAGATTAGTTTAGGAAGTGATTCAACAAACCTTAACTTCCTTAAATATTTTCAAGCAAGTAAAATATTTTTCAATAGTTCTTAAATTTGTCTATGCTAATACTATTCCTTATTGTACATGTGAAATGTGGTTGACATAATTACTAATTCATATTCATCATATTATAATGGTATACAAAGTCACTAGATAAGTGAAAAGGCTATGCTAACAATGAGAAGGAAGGACAATGTCATAATTAAATGTGATAGGGTTTTGTAAGAAAAGAAAAAACACACATTTATGACAGTTAAGAAATCAAACAACATTATAAAATCATCAATTTATTTTTTTAATAATTTTTATTATGTTTACAAGTTCCATGAGCTCTAGGGTTTACACTTATAGTCATTGCAGAAGGTGGGTGAGGCTCTAAAATTGGTCTTTAATTTGTCCTTTGCATTGGTCATAGCTTTTTTTGGGTTAGGGAAGTCTATGATTTCTATTGTGTGTGTTGATAGAGGTTCTAGAGAGTAGATTCTTTATTTTAGTAGTTTATTGGAGGTGGATAGGGCCCACCTTGATGTTTAACTAGAATTCAGGTCATTCCTATGGGATGATCTTCCCCTATCATAGTTTTTGATGGTACAACTCTTTTTGAATCAAGGGTCTAACAAAGTCATTCTCTAATTGATTTTGATAATTTCAAAAAGGGAACTATAGCTAGGGCTCCTAGCATTTTTTGTCTTATGCTACTAAGGTAATTAATGGGTCTTCAGTTCCCTCTACAAGAAATGATCCTTTCTCTATTTTTTCTACTTTCTTGTTTTGATTAGATAAGTAAAATGTGCAAGATATTGCATAGGAGATTAATACTCTTTTTGATCATGCAGTAGTATCTCACTTTTAGGGTCTCTCACCGAGTCTTTCAAATTTGCGTGCTTGGATTTCCAAAGAATTGGAACCTATATTATCTAGAACTATCCACCTTTTCCCCATGGCTAATATTGTTAAGTTTGATGAAATTGGGGATCATAAGAAGATCCTATCTTTTTCCTAGTCAAATGTACACCACTTGATGATTAAGAAACCTTGGCATCCAATTTTTTCCCCCAGTACCAAGTTTTTACTAATTTCCTAATCTATTTTTGGCTCCCTTACCTTCCTCTTCAACTTTGGGTTAATTCCTTATTGGAAGTGGTTGGTGAATATATTGGTATCTTTTTTATAATTGATGAAAATTCATTAAACATTTTTCATTCCACTTATGCAAGTATCCTTGTTGAGATGAATATTTTAGAGGGTTTATGAGAGAAATTTAAAGTTAAGCTTCTAGAGTAGTTGGATTCAAACACTAGATTATGAAGGAATTCTCTTCATATATAGAAAATGTTACAAAACTAGGCATTTGGTAGCTGATTGAGGTCTTTAAAGGCTAGAGAATAATAAGACTTCTTCTTGGTGGAAGGGGGTTTCTTCTGAAAAGTATACTATTACTCAGAAGATTTCTTGGGCTCCCCCCTATGTAGAGTCTTTGTGTCATATTGCTCATGACCTTTTAAATGTTCTTATTGTTTCTACTTGCACTATTGTGGGTAGTGAGGTGGCTAGTTTGAATGTTGTTGTGTGTTCCCCTACAATGGAGAAGTTTGATTGGGTCAAGGACCCTGTCAGATCCAGTTGTACTATGGATGTTCCCTCTGATGGAATTATTTCCATTGGCTCTACCTATGTTTCTTTTACTAGTTCTTCTACAATTGATTTTCTTATTCTGGATTCATAGATGGTGGTCTCATTAGTTAATGAGGGGTAGATACATGTTACTAGAAAGCACCACAATAAATCCTCTTCTCATTTTCATATGAATCTCTACTCCCATAAAAAAAGGGAGGTAAAGGAAAATCTTAGTGTTTTCCTTGTTTAATTTGGTTGAGGGTTTCCTTCCCTTAGGGTTTATTGGGACATCTATTCCCTTTTGAAGTTGGTCTATTTTTCATCTATCTTTCTTGGTTGTTGTTTATTGATTTATAGTGGAATACAAGACCATTATTTATTTAATTGGTGGTAGATATTCTTTTTAGTGGGGTTCTAGATCCCCTTTAAAATATATTTTATGGGGTTTTAGGTCCACTTGAAACCTTATTTTACCCTATATTAAAAACACTGTAAAAATCATGATGAAAGTTCCTTAGAAGGAATGATGAGTAGCTTAGTTCATAATGCATAGCTAGAATAGTGCTAAGGAGAGTTTACATGGAGAACACTTGAAATGTGATTATTTTACAAAAGAAAATCTCTACAATAGAAGGGAAGGTTCACTAGTAATAATAGTTGTTGCTACCAAAGCTCAATGGCATTCATTTTACATAGTACAATGATAGAGAAATCATAATTCATAATGGATTTGAGTAGCTAAAACAATGAAATAAACATATACAATGGATAAAAGCACTTGCGACTATGAAAATAATGGTAAAATAAAATGTAATAGATGAAAATGTCAAATTTCCATTTGACAAAACAAATTTCATACCTTCATTAATATTTGTTTCAAGTTATAGAAGTTAAAATTATTCCACATGAATGTATTAAGATCTACAAAAGGGAAAAATTGTATGGGTTCTTATTCAAAGGTTGTGACATCGATATACTTTGAACTACTTCTCACAAAATCCATAATTTATTCTTTTGATTCAAGAAAAAAATAAGTTGGTAGTATTTACTCTAAATAGATATCTCCTATCCATAGATTATTCATTAGGTATAACAATCAAAATAGAAATCACAAATGAGATTTGAAGCTTTCATTTGAAGAGAAAGATGTATAAACCTCATATGATATTGATAAATATTATTTGAAAAATGATCCACTTTTAAAAAATAGGAGTAGCAGTTGATTTTAATTAAATGGTGATCTAAAGGTTATGGTCAATAGTAATCTTTCCCTAGTTCAGAATGTTGAAGCTATTTTAAATGAGAAAATAGAAGTAGTTGGAGCAAAAGAGATGCAAGTTCAAGTTGTCCAACTAATAAGCAATATTTTAATACTAGGTATTGATGAGGTATATATGGGAGATCAAAAAAAATCCCATCTCATAATTTAGAATTTGAAATTAAATAATGCATGCTAAATTCAAAAGGAAAGAACCTGCACCCTTTCTTGAATTCCTCATCGTAGATCTTGACATAAAAAACTTGTTTTAAAAAATAAAGAAGGAAAACCATTTTTGGGTTATTGTTTTTGTTAAGAAACATGCATGTAATACTAAATCAAATAGGAAAATGGAAATTTATACAACAATAATGAAAAAAACATCAAAGTAATCTTTTGGAGTTACCTTTTGGATGGTCAATATTTTATTTGTAAAGTTCATTGGAAAAAATTCAATGTTTGAGCTTCAAATTCCTTAGAAGCTTCACATTCCAATCATGGTGGCACTAAAAAAGAAAAATATATAGCCAACTAACTTTATCAAAATGCAAGAACTTTTCCATGAATAATGGAAAAACTTTGCAAATATGTTAAAACTAACATTTCTAATCAATAGGTGCTTTGTAACATGGAATAGAACTTCAATGTTGATCTCCAAATGTCTCAAAAGAAGCTTCATGTTTTCATCTATGGTATCTAGTTAGGGTTTTTAAATCCCTCAAAATGCTCATCTAAAATTTGGAAAATGTAAAATGATAAAGTTTGAGGGGTTTTATACTCTCTAAAAATTCCTTAATAATGTTTAAACAAATTTCAAGTTTGATGCCCTTGTCATTTTGATGGGATTTTTATTTTTTCAATTTCATATATCTATATTTAATAGTATAGTGATATATGTTAATGATATTACTATATTATTGTGATTTTTGGGAGCATCCTAGGTTATTTGCTATTCTACTCACCTTTGTTAATTCTTTCTATAGTATCGAGTTTAGTTGTTGCCAAGTTCTAATAGTTGTTGAGCTTAGTAATTGTTGAGTTCCTTTATGTGCCAAGCTATTCATTGTTAGTTGAGAATTTTTGTATGTGCCAAGTTTTCTAGTGTTGGACAAGAATACCTTCATGTGCTGAGTAAACCTAATGTTTTTTGATACTCGGTTCTTTCTTTGACCAAGTCTTTCTATGATTGGTCCTTAGTTTGAGCTAACTTGTGTATTTAATTTGGATCATGTATTTATTATAGGGATCTTGTCTTGGAATGAGTACATACCATTTTAAGGTTGGCCTTCTATTATGTAATGATCTAGAAATTTTTGTAAGATGTTTGCCAAGCATAAATAGAAATGTTAAGTTTAGGTTAGGTGTCACTTAGAGAGTTGAGAGTAGATATTCTGGAAATATCAAATTTAGAGTTGGATCATGGATTTTGTAGTCGTATCTTTGTGTCTAGACATAACCCAAAAGGCCTTATAGCTAGAAATGTATGTTGATAACTTGATGAATCAATAAAGTATTTTCCATTTCTTCTCTCTTTTGTATTGTTCTCTATGTTGTTTACTTTCATTGTGTTAACTCAATCAGATTTTTGGATAGTTGGGTGTGCTTTTGAACCTAGCTATTCAAGCCCTCCTTATATTAGGTAGTATCAAATCCTAAGGTTTTTCCTTGAGGATATTGGATCATGTAGAACCCTAAGTTTTATTTGGGTTGTAGGGTGGTAGATATACAAATCTAACCTATAACTTGCAAAGGGTTATGATCTTGCAAGAACCTTTAAAATAGTTTGAGGTAGAGGAAATGCTAACACTGATATTATGTATATATTGAGACAAATTTAAGTTAGATTAGATGCTATGGAGATAGTCTTGAGTGGAGGAGCACATCTTGATGATGTGATTGATGATGAAGCAATGACATCAAACCCTAATCTAGAACCTGAAGAAGATCAAGATGAAGAAAGATTATTGAGAGATGATGGAAAATTGGACACCAACATTGTGTTGGATTAGATATTTGATATGGAGAAGTTCTTTGAGTTTGAAGGCATTTTGGATAATAGGAAGGTGAAGATTGTAGTCACTAGGTTGAAAGGTCATGCTTTACTATGGTGGGAGCATATGTAAACTGATAGAAGAAGAAAAGGAAAGGAGAAGATTAAGGCTTGGTTAAAATTGGTATAAAAAAAATTCATTCTTGTTGATTACCAAGTTAGCATGTTGAGGAAGATGAAAAATATGAGACCAAAAGATATGACTGTGAAAGAGTATACTAAGGAGTTTTATAGATTAGACATCAGAGTTGGACATGTGGATGATGAGGTTGAGAAAGTTGCACAATACCTAAATGGATTAAGATATGGAATTCAAGATGAGATAAGTTTTGTGAAATTGGAAAGTGTGAAAGAAGCATATCAAAATGTCTTGAAAGTTGAGATCTTGACAAAGAAGTATGAGAAATGATACAGGGGTAGAGGTGGTAGATTCTAGAGAGGCATGGGTAGATCTTATGGAGAAGGTGATAGATCTGATAATTATGTACAAGATAAAGGTAACTCTAAATAGAAAATTGATGGTAAAGGAAAGATTGAAAGAAGAGGTGGTAGTTCTTACCAAGGAGGTACTAGTTCTTACCAAGGAAGAGGTAATTCTTATTCTAGAGGTGGTTTGCATGGTAATTATTTTAAATGTGGAAAAGAAGGGCATAGATCCTACAATTGTAGATACTACGGTGAAAATGAAAAAGGTAACAAAAATGTTGTGATTCAAGGAGATCTTAAGGGTTCACATTTTGGACCTAAGGTAGGAGAGAACTTGATGGTAAGGAGAACTTTGTGTAATAAGACATTCTATGAGGAACCTATCCTAAGGAGAAGTATTTTCAAGACCAAATGTAAGATAGCAGGAAAATGGTCTAAAGTGATCATTGATAGTGGAAGTTCAATAAATTTGGCATCAAAGGAGTTGGTTACAAAGTTACAATTGTAGAGGTTGAAGTACCCTAAACCCTATCATGTTTCATGGGTCAAGATAAACATAAATTATTGGTAAGTGAGAAATGTGTTGTGAAATTTAAGATTGCAAACTATTTTGATGAAGTTTTGTGTAATATTATTCCTATGGATTGTTTCCATATTATGTTGGGTAGACCTTGGAAGTATGATGGACATGTTGTGCATCACGGTAGATTGAATCAATAAACACTTAGGGTGAATGGAGACAAAAAAATATTTTTGTTGTCGATTGAGTCTCCTGATGAGATAAATTGTACTACTATTAGAGTTTGCATGGTTAATGGATTTTTTTTGAGAAAGAGATAAAAAAGAACCAAGTTTGTTTTACTATAATTCCTAGAGGGCCAAGTTATGGTGGAGATGACCAAGTGATTGAGTATAGTAATGATTGAGAAACATATAGAGTCCAAGAAACCAAAGATAGTGGAGGTTGAGTGATAGAAGAAGTTAATAGTGTTAGTCAAGTGCCAGCAGAAATTGAAAAACTTGTTAAATTAATACATGGAGATTGTTGCAGAGGATATAACTAATGGTATACCACCAATAAGAAGTATAAGTCATTGTATGGATCTAATTCCTGGAGCTAGTTTTACAAACAAAGGACCATATAGATTAACACCTACAAAGAAAGAACTTAATAGACAAGTGCATGAATTATTGTAGAAATATTTGATCAAAGACTATTTGAGTCTCTATGTTGTACCTACTATATTGGCACCTAAGAAGAATGAGGAATGAAGAATGTGTAATAATTCTAGAGCTATTCAAAATATCATAGTGAAGCATAGGTTTCCTATGCCAAGGATGGATGACATAATGGATTATTTGAGTGGAGAAAAATATTTTACCAAGATTGATTTGAAAAGTGGTTATCATCATATTAGAATTAGAGGAGGTGATGAATGGAAGACTTCTTTCAAGATAAAAGATAGTTTGTGTCAGTGGTTGGTTATGCCTTTTGGTTTGACTAGTGCACCTAGCACTTTCATGATGTTGATGTATAAAGTTTTCAAAAGATTTTTGGGTAAGTTTTTGGTTGTTTACTTGGATACTATTCTGATATTTAGTAAGACCAAGGAATAAAATCTTTAGCATATTAGGAAAGTATTAGAGAGATTGAAAGAGGAGAAGTCTTTGATTTATTTGAAAAAGTATTCCTTTATGCAAGAAGAGATTGTGTATTTGGGAATTTTGATTTTAGGTAATGGTTCAAGAATGGATCCTAAGAAGGTTGAAGCAATTTTGGAATGACCTAAATCTAAGAATGTGGGTGAGGTAAGATAATTTCATGGTTTGGCTAGTTTCTACAAGAATTTTATAAAGAATTCTAGTTCTATTTGTAATGCTATGACTAAGACAATGAGAGGAGCTCAAAAGGATTTCAAATGGACACGTGGCGCTAATAAGAGTTTTGAGACTTTGAAGCAAAGGATTTTTCAGTTACCTATATTGTCTTTACCTAATTTCAATAAGGTATTTCAAGTTGAATGTAATGCAGTGGTAGTACAACAAGAGCTATGTTAATTCAAGAAGGAAAACCTATTTCTTTCTTTAATGAGAAGTTGAATGATTCTCAAAGGATGTATTTTGTGTATGATCAAGAATTGTCTTCTATTGTTCAAGCCTTAAAGAAGCAGAGACATTATTTGATTCCTAAGGACTTAGTGTTTTATATTGATCATAAAGCTTTACAATATTTGGGAAGTCAACATAAGTTAAATTAGAGATATACAAAGTGGGTTGAATATTTGCAAAGTTTCAAATTTGTGATAAAGTAGAAAACTGGAGTGACTAACCAAGTTGTAGATGCCTTGAAAAAATATATTCTTTGTTGATAGAGATGAAGGTTGAATTTCTTTGTTTTGATGAGATGAAGGAGTTGTATGATACTGACCCTAGTACATTTAGGTGAGAACTATTGGCTTCATAGATACAGAGACTCTAGGTGTTGATATCTCACAAAAGGAGAAGACTCCAGAAATGAGTGATAAAGGGAAGAGTATAGCTGAGAAAACTTCATCCTCTAAAGGTAAATCCATGGTATAGCATATCCCAAGGTGGCTCATAATTATTTTTATCCTTTACTTTCTACCTAACAACTTGACAGGTGTACTCAATGATCTTCCTAATAAAGCTCTAATAAAGCTTCTTCCTTGACCAAACAACTTTGCAGGTGTACTCAATGATCTTTCTAAGAATCTTGAGAAGTTTTTCCCAAGGTTTATTTATGGAGAGACACAAACTTCTAAAGATCACATTAAGGTTTTCAAGGAAATTTGCAACCAAAAGTAGATTGCTAATGAGAATGTGGTTCTTTGCTTATTCCCCTACTATTTGGGGGAAGTTTCCTTTTATTGGTATGTTAATCTGCCACCTAGATGTATTAGAGATTGGGCTACTTTCAAAAAAGTGTTCTTAGAATAATTTAAGACTTTCATCAATCCAATTGTGATACATCAACAATTCATATCAATCAAAAAGGATCCAACTAAGATAGTGTCACACTTCAACCATAACTTTCACATGGCATATCACAAGTTGGAAATGCCATACACTATACCAATTGAAGCTGCTATTCAAATTTATCTAAATGCTATGGACCATCTTACTACTATTTTTTTGAGAAGACTTCGGGCAATGGATATCAACAAACTAGACAAAGTCTTCACCAAAGAAATTACCTTTACTAAGAAATCCAAACCTAATGGAGGATTGATGCTTTCAACTCAAGCTATTACTATAATCCCAACATATCCTATTAGAGTGTCGACAATGCCTAGCCAGTTCATACCAATGAATACAATTCCATTACAATAGGCACCCACTCTATAAAACCAAGCTTTAAGATATCTAGGGTATGAACCTCCAAAAGTTGTTTTCTTTGAACAAAAGGCAATAGTTTTTGCTGACGTAAACAATGGTTTTGCCTTTGAGTCTGGTCAGATGAAGAAGACCATGTCACAAATGAAAAATGAGTTGACTCCCTTAAGATTTTTACAATGACATAATAACAAATTTCAAAGAAACAATGCTGGTCCTTACAACAACAACAATTATGATTAGAATTACAATAGGAATTTCACCAAAAACAACATGTCGAGAATAACAATGGAGGAAACAATTATAATCCTCCTAACATAGCAATGGCTTCCAAAGACATAGTAGACAATGTAACACTCATCTAAATAATGGGAGCATTCCTAGAGATAACAATAACAATAATGTTCAATATGTCGATGTGAATTAGTATGACAATGGCCAAAATTAATCTAACAATGATGGTTCATATTATAATGGGAATCAAGACATGACTTAGAATTCACAAGAAAATGACAATGTCCCTCTTGTATAGTTTAATGTTGTGCTACTAGAATCCTATGATTCTACATAGAATGCGTAGGTAAAGCAACCAAAGAATGAAGAATTCTCTTTTCCATTTAGTCAAGAACCAGACATTCAATCAGAAGAGATGTTATCCTTTCACAATGATAATTGAAATACATACAATCTATGAAGTCAAAAAGAACCTATGATAGATGGAATTCCTCTAGGACTACAACCAACTCCTCTTGATCTGAGAGCAAGTAATAATCCAATGCCAATTAGGCCCCCATATGGAGGAAAAAAAATCAAAACCAAGGAATTGTCCCAACAATCTTGAAAAATCTAGCTTGGCCTACTAAGAAATATAGTGTAGTGGAAAATTTGAAATGAACAAAGGCCAACATGTCCATGTTTGACATGCTACAAAACTATCCTCAACAATGAGAAGCACTGATGAAAACTCTAGATCATATAAAGGTATCCCATATTATGAATACTATTTCTCAAAAGATAGTATCTCAACAAGTCAATACATTGGAGGCAATGCCAACTATGCTTAAAGACAAGGTTGAGGTTCCCCTGTTTCTACTTAGCATTAGGATATATGGCAAGAATTTTCATAATTTCCTAATTGATTCAGGAGCCTCACATAATGTTAATGTTATGCCATTATCAATAGCAAAAAGTTTGGGAGTTAATCCTTAGCCTTCTAATCGAATAGTGATACAATTGGATAAAATAGAGGTGAAAGTCATTGGTGTGATGAAAGACATTTGGATAAAGTTGATAGTTGACCTTTGAATTCAAGATATCATTGATATATATGTGGTTGATATTCCTAAAACCTATGAATTGATACTAAGTAGAGAATGGACAAAATGCCTAAGAAGATGGTTTTCTACGGATTTCACTCAATTATGGTTACCATGGAAAGGGTTGAACAATCAAATGAAGATAGATGTAGAGCCAAACTTAAAAACAATGATTACCAAATATAATGAACCTAATGAGGTTGCATTCTTACAATTAGATTTGGGCTCTTACAAAGTGATTGCTTTTGATAAGATTTCAACCAAAATATCCATTGATCAAGATGAAAGATCCAAGGTTTCCTTTCCAAAACAAGAGGTCGTAACATAGTTCATAGATAACATGGAGGCTAATTTAAAATTTTTAGGAGAAGAAGCTCCCAACATCCTCCTTCTCCTAGGATTTTTCTAATTGCATAAAGTTAGTCATTTAGAGTTTGAATGTTCATCTTTCCAAGAAGTGGTCACTAAAGTATTAACACAGATGATGAGACTAGAAAATAGCAATGATCTAAAAGATGAACTCGTAGATAATCAAAATCTTATAAACATATTTGAATCTACAAGAATTGTTGATGAGGAAATTGAAGATCTAAATATGTTATTTAGTGATACCTCTTTAGATGGTGGAGGTTTGTCTACTCCTCCACTAGGAATGATCAAAGTTCAAAGAAGAAGATGATACGTGAAAGGTCAAGAATGGACTCTAGTAGTCATCCATCCAAAACCCAAAGTGGATGAAATTAAGGAATTGATAGGGGGAATTCATAATGAATAAGAAAAACATACACTCATGGTATCAAGGAATAAAAATGGAAAATCACCAAGTCCACCCTGCGAAAGACTACAATGGGTACCTAAGAGACAATCCTTTCAGACCCAAGTTAAAGAGATGTTGAGGAAAAATAAGCATAAGGTTAGAAAACCCAAGGAAGATCCAATTTGGATACTTAACTTTGATGGTTCCAAATGCAAATTGGGAGCCAATGTAGGTATTGAGTTGATCAACCCAAAAGGTAAGTCTTTCTATGTACTATATCAATTACAATTTAGATGTACTAATAATGCTGCAGAATATGAAGCATTGACCTGAGGACTTCTTTTCACATTGGAGAAATGAATCATAGCTCTCATAGTCAAAGGAGATTCTTAGTTAGTTATAAGACAAGGGAAATCATTATACTCCTGCAATTATAAGAGATCGCTTGCTTACAGGAAAGAGTATGGGATTTAATGGATGACTTTGAAGCTTTAAACATAAAGTATATTCCAAGAAAGAAAAACACAATAGTAGATGCTCTCACTATTTCAGCTAGTGCATTACAACCAATCAAAAGAAAAAAATTGAAAATATTTTCAGTTGAATTGGTTGCTACTCCATCTATTCTACACAATATCAAAAAATTCCAAGTCTTTTAGGATGATCAACATATACTCGAATTTATCATGTGCAATGGCCACTTTAAAGGGAAAGAAATTAATGACACTCTAGATGAAAAACCTAAAGATGATGAACTTGAAGATGAAGATGAGATCCTAAACTTAAAAACCAACACTATTCCTAAGGGAACGATTGAGTTGGAGTGCATTTTTTATCATGACAAATTAGTAATTAACAAAAGAATGGTCAAAGAGAAGGGAATTGAGGAATGTGATTCATACAATTTAGGTATCGATGATGATCCTAGAATAGTAAGGATTGGGAAAGCATGCAATACACAAGAAAGGGAAGACATGCTTAAATTACTTATAGAGTATAAGGATGTTATTGCTTAGAGCTACAAAGAGCTAAAGACATATGATCCTAAGATTATTACGCATGACATTCCATTAAAACCTAATGTAAAGCCTTTCTGGAAAAGATAAAGGCTTTTTAATCCTATCATTGAACCACTAATAATGAAGGAAGTTAACAAGTTAATTGATGCCAAGATCATCTTCCCCATTTTCCATTCTACGTAGGTGGCTAATTTGGTTCCTATATAGAAAAAGACTAGAGAGATTCATCTTTGCATAGATTTTCATAATTTGAACCTTGTGTCTCAAAAGGACAATTATCTATTGCCTTCACTAGATGAGGTTTTACAAATTATAAATGGTTCACAAATCATGTCATTCTTGGATGGGTATTTGGGATATAATTAGGTAATGGTTGATGAAGAAGATAGGCTAAAGACAACCTTCATGACTAAATGGGGAACCTTTTCTTACAGAAGAATGCCTTTTGGGTTGATTAATGTAGGGGCTACATTTCAACAAGCCATGGATGAAGCTTTTAATGGATTGATAAAAAGGTGTATAGTCATTTACATGGATGCTTTAACTATCTTTTTAAAATATTGAAGCACTCACATTGCTAATTTAAGACAGGTATTCAATAAATGTCATAAATATGACATATCCCTCAATCCTAAGAAATATTCATTTGGGGTTACTAAAGGAAAGCTCCTAGGTCATATCATCTCTAAAGGAGGAATCTCCATTAATCCTAATAGAATTGAAGCTATTTTGAAGTTATCACTGCCTCATAGTCAGAAAAAACTTAAGTCTTTCTTTGGGAAGATAAATTTTGTGTGAAACTTCATAAGTGGATTTGTAGAGATAGTACATCTCCTTAGTGATTTACTCAAAGAGGGAGCTAAAATAGAATGGGCTCTGGAGATTAAGAAATTATTTGAGGATATCAAAGTGGCCATTTGCATGGCCCCAATACTGGTAAGTCTAGATTATGGACTACCTTTCAAAATATATGCTTTTGCTTTAGAACATTATTATGCTAGGATTCTTACACAGAAGAAAGAAAAGGAAGATGAAAGATCCATTGCCTTCATGAGTTGCCCTCTGAAAAATGTAGAGTTGAATTATTCTGACCTTCACAAACAATATTTTTCCTTAATCAAAGTAGTAAATAAGTTCTACCATTACATACTGAGAAGCAAGGTCTATGCGATTGTGCCTGAACCAATAGTTAAGAAATTGCTAATGCAAAATGAACTTGGTGAAAGATGAGGGAAATGGATGGTGATCCTTCAAGAATTTGACTTAAAAATTCAACCCATGAGGTTAGTTAGAGTTCAAGGATTATCAAAGATGATAGCAAATAACTAGACCAAAGATGAAAAGAAATTTAGGTTTAATGGTGAAATAGTTGTGGAAGATCAGAAGAAGATTGTAGTATCTCAAGTTGATATTGGTCAGGGTGTAGTAACATATGTCTAGTACCAGGATATTATTTACTATCTTTTACAAAATCAATACCCCAGTTGGATGAATAGTTCATAGTATAAGGGACTTAAAATGAAGTGCAAATCCTACATGTTGCATGATAGAAAGTTATACAAAAGGAACTATGAAGGGATATATCTAAAATATTTGGGATGCGAGGAAGTAAAAGAAGTTCTAGAATAATTTCACAATAAGTATGGTATGGGGCGTGGTTTGTCAGAAGTGACTACTCATATGATTTTAAGATCAAGTTATTTTTAGCCCACAGTATTCAAGGATACTTTTGAGCATGTGTGTACTTGTCATATCTATCAAACTAGTGCTAACAGAGAAAGACGTCGTGCAATGCCATTAAAATCTATGTCTGAGATATGCCCCTTTGCAAAGTGGGGGCTATATTTTATTGGTCTAGTTAATCCACCGTCATCAACTAGACACACTTTTATTCTCACGGCTATTGACTACTGTACACGATGGACAAAAGTAGAGACAATTAGTAATTGCATGGCTAAGGTGGTTACAAACTTCTTGGAGGAACATAGTTATTAGATTTAGGATGCCATTCCCCTAGTGTGTGATAACAGATCAGCCTTTGCATCAATATTCCTAACTCAATGGGCCTTCAAAAATTAGGTTATTATCAAGTTCACTTCAAATTATTACCCACAAGGAAATGGGTTAGATGAATCTATAAACAAGAATTTGATCATAGTAATCAAATGTTTGTTGAAGGAGAAACCTAAAGATTGGCATACACAACTAAAATATTCTTTATGAACAGATTAAGGGTCAAGAATGCTTTGGGGACACCTCCATATTTTTTTGTTTATGGACAAGAGCTAGTATTCCCACTTAATCTCAGGAACCTTGTTTTGAAATTTATGAGTGGGTATGCTGAAGATGCTGATAGAGTACAAATCAAATTGATGAATCTTTTAGGGATGGATGAAAAATGGACAGCTACTTTGGAGCACATGGCTAAACATCAAGCTATCATCAAGAGGTGGTTCGAGAAGAGGGCCACAATAAAATTCTTTAGAATTCTAACCTTGTTCTACTTTGGGATAAGGTGAAAGAAAAGTTGGGCATCCACACAAAGTTTCAATGCTTGTGGATTAGTCCCTATTAGATCATGGAAATTCTTTGAGAAAATACTTTTAGGCTAAGTTCCTTATAGGAGGAATTGGTTCTATTGCTAGTCAATGGAAAATTTTTGAAACATTACTTTGAAGGCTAGAAGACCCAAAAAAAAAAAAAAAATCCACAAGTGTGTTTGCTTTTAGTCAAGTGTTTATTTTCAAAGTTGCATCAATCTAGGGGGTAGGCGTACTTGGTATTTTTATCTTGACGTATCTCTTTAACCATTCTTTTGGTCTCAATTTCAGGAAGAGATATTTCTTTGTCAATATTTTTTGATGATTTTGTATCTTATAGCAACTAGAGAATGGATGTTACTTGCAGTAATAGGGGACTTTCAGTGTTGAATTTAGGATTGTAGATTAACAAGTTCTCAACACTTTGCAAATATAAAAAATCAATTATCTCAAGTGTTGTCAAGCCAAGGTTGAAGATAGCAAGGGACAATCCAAGAATTTATATGTTGTGCATGTTGTTGAGACTTTATTCAAAGAGATTATTAGATTGTATGAATTACCAAGAAGTATTATTTCTGATAGATACATCAAATTTGTTGGTTGCTTTTGGAGGAATTTGTAAAAGAAGATGGATACTAAGTTTAAGTTTAGTTCTACATTCCATCCACAGATAGATGGATAGATAAATGTTGTGACTAGAAGCTTGGGTAATTTGTTGAGATGTTTGGTTGGAGATAAGATGAGTAACCATGATATGGTATTGATACAAGCTAAGTTTGCACATAATAATTATGTGAATAGGAGTATTGTAAAAGTATCTTTTGAGATTGTTATTAGGATGCAACCTAGAGTTATATCAGATTTGAGAGATGTTGTTGGTCAAGAGAAGAGAAGTGTTGAAGGGGAAGTATTTTCTAATTTTATAAAGCCTTTACATGAGGAAGTAAAGTTGAGATTGGAACAAAGTAATCATATATAAGGAGAATGTTGATAAGTCTAAAAGCCATCATGTTTTTGAAGTTGGTGATGAGGCCATGGTTTATTTGAAGGAAGGTAGACTTCCCATTGGAATATACAATAAGCTGAAAAATGAAGAAGTTTGGTCCTTGTAGGGTTTTGAGAAATTTTGACAGTGGTAATGCCTGTTAGGTTGATTTACCTAATGACATGGATATATCTCCTATATTCAATGTTGTTGATTTTCATAAGTATCATGAGTCAAATGATGATGTTGTTGTACCAAATGATTATCTTAAGAAGCAGATTGAATAGGTTGAACATATATTAGATTAGAGAGTTGGTAAATTCACAAGAGGAAAAGATTACTATTTATATTTTATGAAGAAGAAGAACATACCAGTTGAAGATGCTACATGGATTTATCAATTTGAGTTAGATTTGGCTTAGGTTGTGACACTTGCATGATTCAAGAGAATCATTTCTTTCAAACCTAGCTGTTTGATGTGGGAGCATCCTAAGTTGCTTTCTATCCTACTCATCTTTGTTCATTCTTCCTACTAGTACTAAGTTCAATTGCTACCAAGTTCTAATGGTTGTTGAGATGTAGTCATTGCCAAGTTCTTGTATGTGTTGAGTTGTCCAGTATTGTTTGAGTGTTCCTTTGTGCACTTAGTGAAGATTTTTTTTTTTTGATGCTTGGTTCCTTGTTTGACTGAGTTTATCTATGATTGGTCCTTAGTTTGAACTGACTTGTGTATTTAATTTGGATTGTAAATTTATTGTAGGGATCTTGTCTTAGGATGAGTGTAGACTATTTTAAGGTCAACCTTCTCTTGTGTAATGATCTAGAAACTTCTGTAAGCCATTTTGTAAAGCATAAATATGGATGTCAAGTTTAGGTTAGGTATCACTTAAAGAGTTGAGAGAAGATTTTTTGGAAATAGAGAATTTAGAGTTAGATCATGGATTTTGAAGTTGTATCTTTGTATCTAGTCATAACCTAGAAGGCCTTATAGTTGGGCATGTATGTTGATAACTTAATGAATTAATAAAGTATTTGTCATTTCTTCTCTCCTTGGTGTTGTTCCCTATGTTGTTTTCTTTCATTATGTTAACTCAACAAGGTGTCTAGATAGTTAAAAGTGCCTCTCACCCTAGATATTCAATCCCTCCTTGTGTCATATTGAATACAGATAATAAACCAACTTTTAATTTTCTATTTAATTAAACCTTTGTAATTTAATAATTATTAATTCATAGATATTATAAATCAATTTCTAATTATTAAAGCTTCTTTACTAAACATAATATTGATGCACTTTCAAAAATGATAAGATGTATTCATGAGCTCAAAGACTTCTTCCTAAAGTCTAATCAATTTTTAGACACTAGGAGGGAACATAGGAAGGTAAAATTTGACTTTTCCTTAGATTTGGGAGGTTATTTTTGAGAAGTTGGAGCAATTTTGGGGTGGTTTTATTGAGACATGTGTATGCTAATGACTTGAAGGGACTTTTTTATGATTACGAATTCATTTAAAAGTGTCTTGTTTTGGAGGCTATGTTCTTGCATCTAACCCTAGGATTTTGAGGGTAGTTTGTATAAAATGAGTTTTCTAATTCATTTTGGAGTTGAAGTTTTGTGGAAGATTTTTCTTGAGTTCTTTTCTCTTCATGTAGTTGTAACTCATTATAGGATATATTGACAATAGTACCTTGTGATTTTAAATAAAATTGTGGATTTTTCTAAAACTTAATTGGTATTCACTTTATTGTATGCTTTAATTCTAATTCAATGTGTTACTTGTTCTATATCATATTTGTTTGAATGCTACAATTTTATTTCTCATTTTGTGTCTATAAGTGAATATCACTATATCTTGCATATGCCACAACGTATGAAATTAAGTTCATTAAATCTAATTGATTGTGAAACTTCATTTTTCCTATCATCTTGTATAAGGAAAATTCTCCTTCTAGTGAGATACTTTTATATAAGTTATGCATGCATAAAGTTTGTGTTATTTAATCATTGTAACTTTTATCAGAATCACATTGTGTACAATGTTCTAGTATATCCATATTAGTTTGGTGTATCACCTACTAAGTCCATTTGATTTGAATTATCTAGATTTATTTATGATTTTTTTCCCTTTTCCTAAAAAGTTTTATAGTTTTTTTTGAGATTAGAAGGTGGTTGTATAATAGGAAGCAACCTAAAAAGTAGGGGTTTACTTCACTGTGAATAACCCATATTTGATAAATTGATCCCCATGTTATACCAAAATTATGATTGTTTGTATTTCATCAAGGGTACAATTTCAGTGCATAATATTTTTGGCATGCTTGATAGGACAAAGTCTAAATTTTTTAATTATTGTTGTTTTGATATGTTGACAAGAAGTTACTAACCTTTTAGAGGTTGAGTTTAAGCATATTTAGTGACTTTTTGTGAAGGAATAGATTATTGTTGTAGCACTTTTTATGAGAATAAGAGAGACCAAAATCTTAAAGTGTGTTAAGTTTTTCAGTTATCTCCACCAAGAAGAAGATGGAGAACACTTAGTAGGAATGCCCATTATTTTAGAGTCTAATCAACACCACCTAGTGTAGGAGATCAACCTCTTGTATCCTAAAAAATAAGAATATAGAGGACTTCAAAAGAGCATTATGTCAGACACTCAGCTTCACAAAATATTAGAACAAAGCCCTCAACTTCCACTTTTACAATTTTTACATTATTTGCAAGTAGTAACTATGCTTTGACCAATGCTTAATTTCAACAACCAATACTACTTCAAAAAGCTCTAATATTTCAGCATTAGCTTCAATAATCTCTAGTTTAGTTTTAGAAGTTCCAATTTTACTAAAAAAGGTTCAGCAATACATTCTAGCTCCATGGTTATAACAAGATCTTTTTTCTTTTTTGTCTTCCAATCAGGGTAGTTCTTTGAACTTAAGCCAAAATGATAATATTACATTAGAAGCTTTAAAGGGATTGCATAAATTTACTAGAGAAGGTTAGATAACACCATTTGAACATATTAGAAATATGGCCTCACTATGCAATGTGCGTCATTTGGTACAAGAGAATGTGGTTATTAGATTATCAATTGCATCCTTCAAAGGAAAAATGCTAGAGTGGTTTGAAAGCTTACCAATTTCTTTAATTTCAACATGGGACCAATTGAAAGATGATTTTACAAGATTTTTTGGAGAAAGATAAGATCTTTTTTCTATAGTAGAATAATTAACTACTATCAAAATATCGCCTCAAGATAAAATGGAAGATTACAATATTAGTTTCCAAAAAAATATGGAACATAATACTTTCTATAGTAAGACCTTCTGTTGGTTATGATTTACTTTACTATTTAAAAAGCCTAAATAGTGATATCTCAGTAATGATTCAATCCATGGGAGGTACCTCATTACCCTAAGCTTATAGTATAGTTCTTAGAGCACAAAATAGTCTCATTCAAGTGGGAAAGATAACACAACGACCACCCATGCCTATTTCGTTGACATTCAACCTAATATACTACTCCAAATGCAACCTTTGACTCCTTTACATGTTGTTCAACATTTCCTACTATTGGACATTATGAATTGTGGTTCCTTCTAATGAGTTACAAGAGATCAAAAGAGGTAAGAAAAAGATAGAGAACATCTTAAAAATCATGAAGAATGAGTTGATTAGTATCTAGAAGAAGTATCAAGGGCCTAGGCCAATATTTGAATAGAAAAATCAAGGAGCGAATTAACAATACTAGGGTTAAGGGAATATATATTAGGAAAATAAATAGTCATGCCAAGGGGCCTAGCACCAAGGTTGTTTTCAAGGAGCTAGACAAAATATCAGTCAAAGACCTTTTACATCATACAATCCAACCCCTCTTAATGTGGTTAAAACAGTAATAAATATTATTCCAATGTAGAATAACCTAAGAATATAATATGAATGGTGTTTTCTATGAATGGTGTTGTATATGGTGTTGTCTATGTAAATAATTGCATAACATGGCCACATGTTTGAATGTGGTAACTAATGAAGTACTTTTGGTCTAAAATACTACAAGATCACAAGTAGATATACCTCTTGGTATATCAAAACAATAATAAGATGCACTATAAGATTATGAGATTGCATTCCTTAAATAGAAAAGGGGAGGTATCTTGTGGTGTAAATGATAACTCAACAATTGCAACCAATACATGAGAAAAGAACAAAGCTCTAGAAATAGAGAACACAACTGAGAAACATAAGGGAGCTACAACTATAGAGACATTATCTGAACTAATTTCAAGTATGCTAAGGTGAGCACCTATCATTCCAACTAAAGAAAATCCTCGCAAGGATTTTGATCCAATGGTTGCTAAAGTAAATTCAATAAATCTTTTCAACATTGTAGACAATATGAATAATATGGGTGTGACCAAGACCATGTGGAGCTCATTGGTTATTTTAGACAAAGAATTTTTTTGAAGGAAGTTTTGTCTAAGGAGGTTATTCCTAGGCAAGGTGTTGATGAAAGTTGATAGGTTGTCTTGGTAAATATATAATAGATATATTCTCCTTGAGGAAATTGATAAAATCCATAGTAAGAGTGTGAAACATCCTCTTCTTTATCTCTCATTAATTATTGGTGATAAATTAATGAACAATCATATGGTAGATAATATAGTTAACAAATTTGTAATGCCTAAAAATGTAGTTGATCAGTTGGGTTTAGCTTATAAGCCATTAGAAAAGAGGATGGTTTAATTAAATGGTTCCACTATCAACATTATAGGTGTCATTCCTCACTCAATATCCCAGAGGAATTAACCTCTTAGAGTCACTAAGATTACTATTCTTTTTTTTTTTAAAGTTAATATAAAAAAAGTTAACGTAGTGTGGAAGAAATAAAAAGATAACATATTGCATTCACATATTAATATTATCTACATAGGTTGCATTCCTCTAAGATTCCTAAACAAGGTACCACATGTATTAAGTTTTTATTAATAAGTAAAGTGTCCATGTTAATTATAAGATCAATATTAGACAACTATAAAGAATGTAAATACATTATCTTAGTTGATGAACCATTATTACTATATAAATTATATCATTAAATTGATTCCACAAAATAATCTCAATACAAGACATCCATTACACAAGCTATATGGTATGCCATGATAAAATAGGTACACATAAAATATAATATCCAAATTACTTCAATTATAAAATATTTACCTAAATTAAATAAATCAAGAGAAAGTAAATAATCCTCTAAAATTGTTGAGTATAAATAAACAAGTACATCAAGAATCTTCGAGCATAAGCATTAGTAAAAATTCATCGGAGCTCATATGGTAAGAAATCCACTACCACCTGACCTCATGAACCTAAATGGTTCACTCCCACTATCCTAAGGAGAAAACATCAAGTCCTTATCAGAGATCAATTCACAAGATACAACCAAGTAACAAATATGGAAATCTTGAAAGCTTTCTACACAATGCTTCTACGAACATGGTAAGGATGATGATTTTAATTTTCTAGATGAAACCACACATACATGAAGGTATCATGTATAGGGGAAATGGCATCATGTGATTCAACTCTAAGGTAGCCCAATAGTCTCTATGGAACCCTTCCCCTAGTGACTCTATGTGGCATCAATGACCTTTTGTACAAATAAGGTAACTAACTATGCTTCCTAAATATCTCTTTGGATAAGAAAACATCTTCTCCCACTCCCATCTTGGTCTTTAAAAGAACTCAAAGCATGGGTGAGGAACTTATCTTTTTATTTTATTTTAAATCCAAAATCTCATGAATGTTTCATTATCATTTGTATTAAAGAACTTACAATGAGCTTCCATGGTTGTCTAGTTAGTGGGATGACCCTCATTGTAAGCCACTCCTTTTTTATATACCTAGATTACCTACCCAAGGTTCAGTTAAGTAAAAGAGAAAATAAATTCAAAGTTTATAATAAAAAATCATAAATCAAAGATCATCATAACCATCAAGTAAATTAATGGATAAAAGTCCAAATTCTCACATCCTATACAAGAATTCAAACCATCTATCTCATTATAGACATAATCAATGTTCATCCATCCTATAATGGACATTTCAAGTTAAATAACATCACATAAATAGACTTATTGATCTTATTGTGCCACCCTTAGAGGAGACAGTTAGAAATATAGACAATATGGTGAAAGATTTGCACAAAAAGGTGGATAAGTTGGACATTAGGGTCATGGGTATTGAGAACACTTTGAAAAAGATTGTTGAACAAAGTTGCTTAATTTTAAAGGCCACTATTGAAAATATTAAGATCCTTTTGGAGAAGCTAGAATAGGGGAGAAATAACCATGGCAATAAGGAGTTGAGGGATGATTAAGGACCTAGTAAATGGACTAGGGCAAGTTCAAAGAAACTTGAGGCTATGGATGATAAAGAGGTTGATGAGCTAAGGGCTTCTGCAGTTAAAATGAACATTCTAACTGATCAGGTAGTGGACCTATTGAAGCCTTTCTAGCTATTATTTTGCTATCTTTTTTTGGTTTTTTTGTTGTCTGTATTTTTTGACCCTTTGTTGGGGGTTCTTTTTTTCTAACTGCTTTTATTTTGGTTGTTGATGCATAGTTTCATTTGGACTTTTTTTACTTATATGCTCTGCTCTTTGTAAAAGGTTTTGAGTCCCATAAAAACTTATTTTTACTTAATGAATACATCACATAAATAGAGAAATCCTAAACAACAACAAACTTTATCTCCAAACATGGAGTATCAAAATCTCGTAGAGACAAATAACCATAACATAGGATTATCATAATACTACACATAAGGTGACTAGGTAAATCATATACAACATGTTGGCTCCTGATTTGAGAGGGTTTTAATCACCTCTTAGAATGTGAAGAATACCTAGGAGTAAGTACAAACCATGACAAATACTTCCAAGTAGACCAATAGGACCAAGTGACAGGACCACTCTATCTTCTACACTTTTAACTCTACAGGATTCATGTAGATGCACCTTGGGATTAATCATAACTCCCTTTTATAAAAACACCTTAAATTAATCCCACAAAAGAAGACAATAGCCTTTAATTCTTCTAACTTAATGAATAGAAGAAGTGATGAAAGACAATTAATCCTTAAAAATCTAAGAGTTCTTTAGTCAAACATAGGCTAACTCTTTCAAATTTACAATAGAACAAAAACTAAAATGATTTAAAATTTAAAATTTTTTATTGTGCAAGATTCAAGTCCACTCAAATGATAATTCAATTCTTTATACATTGGGCAACTCTCATCATAAATACACTAAAACTTAATGATCTACTGATTAACTTTGTAAACAAGCTCAATACATAATTTGGAATATTATGCTTATCACAATCTTCTTACTCAAAATTCAATGACCTTATCATATCACATTAAACCTTTTCATAACCCATTAGGTTAATAACAAAGCATGAGATGAAATATAATTATGAGAGAATTACACTAGAAAATTAAATCAAATTGTAATTGAATTATAGAAAATCAATGAAAGAAATAAGAAGAGATAAGATCCAATGTGATGGAACTCCAATATTGGCATTTGCATAAATTTTCTTGAAATTGTACAAGTAGAGTATTGGGAAATGACTCAAGATAATTCAAAATAGATTTATAGCCCCTATAATTTAAAGATTATCCATTAATAAGTATATAAAGCTTGACATCAGTAGTATGGACTGACTGCAATAAAAAAACTTAGCGGAATAATATTTTCAAACCCCTTTTCGAAGCCTTGGAATTTTTTTTATAAGATAGGGATTGCAACAAGCTTCAAATTGGAAGGAATAGACACATGTTATCCTTTCATTTTACAAAATAATCTAGTTATAAAAAAAACATGTGACTCATCATAGGATGTGTGGATAGTTGATTTTGTAGGAGCATGATGTGACACTTTATGGGTCACGTGATTCTTTGTCTCTTTCCCCAAACTGAATGTCCCTTTCAAAAGAGAATATCTTTATCTATTATTGCTCATTTGGTGGGGCCTCATTGTTTGAACCATTAGATGAGATTTATATTTTAATCAATTATTTATACTCTTCTTTAGTTGGTCACTCATGCTTAAGAATTTGATTTGCCACCTATCTATATGGATTATATTTCACTGTGGTTGTGTAACTTCTTTTTCAAAGTTTTAATATAATACCCAAGAATTTACCAACTTTGAAATCTGCTCTTGAAAAAGTTCCATATTTATATCCTTGGCTATAATATTTACCATACCATTTACCTTGGTAATAGCCTCTTTTCTCTATTCAAAAAATTATTTTACACTTTTACCTTCCTTCAAAATTGGTGTTACCAA
Source organism: Cupressus sempervirens (assembly GCA_028749045.1). Taxonomy (NCBI): domain Eukaryota; kingdom Viridiplantae; phylum Streptophyta; class Pinopsida; order Cupressales; family Cupressaceae; genus Cupressus; species Cupressus sempervirens. The sequence continues at coordinate 614,102,271 of CM053789.1, forward strand.
CGTATCTTCAAAACTCTCCAAGTTATCCTTCAACTCCATCATTTTGTTTTCAATATAATTATGTAAAACTAAGAAATTATTGAGTGGTTAGAAAATTTTACCTATGAGCATGGAATTTTTTGGAGCATTGGGGTCTACTTTCATGCACAAATCAATATGCTTCATCTTTTATATCCTACTGACCTATTTCTGATACATGAGTTTTACAAGTCTTATCATCTTCCAACTTGTTGATAGCCAAATATAGAAATTTACATAATTGGTGGAGTCTGAACATCCTTGAGTTTATCTTATTATGCAAGTGCATCTAAATAGTTTTGACAATAAGCTCTATGCTATAGACAAAATTATTTTTGTTATTTTTAAGTTTTGGCTATAGAGGCACTATGACACTAGGAAGAGTGAATGGAATTATACTAATTTTTTTTGAAGAGATTGTCTTTTCTTCATATTTTCCTTGAGTTGCTTCTAGTATGTTGCCTTTTTCTCCAGTAAACTATTTCAAGTTTGTAAGCTAGTATTTGTTTTGGATTAGTTCTCATAAGTAGAAAACACATGCTTAAACCTCCCTTATAGGACCTCATATTTCTTTTTTTTTTTTTTAGCCACGTTGTGAACATGTGATGCATATTAACCCATGCCACCTATTGCTTCAAAAAGCTTAGCATCATCAACTCTCTCCAAAACTATATTGCCTCTGACAACAATACTTTCATCAATAATCTCTTTCCCTATAAAAGAGTCAAAAAATGACCATGTGACTTCATTTCTTGCATAATTCAATTAAAAGCTATAGCATCTACTATATTCAAATTTGGGAGTAACATAATCGCTGAATCATTTACAATCTTCCTCCCTTCTTCTAGATTAAGTGCTTGAAATTTTTTCATCATTTCATTCTCAATTTCTTGTACAATTTCCTCAAAGTTGACCCTAGCTTTTGTGCCTTCTTCTCATCCACTTTTTGTAGGCATTCAATTCTATAATACCACTAGAGAAACTATTTGAAGGAAATTGATTTTATAAACTCATCATCCTCAATAAATTATTTGCATGCTTCTAGCATTACATCTCTAGAGAGCACTCCTTTATTTCTTCTATGGTAATTTTTGAAACTAGTGCTCTTGGCACTTGGAGGGGACCACATGTTAGAAATCCCTGTGGTACATAGATATATTTCTCCTCAAATTCTTTTTCAAGAATGCCTTCTCTGTTTGTTGATCTATGGATGGGGCTCCCTTTTCTTCAACCACAAATTCATGGTGTATGCCTAATGGTGAAAGTGGGGTAGTTAGTTTTGGAGATTGTGGGGAAGGGGTTCTTGTATCAGGATCTTTAGTTTCTTTCCCCTTGTCTATAACTTGTGCACCTCTACCTCTAGTTGACTTCCTTCTTTGATAAGCCATCAATTTAGTGTCATTTCTTTGTGTCTTGGCTATGTTGACATCCTACTATTTTTCTTCTTCTTTTTTCTTGTTTTGGCCTCTTTCTTGCAAGAAATCACATTAGAGGCCTAAAGTAACAAATATTCTATATCATCTACAAATTTAACTTTGCAAACTTTATCTCCACTCATTTTTTTATTCATAATTTCATATACTTTTGAAAGATTATTAAAGATAATTCTCAATTTTTGGTCACATGTCTTTACACCTGGCAATGGGTCATAGTTTTTCTATGTCTCTTTGAATTTATCCCAAAGATATTTAGTATCATGCCAATGTCTTTTCTCTTTCTTTTAGAACTCTAGCTCTTCATTATTTTTTATGATATCCCCTAGAAGGTTAAATTTGTATTTTCCTCTTGATGCTACCTTTATATTATTAATCAAAATTTCATAAAAATCCTTCCATATTGTTGAACCTCTTGGAACTAACACCCATTGAATAGGGCCTAATAAAATAGATTATCTCATTATGTCCCCCATTTATCATTGCAAAGTAATTTAAGTTCTTGTTCTAGATTTAATTAGGAAACTAGTCTCCTAGAGCATTCCAATTTGTCTCATTAATTGAAGGAAACCAATCCTCAATGGAACATATCTAGGTCATACCAAGGGTCTACCTAGAAAACCAAAAACCCTAATAATTATTGTGTGAGGATTAAATGAAATGTCTCCCCACTGATGGATTTTTTTTTGGTTTCACATCATAGTTAATTAGCCTTAAGAATGATCAAAGGAGGGATGGAAAATGTGCAATAAATGGTAAAACTATTCTTCTTAAGGACAAGGAAAAATCATTTTCAAACAAGGTGAAACTAAAACCATTCCAATTAGTAGATAAACTTATTGATCATAACTGGACTAGTAATGCTTTATCCTCCCTATCAAACTCTATATACACATTATGAGAAAAGTAGTCCCTATTATGGAAGAGAATCATGTGTATAAATAATGAATACCACCTAAAATATATGGATTTTCCTTCATGCAAAGTTGCAATCCCTTCATTGATCTCCTCTTCTAAATACTAAGGGGAAACATAGATTACATCTTCTCCATATTACTGGATCCCCGATCACATCCACATAGTAACCTTACTAAATTCTCTTCTTCTAGTTAACCCTAGTACTTCATAAAAGGCAGTATGTATGTTCACCAAATTGTCATCATTAAGCTCCAAATTACCTAAAATATAGGATATAGCTAGAGGGGTTAATTTGATTCTATTTACTTCCTTCAAGAATAGGGTCAATAATGCTTATTACATATTTGGTTTGGTACAATCAAAGCTTCTTCAAATATCTTGAAATCCACTTCATCAGTTACCTCTAGGGAATTCTGGAGATCAAATGATTTCCTTATATATTCTACATCAATTTTTAGTAAGAATTCTTCATCCAAATCCCTGATGATGTGGATAATGGGATAATATCTCCTTGCAACTTCCAACAACAAATAAATATCCAAAAATATAGTGGGCACCACTGATTTTTCAAGGTCATATTTCCATACATTATGCAATGGACTTCTATCATTACCCTGGCCATACTCCCTTCTAAAAATATCTAGAACCTTTCTAGGTATGTTTATGTCACATACATTTCCATATTTATCCGTGAGTACTGATCAAACCTCATTATTTAGGGTTTTCCATATCTCCATAGCTTCTGTCCCTTCTTTATATAATGGTAACTAATCTATGAAGACATCATGTAACCTCTTATCCTCATAATTAAATTTTCTAGAATATTTCTTGGGAGGCATTTTGTTAGTTTTCAAGATACTTGTTCAATTGAAATCAACTAGGGTTCACTATATATCAACATTGTATCTTATGATTAAATCAATCCAACTGAATCTATAATCTTAACAATACACACTTTCTTAGGGTAAGGGAAACTTCATGCTTGAAAGCTTTCACAAAGTTTTTCTCTAGATATTTACAATGATCCTCTAAATTCTTATAGTAGGTAGTCAAATTGTCCTGATTGACTACCATAAACTTGTTTATGAAATCAACAAAATTTGCATTCATAGCTCTCTAAAAAATTTCCCCAACATTGATAAGTCCAAAAGGCATTCTCATATACACATATTGTTCCCATGGAGTAGTGAATGCAGTCTTGTATTGGCCAGCTTCATCTGCCAATATTTTATTATAACCAAAGAATCCATCCATCATGAATATGAGCTCAAAACTAGTCACCCTATGTAACATATATTCCATATTAGGGACTCCATAATTATCTTTCAGGAATAAAATGTTCACATTTTTGAAATCTACACATAACCTTATCTCCCTATTCTTTTTCCTAACTGGTACCAAATTTGAAACCCATGTTGAATATCTAATGGGTTTGAAAATTCCCCCATCTTTAATCTTCTTCAACTCTTCTTTCATCTTAGGGGCTAAGGTAGGGTTAATGGGTCTTTGCTTCTGCCTAAATGGTTAAGCATTCTCTTAAAGAGGGATTACATACTTAAACAATTCTTCTTTGTAAGCCTTCAAATCATCATATGACCAAGAAAAAACATGCCTATACTTTCTTAACAATCCAATCAAATATTTTTTTATAACAAAATATAGTCTTTTACCTATATATGCTTTCTTGGTAACCTCATTTATACCCAAGTTTATCTCTTCTAACTCTCCTAGCTTATTTTCTTTAACATCTCCTTTTTCACCATCCTTTGTCAAACATGGTCTTTAAGACAACTAAACCTATGGGGCCTTTTTTGGCCTTGAGCTATATGACTTTGTTCCCGCAAATAGTATCCTTCCCACCTATGTTCTCAATAAAAGCACTATAATCCAATTCTTTCCTGTGACACTTGTCTTCACACTTAAGGATTTTCAACATATGAGATTTGTCTTCAGAAACCTACTATCTTTTAACATTATCAGGGATCAAAGGCCTTTTCTACACTTGTACATTAGATACTCCTACAAAGGATATGCCATCTAGTTTGATAGCAACATTTTCTACTAAATCTACCATTTTATTGTTGGTTTTGTCCATCCAACTATTCCAAAAGCATCAAAGGCTTTAGCTTCATCCCAGAAAACATTTCTATATTTCTTGAGTCTCTTATTTTTCAATGCATAGGATTATCTAAAATGGGACACCACTAGCTTAGAGTCACCAATTACATATAAGCATCTTATACCATATCTAGCAGCTACTCTCAAACCTAATAGGAATTCTTCATACTTTGTAATGTTATGAGTGCATGTAAAAGCTAAAGTAAAAGAGTATCTAAGAGTTCTCTTTTATGGTGAAATGAGTACCACTCCAGCTCCAACTCCCTCTTTAGAACTAGCACCATAAATGTACATAGCCCATAGATCATTTTTGTTAGAGAAATTTCTTTCTTCTTATGTCATTATTAAAGGTGGCTTCTTCTTTTCTAAGACAACCAAAGGATTGATATCAATTTCCAAGAAATATGTTACATTGTTGTCAATATTTTCCTAAATCATGAGGGTAACCCTGGGCTCCCTATTTACCTTCACAGCCTGGTCACCTATGTGAAAGATAGAAAATGAAAGATTACATTTCAAATTACCTCCCATTGTATAATTCCACTTTCTAGACAATAAAGATTGATACTAAGGAGGGATTCTACTACTAGCACACTTGGGGTAAGTTCATGGTTGAGGTATATATCTAGTATATAAAGTAGTGCACTTATAGTTCCTATGATAGGGACTTCTTTAAATCAAGAGTACAACATCTTCCATGTTTTGTATCGACTTTCAAGCCTAAGAATTCCATTAATTTGAAATGCATATCTACATTTGAAGCTCTTGAGTCTATCATACATTTTTTTACAACCCTCCCATTTATAACTAGACTTAGAAAAAATGGGTCTATCTTCTCAATGCAAGTAGCACCATAATTATCTAAATACATAGGAGGAATCTAAGACAATATCCCTTCAACTTCCTTGGCCCTATACTATACATCCTTCTTTCTTGTTAAGGGTTGACTATATTCAATATTATATGTCACTCATATAGTTCCTAACCAAACCAAGGCCTTACTCTTATGCTCTTCTATCCTAAATAATTCAGACAAAGGAACCTTAACTATAATCTGAGAAAACATGGACAACATATCTATAGGTGTATGAGGGGGAAACTCAACAAGCATACCTTGTTCCTCCTTTGGTTGAACAATAGTGTTTACAAGTTATTTTTTGACTTTCACTTTTGGTACCTTTATCTCAATAGCTTGCTTCTTTATTTCAATATTTTGGGATGTTCTCACCTTCTTTGGTTCCCATTTATTTTCCTTCATAAATTTCACTTTCATTACTAGGTGGTCCTTGAACTTATTACCATTAGACATCTTATGTGTTACATTTTTTTAGGAATAATCCTAATGTTTTTCCAACATCATTGTTCATAACTCTATTCTTAAATTGTAATTACTTTGGACATAATCCACCATATCCATTGTGATCTTATCAATCTCTTATTTTGATGATTTCCTCAATTAATATTTCCCATATTAGCTATCTATTACAAAATTGATCATCACCATCTTCATCATCATTAGAAATAATTTTCTAGTGAAACCTTTCATAATTATATCTCTATGAGTTTACATCCATTGCATACATTTAATGATTAGAATTGTCATCATCTTCACAAAAAGATTGCACTAGGTTACATGCTCCATTATCTAGATTTTCTTCTTTAGAAATTTATTCAAGATGAGCATCTTGTGAAGCTGCTATTGACTAGGAAACTGCACAATATTTTGGAAGGTGTGGGGATTGACAGGCCATATACCAAGGAGTGTCTTCTGCCATATTCATAGTTTTTCTTTGTAATGGGTTTGGACTAGTTTTCTCATTATTCCCCTTAGCCATATTTTTATAGGTTTCCCATATTTCCATTGAGTATTGTAGGGGTAATTTTGTAACCTAAATTTTATATTAAAATTGTTGTTTAATTATAGCTTGTCACCTATATTTGTTCTATTTACATTTCCTATTGGTGGCTTCATATTCTTCAACAAGTTCAACATCTGATCTGTCTTATCTTCCTCAAGTTTTTTGTTTGTAGCAAGGCTCTCATTTTCCCTCTTTTTACTCCTAGACCTAAATTTTTTGGGTCATCTATTCTCCCTAGTTTTCCAAATGCTCTCCTATTGTTTTCTATATTTACTACAATTATGAAAGCATCTCTTGGAGTCTTGGGATATTTTTCTCTTAGGATATAGGCCGCCTTGTTGTCAAAATCATTAAAATGATATTTTTCATCCAGCCTCATTACTTGGAAAAACTTGTACATCCCCTTCTGAAATGTCACATTAAAATCAAAAGTAGATTCATTCTAATTTTTCTTGATATTGTTGAATTTATTGAGTATGAAACTAGCATTTGTATTATCTCCATACTATTCCTTGAAACAATTACCTAGATCACACCATGAAGCGATACTGTCATCAGGGAGTCTTCTAAACCAATTCCTAGAATCATTAGTAAGAGAATCCACAAACAATTTCATGACAACATCCTCAAATTCAACTTCATAATCATTCAACATATCTATAAAAATTTTGAGATGCTATTCCTTACTACCTGCATTATTTCAAGTGAACTTAGTAACCTTATCCATTATCTCATTTGTAATACGATTGGGATAACTAGGGATTCTTATAAAGTTTATCTATCTATACCTCTCTAAATATATAAGCCTCTTTTGGATAACAATTCCCCCATTTTAACTAGGACTAGCCATATTTGTAACATGGTTTATCACACTGGAATTCACTAGTTTTCCTAATGCGACATTTCCAACTCTACAACAAGATATCATAGGATTTGCCTTAAAATTTCCCATATCATTAGTTGAAAGACGAGGGACATAATTAGAAGACATACCTTGGGAAGATACCACAAGACCAACACTAGGATAGGAGGTAGACTTAAGGAATTGGATCTTCTTCTTCATCTCAGTAGCTTGTGCTTTATTTTCAATCTTCTCTAGTTCCTTAGAAAGGTTCACACATTCCTTCCTAGTTCTTTCCAATTCTATATCAATTTGTAACATGCTAGGGACATCTTTTGGAGTTGTAGTAGGTTCATTTATATGAATACTAGTCACCTTCTATTTTCCCTTATATAATCTTAGTTGTGGGTTTATATATATTCATCGTGTCTTTAGCCTTCTTAATGGGTTCATACTAATGGACCTAATTAATAACTGGTCCCTCCTTTATAAGATCAAAATTATCATGTAAATATTATTCATGTTCCATGAATTTAGATCTTAGATTTCTCAATTGTTCAAATATATTTGCATGTAAGGATGCAAGTTTTTCCTCTAACCTTTTGTTTTGTTCTTTTAGGTTATCCCTTTCCATGATGGCATTCATGGTTTCTATTTATTTATCTTTCTCTAGACATGTCCTCTTGGCATCCTTTGCAACAACTTATCTTTGGAGGATCTCTAACTCAACATATAGATTAGTGGTATTGATAGTAGTAGCCTTTGACTCTGTGGTCTTACTAAGATCTATGAGATTTATCTCAATTAAAGGGACATACTCTTGGTGAGATCCATCAAGCTAGGAGCATATTGAGTTTTCATTTATGTCCATACTTCTCAATCCAAATATTTGAGATCTGATGTACCAATAGATGATACTAGTTTATCTTCAAATATTTCTTCTCATTAGAAAGGGGTGTTGAAAAAATATCCTAAGATGATAGTATTATTAGATTCATAACTCTTAGAGGAGAAAAAATTAATCTTTTATAATTTGAGGCTCAAGATTTACCCCAACATTATATCTAGGTTGTCATGCATGACTAGATGATCCACTTTTCTTAGGCCAGATCTTTCTATTACCCTTGGATAAGTCAGTCAATAATGGGACATCAAGATGTGCTTTTATGTAGGCCCTCATATTTTTCCTCTTTTCTACCATTAAGATAATAATGAAATGCTAATTTCAAAATAGTGGTTAAGAAACCTTGACCAAGTCACCACTCACCTAGGTAAATGAAGCTTTCTTAATGATAAACCTTGAAATTCTACTAAATAATGAACCAATCAGAGTGAGGTGTGAAACCTAGTCATGTGAAAGACATAAAACATGGCTGGCCCACTTAGTGCATAAGATAAAGCACACTACTCAAGGAAGAGTACTAAAAACATCAACCAAGGATAAAAGCTTCTAGTAAAAATAGATCCAACTCTACAACATAAATAACGAGATTGTTTTGACATATGCAACACTTTTCACACATGACTCATGTCATATTTTGTTAGAAGAGTCACAATTATTTTGGCTCTTGATTTGATAGGTTTTTAGTCACCTCTTGGAATGCAGAAAATGTCTAGAAGTAAGCTGCAAACCATGAAAATTACTTCCAAGAAGATCAATAGGAAACATTGATAAGACCACTCTATCTTCTACACTTTGAATTAGGTAGGATTCAAGTGAGTGCACCTTGGGATTAATAAGAACTACCTTTTATAACAATAACTTTGAATTAACCCAGGGGAGGACAATTTGAGACAAAGATTTGATACAAAATATGATGAGAATGTGACAAGTGTGTTTGGCAACCTAGGACTAATGAGGAAGGATATTGATTTGATTAAGGGTCAATTGCAAGATATCTAGAGGGAGTTTTATCATCTTAGTAAAATCAATAGGGGAGAGAGAACTTTGGGCCAACAATTGGATAGACTTATTGATCTAATTGGTAATGTTGAAAATTTTACAAATGTGATGAAAAGAGTACAACCCCTAGAGAAGACAATCAAAAATATGGACAATGTGGTGAGAGGTGCATAGAAAAGGGTGGATAAGTTAGACAACAAGGTCATAGGAATTGAGAACACTTTGAAAAAGATTGATGGACATAGTTGCTTGATTCTAAAGTGTTATAAATGCTTTAGAATAACTGAGGGGGGGTGGGGGTGCTGAATTAATTATTCAAGGTCCAAATGTCATATTTCAAATTTATTGACTAAGTGTAGTGAGCCCATTCAACCATTCATTCATCCGGGCTTAAAACATTCCTATTCAGCAAGTTACTATAAATCAACATGCAAGCATAACACATGGAAAGATCAACATATAACATAGTGATTTACGTGGCAACCCAATTTGGGAAAAACCACTAGTAACATGTTACTCAATTCTCACTCTTCTAGAGTGATGCCTTGTGAAAGGCCTGCCCTGTTAAAGGCTTACAACACACTATTATATGTGACCTAGTTAAAGGATTTATCCACCTTGTTAGAAGTGGGCCTAGTTAGACAACTATAGAACATTCACTTGGGATGCCACTCTGTTAAAGGATTTACAAATGGCTATTAAACCAACCTAAAACTATAGGATTTTCATATCTAATACAACTGCTAGAGAGTATAAGAAAGTCTTTGACCTGATTACAACATACAACTTAACTTGTAAATCTCATATCACTTCTTCAGCTCATAACTTTGCCTGGCTTTCAATCTCTTGTAGTTTTGATAGCTTGCCTTCCTTTTAAGCCTTGTCTCCTTAAGTCTTCATGCTCAATGTACCAGTGCAATCATCTCTCTCTGACCACTTTATCAAAGCAGAGTCTCTATGCTTTGTTCTTCCTTCTCCTAGATACCTTCTCTTTGACACCCTTCAACCACTTTGCAATATGGCACACCAGCAGCTCTTGCTTCTTAGCCCATGACTCCTTAAATAGAAGTTTTGAACATTCTTTTCCTACTTAATTCTTCCATCCTTTAATTTATGTTCAAATGGATTAGGTAGGATTCATTGAATCTAATCCATATTTTTTTCCTTCTAGAAATTCTTGAATAATCCTTTTGAATTCGCTCAAAAATAGTTTACATAGAATTATGTATCACCATCTCATCATCCTTATCCTTAAACTGGTTCCCAAAATTTAAGGTAACAACTTTGTTCACTCAGATTTGACAAATCTTTGCAATCAACCTTGTTCCAACTTACACTTCTAGTGTTTCTAAGTGTATCAAACCTCTATATCTTTGAGTATGTTTTCAATACACCATTTAACCATTGTCTTAGCTGGTCCTTGCACTTTATTACAACATCATAACTCAACCTTTCCCTTAGGTGCTCTTATTACATCTTGTTGATTAAATCCTCTTCATCAATCAACTAAGTGATAGTGCTTGGATCTTATAAGCAATTGTCATTCCTACAAATAGCAGGTTTGACATCAATGATAAAAAAATGATTGAAAACATTCTTTATCAACCAACTTGCTTCTTTGCAACAATCTCCCTCTTTGATCTTCAAAAATAATCTTTTCAATTAGATTTTGAGCAATCTCCCTCTTTGGAATTGATGGAAAACCAAACTGATCATCCATTAGACCAAACTATTTAACCATGTTATCAAAATGCTAACTAGGTTAGAACAGTAAGTCAAATGCCAAAAAGAAAATTGGATTACACAATTTCTTCCTCTCTACTTCTCCCTCTTAGCTATTGTATCATTTTTCTTTCCTTTCTTACATTTTCTCCCTCTGTATGCATTCTTTCTCTCATCTTTTGATCAGAGCTTTATCCATTGAGTGTTGTTGATCAATTTTTCTGCTACTTCTTCCTCATACTATTGTTTAAATGTTGTTGATAAATTTCTCTGCTACTTCTCCCTCTTTGACAACAATGCCAAAGACATATTATCTCAGCATCTTAACATGCAAGTGTAGAATTTGTAGGCTCTTTCAATTTCTTCCTTTGTCACCTTGCTTGTGACTAATTTTTTAGCTTCTACACTTTTACTACTTAGGCATAAATCCTAAAGTAAGTATCCTCTGCATCAATGTGTAATATTTCAACAATCAATTCATTTGATGTAGGAAAGTCTTGCTTTTGCTTCAAGTAGCCTTGGCTGGGGTATCAACCCTAACTTACCTCTAAGATATTCAAAAGCATATTTGGGTAGTGCTTTTGTAAATATGTCAACAATCTATTCCTTTGAACTAACATATTCCATCTTCACTTGCTTTTCTTCCACCAATTCTCTTACATAGTGATACTCGATTGCAATATGCTTGGTTTTGGCATGCATTACAAGGTTCTTTGGTATGTTGATGGCACTTGTATTATCACAATAGAGTATCATAGGCTTAGTTATTTCTTCCTTCATACCTTGCAAAAGATGTTTGAGCTATACAATATTGGTGCAATTGATAGCAGCTGCAACATATTCAGCTTCTGCTATTGACTGTGTGGTATAACTTTTCTTTTTATTGGTCCAGGTAATCAATCATTTTCCCAAGAAAAGTGCTCCTCCATTGGTGCTTTTCCTATTATCAATGTTACCTCCCTAATCTGCATCAGTTTAGGCTCTCAATTCAAACTTTTCACTCCTCTTGTAGTACAAAACAAAGTCATCAGTTCCTTTTAAGTACCTCAATATTCTCTTTACTACCATCAGATGATTTCCTCTTGGATTTGCAAAAAGTCTTGCCACTATTCCAACTGCTAATGCAATGGCTGGTCTACTATGTACAGCATACTACAACTTTCCAATCATTGATCTATACATTGTCTGATTCACTTCAACATACTCATCATTTTTGGATAACTTATGTTCTATTACCATTGGTGTGCTAATTGGTTTTGAGTCTTCTAATCCAAATTACTTGAGTATCTCATTGATGTATTTTGATTGGGTCACAAATATTCCATGCTTCAATTGATGTACTTGAAAACCAACAAAGAATTTGATTTCTCCAAACATTGACATCTCAAACTCATGTTTCATTTGGTTAGCAAAATCTTTGCATAGAATATCTTTTCCTCCAAATATTATATCATTAACAAAGATTTCTGATATTAAAATATCCTTACCTTTTCCTACCTTGATATACAAGTTTTTCTTATCATCTATTCTCTCAAATACTATCTTCACAAGATATTTGTGCAATCTCTCATACCATGCTCTAGGTGCTTGCTTTAAACCATAGAGTGCTTTATGCAATTTGCAGACCATATCCTTGTTGCTATCATCAACAAAACCCTTAGGTTGTTCTATATAGAATTCCTCTTCTAGTATGCCATTCAAAAAAGTAGACTTGACATCCATCTAGTAGACTTTGAAACCTTTGTAAGTAGCATAAGCAAATAATGTTCTTACTCCTTCCATTCTTGCAACAAGGGAAAATGTTTCCCCATAGTCTAATCCTTCTTCTTGTGCGTAGCCTTTGCAAAATAGTTTGGCTTTGTTTCTAGTTATCTCACCATTCTCATCAATTTTTTTTCTAAACACCCATTTAGTAACAATTACATTCTTGTCAGCTGGTTTAGGAACTAGGGTCTAGGTTTTGTTCTTCTCAATCTGGTCTATCTCTTCTTCGATAGCTTTATACCAGTCATCATCTTATAGTGCATCTTTCACTATTTTAGGCTCAACCTTGCTTAGTAGACATGATTCATTTCTCAGACTATTCCTTTTCATTGGTCTAGCATCCTTTTCACCAATGATTTGATCGATAGGCTAATGTATTCTCACATACTTGGCTAGTCTTGGTTCTATCCTTCTTTCCATGTTTGTTTCTTTAGCTTCAAAGTCATTTTTTTTTCCTCCATCTATTACTTCATTGTCTCTTTCATGTGAACTAATTTTAGAGTTAGAATGTGCATTTCCTTCATTTTGCAACTTGGCTTCTAAATGTAGCTCAACATTCACTGGCTATGACTCAGCTAATACTAAATTTTTTTGCTAATTCCCAACTTGATTGGTAGCATCATCTTAAATAGTCATTCCTTCATAAAAGTATACAAAAGATTTATAATCTTTTGATTGCTTGGATTCATCAACTTGTACTTCTGCATGCTCATCAAAATTTACATTTGCCCTCTCCACAATCTTGTTAGAGTTAGTATTCAAACACTTATATGCCTTACTTCTAGTGGAGTATCCAAGGAATATGTCTTTATCACATTTTGCATCAAACTTGCCATTTCTAGTATCTTTAATAATATAGCATTTACAATCAAATACTTTGAAATGTTTTACATTAGGTGAGTGACCATACCATAATTCAAAAGGTGTTGCATTTGTACCTTTCTTGACTTGAACTATATTCAGGGTGTAAATAGTAGTACATATAGCTTCTCTCCAATATTTTAGAGCAACATTTTTCTCCATCATCAAAGTTCTGGCATAGTCTATCACTAATCTATTTCTTCTTTCAGCAATACCATTCTATGGTGGAGTTCTTGGTGTTGATGTTTGTCTTTTGATGCCTTTATCATTGTAGAATATTTAAAATTCCTTTGATGTGAATTCTCCTTCCCTGTCTAATCTTAGGCACTTTAAAATATTTCTTATTTCCTTCTCAACTCTAGCCAAATACCACTTAAATATTAGAAATGAATCATATTTTTGCTTCAAAAATATGGCAGTCATCATCTTGGAGTAGTCATCTACAAATAGCATTATGTATTTGTTTCTTAGGTAGCTTTGCACTTCTATTGGTCCACATAAGTCTGTATGGACTAGTTCTAGTACTTCTTTGGAAGTGTATGTTTTACTCTTGAAACTAGACTTAGTCATCTTTTCTAGTTGACATTGTTTACATATTATGTTTTTAGGTTTCTTTAGTTTGGGCAAACCTCTGACTTTCTGATTTTTACTGATGCTAATTAGATTGTCAAAGTTGACATGATAGAGTCATTTATGCCATAGCCATACATCAACAAGTCTAACAACAAGACAAGTTGCATCTTCCATATCTAGGTAAAACAAATTAATTCTAGTTTGTTCACCTTTTTCTATCAGATTTCCATTAGTGTCATAGATCTTGGCAAATTTGTTTCCAAATTCTACTTTGCAACCTACATTACCTAATAGTGATACACTCAACAAGTTGTAGTTCAATCTTTCAACATAGTATGCATTATGACATGAAATTTTCTCTATAAGTTTAATTGAGACTTTTCCTTTGATTTGACATGGAGCATCATTACCAAATCTAACACTATTTCCATCATACTAAGTAAAGGTAATAAACTTACTTTTGTCTCCTATAATGTGATGTGAGAATCCACTATTTATGATCCACTTGTCATTCTTGTTCACACAAGTTACCAATATTATTGCTTCATCTTCATCTGATTCATCCTGTTAGAGTAAATAATTAATTATTAATTATTTATTCTATTACTTAAGCTTACTTAGGTTAATGCATATTTAGTATTTAATGCATGTAGTGGTTGTTGTTGACAACTCGGGAGTTTTCTCCTTTTTTAGCATATTCCACTTTCTGAGGATATGTGCTGAGTTGTCGTTTTTGTCCTCTACCTCCTTCCAGCTTGTTCTACAAGCTTCCATGAGGCCTTTTTAAACGGTCTCTCTCTCATTGTAATAAATTCCATTCACATAGCAATCTCATTTTTCCTATTGTGAAATATTTGCTCTTGCTCTTTCGGTTTCTCTTCAGCAAGCTATTTGCATGTAGGTGATCTTGGCGACTGCGGAGTTGGATTTCATCAACTCCTACATGGTATCAGAGCCTCCCTGCTGCTTCTTGTTTGAAGGATTTGTGAAGCCGTGATTCGAAGTCACAAACCCTAGTTTGTTTGTGCATTTTTTCTTCAAATCAGGGCTAATGCGAATTTTTGGAGCACTTTCAGCCCAAACGGGCATCACCATTGGATCCGGAAGGCCGTTTGCAGTCAAGATTCATATAAAGCTTTTCGTTTTTGGAGACAGGGCAATTTTGGCAATTTTTTGAGGATCCCGGGTTCGCTGCCGTACGGATCGTACGGACGCAGCGCGAATTTTTTTAAAAAAATATTTTATTTCGGGCGCCGCCACCGCGGGGCCGCCGCCGCGCCACCCGCGCGCCGCCCGCAGCGGCCGCAGCAGGCAGCGCCGCCCGCGCTCTGCCGCAGCTCCTCCCGGCTCCGCCACTGCCCGGCCTCCTCCTGTCCGCCGCCCGGGCGCAGCAGCCTCCGCCACTGTAGACAGCGGCGCCGCCGGGTTTTCCTCCCGGGCGCCACTGCCACCGGCGGTTTCCACTGCTCCGCCGCCCTGCGGCCTCTCCAACCACCGACCGCCACGTGGCTTCTGCTGACGTCATATTCCGGTGCGCTGACGTCATTTTCTGGGCAGTGACATCATTTTCCGGTAAACGGATTTTTTTGCCGGTGACTGGTCTGTGACGGGCATACGGCCGTCAAATTTATGCCACTGTCTGTAATTTTCCAGCAAGTGCATTTTTGGAGCAGCAGTCGGTTTTTTGGCTATAACTTGAGCATACGGAGGTCTTTTTCCGATCCGAAAGAAGCGTTGGAAAGCTGACTCAGAGACGGACGCATTGGTGCTAGTTTCGCACGATTTTGAGTTCGTTTGAGCTTCCATTTTTAGTGTCAAAGTAGAGGTTTTTTCTGCACAACAAATCCAGGTTCCTTTCCAGTTTTTTTGCTCTCCTTAGTTGTTTTTTTGTGGTATTTGGGAGATATTTTTGTACGTTTGTGGGGGGGTGTCTTTCTTTTCTATAATTTACTTCAGTTAAGACCCTTCTACTTCCATCTTCTTCTTTCTCTCAATGGCGGATCTATCTATATCCCGTCTCACACCACACAACTACCACACATGGAAGGCACAAATGACTAGACTTCTAATGTCAAGAGGTCTATGGTCTTATCTGGATGAGCATCAACCCAATCTCCAACGACCTTTTGAGATTCTACAACACAGGAACAAGATGGATGAAGCCATGGGGCTTATTGCACTCAACATTTCAGACAGCTTGTTGTTTCACTTGGATGGTTTGACTACTCCACGGGCTTATTGGCTAAGATTTCAGACTTTGTTTGGACAAGTAAATGAGTTTCGGGCACTTCAGCTAGATGCAGAATTGACTTCTTTGACACCTAATCACTTTCCCACCATTGAGGACTTCTTGATGAAGTTCAAATCTCTACGTACACTTTTGCAGGGATGTGGGAAGAACAAAACAGATGATGAGTGTATCTTTTTGGTACTCTCAAAGTTAAAGGGACAGTATCAGATCTTCTCTTCCACTTTCTACTCCACTATGGATGCCTTGGGTGATAGACATAGGATGCCTTCATTTGAGATATTTTGTAATCGGTTAACCCGTGAACAATCAAAGATTACTCAAATGGATTCACTTTCAAGTTCTCAGTCACAGGTATTGCTTTCCAAGGTTACACAGGAACAGAAGTTGAAGCAGCTATCAGATCCCTCTTCTACTAGTTCATCATCTTCTAACAAGAAGGAGAAAAAGAAGACCGCAACTCCTACCTGTTCCTATTGTGGGAAAGGATCTCATGATGAGGCACGTTGTTTTCAGAAGAGATGTGATGGCTATGAGAAACAGATTGCTGATTTGCACGCTCTCTTTCAGAAGAGCACTATTTCCTCTCCATCCTCTTCTACCTCACAAGGGTCTTCTTTTCAGGCTTCTTCCACCTCTTCAACATCTACATCAGATCTTGGAAAGGGTCATGCATTACAAGCTTCTATTGCATCTTCTTCACAGGTTCCTTGGATACTGGATTCAGGTGCTTCTCACCATATGACATCTTCTCAAGGTGTCTTCTCCACTCTTGAGGCTTCTCCTATTCCTCACATTCTCATGGGGAATAACACTGCATTACCAGTCTGTGGGAAAGGTTCAGTTCACATCCAAGATGGTATATTCAATGATGTATTGTATGTTCCATCTTTGTCTGCCAACCTTCTCTCAATTTCTCAGATTACACGCAGTGGATCAGGGAAGACAGTTGAGTTCACTACTGATTCAGTCTTCATTCGAGATCGTGCTACAGGAGATCTTATTGCTACAGGGGCAGTTGATCCTTCCACTCATCTCTATACCTTCTCACACTTTGGTCCACCATCTCCTTCGCAGGAGCATCGTGTGGTGCAGTCAGGACACTTGAACCTTTGTATTGTTCCTGAGATCCCTATTTTGACTGCCACACCACAACCAGATAAGGGCTTTTCCTCTCTACAAGATTCTCCTTCCACTCTACCTGATCTTCCAGCTTCATTTATTGAGACTCCAGGTACACTTGTTGCAGATACTTCAATGGACATTCATGACAATGTCATCACACCTGCCTTGGGAATTCCCGTTTCGGTTCCTCATACATTCTCTTCTGGACATCAGCTAGGCTTTCCAATTGCTCCTCTCACGCAGGGATTTCCTTGTTACGTACCTTTGTTCCTTCCGAATTGGAATTTCATTGGTTCGATCATCTCTACAGGAACTCCATCATTATGGGGGGGGCTTGGTGTCTATTCTCATGGGGGGGCTGGTTGTACTTATGGTTTTGAGAGAGTCTCTTGAAACATTTCTGGCGGAAGTTGTCCTTGGGGGGATTGGTTGAGGCCTTCCTTCCTTCACTTCATGTTTTTTAGCATGTTGTTTTTACCTCTTTTTGGAGGAGGGTTTTTCCCACAGGGTTTTCCCTCTTTCTCCGTTTTACAGAGGTTGCATTGTACATGGGTACCTAACATGGCCTCGTTGCCGGGACCCATTTTGCATTTCATCTTAGTTTTGTGAGCTTAAGGCATTTCCCTAAGTTGCACTTAAGGGGGGGTGTTAGAGTAAATAATTAATTATTAATTATTTATTCTATTACTTAAGCTTACTTAGGTTAATGCATATTTAGTATTTAATGCATGTAGTGGTTGTTGTTGACAACTCGGGAGTTTTCTCCTTTTTTAGCATATTCCACTTTCTGAGGATATGTGCTGAGTTGTCGTTTTTGTCCTCTACCTCCTTCCAGCTTGTTCTACAAGCTTCCATGAGGCCTTTTTAAACGGTCTCTCTCTCATTGTAATAAATTCCATTCACATAGCAATCTCATTTTTCCTATTGTGAAATATTTGCTCTTGCTCTTTCGGTTTCTCTTCAGCAAGCTATTTGCATGTAGGTGATCTTGGCGACTGCGGAGTTGGATTTCATCAACTCCTACACATCCTTCATGGCCAAATAGACTACTTCATCATCATTCTCATCAGAATCTTCTTCAACAATGTAGCATCTTTTGCGTTTGTCTTTGTAATCTCTACTATCATCTTCTCTCTTGTTCTTGTACTTGTTTCCTTCTCTTTAGTTCTTCTTCTGTGTACACCTTGCAGAAATATGACCTACTTCATTGCAATTGAAACAAATGATAGGCAACTTACCTTTCAATTTACCTTTGCCTCTATGCAATCTTCTAGCCAGTAGTGCTTCCAATTGATCCACATCTTCCTCATTTGTGTTGTTTTCACTGGATGCATATTTTTCTTTTCTACTTTTTCTTTTTGATGTCACCTCCTCAGTGTCTTTCAATGTTAGCTTGGCCTTGAAAGTAGATTCAAGGTTCTCAGGTCTGTAGTTATCAAAGTTGGATAGTTCAAATGCAGTGTGTCTTCCTACCATTCCTTCAAAGGTTAGTGTGTTTCCTTGTGCACACCTTAGCTCTTGGATGGCTAAAACTTTAATAGCACAGATAGGAAGCAGCGTTCTCAAGTATTTTCTATTGACAATCTCATCTTCCAATTGACCGCCTAGACTTCTTATTGCACTTAGCACTTCTTTCATTCTAGATCCATATTAAGCAACATTTTCACATTCCTCCATTTTCATGTCATCAAATTTTCCTCTGAGGCTTTCTTTCTTTTCTCTCTGAATATTTTGATCTCTTGAAAGATATCTGTTAGGGCTTTCCACATCTTGAATGTAGTATCACATCCTTTGATGTCATCAAATTTAGCATAACTAAATGCAAAGGCAATCTCTAGTATTTCTTGATTGTGCTCCTTTCTTTTGCTCAAATCATCTATAGATAGGAGTCCAACTGGATCTACATGCTCCACTCCAATTGAGCTTTTTTTCATAATCACCTATTGATCCAAGGTGTAGTTTCATTAGGCTTTTCCATGCAACAAAGTTGTCTTTTTTGAGCTTGGGAACTTCTCTCTTGAACATCTTGATCTTCCTACTTCCAGTACCTTGAAACTAAATCAACAAATGGTTCTGATACCAATTGTTAGAAATGCTTTAGAATAACTAAGAGGGGAGGGGGGTGAATCAATTATTCAAGGTCCAAATGTCCTATTTCCAACTTTTTCACTAAGTGTAGTTAGCCCATTCAACCATTCATTCATCTAGGCTTAAAACATTCCTATTCAACAAGTTATTGTAAATCAACATGCAAGCATAACACATGAAAAGATCAACACATAACATAATGATTTACATGGAAACCCAACTTGGAAAAAACCACTAGTAACATGCTACTCAATCCTCACTCTTCTGAAGTGACACCCTATGAAAGGCTTGCCCTATTAAAGGCTTACAACATACTGTTAAATGTGACCTGGTTAAAAGATTTATCCACCTTGTTAGAAGTGGGCCTAGTTAGAGGACTTTAGAACATTCACTTGGAATTCCACCCTATTAAAGGATTTACAAATGGCTATTAAACCAATCTAAGTCCATAGGATTTTCATATCTAATACAATTTCTAGAGAGTATTAGAAAGTGTTTGACCTAATTACAACATACAACTTAACTTGTAGATCTTAGATCACTTCTTTAGCCCATAACTTTGCCTGGCTTTCAATCTCAGTGTTGCCTGGCTTTCAATCGCTTACAGTTCTGATAGCTTGCCCTCCCTTCAAGCTTTGTCTCCTTGAGTCTTCATGCTTAATGTTCCAGTGCAATCATCTCTCTCTAACCAATTTATCAAAGCAAAGTCTCTGTGCTTTTTTTTTCCTTCTCCTAGATACCTTTTATTTGACACCCTTCAACCACTTTGCAATATGGCACACCATCAACTCTTGCTTCTTGGTCTACGACTCCTTAAATAGAATTTTTGGACTTTCTTTTCCTACTTGATTCTTCCATCCTTTAATTTCTATTCAAATGGATTAGGTAGGATTCATTGAATCTTACCCATATTTTGTTCCTTCTAGAAACTTCTTGAATAATCTTTTTGAATTCACTCAAAAATGGTTTACATAGAATTCTGTGCCACTAGCTCATCATCTTTATCCTCCAACTACTTCACAAAATTCAAGGTAACAACATTGTCAGCTTAGATTTGAAAAATCTTAGACATTTTCAATAATGTAGTAGCTCGACACTATTGAAATTTTGGTGCTTGACATACACTATGTTACTCAACATCAACTACATTTTATTGATGCTCGACACCTACTATTAATTCACTTGGCATCCACTAAAATTTTATATTTACTCAGCTCCTTCTATATCACTCGGCACTTGAACTTCACTTGGCACCTAAAGATTTCTCAGCACCTAAAGTTCACTCATTTTCTTAGCTCCAACTAAAAAATTTCTCAACTTGAACTAGCTTACTCAATACCCACTAATGAACTTAGTTTAAGCTTTGCAATTAACCTTGTGCCAACTTACACTTCTAGTGTTTCTAAGTGTAGCCAACCTATGTATCTTTGAGTATGTTATCAATACACAATTTAACCATTGTCTTAGTTGATCTTTGCACTTCATTACAACATCATAACTCAACTTTTCCCTTAGGTTCTTTTGTTGCATCTTGTTGATTAAAACCTCTTCATCAATCAACTAAGTGATAGTGCTTGGATCTTATAAGCAATTGTTATTCCTATAAATAGTAGGTTTGACATCAATGACAAAAAAATGATTGAAAACATTCTTTATCAACCAACTTCCTTCTTTGCAATAATCTCCCTCTTTGATCTTCAAAAACAATCTTTTCAATTAGATTTCCAACATAAAGGCCACTGTTGAAAATCTTAAGGTCCTTTTGGTGAAGGTCGAATAGGGGAGAAAGGACCATGGTAATAAGAAGTTGAGGGATGATCAAGGACCTAGTAAGTGAACTAGGTCAAGTTAAAAGAATTATGAGGCTATGGATGATAATGAGATTGATGAGCTAAGGGCTTCTATAGTTAAAATGAAAATTCTAGTTGATTAGGTAGTGGACCTATTGAAGACTTCCAAGTTGTTCTTCTATTCTCTTTCTTTGGTGTTCTTGTTGTCTCTTTTGTTTGACCCTTTTTTAGGGGTTCTTTATTTCTTATTTCTTTTATTCTGGTTGTTGATGCATAGCTTCATTTGAATTTTTTTTTAATATGCTTTGCTCTTTGTAAAAGGTTTCAAGTCTTATAAAAACCTATTTTACTTAATCAAAACAATAACTTTGAATTAATCTCATTAAAATAGACAAAAAAATTCAATTCTTCTAACTCAAAGAATAAAAAAGGGACGAAAGATAACCAATCCTTCAAAATCCAAGAGTTCTTTAGTCAAGCTAGGCTAACTCTTTTAGATTTATAATATAACACAAATTAAAATGATTTTGAATTTAAGATTTATTTCTATGCAAGTATTTAGTCCACTCAAATGATAATTTCATCAGTGCTTTATCTATTGGGCAACTCTCCTCATAAATCTAACACTCAAACTAATTTACTTTGTAAACATAATCAATACATAATTTGGAATCTTATGCTTATCATGATCTTCTTACTTCAAATTTAATGACCTCATCAAATCACATTAAGCATTTACATAACCCATTAGATTAACAAAAAAGCATGAGATGAAATATAATTATGAGAGAATTACACTTGAAAATTAAATCAACTTGTAATTGAATTACATAAAATCAATGAAACAAATAAGAAGAGACAAGACACAAACTGATGTGACTCCAATATTGGCATTTGTATTAATTTTCTTGAAATTTTACAAGTAGAGTATCAGACAATAACTCAAGATAACTCAAAATATATTTCTAACCCCTATACTTTATATATTTTACATTAATAAGTATAGAAAAATTGACAACAATACTATGAACTAACTAAAAAATAAACTTCATGGAATAATATCTTCACATCTCTTTTCCAAGCCTTGGAAATCCTTTTATCAGACAAGGATTGCAACAAGCTTCATGCTAGTAGGAATAGACACATGTCAACATTTCATTTGACAAAATAATTTAGTTATAACAAAACATGTGACTCATCATAGGAGGTGTTAGCTATTGATTTTGCAGAAGCATGATGTGACACTTTATAAGTCATGTAATTCTTTGTCTCTTTTCCCAAACTGTATGTCACTTTCAAAAGAGAACATCTTTATCTGTTACTACTCATCAAGTGGGGCCTCATCATTTGAATCATTAGATGGGATGTGTATTTAAACCCATTCTTCATACTCTTCTTTAGTTGTGATGAAGGGTGCTCCCCTTAATACCATAAACACATAATAGAAACAAATAATCAATAACAATTGGGAGAATAAAATATGGACTTCTTATTATCATTGTAAATGAGGAATTATAGAATTTAGAATTACAATATGCTAACCATAAGGGCACCTTCATTACAGTAATTAAAATTACAAAATTTAGAATTAAAATATGCTAACCCACATGGGTGCCTTCATTGTAGTAATCTACAAGACAATGTTGTGAACTATCACCCCAAGCTTTCTTAGACAATATTTAGGTATTTTTTAAATAGGCAATTTTATGTCACCCAGGAAGGTTCTAGACACTCAAAATTAATACCTAGGGATGACATACCTTAACAATACATATAGAGTCACCCAAATATATTTTTGACATTTATTTTATAAATTTTGGTTAGCCCAACTTTGGAAGACCATAACTCTCTAACCATTGCTTTGATTGGCTATTATAACCACTTTTTAAAAATGTTAGCTCCTAATCTATAGACATGGATTTGCACAACTACCCATCTATCAATTTTGTGGACCTCATCTAGGGCCTCTAAGGCCTTCAAAACTGAGCCTAAATATTTTATATCAAATTTTCTTACCAAAAATATGTATTAACTTCACAAACACATATAATATGGCCATGAAACTCTATTGACAGATTGATATAACTAAAATGAACCTTCAACTCTAAAATTAGAACATTTCGAGCTCGTATGACTTACTAAGTAGTAAGCCTCCACAAATAATAATTTTGCATTAAGACAACCCTTATTGAAATAATTGAAAGGAAATATTTTTTGGGTGATGCAAGATTGCTCTTACACCCATGATGCTCCTGTATCAAACACCCAGGGTAAGTTGAGAAGTGATGCCATCATGTCTCAAGAATAAAGAGGAAAAAAAAGATGTTTACCCTCCTCCTTTTCTAATCATGATGAATGTTCTACTAGCCTCCTTTTTCATTTGACAAGGTATGCTTAAAAAGTTTTGTTCCTTGTGCTTTTTTCCAACATGACTGCCCAATATATCCTCAATAGCTTTTGTAGTTGAACTAGCTATTGGAATACTCCACTACACTTATGCAACTTCATCCCCATCACCTCCTTCATGGTACTCTATCAAATCTAAAATATGAAATACTAGTGAAATATCCAATTCAGCAAGCAACTCCACTTCATAGAAATTTCTAGAATCATGCCTTTTCACTATCTTGCACAGTCCAAACTTCTTCATTTTCAGCTTATTATATGTACCCACTAGAAAGTGCTCCTTTCAAAAATGAACCATGATGTCATCTTCAATTTGAAATTTTATTATACCTCATTTTTCACGTCTTCCTTAGCCTTATACTATGTATTAATCTTGATAATTGTCATGCCCAAACTACGAGGGCAAAAACACACAAACTTTTTCTTTTTTTTTTAATTTTAATAATAAGAGTGCTCAAAGTTCGATAAGGTTAAATTACATTTCAAGAAAGGATTCTCTTCATTACATCTTAAGTTACATATCTTGAGAAGGAATGAATCATTAAACTAATATCGACGTTTATTTCATTTCAACTAATCTTACCACAATAGATTTAAATTTCCTCTATAACAATATAATTAAGATAAATTTAACATTTATTACATAGCGTCTTTTATCTCATATAAAGTTAACTTTATAAGAAAGAAATTTTAATCAAGTTCAACTAGATCAAGTTCAATTACAAATCTCATAGTCAATTATCAATTTATAATTTAATCGAGATTGAAAAATCGCTAAGAAAAACAATTAACTAGAATAAAAACATATATATATATATATATATAATTTATTAACTTTAAATATTTCGACTACTTTAACACAATAATTAACTAACAAAATTCTACTAAAAAAAAATCAATTAACAACTAATTAAATCTAATACCCACTAACTAAAAAAATAAATCAATAATACATTTAGACTAGTTTAAAATCATTATAGTATAGAGCTAAAGTTATACTAATTTAATTGACGATAGAACTTATAAATTAATATTAATTTAACATCATACTTAATTCATAACAAAACTAAACATATCATTTTTAAATTCTAGTTCAATCACAAATCAAATACCACATTCAAATAACACTAAATTAAAACTAAAATTGCAACTAAATTATATTGCGATATATATACATACATATATATATATATATATATATATATATATATATATATATATATATATATATATATATATATATATATATATATATATATATATATATATATATATAAAATACTAACTAATTTAAAATTTAAACTATATTACATTTAATATTAAACTAACTTTATTTATAATTAACTTTAAAACAAAAACTTTAAAATAATACTACTATTCTAATATGATCCTTTAACTAATTTTATTAACAATTAAACAAACAAAACAAATTACATAAACTAAACTAAAAAAATGTTAATAAATTAAACTAATTATATTAACAAAATAAAATTTCACTAGGAACTAACTAATTAAAATTATTAATAAATAACAAAAAAGAAACTAAACTATACTAACATAATAACTAAACCTAACATCACTAACCTACTAACTCTAATACTAACTATCTCCCATCCCTAAACTTCCCTACATCCCACCCAACAACCTCTCCTTGGGCAGCGCTTCCCAAGGAGCGCTTCCCAAGCACTGTCCTTAGGACAGCGCTTTGCCCAACACTGACTAGCGCAGTCCTAAGGATGGGCGGCCAAACCAAATTAATTATTTAAAACACAAACTATAGTGCCTACCCTCATTCACATCTTTTCTGGACATTGTTATTATTATTAGACTATGATAGACTAGTCTTATGTTGATGGATTAGTGGTATTGTTTTGACACTATCAGACATTATGTTATGGATTCAGTGGTTATATGATGAGATCATTTAGATTTTACATTTCATGCATACATGATGATCATTATACTGTTTTTAGTTATTATTGATGATTAGATGGATGGTTTATTATCTTATGTGTTTTATTATGGATACTTACCCCATACTTGCATGTGTATGGTGTGTGTGTTTTCTTATTGTATGGTGTTTTTGATGTGGTTAAGGAAGGGTGTCGTAGTCACCTGCTTAGTCGGGATCTACATGATGCACCACTTCCTACCATTATCTATTTAGCTTAGCATTATATATATTGTATGTACATGCATGGTTTTTTTGCAAGTTGCAAGTACCGGGTATCGACTTTCCTAAATTGCCAGGATGAGCGTACCCTATTATACTATCTCAATGATAAGAGAAGGGAGATAAATTCTCAAGTCCAAATCCCAAACCTTTAAGCCAACTGTCCTAGTGAGGTGGGACAAGTATCTGGATATCTTACCCACCGAATGTGTTGGATGACATGATTCATGATTTTTAACCCTTTAGATTGATTTTGAGTGATTTGCTCTATGATGGGTTTTCATATTTTATTTTGGAGGTCTATGGTGAATTTTCTATTAATTAAGTCTTAATAAATGGAGTTAATTAATAAATTAATTATTTGAGAAGATTAATATAAAATATCATGTTATTTGATATTTTGATTGTAATTAATTAAATGTGAATTATTGAGGAAAAATGAATTAAATAAAAGAAAATTAGAAATTAAAATTAATAATAATAATAAAATAATAAATAAATAATAATAATAATAATTATAAAAGTTAAAATGAAAGTTATAAATATTTAAATAGAAATTATATAAAAAGTGAATTGGAGTTATAAGCTTGCATGGGAGTTAGCGCACTTCTCTATTTCTCATGTGTCAACAACACGGGGGTTAGTGCATCAATTAAGCACATGGTGTCTACAACCCTAAGGCTCATCTTGAAGGTTGGA
Organism: Cupressus sempervirens; assembly: GCA_028749045.1. Classification (NCBI taxonomy): domain Eukaryota; kingdom Viridiplantae; phylum Streptophyta; class Pinopsida; order Cupressales; family Cupressaceae; genus Cupressus; species Cupressus sempervirens. Next base: position 614,128,810 of record CM053789.1, read on the forward strand.
AAAGACCCATGCTTAATTGGTGACACCTTCCAGCTATTTGTAAAAGCATTCTAGATGTTTCCTGAAAGCTCTTTATATTCAGGCATTCATAGAAGCTTAGACATAGCGTTTGGAGTGCAATTGGAGCATTGGGGGACTCAAGAATTTTGAAGAAAGGAGAAGCTTGCTCTGCAGATTTTCTGAGAAGAGCGATTTAGCATCAGAATCCGAGTAGATTCTTGTGATTTTACTTATGCTATTTTCACATCATGCATTCCATGTCTTCTTTGTGTCTTCCATATATGTCTTCTGAGAAGTTTCATCTTATATGCATTCTCAATGTGGGTAGATTAATTTAATTGGAGAACTTTATATGCAAATATCTTATTCTTAATTGTAGATATAACCTTTGTGAAAACATACATGGTTATTTATTTAGATCTGCATACATATACATATATATAAATATATATTTATATATATGCATATGTATACATTCATTATGAATCTATTATAAAATTTGAATTACATATATATATATATATATACTGATATATATATACATATATACCCATGTATATTTATATATAATGCACCGAATTGAGCGATTAATAAAATCGCAATGGAAGATTTATTAATTTGCATTGCAATTTATATCGCATGGAACAAAGTCTATATATTATATGCCATGGGCACATTTCGTACCCCGTGCCGCTAGAAGGCAGAGGCCTACCGTCGCAGGTCTGCGGTGACAGGGGTACCATGTACCTGCTATCGGCGCAGTGCTTGCGACCGCAGGTACTGCATACCGCAGCATGAGTTTGAGGGGGGGGGGGGGTTTAATTGATGTTAATGATATGCAAAAAAAAATAACAATAACATTTATGTTAAAATGTTTACATACAATTTGATTCTAATATGGTGTAAATCAAAATTGTTAATTCGATTTAATAAAAACGTAATACATATGTATATATATATATATATATATATATATATATGTATATATATATATATATATGTATATATATATATATATGTATATATATATATATATGTATATATATGTATATATATATATGTATATACATATATATGTATATATATGTATATACATATATATGTATATATATATATATATATGTATATGTAATATGTAAATATGTAATTTATAAATTTAAATTATTATTTGATCAATGGCTTATATTGAAGGTTTATTTTCATAAGGTGACTCTTTAATAATTTTCAACTATTTAATAATTTAAATGTTTTAAATTATTAAATAAGGAATTGATAGTTGGGTGGGGGATGTATCAAACAAATGTTATTAATTGGAAAATGGATTTTTAGTTCTAATAAGGAAAACTTTTATTCAAAACAATATATGTGTTCCTCCATTCATTCTTCAGATTTGGAAACATAAACTGAGATCTCTACATTTAAACTCAAGTTGTAAAACCAAAACATGTGTTTACATTGTGTATTCTTTATGCTATTGTTTTGGGTTTTGGGTTGACTAGTGTTGACCAATATAGGACGTCTACCAGAGGCTTGGGGGTTATGTGATTGTGGTGACATGATGATGTTTTAATCTCGATCTTTATAAACCCAACCATGATTATGTGATGAAATGCTCTATGTATTGGTTGTGATTACTGATTGTTATAGTTGAGATTCTTATGTATGAGACACTTGACTTAACCATTATTTTTGGTCATCGATCAGTTATCCTTGGTTATTTTTCTAGTCGCCATGATGGGACTGTTATGTGGATTTATTTTGATGATATCATAATGTGACATGTTTGACTCAACCATTTTTGGAGTCTTCGATCAATATGATTGAGATATATATATATTGGTTATTGAGAACCATTGGATATTTGATTATCAGTGATACTTTAGTTGCCAATAGAGAGTTGTTGTGTTCATGATTTTCTATGGATGTTAGCTCATGGAGATTTGATGCTTTTATGCATATTAGATGATTTTGTTATGGATTATCTTTTGTGATTTTGAGATTTATGATTTCATGAGCATTAGGGAAGGATATCTGCATGTAGTGACGAGAAGTGGCTTGCAATGGGGGTCGGGGCCCTAAGAGGCTGCCAGGGTAACTCATTGTAAGTTGGATTAATAAGTGATAACATTCACACCTAATACTAACTGAATGAACCTAAAAAGATAAGTGTTTAGTTCTCGCCCATGCCTTGAGAACTTGTACAGGCTAGGATGGGAGTAGTGAGATGCATGGTTGCGACCTTGTGTTCCGTAGTATGCCTCGTCAGTATGAGAGGATACTAGTGGCCGCATGAGATTAGTATGGACCCGTGGAGTTTAGCTAACTTCCATGGTAACTTGTACGTGATAATTGCGATGACACTTTCCTGCTTGAATAGTACGTTCCTACATGTCATTGTGTGCCTCTAGGATTAGATATCAGATTTTGTGTTTGAAACCTTTGAGTTAGTATACTTTTAGGATTCTTGGACTTATGGAGATTTATGCTATGTGATTTTGATAGCCTGTTTGGGACTTGAGATTATCTCCTCGGCGCGGTGGGAGTGGACCACTTAGGTACCACGCAGTCGGGTGGTAGTGTATTTTTCACTCTTATCATTTTGAGATTCATTGAGACATTGTGGCTGATGCGTCCTTCATGATGGTGGATATGTATCCTTTTTCATTGATGATTAGCATATGTTAGATGATGTTATCTTATGCTTTTATTTGCATGTTAGATTACTTCTACATATGATGTTGTATTTATTAGGAGTGGCATTCCTACTATGTAATACTGATGATCTCTTCGGTGATTTGGAATGTTACAAACGGAGGGATGGATAGGATCCACGATGGTCTAATGATGTTATTGAAGGTTGGGAGGAACCGTGCACTTAGTTTATTATTTTTGATCTGTATGATGGATGTATATGTTCTCTATCATGTGTATCATGTGATTATCTCTACTTTGATGTATCATGGATTAGAATAGGATGATGTACCTTATTCTATGTATGTATATTTTTGAGCTTGTCATACCCTATGACATGTACAGTGGATGATTGAATATTTGAAATGTAATGTATAAACATGGACTTATCATTATTATTTCATGTGGATGTTGTACTAGATGGATTCAGGTATGTAATTCAACGTTAAGGGATCTTAAAGAATGTAATCTGTTATTTATGCTATGTTTACTTTCAGATGGACATTGCTATTGCTTCCGTTATTGTGCATAAGTTATATGTGATTTTTACTTCTATGAAAAAAAAAATGCTACTAAACATAGTGAAATTCTAGGTTAATTCTTTGGATCCCGTGGCGGGGCATTACACAAACTTTTAATACCCTCCACCATACTGAGCGCCCATTAAAGAATGAAGATGGGATGGGACATGGGTGATAGGGTGACGTCACCCTCCCATCAACACCATTGACTTGCCAAATAGACTTACTTCAAAAAGACAACTACTTTTTTAATGCATTACAAAAGGTGACACCCAAGGGAAAAAAGGTGGAGCATTTACCATATAAAGTTTTATAGGTATGAGTTAGTATATTTAGGATATTTTAATAACTATGATATTTTTATTTACTTGATGTTTATTTTATTATTGTTTTAAATTTTAAATCTAATTTTTTTTATAAGAAAAAAGGATCTTTTTAGAGAATCTTTTGATTCTCTGTTTCCAAAAGAATTAATTTGAATCTCCCATACAAAAGGCAGAGAGTTTTACTCTCTTGCAACATTTATTTTAAAAATTTTCTAAGTATAGATTTCAAAGCATGTATATATATATTTTTTTTTAAGGTATATATTTTTTGAATAGCTTTAAACATTGATACAATATTTTATGTCTTATCTACATCCATGATATAATTTTCATTTCCAACATAGAAGTAAACTTGAAATTTGCCTAGTTAAATTGACATTATTTCCATCCTATTTTGATGTGCATCCATCCAATTTAAAATTTATTATTAAATCACATGACAAGAAATTATACTCAAACACCAATTTTATTGGCAAACCTGATTCAAGGGCTTAGCCGAGAAAGAATCAGGAAGAAAACCCGACTTCGTTGCCAATCCAACAAGGTTTGAAATACCAATTTACATAGGATATCAATCCCAAATTTCAACAATATAATTGAATTTTCTTCATGACCCTCATAAAAGGATTTATAATGTTTTCTGCAACACATCTCTAGAACCATGGAGGAAACAAATATCTGATTGGGTGACAACCAAGCATAACCAAGAGACAATCAAACAAGCATAATCATACATCGTTTACACAATAGGATTCACAATGAATCAAAACTAGGGAAAGGTGGATTCTTCCAACTAGGAGAAGTCAAGCACAACACCAAACAGATGCCCAATTAGGGCTATATACCAAGAACTTCCATTCTTCCATTTCAACATACCATAATTATACAAGGTTTGTGCTGATAGGTAGGGGCCCATAACACCCTACCATTTCTCCCTCTTCTCATCTTGAGAAGAGACTCTACACTGGTTGGAGTTTGACTAAACAGACCTTTCCCAAAATTGGTCACTTCTGCCCTCTCCAAGGGTGAGTAATACCAAAACACCCATGCAAGAAAAATCTCAAAATTGAAAACATAAACATGAAAGGAAATCATCTAAAAATAACATGATTTGCAAAGGTCCCCAACATACCCACAAATATACAAAAATGAAACAACAACAAGGTAGCATAAGCATGAAACAAGAATGAAATCTGAACAAGGGAGATGAGAATTCCAACCTTCACAAAGAGGTAATGGAAATGAACAAGTTTGAGTAGAGTTTCCCTTTCCTTGCTTCAACCTTCAAGAACTCCTCTCTAAATGTAGAGATTGGGTAACCACCTCAACTAGTCCAAGAAGGGCCTCTAAATAAGCCTCAAACTCAACCACCAAAGGGATCAATAACTTCTCCTTCCCACCTACAAATCTAGAAGCTCCTAACTCAAGCCCTACTATGGTTAAACACTAAGTGGAGGTGGGGTAATGAAACTCATGGTAGCCATAGTCAATTTTCGCACAAAAGCAAAAGGAGACTTTTTGAGTGGCCTCAAAAGTCAACAAAAGGGGCTTAGGGGTTGGAAAAGACCCCCAACCCATACCCATACCCCTTGGGTATAATTATTGCATGTTTCAAAGTCTTAGGAATAGGTTTAGAGCCAAACAAAAGTTAGGAAATAATTAGGACCAACTAACCATCTTAACAAAATAGATTAAGCACTAATCTGGATTAAGAGTGACTAAACTCGATTAAGAACCCAAGTAGCAAACTAACACTATTTTAAACTGACTTAGGTCCATGGGTTACACAGCTAACCCTAACTAGCACGCTAAAGAGCACAACAATTCATGAGTATCAAGCGATACTAAAAGAACATAGCTACGAACATAAACATTCACTGAACACAGAGAGATACATACATACATACATCTCACAATAAATTTGACTATGAACAAAAAGGTTTCCAAAATTAGCACATAGAGATTAGTTTTTTTCCTCCATCAGTTTTTTCAGCTAAAAAATCTACACATTCATTGCACACATCAGTAGTGCCATAAAATCACATGTACATATGTATATACGTATCAGAAATTTACATAAATTGAAACATACATCAATAAGGGTTTCTTCATCCTACTTAATTCTTAACCATTTAAAATCTCTTAATCAAAGTATCAATCCTACATTTATTGATTTTATCAACATACATATACATAAAACATTAAATGAAAAACATCAAATATCTAAAAGTAACATCACACAGCATGAAATAATATCATATGTTCTAAGCATCAGATAATGTCTCGACATCTCGAGTCGTGAGTATCAAAAAGATAAAGTAACAACTAAGGCTATGAAGGGTCGGGGCAAAGCCTCACATCCTCCCCCACTAGGCATGAACTTCCATTGGAGTTCATCAAAAGATAAGGGTATAGAGATAGCATTCGTGCTGCATCCTCCAAAGAAATCGTGACCTCGTCATAACATTCTCGCTAGACTCTAACTTGGTCCAGCTCTCGACCTCGAGGAGCTAGGGTCTGTCGGGTAATAATATGGATAGTCTCTAGCGCTAACTGGCTGACCAACTCCACCTGTAGCTCCAATAACTGTAGCCTGATGCTCAATCTGGTGATTGTCAACCACTGCAAAAACTCTGTGGGACCTGCCCATGTCTCCAACTATCGGCTCTGAAAAAGCCCCTCCCTGACCACTGGATGATTGTCCATGTGGACACTCTCTAGCTATATGACCCATGCAACTAAAAGTATAGCATGGCCCTCAGGTATAAGATCATGTATCTTGTGATCCTGACTTCTGTGGGCCTCCTAACCTGCTAGACCCACTGTATCCACCCCTAGAAGACTGCTGAGTCTGTAATGACTGTGACTGTGGGGTATGTACTCTCTGATCTTGCTATGACTACCAATGCCTGGGCTTAGAGCCTTGATAACCCTGTGAGGGTTCCTGTTGCTGCTGTTGAGACTGTTGGCCCTTAGAGGACCCTGGTGTATAATTCTGATTCCCTTTCCAAGGGGGTTTCTTTCGGGTAGAGTTTTAGTTCTAAGACCGATCTCATGATTCTTGTCTACCCTGAGTATCCTCTACCACTAGTGCTATCTCCACTACCTTTCTGAAGGTGGTAGGGAAGGCCATCCGAACTGGACCCTAAAGTGAAAAATTCAAACCCATGATAAAATGATGTACCCATAGTTTCTCGTCCTTCATGTATTCCACATAAGGAAGAAGCTCAAGAAACCTGCTCTCATACTGTGCCATTGTAAGACCTCTCTGATATAGAGAATGAAACTACTCTATTTGTTTCTGTCGAAAATGCTCTGACAAGTACCTCTCTCAAAATCTTTTTAGGAAAGACTCCCATGTGAGGGTATCCATCCTCACTCCACCTATGATCTCCTCCTGATGCCACCAATTGGAGGCATCCCCTCTCAACTAATGAACTGCTAGGCATGCCTTTAGATTACTCCCATAGGGTCATAATTCAAAGCATCGTTATAGGCTCTGCAACCATGCCTCTGCTACTGTCCTCTCAGTGGAACCCATAAATAATGGTGGTCCAAGTTGAATCAATTCCCTGATATCATCTCCTATATGTCTAGGAGGTCTAACAAGTGGGGGTCCTCTTTGGTGTATTGACTCACCTTCATGCTCATCCTACCCCTCTAACTATCTTGGTGGGGGACTCCTAGTCCTCTCTTTGACTCTGGGCCCGCCTCCTCCGGGTCCCTCTGCTTCCACTACTGGAATCTGCTGAACTGGCTGAACCCCAGGTACTACTCTCTGCTGAACTACACCGATCAAAGTCTGAAGTGCATCTATAATGTCTTGGTTCGAGTTTGGTGGTGGTGGAGGTGGAGGTGGTCCATCCCTTGTCTCGCTCTACCACCTCTCGCCCTACGACCTCTGCCTTGTGGGTTGCTTCGAGTAACAGGAGGCATCCTACACAATTTAATGTTTAAGTTTCAGAAGCGTAAGGGTTTAAGGTTCCTAGTGTTGAAACACGGGCTTTGATACCAAAATGCCATGCCCAAACTACAAGGGAAAAAACACACAAACTTTTTTTTAAAAAAATTTAATAATAAGACTGCTCAAAGTTTGATAAGGTTAAATTACATTTCAAGAAAGGATTCTCTTCATTACATCTTAAGTTACATATCTTGAGAAGGAATGAATCGTTAAACTACTATCGACATTTATTTCATTTCAACTAATCTTACCACAATAGATTTAAATTTCCTCTATAACAATATAATTAAGATAGATTTAACATTTATTACATAGTGTCTTTTATCTCATATAAAGTTAACATTATAAGAAAGAAATTTTAATCAAGTTCAACTAGATCAAGTTCAATTACAAATCTCATAGACAATTATCGATTTATAATTTAATCGAGATTGAAAAGTCGCTAAGAAAAACAATTAACTAGAATTAAAACATATTATATATATATAATTTATTAACTTTAAAGATTTCGACTACTTTAACACAATAATTAACTAACAAAATCCTACTAAAAAAAATCAATTAACAACTAACTAAATCTAATACCCACTAACTAAAAAAATAAATCAATAATACATTTAGACTAGTTTAAAATCATTATAGTATACAGCTAAAGTTATACTAATTTAATTGACAATAGAACTTATAAATTAATATTAATTTAACATCATACTTAATTCATAACAAAACTAAACATATCATTTTTAAATTCTAGTTCAATCACAAATCAAATACCACATGCAAATAACACTAAATTAAAACTAAAATTGCAACTAAATTATATTGCGATATATATACATATAAATAAAAAAAATACTAACTAATTTAAAATTTAAACTATATTACATTTAATATTAAACTAACTTTATTTATAATTAACTTTAAAATAATACAACTATTCTAACATGATCCTTTAACTAATTTTATTAACAATTAAACAAACAAAACAAATTACATAAACTAAAGTAAAACAATGTTAATAAATTAAACTAATTATATTAACAAAATAAAATTTCACTGGGAACTAACTAATTAAAATTATTAATAAATAACAAAAAAGAAACTAAACTATACTAACATAATAACTAAACCTAACATCACTAACCTACTAACTATCTCCCATCCCTAAACTTCCATACATCCCACCCAACAACCTCTCCCTAGGTAGCGCTTCCCAAGGAGCGCTTCCCAAGCGCTATCCTTGGGACAGCGCTCTACCCAACACTGACTAGCGCAGTCCTAAGGATGGGCGGCCAAACCAAATTAATTGTTTAAAACACAAACTTTTAATACCCTCCACCATGTTGAGCGCCCATTAAAGAACGAAGATGGGATGGGACATGGGTGACATCACCCTCCCATCAACAACATTGACTTGCCAAACAGACTTACTTCAAAAAGACAACTACTTTTTTAATGCATTACAAAAGGTGACGCCCAACGAAAAAAGGTGGAGCATTTACCATATAAAGTTTTATAGGTATGAGTTAGTAAATTTAGGATATTTTTATAACTATGATATTTTTATTTACTTGATGTTTATTTTATTATTGTTTTAAATTTTAAATCTAATTTTATTATAAGCAAAAAGGATATTTTTAGAGAATCTTTTGATTCTCTGTTTCCAAAAGAATTAATTTGAATCTCCCATACAAAAGGCAGAGAGTTTTACTCTCTTGCAACATTTATTTTGAAGATTTTCCAAGTATAGATTTCAAAGCCATGTATATATATATTTTTTTTTAATGTATATATTTTTTTGAATAGCTTTAAACATTGATACAATATTTTATGTCTTATAAATACATGAATGAATTTTATCTCCTAAACATCCTGAATAGAACTATTAACTATAATCATTTTTCTATCCTTAACATAAATTTTCATATTTATCATATAAGGAAAAACGTAATAATTTGCTCAATCAAACTGAATCTACATCCATGATATAATTTTCATTTCTAACATAGAAGTAAACTTGAAATTTTCCTAGTTAAATCGACATTATTTCCATCCTATTTTGATGTGCATCCATCTAATTTAAAATTTATGATTAAATCACATGACAAGCATTTATACTCAAATACCAATTTTATTGGCAAACCTGATTCAAGGGCTCAGCCGGGAAAGAATCAGGAAGAAAACCTGGCTTTATTGCCAATCCAACAAGGTTTGAAATACCAATTTACATAGGATATCAATCCCAAATTTCAACAATATAATTGAATTTTCTTCATGACCCTCATAAAGGGATTTATAATGTTTTCTGCAACACATCTCTAGAACCATGGAGGAAACAAATATCTGATCGGGTGACAACCAAGCATAACAAAGAGACAATCAAAAAAGCATAATCATACATGGTTTACACAATAGGATTCACAATGAATCAAAACTAGGGAAAGGTGGATTCTTCCAACCAGGAGAAGTCAAGCACAACACCAAACAGATGCCCAATCGGGGCTATATACCAAGAACTTTTGTTCTTCCATTTCAACATACCATAATCATACAAGGTTTGTGCTGACAGGTAGGGGCCCATAACACCCTACCCTTTCTCCCTCTTCTCATCTTGAGAAGAGACTCTACACTGGTTGGAGTCCAACTAAACAGACCTTTCCCAAAATTGGTCACTTCTGCCCTCTCCAAGGGTGAGTAATACCAAAACACCCATGCAAGAAAAATCTCAAAATTGCAAACATAAACATGAAAGGAAATCATCCAAAAATAACATGGTTTTCAAAGCTTTCCAACATACCCACAAACATACAAACATTGAAACAACAACAAGGTAGCATAAGCATGAAACAAGAATGAAATATGAACAAGGGAGATGAGAATTCCAACCTTCACAAAGAGGTAATGGAAATGAACAAGTTTGAGTAGAGTTTCCCTTTCCTCGCTTCAACCTTCAAGAACTCCTCTCTAAATGTAGAGATTGGATAACCACCTCAACTAGTCCAAGAAGGGCCTCTAAATAAGCCTCAAACTTAGCCACGAAAGGAATCAATAACTTCTCCCTCCCACCTACAAATCTAGAAGCTCCTAACTCAAGCCCTACTATGGTTAAACACTAAGTGGAGGTGGGGTAATGAAACTCATGGTAACCATAGTCAATTTTCGCACAAAAGCAAAAAGAGACTTTTTGAGTGGTCTCAAAAGTCAACAAAAGGGGCTTAGGGGTTGGAAAAGACCCCCAACCCATACCCATACCCCTTGGGTATAATTATTCCATGTTTTAAAGCCTTAGGAATAGGTTTAGAGCCAAACAAAAGTTAGGAAATAATTAAGACCAACTAACAATTTTAACAAAATAGATTAAGCACTAATCTGGATTAAGGGTGACTAAACTCGATTAAGAACCTAAGTAGCAAACTGACACTAACTTAAACTGACTTAGGTCCATGGGTTACACAGCTAACCCTAACTAGCACGCTAAAGAGCACAACAATTCCCAAGTGTCAAGCGACACTAAAAGTACATAGTTATGAACATTAACATTCACTGAACACATAGAGATACATACATACATACATCTCACAATAAATTTGACTACGAACAACAAGGTTTTCAAAATTAGCACATAGAGATCAGTTTTGTTCCTCCGTGAGTTTTCTCGACTAAAAAATCTGCACACTCATTGCACACATCAGTAGTCCCATAAAATCACATGTACATATATATATATACGTATCAGAAATTCACATAAATTGAAACATACATCAATAAGGGTTTCTTCATCCTACTTAATTCTTAACCATTTAAAATCTCTTAATCAAAGTATCAATCCTACATTTATTGATTTCATCAACATACATATACATAAAATATTAAATGACAAACATCAGATATCTGAAAGTAATATCACATAGCATGAAATAATATCACATGTTCTAAGCATCAGATAATGTCTTGACATCTCGAGTCGTGATTATCAAAATGATAAAGTAACAACTAAGGCTACGAAGGGTTGGGGCGAGGCCTCACAATAATGTGTTTCCTCACCTCATTGTGGATATTCTTTAAATGTTCTACAAATTCTTCTACTTCAACACTACTCATCTCTTCTTTATCCAACTGCCTCAACTCAAAAGAATATCTACGATTGCTCCCATATACAATCTAGAATGGTGATTTGCCAGTAATCATGTTGATAGAATTATTATATGAAAATTTTGCCTATTGGAAAATCAAATCCCACCCCTTTGGCTTGTCTCAAACCAAACATCTTAGCAAATTTCTCAAAGTGTGATTAATAACTTTTGTCTACCCATCAGTCTATGGATGATGTGATGAAATGAACTTCAAATCTATCTTCAATTTCTTACACAATGTATGCTAGAAATACTAAAAAAAATTGGTGTCTCAATCTAAAATTATACTTTTTGGTAGACCATGTAGTCTCACCACTTCTTTGAAAACAACTCTCTCACATGAACAACATCATTAGTATTCTTGCAAGGAATGAAATATGTCATCTTTGAAAACTTGTTAACCACAAAAAAATAAGAATCATGCCCTTTCCAAGTCCTTCATAATCCAAGAACAAAATCCATGGTGACATCCTCCCACAACTTCTCTAGTACATGTAATCGCTGATATAACCATGTATTCTGCTTCACTCCTTTCCCCATATGACATACTCTACAACTTTGTACAAAATTCTTTGCATCTTGCTGTAGTTCTAGCCAATAATAATTCTCAACAACCAAAGAAATGGTCTTATCTCTCCCAGAGTGTCCAGGAAATCCTCCATTATGCTTCTCCTTGACGAGATTCTCTCTCATCGAACTTCGAGGAATGCACAACTAGCTTCCTTTGAAAAAAAAATACCATCTTGGATTATGAAATCCAACCACTTCATCCTATCAAGTGTAATAGGCTCTGTACAAGCCTTCCATGCTTCACCAAAACTAGGATCCTTTGGATACAAATTCTTGAGTTGCTTGAACCCAACCACCTCAATCTGTATCTCTATTAGAAAAATTTGTCTTCTATTAAGAGAATCTACAACTCTGTTAGACTTCTCACTTATGTTTCAAAATAAATGTAGAACTCTTCAAAAAATCAACCCACTTCAAATGTCTTTGGGTCAATTTGTCTTGATTATTCAAATATTTCAAAGCTTGATAATTGGTTAAATAAACAAACTTCTTAGGAAGAAGATAGCGTCTCCACCTCTTCAATGCCCGAACTATATCATAAAATTCCTGATTTTAAACATAATATTTTAGTTTGGCATCATTCAACTTCTCAATGAAATAAGTAGCAGGTCTACATTCTTGGCTCAAAACAATTCCTAATGCAGTACCACTAGCATCACAGTATACTTGAAATGCCTTGTTAAAATTTGGAAGTGCTAAAACAAGTTGTTGTGTAACTTTTTGTTTCAATAGATTAAAGTTCTTATCTTCTCGTACAATCCACTTAAATTCTTTCCTATCCCCTCTCATTGTTTGAGTCAAGGGCCCACAAATACTACTAGAACCTCTTATGAACTTTCTATAAAATCTATCTAGTCGATGAAAAGATCTTACCTCCATAGCACTCTTTGGAGTAGGCCATTCAAGGATAGCCTTTACTTTCTTTGGGTCCATTTTTAGACTTTTTGTTTCAACTATGAATCTTAGGTACACCAACTCTTTCTTTACAAAAATGCACTTCTTTAGGTTTACCAACAACTTTTCTTCCCTTAACTTATCAAACACCTTTCAGATATGCATCAAATTATCCTCCAATGTCTTACTAAAGATCAAAATATCATCTTGATAAAAAATGACAAAATTACATATAAAATTCTTCAGTTTTTCATTCATGAACCACATGAAAGTGCTTAGTGCATTAGTTAGCCAAAAAGGCATGACTAAACATTCATACAATCCTTCTCTTGTCTTGAAGGAAATCTTCCACTCATCACCTTCTCTAATGTGAATCTGAGGGTATCCACTCTTCAAATTAATCTTCACGAAATACTCAGTGCTACTAAAATAGTCCATAATATCATCCATCCTTGGCAATGGAAATCTATATTAGATTGTGATCTTGTTGATAATGCAAGAATTTGTGTACATCCTCCATTATTTATTCTTCATTTGTGCTAATACTATTGGTACAACACATGGACTCAAACTCTCCCAAACCAATCACTTTTGCAAAAACTCATGAACTTGTTTGTTCAACTCTTCACTTTATGTTGGTTTTATTATGTGTGCTGCCTTGCTTGGAAAATTGGCTCCTAGAATCAAATCCATCTAGTGACTAATCTTCCTCACTAGGGGTAATCCATCAGGCACATTATTTGACACAATATTAGGAAACTCTCCCAACAAATATGCAACTTATGCAGGTACCTCCTCTACTTCCTTACTATTTTCTGGGATTACATCAAAACACGTATGCTCACACTTCATAACTTGGATAAACTCATTTCCATCAATAAAACATATTCTAGTAGCACTACATACCTTTTCTTCTTTCTCCTTCAATGGCTTCAACTTATGTCTCACTCCATCCTTTTTTGAAGTGTAGGTATTTTCTCACCCATCATGTACAACATGTTTTTCAAACTACCATGGTCTGCCCAACAACATATGGCATATGTTCATCGACATGACATCACAAAGCACCTCATCCTAGTAGCTTCTAATCTTGAACTTCATTAAGCATTGCTCATTGACTATGACCTTGTGGTCATCTTGCACCCAAGAAATACAGTATGGATGTGGGTGTTTCTCTCTCTTTAGCTTTACCTTTGTGACCATCATTTCTAATACTAGACTATTAGTACTTCCACCATTAATGATTACATCACAACACTTATCTTCACATCTCTGCCTTGTGCAAAAAAAGATCCTTCTTTGATCAGGTTCATTCTCACCACTCAACAAGACTCTTTTTTTAACTATGACTTCTCCTCTTTCAACATTTTTAGAATGTGATGATCTATCTTCATCAATATGTGCAACTCTAGCCCGACCTCCTACTCTTTGATATTTCCTTCCTTGGAACTGGGAACATTCAAATGCTTTATGCCCTTCTTCTCTGTAGTGAAAACACTTCCCACGAAAGCATCCTCTTCTAGATCCTTTTCATTTACCTCTTCCTCTTTGATCACTATTGTTTTGATCATGGAAATGAGTGGAATTATTTTTACTTTGGAATGGTATCCAAGAATTCCAATGAAAGCATAAATTAGAAAAAAGGATAATTTGGAACCCGAAGTACCAAGTGAAAACTGTAATCACCTAAAAATGCTCATCTAGACTAATCTAGACTATTAGCCCCCTTTTCAACATTTTGGCTAAATTAATTTAATCGTTTATCTAGACCAAATTGCTAATAATCAATTTATTTGATTATAACCTATAGTTTGACTATGCTATCCTAAGTTCATTATTTGATTAAAAGAACATGTCCCCTTTTAATTAAATAAAAGACCTCATTCTTCTAACCCACTTAAAGTGCACACATAAAGTCCTTTTTCTATTTTGCAATTAAAAGAAAAGGCTTTGTGACTTTTGTCTTATGTGACAAGTCAACTTAAATTCTATTGGTTGACTTGTGTGTGCACATGGATCACTCTTCTTTTCAAATTCCACCGTTGATCATCCACCATCTTCATCTTGATCTCTACCATCCATACATCTTTAAAAGGGAGAGAGCTTTCCCCCTCAAGATCCATCTTTTGAACATTGTTATGCTGTAGGTTTTCTAACAGGTTTCTTTGGAGCTTTGTGGAGAACTTCTATTTCTTGTCTACATTCTCTCATCCATGGCATCATGGCATTCTATCTTAGCTTAGCTTTCATTTTTACATGTAGCTTAATCTCACATAGCTTAATAATGGTATTGTAACACTCTCATCCATGCTTAGAATAGCTGCACTTTTCATATTCATTATAGTTTAATCTTTAGTTGCATTGCATTCTTGAGGAACTCCTTGGGACATTTTCATTCTTGCATCTTGTCTTTGGAACCTCTCATTGCATCGTATACTAGCAAGAAGAGTATCTCTAAGGCTCATCTGAGAGCTTTCTTATTCTTGAAATATACTCTCTTGCACTCCATGGATAGGGAGCTCTAAGCCAGCATCCAAGCATTCCAACTCATGGAATCTTTTGGATAGAATGGTTTAGAGTGTGACACTTTCGAGTGTACATTTTTGGCGCCCACCGTGGGGCTTGAATCAAGTTTTTAGCTCCATTTGCTTTTATTGTTCATCTCTAGTTTTTTACAGCATCATATTAAATCTAATCAAATGCTTTTGTAAAATTATCACTTTGGTTTTAAGGCCAACCCATGAGTAGATTGGTTTGAAGGCCAAAAACTTAGTTGGTTTAAAGATTTGATCATATCTTTTAAACCGCTTAGAGTTTGGTTCTAAATTTTTTTTGCAAGTTAGGTATGTGCTCAAAATATCTCAGTCAAATTTTTAGAGTATTGTGACGTGATTTTCAGGAGTTATGAGTTTTTCTTTGTTTTTCATAAAAAGCCGTTTCTGATCACAAATCAGTGCATTTCTTGAAAAAAACTTACATTTTCAAAAAAAAATTTAAATTCTAGTAGGGGTTCTTTCTTTGTGTTTTGAATTTTGAGGTCATATTAAGGATAAAAAACTCGATTTGATAAATTTGGCCTATTTTGACAAAATCAATCTCTAGGGAGCAAATGAAGAGATTTTTTTGAATTTCTTCCATTTTTGGAAATATCTTTGATTTTTAATAGAGGTCTCTTCTTTTCATTTTTATTTTTGGATATGAAATAATAGCAAAAAAGTCTAATCTTGTTGACTAGGTCAAAATCAAAGAGTAAAAATGAGAGCATTTGTGATTAACTTGCACTTTCTTTGCATGCACTTGGTTGGAAGATAAATTGAATTTTTGAGTCAAATAACCACTTTTTATTGTAGTATTTTATGTTATTTTACACTAACTTATGGTACTAACAAGTTGTGATTGCAGGTTGCCATCTTTATGAAAAAATTTGAAACATTGCATAAAAAGAACGCATGTCAAAGCTTCAAATGCGCAAGGACTACTAACCATTGTTTGCAGGGCTGCCCAAAGCATAAAAACTCAAACTTTCTTACTTTTTTTTTTCAATTTGCGGCATTGACTAATTGTTCATTTTTCATAGGCACATAAAACTTGTGATTGGAGTCTTTTGGTAATAGGAGAATATGCTCTTCACCCTTGTGGTGAATCAGAAATCTTGACTTTCCATTTGGTTTCAAAAGCAAGGGGTAACTGAATCTTCTTGGCGTGTTTGGGAGAAAATGATTAGAATAGGAGAGTATGCTCTTCACCCTTGCGGTGAACCAGAAATCTTAACTTCCAAAAGTTAATCCACTTTGTGTAGTTAGAATCCTTTAGAGGGCCTGCTCTCGGACAACCTGAGAGGAATGACCCAAGTGGGGACAAGCTGATTACCTTGCTCTTCCAACCCACTATAAACTCAAAGCTACCAAGGACACAAAACTTTGGTAGACGTAGTGTTTATCTTTGCCTAGTGTGATTGCTTATGGGATTTCGACCATAGGGAGATCACTAGGCAAGAATGCTTAAGGTACTCTTGTGAAGCAAGATCAGTTACTCATCACAAAGTGAGGTGTCCCGTAATTGGGAGCAAGAGGAACACTATGAACGAAAGCCCTATCTAAACATCCTAAGTTAGTACCTACCTTTTTTAGCTACTCAACTTCTTGGTGCAAGGATCGATCCTAGTGGACTACCCAGATCACCCCAAGATTTTACACTCACCATATGTGTTCCCTTGGTTGTGCTTATGACACTTCCATGAAAAAGCCAATATCTCTTGTGGGAAACCACTTGCTGTGAGGTGAAGGAGCATCAAGTGTGGGCCAAGTTGTTGAGTAATGAACCATGTCCTTTAGGTAGATATTGCTTGATGTGTTCTCAAATTTGGTATACTAGTGAAAATCTTTTGAACATACACATGATGATAGTTATACGGCTTTCTTTTAAGACCTCACATATTCTTGTATCATGCAAGGTTGCTTTGTCCCTTGCTTGATTGTTTGAAGATTACTCCATGTGTCACTATCTTGCTTGGAAAGAAATTGCTTTTGAATATCAAACTTGCTATGCTATCAACTATTGTCAAACTTTGTCAACCAAGTCAAAATGTCAACTGCAAACATTTTCTTGTGTTGCTTGCTAAGGAGAGTCTCATCGTTTGACTTTGATTTGCTATATCTTTAGTTCTTAAATATGCTTAAAGTGACTCTCTGGTCTTGGTGCTCTTGGTCTTTCTATCTTCATGGTCTATGCATGCTTGCTAGTTATCCTTTTGCTAAAATGGTTACCTTGATTTATTGACTACACTCTTGGGTTGGAAAAGTTGTTCACTTGTCACCCCACTTGCTCTATCTATTTGGCTATTTGGGCATCTTGCCTAGCTATTGACTTGAGTCATTCATGTCATAAGTTTCTTGGACATATTGTTTTACAAGTCACTTTAATCTCTCTCTACTATCTTGGCAAGTGAACACTCTACCTCCTATAGTTTCAACATCAAGTTATCTTCTAGACTATTTTATGCTTGGCTTTGCATCTAAAACTATGGAATTAAAAGCTTGTGCTACCAAACCTAAACCAAATCTAAATGATCATGATATCCTCCATGTCACTAAAGAGTTTCAAGATCTATATGCACAATATAAAGAACTAGAAGAGACAAATGATCTTTCTTACCTTCATCTCTCTAAGCGCATGATAGAAATGAAGTCCAAACTTGAGAAAAGGTTAGAAGAGAAGATTGCATCATTACATGAATCTTCTTTAAGGTTTTTACATGAATGTGAGTCACCTTCTTTGAGGTCATCCTCTTCTTCTAGGTCTACATGCTCTACTTCAAGACATCAAATGTCTTCATCTTCTAGATCTAAAGGCCTCTTTAGAGAACAAGCAAGTGATACCTCCTTTGAGCCTATGCTAAAATTTCATGATGGACCTATCTTTGACCAAGATAATGATGAAGAAATGGATTCATACCATTCACTTGAGAAACAACAAAAGGACTCTAGACATACTTCTAATAGAACTTTTGCTCCCTTGGGAGATTCTTATGATGACACTTTGCAAAAACTTCTTGGTAATAAGATCATCATGTTACCTAAGTCTAGCTCATATGGAAACCCATTCTTGGATATCTATTGTGCTTATCATCAACATAATGAGCATAGTACTTCAGATTGCATTGAGCTAAAACATAAAATCCAAGATCTTATTGATAATGGAATTATTGATACCTTTAATGATTCATGTGATGAGGATACTTTTCTTGAGAAAGATCATATTAATGAACCTATGTTAGTGATGGTTTCCTTGATAGCTCCACTTCTTCCAACACTCATGCATCTCCCAACACTTCAAAGCTTTCCAACATGCCTCCATCAAATAAAGAACCTAATTCTTTCCACATAGACTATGTGTATCCTCAAGGGCTACCTCTAAAAGAAACTCAAGCTAACCTTCACTTGGCTACAAACCTTTTCCATGCTACTAATCCTAAACATCCTCAACCTTCATGCACTACTATGCCTAATCCAAGCACTACTCCATTCACTCTTCATTCTCCCTTGTCCTTAGAAGTGGCTCCATGTCAAGAGGACTCTCAAAAAGAAAAAGCTATAAATTTCAAGAAAGATCAAGATCAAGCACCCTTTCATCTCTTTCAAGATTTTTCCCCTCCATATCCTATAACTTGTCCACCTCCTAAGTATGATGAAGATGCCACTTCCATTATCTCCCTTGAGCTTACTGAAAATTATGAGAAAAGTTCTCTTCATATGCTATCCAAGGCTACTTGTCAAGATCAAAGCATCCCCTCATGTTCTACTTCTCCATATCCACTTCAAAATTGTGCTCAAGCTTTAAGTGCTTCTATTAAAAATGTTGTTCCTATCAAAGGTACTCATGAGTCTATTGATGGCTTTGACAATGTTGCTCACTATAAAGATGTTGATATCCCTTTTCACTATCCATTTGCATCTCCTAAGTCTATCCTTGGTCCTTATCCATCAAAGCTAAAGCCTTCAAACCTTCCATCCATATTGGGGCCTTATGTTCCTCCATCTCCTATATTCACTCCTAGCTCATTCCCTAGCTCTCGTATAATACCTCAAGATCAACAAAGACAATCATCCTTGATGAATTTTCACCCATCTATACATCTAAACCAGTCATATCATCCTTATTCATCCACAAATCCCAAGTCCTTTGGAAGTGAGAATAAACATAAGAATCCATTGAAAAAGAAATATCACTATGTCCCATCTAATCGACATGTGAATGCTAAGAAGGAAAATGCACAAAAGAGACTACAAAGGTCCACTATTAAGATAGCTAAATCAAAGGAAATGTGGGTTCCTAAATCCATCATTGAAGAAATGCACTCTCAAGCACCCAAAGAACGAGGAAAATCTAAAGCTATGTGGATTCCCAAGTCTCTTTTGAAAGACTTGAATATTGAAAATACTTCAAAGTTGACATTCAAGCTTCCAAAGGCTTCCATTCCATCTTCTTCCAAAAATCTTCCTAAAAATATTCTAAAGCCTTCCACTCGACTTTTTCCCAAATCTCTTCTACCAGCTCATACATCTAAATCTCAAGCTATTTCATCCATGATTCCTCCATCATTCCAATACCCTTTGAGGTGTGTGTCAATGTTGATCTTGTACAATATTTCAACTACCCTCATGAAATCCTCTAAAGCTTACACTAACTTTCTATACATGAACTCTTATCCTCCATATACTCTTCCTACTACCATTTCTCTTTCATCACCCTATCAACATCTTTGAGCATACATTTCTATGGTCTTGTCTTATCATGGCTTATCTTTCCTATAAGAGCACTATCTAAATTGACAAAGCTTGAGATCTTTCTAAAAATTCAAGAAAAAGAAAAAGAAAAAATGAAAATGTGCCTTGGTGAAAACTACTTCTTGTGGCACCTTGGTAGCAAAAGTAAAGAGAAATAAATTTATCCTATGGTGAAAACTACTTCTTGTGGCACCTTGGATAAGTACCATGATGAAAACTTGGCAAACAAGCATCATGCGTAATTCTTTCACCATCCATCTATCCCCTCTTCTCTCTTTGATCTTGAAAATGTTGAGCTATCTTTGCATATTGGCTATCTTATCCATGAGATTCTCTATTTGTGCTTTCTCATTCCCTCATAGCCTCCATCTTGAGCTTTATTTTTATTGCTCTATCCCATCGCTATCATATCTAGTTGACCCCTTGGTCTTGATCATAATAAATGAAAAATGGTTCCTAGGTCTCTTGACATGTCTACTCTTTTGGACTGCACACTTCATGCTATCTCACTTGTTGGCTTCATTGCTTATCCTACATGCTATATTTCTCATTACTTCCATTGCTTATCCAAAACATGCTTCATATGACCATTTCACCTCTTTCCCTAGCTTGGGTACTCTTGAGGACTCAGTTCTTGAGGATCACTTTCACTTGCTTCACATTCCTTTCTTATGCATCTTTGCTTATCCATTGGCTTGTTTCCCCATCATGTCCTATACCTTGCTAGACATTGGGAGAAAATGATGTGATCTTGCTTGAGAACTAGTGATCTCTAAAACCTTCTAAAAAAATTCAAAAAATCATATACGATGCTGAAAAAACCCTAAAAATTAGAAAATGTCCTGAAAAAATGATCATCTTAGTGAATACCTAGTAATAGACACTTTGATGTATCACCAAAACAATATTCAAAAATACAAAAATACAAAAAATTGAAAAAAGTCCTGAAAAAATCTGTCAAGTGGTGAAAACCTGGAAATAGGCACTACTTGAGACCCTTGCACCTCTGTCTATCAGTCTCAATCACCTATTTTGCTACACATTTCTTGGCTTGGAATTGTTTCTTGTCTTTTTCTCGGGGGCATAACTACTTAGCCTTTTTGAGGTATTCTTGTGCATTTGGGTTTCTTTGACAACTCACAAAATAGTGTTTCTTAACACTTCCCCCACCTTGACATCAAGTGTTTTTCAACACTTTTCAGATAGTTTACCTATGGTCTCCGATGTTGCAATATTTCTCACTATCAGAATCAAGTCTGGAAGAAATGGCCAAGTGACTTACACACACGCACTTTAACACTTAAACGACTGAGCTATGCTGACATTTATCTACTTTGTCTGCTGTCTATGATGATTTTTTTGCCATGTGTTCCCTCCCTAATAGTCTTTTGAGGATGTCATTGACTAGAAGACTCGGGGCATGGGGCATGTCTTCTTAATTTTTGCTTGTGGGTATACTTTGTTTGTCTATAGTGTTGTAAGCATTTATGCTAGTCCTATTCAAATTGTTGACTTACAAATGTATCATCCTTGACTGTTTTGCAAGACCGCACTCAGGGTTTATCTTGGCGCTTATGCCTTGATACAGGTGTAATCTTGCTAAATTAAACTTAGGGAATCTAATCATGTAGTTATCTTGACTTACATGTCTCTGATGCTTAGATTGGATTTCCACATACCTATCTAATATTGATCATATTCATATCCTCATAGTTATACTAGTGATGGTTGTATGATCTCATGATGTCCCTAATAAATGCTCAATGATGAAATTAAGAGTCTAAATGTTATGCACTTCTTGCTGGTAAACCACTTTGCATATTAGCTTGCATTTTAGGTTCATTTTCTAGCTTAGTCTTGCATTCTTGCATATGGGGAGAGCTCTCTCTTCATCTTTTCATAGACATATCAACTAACTCCTTTCATATATTTCTTTACTTTTTTCTTGTTCATGTCTTCTCACCTTCTTAATATTTCGCTTCATCTCTTTTATATCTTATCATCACATTATATAAATTTTTGACCTCTTAAATAATTTCAACGTCCTAGGTTCATTTTCGGGATCGAAATCCAAATTCGAGTTCATCTTGATGGTCAAAATTGTCTTTTAAAATTGTATTTTCTTCTAAGCAGTTAGCTGACATTTTGAGGTCTAATCTCTGAATCATCACTAGGGCATCTTCATTTCTTCATTTCTTCATTTCTTCATCATTTCCATACTTCATATCTACTTCAATTCACCGTTTCATGTCTAAAATCACCTTTCTACTCATTTTGACCTAATTTTTATGCTATATCCTTTAAGGTCCACTCTAGTCAAATTGGAGCATTTTATCAGTTTCTTATAGTCATTCTTGGGTTCTAATCATCTATCTGTCATCTTGGACATTGCTATATTCTAGTTTTCTCATGTCTAGCCAGTTTTTGCATCCCCTTACCTCATTTCGATTTCAATCCCGAGGGGGCAGAAATACTCTATTGCTGATTATTACAGCTATCTATTTCTTAGGAGCATTTGTTTGACCTTATCACTTGCTCTCGATCTATTCACTTTGCTAGGTGTTAGAATCCTTTTTGGATCCTAACATCATCTTCCTAATGTTCAGTACTACTACTATCAGGCTGTGCATTCAGGACTTGCTATCTATTTCTACATTTCGTTCTTCAAAATCAGATATCTATATCTATCACCGCCTACTTGACTTTCTATTTTCTTTGACATAATGTGTTGCCAGATCAATCACGCATTAGTTAAAGAGGGGCAAATGTAATCACCTAAAAATGGTCATCTAGACTATTAGCTCCCTTTTCAACATTTTGGCTAAATTAATTTAATCATTTACCTAGACCAAATTGCTAATAATCAATTTATTTGATTATAACCTATAGTTTGACTATGCTATCCTAAGTTCATTATTTGATTAAAAGAACATGTCCCCTTTTAATTAAATAAAAGACCCCATTCTTCTAACCCACTTAAAGTGCACACATAAAGTCCTTTTTCTCTTTTGCAATTAAAAGAAAAGGCTTTGTGACTTTTGTCTTATGTGACAAGTCAACTTAAATTCTATTGGTTGACTTGTGTGTGCACATGGATCACTCCTATTTTCAAATTCCACCGTTGATCATCCACCATCTTCATCTTGATCTCTACCGTCCATACATCTTTAAAAGGGAGAGAGCTTTCCCCCTCAAGATCCAGCTTTTGAACATTGTTATGCTGCAGGTTTTCTAACAGATTTCTTTGGAGCTTTGTGGAGAACTTCTATTTCTTGTCTACATTCTCTCATCCATGGCATCATGGCATTCTAGCTTAGCTTAGCTTTCATTTTTACATGTAGCTTAATCTCACATAGCTTAATAATGGTATTGTAACACTCTCATCCATGCTTAGAATAGCTGCACTTTTCATATTCATTATAGTTTAATCTTTAGTTGCATTGCATTCTTGAGGAACTCCTTGGGACATTTTCATTCTTACATCTTGTCTTTGGAACCTCCCATTGCATCGTATACTAGCAAGAAGAGTATCTCTAAGGCTCATCTGAGAGCTTTCTTATTCTTGAAATATACTCTCTTGCACTCCATGGATAGGGAGCTCTAAGCCAGCATCCAAGCATTCCAACTCATGGAATCATTTGGATAGAATGGTTTAGAGTGTGACACTTTCGAGTGTACAAAAACATCTAGATAGTTGCACTATAATAATAGACCATCTCTATACATGAGTCCCTAACACTAGTGAAGGTAGCTACACCTCCCAACCACGTGAAACTTGTATGTCCATTCTTGTCATGCTGATGAAGATAATGATCCAACCATAAACACACATAAAGAAAACATACATGGCTAACACTCATGCTAGACTTAAAATATGAGTGAAACCAAGATCATTCAACAATACAAGTACAACAGGTCCTAGTCAAACTCTCTATGGGTAACTATGTAGGGACTCTGGTGGAGAGTTGGTGAACATGCTAACAAATTGTTCCCCTTAGCACTCCCTCATGAAACTGACATGATGTGTCCCAAGCTAAACTATAAGGACTATGAATCATTGACCATTCCCCTTAGCACAACCCTTGGGAGGCCGAATTTGCATTTCTTATCTTATTTAATTTTATATCAATTAATTAGGTTATCACTTATTAGAAACTCCTTAATTCCAACTTGGACTAGGACACCATAATTGTGAGAGAAGCCCATCCACTAACCTTACCTTACATACCCATACTCATCACATCATGAGTGCCTATAGGCAATGCATATTCCAAACCCAACCCCAAATGAACATATCTCCATTGAAATAGAAATGGGAGATTAGGCCTTGCAAGTCACCTAACAAATGCATGTGCATGTGCTCGTGTATGGCACACCGTCATCATGAAGATCATAACACAAGGGCTAGATGAGAACACAATGAAAAATAACACTCAATTAAAATTAGATTCATGAGGATAGATTCTACATGAATCCCAAGAAACAATAAAACCATACACCATGAACTCACTCAACTAGCCTCAATCCAAGAGTATGAATTATACACGAATCCCAATGATGAAACAAGTCCAAACATCATGAACTCACTCAAGAGGCCTCAATATGGGAGATGGATTCTACACAAATCTTAGTGTCCATGAAATAATAACAAGGGTCCAAAAGAAACAATAACACTAGGTATGAAATCACTCAACCAAACACCAAGTCAGAAGTATGGATGTGACATGCATCCCATTGCAACATAAAAGTACAAAAATGGTTTGACTAACATCCTATGGATAATCCAAGTCCACAAACAACATCTTACCAAGAAAACTTGAGAAAATTGGGTAGCATGCAAATTGAGGTAAAACCGCACAACTTGAAAACTTTGAAAGTGAAACTCATTGGGTCTTAGGGCACAAAAGCAACAAAAATCCAATAAAATCTAGGTTTGGAGTCTATATGCAAAAATTACTAGCATATCAATGTAAAACCCCAAACCCTTATCCCAAAAAATAGGGAAATGCTCATACCTACCCAATTGGGTAGAGATAGCATACAAAAATGAAAGGGAATACTAGTTCTTAGCCTCGTAAAAAATAGCTACCAACAATAGAAGTAGAAAATAAAATGAAACAATAAAATGGGATAGCCCTACCTTGTAGACAAAAGGGAAAAATGAGAATTTGAACCATAAAATAAAAATCCCATAGAAGTAGCTGAAAATCATAACAATGCATGGTCTCCTCAAGCTAGATCCAACAAGATCGATCTTGTGATGATTCCACATCCATAGCTCCCACAATGAATAGAATAGTAATTTCTCATGAAGAGGATTTTGGATTTTACTCTCAAAATTTCTAATTCAAAAGTGAGAAGTGAGGAATAAAATTCATTTTTGGATACTTATTCACTATTTGAGTGAATAATCAATTAGGGAAAATCACTAGATAACTTAGTTAAATCACGAATCAACCCAAATGAAAACATGCTATTCCAAGTAAAAGGAATTCATACATGGAAAAGCTGCTAGAAATTAACAATCAAATCAATTAAAGTTTGAAAACCCAAAAATCACAGAGTCTCCTTAATAACCTTCACAACAATGTGAACCTCTAAATACATAGACGTTCATAGGTCTAGTCACATAATGCAAATGAGTCCAAATTTATGAAATCACTAGAAGGTTTAATTTAAACATTTAAATAAGATACGTCGACCATATAGGGATGACATTGGTAAATATGAATAGTTGAATCAATAACTCCATGTGCCACTGCCAGAGACATAAATCATGCACATTAAAATACATGATCAAGTGAAATTGCATATAATAACTTAACCAAAGCAATAAATGCATTAAATAGCCTAATTTAACCGTTTATTCAATTATACCAAAATAATCCATTTACATCACTCACGTTCACATAAAACATATCAAAGAAAGAATGATGTAAATCACCATAGCATTAAATCCACATCTAACATAATCATAGATATGTCCAAATAATAGATAACTAGATATCATCATAAAACATATTGTCATCTCAAAAGAAAGCATCATAATGCTAATATGATCAACTGAACAACATAGTAATCTAACATGGACAATTCACTTCTAATTATTCAAGCACTTAATAAAGGTTGTTTAATCAACATGAAAAGGCACTTAAAACACATAAGAAAACACAATCATATACATGACTAACTATTGCTATAGGAACCTAGTCCAGTGTAGCTAGATAATAATACATAGTGTAATCTCTACACACATCTTAGGATAATCACGAAACAACATCATGATACCACATTGATCCTCGTAACCACTAGCACAAGCCTTAGTAAAACCATCTAACACATCATGATCTCATAAATCAGTTATAAGCATAATCAAAGAAACTAATATAGTAACATGAATCCAATCACGTCAAGGGTGTAGACCACTCATGGTCCCAATCATGATTTCTTGTCATTGAAAGATCAAAAAGGTTGCATCCATCAGGATGACTTCTAGAAATCACATGGGAGAGGCACTACATCATCCCCCCCAAAGACTAGGCTTACTCTTGGAAGCCTACAATCCAAGAATAGAACCCAACACACCAAGTATGAAATCAAAATTGAGCAGTAGGAATGACTCGCTGACTTCTTGACAAGTCCAACCAATCACTCCAACATTCTCAAACTATCACATCCACCCCTAGATAGGTTAACCATAAGAGAATAGATGCTACACTAACAAAAGGTCTTCAAATAAGGAACTTCCTATGTGTTAGGAAAAACCTATCTAGCCATAAAGTCAATAATACAAGGTAAGGAAGTATCCACTCTACCTCATCCATAGGTGTCCAACTAAACATGCACCTACCACATAACCAAAACACAAGGTCAAAACACTATGTACTTCTAAAAAGAGTTGGAATCATGGGGAATAACCATCCTAATTTCCCAAGAATGGTATCATGCCTCATATGAGCATCCTTGAATCCACATAAACTCACCCTTTGAACAAAGTGGATGATGGTTTACTAAAAAAAGTGCACACTCCAAAGGATACTCTCCACAACTAACCACCAACTATAGGAGAAAATAGTCTCTATGGTACAAAAAGCTCAACTATGACTAGGAACTTGGGTTACATAACCTAACCAAACAAGATATCACCTTTTTTACAAGGTTGTAAAGAATTTCATCAGTGGAAAAAATCATGTAATAACTTCATACCAACTCATAAGATGGTAACATGTGTCCAAAAATACCATGTCCCTCTAGTAACATGCTAGGAAAACCACACCCAACCTATAGCTAAAATTAATCTCCAGCCTCAAGTCAACTATTAATGAGCAACTTGACTGAGACAATCCTTAAGAAGATACATGCTTAGGGAGAAAGAGATTATAGAGTATTTGGACAAAGAGGGAGTCTCTCTCAACCTTAGAACTAAAATAGCCCAAGACATGTTAGGGAAACTCACAACCCACCAACCACCAAAATACTCATTCAATACAACCTGAGCTCATGGCATAACCATGCTAGCCTACTTCCTCAAGAGAAAAAAGATATAGAGATGCACCAAATTCAACATCCAAAAGGGAGGATCTAGACTCACCAAAAGACTAAGTCACTCTAAAATGACAAGGCAACATCAACTTCAAACAAGGAACACTCCTAGTCCACCCTTCTTCTCACAAAGGTGAGACAGTGTTATAAGGAACACACAAATCCTAAAAAGTACCAATTAGATTATGAAAGCTTGTTAACTCCTCCTTTAATAATAATATGGAAGGTTAAACTTCTCCAATAGCCATAAATGTGATATGTCATGATTACATTGGCCTCTACTTGATAAAGGGTACTCAGAACATCGATCTAAACCTTTTGAAGTACAAAAGGATGCTTGTAGTTCCCTCGATGACATTCTACATTAACACACTCTTGCATGAGGTTTCTCACCAAACAAAGAAAAAAATGTAGTGCACCAAGTGAGAAAAGGCATGACCACTTGTTTCTAGTGTGAAATTTAAAAACAACACAAAAATTGCCTTCACTTTGGAGGCCATAACTTTCATGTCTGGACTCTAATTGAATCCATTTGAAAAGCATCAAAAAGATATCAACAATAAAAAAAACATGATGGAGCTTAGAGAGTCCTAAAACCTAAGATTTTGAATCACCACTCAAGATAAAACATCATAGGAAAACTTAGTCGTCTTGATTACCAAGACAACCAACAGACAAAATGTCAAAAATAATCCAACATAACACACATCCAAAATGACATAAGACATGAAATGGAAGGTAATACACACAATAGAACCATCATTACTTCTCATACATAATTCTATCAATTAATCATAACACAAGCATTAATGCACAATGAAACTGAAAGGATTTCAAAGCAATGGTTCGAGAGTCACTTTCCATACAAGTACCTATCTTTTCAAATTTATTTCCAAAATAACATTAAGTTTAGTCACCATTTAAACCATCAAATTATACTAAAAAATTTATATCTATCATAAATACGCTAGTATATTATCTATGATATTATCCCTTGTACATACTACCAAAGGTTTGAGATGAGCATGATAGAGTCACAACACACAACTGGGCATGAGTAAAAAAACCATGTAGGATAGTTAGCATGAAACATAGTCAAAAGGACCAAATGGGGGAATTGTCAACTCCAATGGTAAATCAGAAAAGATTTCATTTCAACAATAATTCAAGTGTAAAAACAACCACAAAGAGAGCGATAGAAAAAAATTGATAACTAGTCCAAGAAAGGAAAATACTGAAAACCAATGCTAGCCCAACAACACAAGGAAAGTACTTCCAGCCAATAAAATAAAGCATTAATCAAACCACATCACATGTGATGACTGGGAACAGTCACACAAGAGAGATAAATCACCATGCAATGCTAATGAATACATCATCCTAGCATTAGAGAACACACTCACACACATCAAGCAGTATACCATCAATAACGTCTTGCATACACAGACTAGAATAATTTCCTTATTTATTTTTCATGTAATGTAACATTTAGATATCCATTAATTTTAATATAATTTCCATAATTTTAATGAGCAATCTATTTAGGGACTTATGTAATTAATCCAAAGGATCTAATGCAAAACCTACTCCTTTGCAATTATTCACAATAAACATTCAATTCTTAATGAAAGGAACCATTTCATTACTATATTAACATAACATAGAATCACAAATAAGATTCATTTGTTTACTTACAAATATGAGAAAACAAGGAAATAATGCACCTTACTCCACAAGGAGAAATAAAAAGAGGCACTCAAATCCAACACATGGACACCAATTAGTGGCTCTATCTAATAGGGTCACACATGAAACCAACCAAAAAAATGCACATCAATTCCATCTACAAATCAAGGAAAGACTCACTTCCTTCTCCACACACTATTCTAGTTGCATCTATTGGATAAGCAAGTCCATCACAAGTAGATACCAAAGCAAAAAAACTTATGAGCTCTCACCATTACACTCACACTTACATAACACAACACTAATCGTATGGAAAACATATACATAGATATCCCAATGTTTGAACATGGGCTCTGATACTAGATGTAATGCCCTACTCAAAGATCCTTCAAACAAGGATTCAATACAAGCCAAGATAAAAAAAAATTAAAATTACAAGTATGAATGCACATAACAACATCATAAAAGGATAAAAAAGATTTCAATAGAAGATGTCACCAAAAATCCCAGCAACCAATGAATCTCTGAATGCCACTACCTAATTGACAAGACCAAATTGAAGAACGAAAACTAAAGATGACATTAGAACACAAAACCTATGATCTATCGAAGCATGGAACCACTAGCATTCCTAGAGGGTACTCAAAAGTCCAACTTGCATTCTCCAAAAAATAGTGGAGAGGCCCCCTATTTTTTGCATAAGAGAATTAACAACTGATGGCCTCACATGAGGAAGTACATCTTTATGTGAGAAAGTACACCGAGCCATGCGAGAAAACACAATCCCATGTGAGGAAATATTGGGTTCAGCAACCAAAAATCATTGCACTAGTGCTGAGGTTCATACGAAGAAGTGCTAAGAGCCACATTAGGAAATTCAAGGCCTTGCAAAAAACTTCCACAATCTCACATGAGGAAGTACAATCTTGCACGAGGAAACATAATAGCACACTAGAAAAATAAAGGATAAAAAGCTAGAAAAGACAATTTGTCCACACTAGGGAGTACTAGATCCAAAAATTGAGGCTTGGACACTCGAACATAAGAAATACACAAAACCACGTAATAGGGAGTAGAATAAAACTATCCATCTAATCCATAACAACATATGAAGGAATATGCAAAAAGTGACATCACAATATACAAACATAGTTCATAAACCAAACATTATAAGAAGGAAAACATAAATAATAAAGCACCAACACAACTAAAACTCTTGGGCCATTCCTCCCAACCATAATAGCATCACGAAACCTCGAAGGCCCTAGCCATCCCCCATGCATAACATTCCAAACTACCAACTAGATTATTGAAGTTGTCTTATGAGGATATCACTACTAAAGTATAATAACTCAAGAGGATGAATTTTACATGAATCCCAAGAAACAATAAAACCATACATCCTGAACTCACTCAACTACCTCAATCTGAGAGTATGGATTCTACATGAATCCCAATGATGCAACAAGACCAAATATCGTGAACTTACTCAACTAGCCTCAATCTGGGATAACAAATTCTACATGAATCCTAGTGTCCACAAAATAATAACTAGGGTCTTAAAGAAACAATAACACCAGGTATAAAATCACTCAACCAAAAACTAAGTCAGGAGTATGGATGAGGCATGCATCCTAATGCAACATGAAAGTGCAACAATGGTCTAACTGACATCCTACAAATAATCCAAGTCCACAACCAACATCATGCCAAGAAAACTTAAGAAAAATAGGCAACACACAAATTGAGGTAAAAACCCAAAACTGAAAAACTTTGAAGATAAAATCCATTGGGTCTTATGGCACAAAAGCCATAAAAATCCAGTATAATCTAGGTATGGAGTCCATATACAAACATAATAGTGCAAAACCCCAAACCCTCATCCTGAAAAATAAGGAAATGGTCATACTTGCCCAACTGGGTAGAGCTAGCATATAAAAATGGAGGGGAACACTAATTCTTAGCCTCCTAACAAATGGATATCAAAAATAGAAGTAGACAAAGAGATGAGATAATAAAATAGGAGATCCCTAACTCATAGCCAAAAGGGAAAAATGGGAATCTGAACTATAAAATAAAAGTCCTGCAGAAGTAGCCAAAAATTGCAATAATCCAAGGTCTCCCCAAGTTGGATCCAACGAGACGGATCTCACAATGATCCTACACCCATAGCTCCCACAAAAAATAGAATAGTAATTCCTCATGAAGAGGATTTTGAGTTTTACTCTCAAATATTCTAATTCAAAAGTGAGAAGTGAGGAATAAAATTCTTTTTTGGATACTTATTCACTTTTTGAGTGAATAATCAATTAGGAAAAATAACCAGGTAACTTAGTTAAACCCTAAATCAACCCAAATAAAAACAAGCTATTCCAAGTAATTAGAATTCATCTATGGTAATGGTGCCAAAAATTAAAAATAAAATCAACTAAAGCCTACAAACCCAAAAAATCATAGAATTTCCTTAACAACCTTTGTGACAATGTGAACCTCTAAATGCATAGACACGTTCACAAGTCTAGTCACATAATGCAAATGAGTCTAGATATATTATATAATTGAAAGGTTTAATTTAAACATTTAAATAAGATACATCGACCATACAAGGATGACATTGTTAAATATAAATTTAGCTGAATCACTAACTCCATCTACCATTGCTAGGGACATAAATCCTATACACTAAAATACATGATCAAGTGCAATTGCATATAATAACTTAGCCAAAGCAATAAATGCATTAAATAACCTAATTTAACCATTTATTCAATCATACTAAAATAATCCATTTACATTGCTCACATTCACATAAAGCATATCAAAGCAAGAATGAAGAAAGTTAGTATAGCATTAAATCCACATCTAAGATAATCAGAGATATGTCCAAATAACAGATAACTAGATATCATCATAAAACATAGTATCATCTCAAAAGAATGCATCATCTGTTGGATACAATTGATTAATTGTGTGTTGTCTTTTATGTTACACAAATGTCATATCAATTGATAGACAGTGCTTACCGAGCTTACCTGGTTAGTGAAGATAGTTTTTCTTGTCTATCGAGCATTCATAGGTTTACTCTAAAAAGATGATAGTGTCTACCGAGTGCACTCGAGTGTCAAGGGAATTTAGGTAGAAAAGAGTGTTAACCAAGCTCACTCAATTAAAAAAGGGAAAGTTGGATAGAGTTAGTATTCACTGAGTTCACTTAGTTGCCAAAGGATTTCTACAAGTTTGCAGTATTAACTAAGCTTCTATTGGTTCACATAGGAAATCATTCCAAATTTAGTTTCTACCGAGTAGGGTCAGTTTACGAAGGATTTTTCTTATTTTAGCATATGAAGCTTGATTACTTTATGTATTGATTCTAGCCAACTATGATGATGAATATTGCTTATTGTAATTTGAATTTGGTCTAACTTGACAATCTGGAAGGTATAAATAAAAGGTCAAGTTGAGATTTCTAGTGTGTGTGCAAGTGTGTTGATTGAATTGAAAAGAAAAGAGAGGGAGCAAACTTGAAGGATAAGTAGGTATCCTTGTGGAGCAAAAAAGTAATATTTGATTAGGAAGGATCAAGTTTAAGAAAAAAAAAGATTTGGATTCAACAATTCAGTTGCATCACAATCAAGTCATTTTATTGTTACTCTCTAACCATCGTAACAGTGATCTAAAATCTCTTAATAGAGTTGGTTTAATAGGTAGTTTTAAATCCTCTAACAAGGTGGAAATTCCATTGAATTTTTTTAAAACCTCTTTCAAGGCCACTCCTAGTAGGGTGATTAAATCCTCTAATAGGGTCACACCTAATAGTGTATTTTGTAACCTTTAACAGAGTTGGCTCCTTATAGGGCTCACTTCAAAAGAGTAAAAAATAGTAACTAGTTATGTTGGTGGTTTTTCCCAAATTGGGTTTTCACGTTAAATCCTGGTGTCTCATGCATTCATGTTATTTCTCTTATGCTTGTAAGTTAATTATTAATAATGTTTTAAAATTTGCTAAAAGTAATTCATTCTACATTTACTGAGTTACAACAATTTTTGTTTGTTTACCAAGCATCAACAACAATCAATTTCTCAGTCTAAATTTTATTGTTGACATCTAAGGGATCTTTGATTTATTTTAGTGGTAACTGATTCACCACCCCCCCCCCCCCGGGCTCATTAACTCCTTCTATATTTCCAACAATTGGTATAAGAGCTTTTGGTGCTTGTAGGAAAGGTTTCAAGGACCTAAGATAAAGATCAGGATGTCTTACAAAAGAAAGATTCCAAAGCTAAACAAAGATAACTTTTTAGCATGGAAGGGACTCATGAGACTTCATCTAGCCACCATTAGTGATTTAGGCTACAAATACCATGTTGAAAAATACAAAAATTGTACTGGTACATTATCTATTCAAGATCTTGTTGAAAAAAAGAACCATAACATCATGATGATTAATAATGCATCTACTCTTAGCTATGATGAATTTGATGTGATCAAAGACTATAAAATTGCTTTTGATGTATGGAACAAACTAAAGGATATCTATGGTGGTGATGACAATGTAAGGAGAGCCAAAGCAAAAAGCCTTAGAGGACAGTTTGATTAGATGAGAATGTTGCCAAATATGTGGAAAGAATCAAAGCTAGTGTCAGCACAATTAGAGCTTTTGGAAGAGAAATCAAGGAAGAAATTGTTGTAAGTAAAGTTCTCAGAACTTTGCTTCCCATGTATGCAATCAGAGTGTCTTTTATTCAAGAAAAGAGATGTGATTCAAATAGCAAGCTAGGCTTGGATGCCTTGGTAGGAAGATTGATAGCTTTTGAGCTAGACAACTTTGAGAATTATGTTTCAACTTCCAAAAATGTTGAGTTTGCATTTGAAGCTAAACTTTCACTCAAAGCAAAAGGAAAGAAAACAAAGGAAAATTAGTCAAAAAGTGAAGAGGAAATAGAGAAAAGTTTTGATAGTGATCTTGAAGTTGTTGAAGCATTACTTGCAAAGAAATATTCTAAAGGTAGAGGAAAGTACAAAGATAAAGTTCCTTTAATCTATTTTTCATGTGAAGAAATTGGTCATATTGCTACCAGGTGTCCAAACAGAGAAAGAAAGGATGAGAAGAAGAGCCACACGTACAAAGACAAGAATTAATAAAAAGTCATAAATCCTTCAAAGACAAAGGTAAGAAGACTTGTCTTATGCCTAAAGATTTTGATAATAGTGAAGATGAAATAGTGTACATTGTTGTAAAAGATGAATCTGATAAAGAAGAAGATAAGATGGCAGTTATCTCTCATGTTAGTAAAGTTGATACATGGATCATAGATAGTGGATGTTCACATCATTTGACTAGAGACAAAAAAAAATTTGAACACTTTGAACACTATGATGGAGGTAGTGTAAGGTTTGGAAACAATGAACCTTGTTGCATAAAAGGTCAATGTCGCATCTCATTAACCAATGACCTTATATGTGACAATGCTTATTGGGTTGAAGGACTAAAACATAACCTACTAGGTGTGGCACAACTAATCAACATTGGATTCAAGGTAAAATTCATACATGGCAAGGCAAGACTATTGGATGACAAAAGGAATTTGATTGGATCAGGAAAATAAACAAGAGGTAACCTATTTTATCTTGATCTTGGTGATTTCTCATGTTTTATTGCTCAAATGGAAGAAAGTTGGTTATCGAATAGAAGACTATGTCATGTAAACTTTGATAATATGGTCAAGATAAGAAAATTCAAAAAAGTAAGAGGTATCACTAGTTTGAAGAAACCAAATGTTGGTTTATGCAAAAATAATCAGATTAGCAAAATGGGAAAGACTAGTTTTAAGAGCAAAAACTATTAATCTAAAGATGTCTTGAAAATTGTGCATACTGACTTATGTGGACCTATTGGAGTAGAAAGTTATAGTGGAAAAAAATTCTTTATTCTTTTTTTTGATGACTACTCTAGAATGATGACTATTATGTATCTTAGAGAAAAGTCAGAAGCATTTGACAAATTCAAATGGTGTCTAGCAAGAGTAGAAAAAGAAACAGGAAAAAGATTGAAATGCTTAAGATTAGACAAAGGTGATGAATTCATCTCCAATGAATTTTTTAAAAAATTCATTGAAAGAGGAATCAAAAAGAAAGTATTAGCCCTTGGCACTCCTGAGAAAAATGGAATAGTTGAAACAAGAAATAGATCCATCATGGATTGTGTAAGGACTCTAATAATTGAAAAGAATGTTTCTATCAAATACTGGAAGGAAGCCATCAGCACTGCAGTTCATACTTTGAACCAAGTATAGATGAAGAAGGACTCATATAAAACTCCCTATGAATTATGGTATGGCTATAAACCCAATGTAAGTTACCTGAAAGTATTTGGCAATAAATGCTATATCTTGAAAGCGTCTAGAAAAGAAAAATTTTATGTGACTGGTGATGAAAGTATATTCTTAGGATATTCCTACAGAAGTAAGGCATATAAATGTTTGAATTTTTCCAGTCATAAAATCATAGAAAGTGCACATGTGAGAATTGATGAGTTTGTAGAAAATACTAAAGAAGAAAGCAAAAAGGAACCAGAAGATTACAAAAGATTTGTTTACTTCAAACCTGATGCATTTTCAAGCATATCTAACAATAAGGAGACTTCATCTCTTAAGTCTTCCATAGTTACCAAGTTGCAAAAAGTACAAACTAAGTTAAGGGACCTGAGTCACATTCTGAAGCTATCAAGTCAATACCTACCGAGTTTGAACAACTCGAGCCTAAAGTTGAAATTCAAAATGAAGATAGTGCAATTCATTCAAAAGGAAAAGAACCTATATTGGTCAAGTATGTTAGAAGGCATCATGCACCTAATCAAATTATTAGAGATAAATCAAAAGGTACTATGACAAGAATCAAATTAAAAGGTACATGTTTGCTTGTTGATTTTTAACCTAGAAGTATTAAGAATGCTCTAGAAAATGAAAGTTGGATTGAGGAAATGAACAAAGAAATAGAATAGATAGAAAAGAAAAAAACTTGGACTCTTGTTCCTAGGCCTAAAGATAAAAATGTGATTGGAACAAAATGGGTATTTAGAAATAAGTTGAATGAAGATGAAAAAGTATCAAGAAATAAAGCTAGATTAGTGTTTAAAGGCTATTCTCAAGAAGAATAAATTGATTATGGTGAGATTTTTTCCCCTGTCGAAAGATTAGAAGGTGTTAGGACCCTACTTGCATATATAGCTCATAGAGGATTCAAAGTATATCAAATGGATGTTAAATCTACATTCCTAAATAGAATTCTTGATAAAGAAGTCTACATTGAATAGCCAAAAGTTTTTGTTGATCCTGACAAAAGGGACATGGTCTATAAATTACACAAAGCACTGTATGGTCTCAAACAAGCTTCTAGAGCCTCATATGAAAGACTACATAACTAATTGATACAGATTGGATTTTAGAGAACAAATGATAATAGTAGTTTGTAAATCAAGGAAGGACCAGATAAAAAATTTGTGTTGGTAGAGATATTTGTGGATGATACTCTATTTATAGGAAATGATGACCTATGCAAAGCATTTTCAAAACAAATGAACAAAGAGTTTGAGATGTCCATTTTTGGTGAAATAAAATTCTTTATTGGATTACAGATATAGTAGAACAAAAATGGTATCTATATTACTCAATCCAAGTATATAAAAGAGATACTCAAGAAGTTTGGAATGGAAGATTCAAAACTAGTTGGTACCCCCATGTGTACTGGACTCAAGCTTACCAAAGATGATGGCTCCAAAGAAGTAGATCAAACCTTATACATATCAATGATTGGAAAATTATAATATATAGTTCACACAAGGCCTGATATTACCTTAGTAGTTGGGATAGTGGCAAGATTCTTAGCTAAACCCAGAGAAAATCACATGATGACAATCAAAAGAATCTTGAGATATCTGAAAGGTACTAAAGACTATGGTTTATGGTACAAACTTGGAGGAAACCTAGACCTAAAGGTATTTATTGATGCTAATTGGGCAAGAATCTTGATGATAGAAAAAGCACTAGTGGTGGAGCTTTCTTTCTTGGTAAAAGGTTAGTATCTTAGACAAGAAACAAGCAAAACTACACATCCCAATCCATACAAGAAGTAGAGTATGTGGTAGTAGTAGTAAATTGTTCTAGCATTGTTTGGTTCAAACAATTGCTGGAAGGAATGAAGATTGAAATCAAAGAGCCAATAGTCATGTATTGTGATAATACTAGCACAATTAACATATCAAAGAACCCAGTGATGCATTCCAAAACAAAGCACATTGCTTTAAAATATCACTTTGTTAGATAACTTGTATAGGACAAAGAAATCAGATTAGAATATGTCCATACAAAAGAACAAATTGCAGACATATTCACGAAGCCATTACCTAAGGATGCATTCTTGTATCTAAGAAGTAAGCTAGGGGTCATTCCCTAATCTAAAGATCACTAAATAAAGTTTAGTGATGCATCAACAAAAACCAAGTTAAAGATTAATTAGTTGATGCAACATAATCAAGAGAATAGTGCATATGAATTAGCACTCAATGTACATTGTTACAAATTTGGCATGTGTTGTCTTTGGCACGTGTTGTCAAAGAGGGAGAAGTTTACTATCATATCTTTATCTTTTTAAAATTTTGTAAAGGGAGAAGTTTGAAAAGAAGTTATGCAGTTCCTTCGCAAAGGGAGAATATAGTATAAAGAAGAAGTTCTTGTGTAAAATCAAAGAGGGAGAAACTTTCTATCAAAGGGAGTCTTATTATCAAATTTTGTGTTGCCATCAATGCCAAAGAGGGAGATTGTTGGATGCAATTGATTAATTATGTGTTGTCTTTGATGTTACACAAATGTCATATCAATCGATAGACAATGCTTTTTGAGCTCACTTGGTCAATGAAGATAGCTTTCCTTGTCTACCAAACATTCACAGGTTTACTCTAAATAGATGACAGTGTCTACTGAGCTAACTCAGGCATCAAAGGAATTTAGGCATAAAAGAGTGTTAATCAAGTTCACTCAGTTAATGAAGGGAAATTTGGACAGAGTTAGTATTCACCAAGTTCACTCAGTTGCCAAAAGATTTTTGCAATTTTGTAGTGTTAACCAAGCTTCTATTGGTTAACATAGGAAATCATTCCAAAGTTAGTTTCTATCGAGCAGGGTTGGCTTATGAAGGATTTTTATTATTTTGGCATATGAAGCTTAATTACTTTATGTAATGATTCTAGCCAACTATGATGATGAATATTGGTTATTGTAATTTGAATTTGGGTTGACTTGACAATCTGGAAGGTATAAATAAAAGGTCAAGTTGAGATTTCTAGTGTGTGTGCAAGTATGTTGATTGAATTGAAAAGAAAAGAGAGGGAGAAAACTTGAAGGATAAGCAGGTATCCTTGTGGAGTAGAAAAGTAATATTTGATTAG
This sequence comes from Cupressus sempervirens, assembly GCA_028749045.1. Taxonomy (NCBI): domain Eukaryota; kingdom Viridiplantae; phylum Streptophyta; class Pinopsida; order Cupressales; family Cupressaceae; genus Cupressus; species Cupressus sempervirens. The sequence goes on from CM053789.1 coordinate 614,167,866, forward strand.
GAAGGATTAATTTTAAGTATAAAAGAGATCTAGATTCAACAATTCAGATGCATCACAATCAGGTCATTTCATTGTTACTCTTTAACCATTGTAGTAGTGATCTAAAATCTCTTAACAGAGTTGGTTTAATAGCCAATTGTAAATCCTCTAAAAAGATGGAAATTTCATTGAATTATTTTAAGACCTCTTGCAAGGCCACTCCTAGCAGGGTGATTAAATCCTCTAATAGGGTCACACATAACAGTGTGTTTTGTAACCTTTAACAAGGTTCACTCCTAACATAGCTCACTTCAGAAGAGTGAAAAATAGTAACTAGTTACATTGGTGGTTTTTTTGAAATTGGATTTCCATGTTAAATCCTAGTGTCTCATGTGTTCATGTTATTTCTCTTATTCTTGCAGGTTAATTACTGATAATGTTTTAAGATCTACTAAAAGTAATTCACTCTACATTTACTGAGTTGCAATAATTTTTGTTTGTTTATTGAGTATGAGCAGCAATCATTTTTCTCAGTCAAAATTTTATTGTTGACATCTAAGGGATCTGGGATTTATTTTAGTGGTAACTGTAGACACCTAGAAACCTTTAAAAAATAAAGTATTTTTATTTTTTGAAAATTTTTTGATGACATCATCATTTATTAATTATTTATTTATTTAATTAATTAATTAATTTTTATGTCATTAAATCCCTTTATCTTAATTAAAAATATTTAATTAAGGAATCCCTCCCAAAAATGTTTAAATCTTATTTAAACATTATTTTCTTATTTATTAATTATTTAATTAATAAATTGACCAAAAAATCCAAAATAAATAAAAAAATTATTTTTTGCCCAAAACTTGGCCAATTTCCTTAAGACCACTAACCTCTTCCAAAATCTTCTAATCCTTCTTTAATTTTCATTAAAGGCTAATCCCATCATTTCTTACCCCTAATCCCAACTCAAAATATTTAATTAAGATTAAATATTAATCCTCATGTTTATTTAAAAAGTTTTAATAAATATCTCCTCAACCCAAACCCTTGAAATAAATAAAACTTTATTTATTTCCTAAAAATCTAATTTATCCTCATCCTAAGAAGTTCTAGACTCTTCTAGAAAGTCTTCATCCTCATCCTAGGAAGTTCTAGACTATTCTAGAAAGTCTTTATCCTCATCCAAAGTCTAGACTCTTCTAGAAGATGTCTTTAAACCTAATCCTAATCCCCTCCTAACCTTGTCACATTCCCTAAACATGGGTTAAGACTTACTAACCCAAGCCAAAGTTAACAAATATCTCCTCCTTCACCCACCCTCATTAAATGCCATCCACTTGCCTATCCCTAAGCTAATCCTAAACCATCCTAATCCATTCTCTAATCATTTGCACAATCCTAAGCAAGCTTAAAACCCTCCTAATCAAGCCCAAGTCGAAATTGCTCTCATCTCCCTCAAAATATATCAACCATAAAATTTTATGAAGCCCACTAGGCCATAAATGACTCTTCCAAGCCCTTTTATTGCTCGTACAAGCCATTATGAGGGTCTTTATGAAGATTTTATCCCTTGATCCTCCTTTGTTGACTCATCCTTCCCCTTTCCTCCATCCTCTCACCCTATGACATGTGTCACCCCCTGATTGGCTGTAAGGAAGCACAATCCATGTGCTCTCCTCTCATGCAATCTGAGCCTTCCATAAGCTTTTTCCCATCCTTGCATCCTAGCCCTTGATCCCTCAAGCCCTTTGCCTATTTAAGGAATCATCTCCCAAGTCATTTCAATACAATCCATGAAGTAAAGTCATAATGCCATTTTAAGAAGCCATTTTACATCAAAACCATACACTCACACCCAAATTCCAACTCCATTTGAAGCCCTTTTTGAAGCATAAAGCTTGAGTATACATCCTATCTATTTAGACAAAGCTACTCAACAAGAGAGCTTCTCATTGAGAGAGCCCATTAATGGCTCATATTCTCAATTGAGAGCTCATCTTAGTCTATCTTGAATTTTATGATTTTGGTTTAGTTTGTAGAAGCTTTATTTAAATTTGGTTTCTATTAGCATACTAACATTCCTCGTATACATTTTGGCACACCCGGTGGGACCCCGCATGGGTCATCTTCATTAGCTTTTTTAGTCAAGTTTTGTATGTCACTTGCTAATTTTGGCTAATTTTTCTTGTTTTTGTGATTGGTAGGATTGTATAAATTGGTTTTGTGGGTCCACATGAACATGAAGAAGACAAAGGAACTCATAGTCTATCTCATTGTATTTTCAGATTTTTCAAGCTTATAGGTGGACAAAGCACTTGGAATTCTTCTTCCTCTTCTTGTCTATATTCTTCTTATTCCATCTACTTCTTCTTCTTCTTCTTGTGGGAGATCTTGGCCATTTTTTTTTAGGAAGCAAAATCATACACACTTCTTTTTAGTGCTTAAAATGAACCCCCAAATCATACTTAAATCCATTAAAAAATTAAAAATTTGCAAAAAAAAAAAAAATATTTTAACAAGTGAAACTAAACCAATCCAGTCATTTGCATCCTTGCAACATCAAGGTTTTAAATGCATTCATGCCAAGTTAGGAACACTTCATTTTTGGGAATTTAAAAAGAACTTCAAATTTCCATTTCAAAAGGTTCAAAATCAACATTAAATGTACACTAAAATCTAAATCAAATTCAAAGCATCAATCAAGGATAAAATGAACCTCATTTGCAAATATTTTAAAGTTCTTTTAAAAATCTCATGAAAACTAAGAGTCCTAAATGGTTGCCAAAAATTGTCCTAAAAGCTTTGTTATTTGTTCCAAACAAATGTCTTGTTGCAAAATCTTGAATGTTTCTTAGGTTTTTCATGCATCAAAATAACCTAGGAATATCATTTTTGGGCTTAAAACATGCAAACTAGAACACAAAATCTTGAATGAAAACCAAAGTCCAAAGAGTCATTTTCTTTTTTGAGTCCAAAACAATCTTGAATGATCTAAGGTTAAAACAAAACACTTCAAAGTTCTTAAAACAACACACAAAATCTCAATCTTGAATGCTCAAAGGAAAAAACTTGAATGTTTAATCACTTGTCTTTGAATGCATGTTGCTGAAATCACTCTTGAGTGCTATGGATTAAAATCAAGTTTGTTTTTTTTATGAATGCATGATTAAAACAACAAATCCAATCTTGAATGTCATAGATAAAATAATCATATTTTGGAGCATAAAAGGAATCTACATTTTTGTAATCTTTTAAGTTATAAAAACAAATAAAAATGCTTTGAGTGAGTTTGTCGTTGGACTCACCCTCTTTAATCACCCATCAATTTAACCATTGGTTGCAATCTCAGTGCCATCTGTGGGGATGGGTCCACCTAAGAGGGTGTTAAGTGCTCCACGCAAATCAAACTCCACTCACTTGGGTTTTTAGTGGTTTTTCTAAGTTAGAAAATTCCTTTAATGAGCATTAGTCTCGCTAGCACTTCATTTGAGCATAAAAATTGAACAACTCTTGACGTGGAGGGCCTTCGGGTGCGCGCTTGAAAAATTGAGTTTCACATATCTTTTTTTTGGGCTTAAAAAAAACTCACACTCAATCTTGAATGCCTAACAATCAATGAACATCGCATGGTTTTGATGCAGTTTCAATGATGCTTGCATTTCTTATGTTGACGATCTCTCGACTTTCATTATGCTGACAATGCTGTCAAATTGGAATGAACATTGTATACCATAATCACAAGTGTCTTCAATCATAGCTTACAAAATCTAAATCATCAATTGGAATAAATGCGTGTCTTTTAAAGCCCAAGATCATGTATGTGGTCTTGTTTTACACTTTTTAGGAGGCCTGCTTGGAGATTTCATCACCCCTTGGGACGACCTCAACTCCAGCATTTCGGCGGAGTATAAAAATTCAGAGGTGAATCCAAAGACACCTCTCTTGGAATCAAGATTTTGTCACTCAGGCTAAGCCTCAAGGAACTTTATACCCTTGAGAAGTGAAAGAGGAGAAGTGGGTTACCGCTCCTCTCGGCTGTGTGACATCTTTTTGGTTTCATCTACGGATTTGGGCCTCACGTACCTTGTGTATATCGAGGACTCCCTAGCTATAAAAAATTTCATCCTTGTAGAAAGCTTCCTGGGATGTTGGTGTGTTTGACGTGCTTGCTCCAAACTTTTGTCTGCTTGTTTGTTAATAGATTTTGAATGAATGTTTGCCAACTTTGGTCAAAATCCCAAAAAAGAAGAGATCTCCTAGCTCAAGGCATACTTAGCATAGTCACTACCTCATCAAAAAATCATCCAAGTTCCCCTACTGCAATCGAATCTATCTAGTTCCTTGCTTTAGAACAATCCCAAATCCAAAGTCCCTCGAAATCATCCCTCCCAGCCAGCTAGCAACCCAATCCAAAATCACACCCAAGCCTTTAGAGAGGTGTTGTCATTCTGCTAGAATTTTCTATCCAATCAATCCGACTAGTCCACCAACCTCACCAAGGTTATCCCTTTGACAAAGCTTTGTCTAGGGTAATCTAGCTTTGTAACTTGTTATCCCTCATCACCTTGAGCTAAAGGTTGGGATCCACAAAGTGGTCAATCTTGTGTCATGCCCATAGGATCATTAGTCTATCCTTAAGTTGACACAATCTCCACCAATCCAGCTCATAGGAAAGAAAAACTCTCACTTTTTGACAACATGCCCTTGAAGTCTTCCATCCACAAGAAAGCCAAAAATCTCTAGCCAATCCTCCTTAGGTCTATCATACAGCTTTGACTCTCCCTAGGAAATCCTTCATCAGCCAATCCAAAATCTGCGCTTAATCCAAATCCAACCATGAGCTTCTGTGTTCATTCATATGCAAGACCCCATCCCCATCTAACTCATCATCAAAATATGAAATCCAAAACCTATCATGATGTGTTTGGTCATATTGTCCTTGCTTCTGCCACCTCCTATTCCAATGATGATAAAAATCTTGTTGACTATGACGGGTATATTGAAAGCCTTAGAAACATTCCCCCAAGCATCCCACAAAATCCATGCATTCTTCCAAACTATCTAGTCATGCCATCTGATATCTCAGCTTCTCCTCCATCACCCAATCAACCAAGCTTCCAATCTTCCACCCCCATCACACTAGCTATTCCTGTCAATCCACCTCCACCTCCAACACACGAGTCTCCAAGGAATCTCCTAGAGAAAATACAAGAAAAGTTGCCTCCAACAGTCGATAAGCCATGTCATCTAATCCAACCATGTGAAGTAGTTAGTAATGAAGCTTCCCCATCTATAATATCACCTCCATCTCCCATAGCTATCATCCCCATACCATCCATCAAATTGCTTAAAATCCTTCCACTTCCCGCAAGCATCAAAATCCCACCATCTGTCAAAACCCTCCAAATCCTATCCACATCACCTCCAAGCATTTCCCAAATCTCCCATAATGACCCTTATGCATCCATCTTCTACTCACCCATCTCCACTACTGAATCTCCCATCTATCCATCCGCTGCCTTTGAAGAGTCCATCCCTTCACCTCTTATCGCACCATCCACTCCAAACTAATCCTATCAAGATCCTGCCCAAAAGCATGTTGACATCCCCCAAAGCATAAATGAAGATATCATCGTACCATGTCTTCCATCCATAGTGTAGTCACTATCCCCTCCATCTTGAAAACCTCAAGCCATACCTCCTCTACTGCAAGATATCTTTTCATCCCATCAACTAAATCAAGATCCTGTCCTACCATCTCCTCCACTCCATGCTTCCATATTACCACCTATCCAAGCTATTTCACCATCTATAATATACCCTCTTGGTTTACTTACATTCATCCATAGTGGCCTCCTCTCAGCAGAAGAATTAAGAATAGTATCTCCCTATTGCAGTACATTTGATAAAGCACTTCCACCATTTTCTGCAAGCAAAAAGTATCCTCAGCTAGTTCAAATGCTCAATCGATGGCATTATCAAGGTCAAGGTTTAGGACCACAAGAGCAAGGAATCAAAAAGCCTATTATTGCACAAAAAAATCTAGGATTTCATGGTCTTGGATATGTATCCAAAGGCTCACCATCTAAAGGTGTTGGTACACCACAGCCCCAAACCAAGCCTATCTCCAAACCCCCCATGTTAGCCGCCCATCACTCCTTAAGGAAATCTTATGTCATCCCCCCTCCACCATCTTTGCAACCTAAAACAACCTACCATATCCCCCCTTCATCCGCTAAATCCATTTTGGGTCCCTATGTCCCAAAATCTACCATCCTCTATCCTCCTATCAGCCATCATTCAAATCCTATTCCCTCCATTCCTATGCAAGATCAACAAAGGCACATATCGAGACACAACATCCATCATCATCCCCCTACACGCTCTCCCATATCCTCTCCATCTCACAAAGCTTCTCCTAACCATCTTCCCAAAGCTTACCACAGCAATGTAAATGCCAACTTCAAAATGCATAAAGCTAAAAATCCACATCCTAGGCAATCATATGTCTATTCTAAAAGACATACTCCAAAAAGGAAAAATCCAATCAAAGAATGCAAAATAATTCAAAATCCTATGAAAAGAAAATCCAATACCATGTGGATCCCAAAGAAAAAAGTTGAAACCCAATGCATAATGGCATCCACCATTGCTAATCCTCCATCTAGTGTCTCGTTTCCCCCATCTTCTAACTCCATCTTGGGTGCCTATATCCCCAAGCATGCTTCCACAAATCCTCCATCAAGCCCGCATCTACCATCTATCCCCCATATGCTCTTTTCACACCTATCCCAACATGTGACAATGTTGCTCTTGCAAGCATCCCCATCTCATGCTCCTTTCCAACCTTTTCATCCCTCCATCTCCTACCATCAACCCCATCTAATCCAATCTATTGCATAAATCACACATCTGGTGTACCAACAGCTAGCAACAAAATTGAACATTCTAATAGCTAGTGAAAAATCCCAAAAAAGCCAAAATAGCTGAAGAAAGCCAAAATCATTCCAGCTAAGTCCAAAGTCAAAAATTCAAAAAAAAATAATAAAGAAAAATAAAGCGTCCACTGGTGAAAACTTGGCAATTCAAGCGCCTTGGAAAAGTACCATGATGAAAACTTGGCAAACAAGCGTCATGCATAATTCAGCCATCCCCAACTTAGCCTATCATCCTCATGCTTTTGGTCACATCTTGTCATCCAGCTCCATCTTCCAATCTATCCACCTATCCTCCACCCTCCAGCTTCCATCTCACACCATCCACTTATCTTTTGTAGCTTTAGCCAATCATCCCAGCTATCATCCATCTCCCTAGCCCCTTCATCTTTTTCCATCCTAGCTTCAATCCTATCACATCCATTGTAAGAGCTCCTTCCACATGTCATCTTCTAATTGGGGGCACTATATTCCTTGGAGATCTTGTCTTGTACATCCTCCCTTGTCATTGGTATCTAGCTCTAGCCTATCCTCATGCAAACCCAATGTCATCTCTTTATATCCATCATAATCCTAGCTATCTACCATCCTATCTAGCCATCTCATCCTGCTCCTCTAGCTATCCTTGGTCACAAAATCTCTCATCGTCATTGGATGCATCCTGCCAAATCCATATCTTTTGCTATCACCCCACCCTTAGCTTTCGCATCTTGCACAAAATCGAACCATCTCGCTATCCTATCATCCTGAGCTTTTGCCTGCTTGTAACTATCTTGGTTAGCTTCAGCTTGTAAATATTTTGGTCCGTCAGCTTGTACATCCTCTTTAGCTTAGTACCATTGTATCTATCTAGCTTTTGTGTCACTTCTTCCTTGATCAGCATCTTGCACACATCGCACATCTTGGTTAGCTATTCCAATGCATCCTTTAGCTAGATCTCATGTCACCAAAGTGTTATCCTTCTTAGTTCAACTTGCTAGATGCATCACTCACTCAGATCCATCGGCTTAGGTTCTCTCCAATAGCTCCTTGTAGGATATAGCTTTCCTCATGTCTGATCTTGGTCTGTTAGTACCTCATCCTACCCATCTCGTTGGAAAACGGTTCTCTTTTGGATTTTCACTTTCTTTTGATTTGGAATCTTCTCTTTTGGGTCTTGAAGTATCTTTTCCAAAAAATATTTTTGTTCCCTCCTCAAAGTTGCCACGATCTTCCATATGATGGTATACTGTGAATGGGGCAATCTAGGCATAAGGTCTTGATCAAGTCTTTTGTTTGTTTTTTTGTTCTGCTTGTGGGTTACCTAGTGTTGGTTCTACTCTGATTCTTTCAAGATTCATGTGTGATACTAGGGCAATCATTGCGTGTTTTTTTTGAGTCAGTCCATCAGTCCTTTGGACAGTTGGTGAAAAGGCCTTGATGTTCTTGGTAACCTTGGCAATTAACCAACAGTCTTATAGCAAATCTAGTGCTCAACTACATGGTGGTACTTCTCTTTGAAGTATCCCTCCGCTCAAAAAGCTTCAATGGTTTCCCTTCATCTCCATTATCCTCCATCCATATCCAACATCCATCTCTCCTACCCCAGCTTATGCATTAGTATCTCTTTGAATCACTCCTCACCTTTAGCTTTAGGGATCCACAATCCTAGTCTTAGGGATCCACCAATCCAAATCAATCCACCAAGCCTCATCTTTTGAGATCCACAATCCTACTCCTAGGGATCTCTGAAATCGATCTTCCGCCAATCTAACTCTTTGAAATCCTGTTGCAGCATCTTTTTAATCCCCTCATCCATCTCCCCACCCTGGATTCCTTTTTATAGCACTCCGCTCCTTCATCCTCTGCAATCCCTGAGAACTTAAGCTTGCTTCCTCTTGTGCCTCTAATTCTCCCTTTATCATTCTCCCATAGTGAGAGTTTGAGCTAACTAAACCTCTTCTCTTAAGCCAATCTGAGTCTTCTTGCTCATCTCAGATTCTTTTACTTTTCAAGAAGTCGTTGAGCCTCACTTTCTCTTCCCACCGCCTTCTTGAGGGGGCATGTTGCAGTCCATTCTCTCCTCTTCTACTCTAGCCTTGGGCATCTTATTTTCTTATCTTGGCCATTATGAGGGTCTTTATGAAGATTTTATCCCTTGAGCCTCCTTTGTTGACTCATCCTTCCCCTTTCCTCCATCCTCTCACCCTATGACATGTGTCACCCCTTGATTGGCCATAAGGAAGCACAATCCATGTACTCTCCTCTCATGCAATCTAAGCCTTCCATAAGCTTTTTCCCATCCTTGCATCCTACCCCTTGATCCCTCAAGCCCTTTGCATATTTAAGGAATCCTCTCCCAAGCCATTTCAATACAATCCATGAAGTAAAGTCATAATGCCATTTTAAGAAGCCATTTTACATAAAAACCATACACACACACCCAAATTCCAACTCCATTTGAAGCCCTTTTTGAAGCATAAAGCTTGAGCATACATCCTATCTATTTAGAAAAAGCTATTCAACAAGAGAGCTTCTCATTGAGAGAGCCCATTAATGGCTCATATTCTCAATTGAGAGCTCATCTTAGTCTATCTTGAACTTTATTACTTTAGTTTAGTTTGTAGAAGCTTTATTTAAATTTGGTTTCTATTAGCATACTAACATTGCTCATATACAATAATTGATTCAACCCCCCCCCCCACTTCCCCCAATTACTCCTATATTTCCAACAATCATCATGCAAATATGATCAACTGAACAACACAATAATCTAACATGGAAAATTCACTTCTAATTATTTAAGCATTTAATAATGGTTTTTTAATCAAAATGAAAAGGCACTTAAAACACATAAGTGAACACAGTCATATACATGACTAACTAGTGCTACAAGAACCTAGTCTAGTGTAGTAGGATAATAATACATAGTACAATCTCTGTACACATCTCAGGGTAATTACATAATAACATCATGTTACCACATTGATCTTGGTAACCACTAGCACAAACCTTAGTGAAACCATCTAAGACATCAACATAAGTCAGCCATAACCATAATCAAAACAACTAATACAGTAACATAAATCCAGTCACCTCAAGGGTGTAAACCACTCATGGTCCCAATCATGATCTCTTCTCAACAAAAGATCAAGAAATTTGTGTTGGTCTAAATTTTTGCATAATAAATTTCTGTTGTCTAGGTAAAAAAATTTCAGATTGGAATCCATTAATGGTGAATAGGATTTCTTGCTAAGTCATATTTTTGTTAGCCTTGAAAATTTTTGTTAAAACCCTATGTCCCATTCCATTTAAATTTTACTTGGCACAAAATTTTTTTAAAATAGGAGGATAAGAGAATATTCTTTTCCTACCCGTGTTGAGTTCATTGTTCAATCCTTGTGAAAGAAGTTTTACCCCACCATCGAATCCTTTTGAATCTATGGTCATTGTTAACTCGTTATGGGAAAATGCTCGATTATTATGTATAGCGAGTTAGCAAGATTGATGATACATGTCTATGATACTAAAAAGTGAAATCCAACGTCGAGAATTATGTTAACATGAGGTAAATTTTGGCAAGTTTTTTGTCCCAAGCTTCTTAGCTTTAAGAATAAACACACATGAAGAAAACTGTGAATGGTGTCACTGGCATCCAAGTTTTTTTGGAAAATCGCTAAGTCATTATCAAAAATATCCATGCGACTTGCCAGTGATGACATAGCAAATGCCCAAATTTTTCAAAAAAGGCAGTGTTCTTTTAAAAGGTTTATATGATAGTGGAAGTTTCCATGCAGCATTATAAATGTGCACGGCCACCATTTCTGACACCAACATTAATTGGTAGGGTTTTCAATCAATGTGTGTTTTGTTTTCTATCACCGAAACTAAGAATCTGTCAAAGGTTGTTATATCGCTAGATGGAATAACACCACTTTTTTAGTAGTGACATAGCAAAGGCCCAATCATTGCAAAAAATGGTGTTCTTTTATAATTAGAAATGATTTTGAGGATCCCGAAGAAAATCTTGTGTAGAATTTTCTTTTACTTCTATGCAAATGGAGCTTTATTTCCTGGCGTCTATTTACTGAGAGGTTGCTATATCGTTTGATAGATATTTAATGTTTTTCTGGTAGCGATGTAGCAACCCACCTAGAAGAAACAAATACAAAAAGGCCAACAACATGTGATGTCATTAATAGATAAAAAGGAGTACATGTGTGTACCAACGTGTTCAGCCATCTCAGTGACAGTAGTATATGGACCCACTCCCCATGTATAAAGCACACAAAGAATTCTAATCATTAGATCAAACCAAGATCAAAGGCCATTTTTAATTCACTATGGAAAAATGCTTGAAAGTTAGGCATAGCGAGTTAGCGAGCAATGGCCCACCACTCTGCAGTAAATTGCTATCCAAAAGATCAAGTATTGATCGACGATGCTCGTTAACTTGCTATGGAAAGGTGCTCTAAAGATAAGTATAGTGAGTTAATGAGCGAGGGATCCACCATTATTTTCTTAAAATGCATTTCAAATATTTTCCATAAGATCAAAGCAAGATCAGTAGTTATCGCTAGCTCGCTATGGAAAGATGCTCGAAAGATAAGTATAGCGAGTTAGCAAGTCAATGACACGTGTCCTTGGTCATCCGTGGGCCCAGTATGAAACACTAGCTTTGAAGGAAAGATACAAATGGAGGCAATTTATTGGTTTGACTACTAGCATGCTAAAAGGAAAATTGAGTCAGCTTAGTTTTCATTCCTAGATCATAGGATTTTTCAAGGATCAACAGTGCAAATTTAAAAAGAAGTGATGCTACTCTATTTTTCTATTATGCGCATTTATGATGAATGAAAGCTTCATGTGTGAAAAAATAGAGTATAATATAGATGATTTTCATTCATTCCAGTCCCACACCAACAAAGATTTCATGTTTTCTGAGCATAAGAACCTGTTGATCACATTGTGCTAAGCTTGGTAAAGATGTGAAGCAATCCCACATCTATTCGAGAGCAACTACAAAAGTTCAAAGAATGATAATTATAGCGAATCAAGTAAGTACTCACACATAACCTCTATGACATTCCAGTTCCCATTATTACAATCAAGATGCCTCCTAAGAAATCATTTTCTAGGCAAGTTAACTATATGGACAAGACTGTCCACAATGATTTGTTAGAATTACTCCCAAGATCCACTACAGAGCCTGCATAGGTTAAAAGGTTAATTTCATTAAACCCTAGGCTTTAAATTGTTGATGGCTTATATGACAAGGGGAACTGGGTTAGGGATGCAATAACTACTCAAACTGGCGTTGTTTTTTTTTTGAAGATGTTTGCAGAAGGGAAGTTGTTTGCCCCTCACGCTAATATCTAGAATTTTGATTTGGGAAAGCTAGTAGTTCCAAGTATTTTCATGGATTATGATTTGCTAGAAGACATTGCCAAAAATTATGATCAATCCATTAGGTTTGTGAGAAGAAATGATGGTGTGCCTCTAGTCTCAATTAGCCCTGAAGAAATTAGAGAAGTTTTTCACTTAGAACCATTATCAGATTACCATGTGCCAATCAATTTGCTAGAATTAGAAAAAGAATACAAAGAAAAGAGAGATGTAGTTAGGGGAGGTACACTGAGGGCACACATTGGTACTATAGGAACTCTGCTAGTAATTACGACAGCCTCTAGAGAACCTTTTAAGAAGAGTCTTTTCACTTCCCGAGTTGTAGAGATATACAGGACCCTGTGTCGTGTTTTTGGTGAGGATGAGCAGGATTTCATACCCATTGGCCTAATTTATATGATGGTTCAAATTGCTTCTTTTGGTGTAGATGTTATATTTGATTTTTTGTCCTTCTTAGCTGAAGAAATTCACATTTTTTTGGTTGGAATTGTGACAAACAAAGTGGAGAAAACTTTTGGCCACTACTCTCTATTGATGCATATGTTCTTGTTCAAGGGGGTGACATATTTCAGTAATGAAATGGAATTGGAGAGAGAGGAAAATGGGGAAACACTGCTAGTCCAGTTGTGGAGCGCATATATGACCTAGGATGCAAATAATGCCAGTTTTGTCAGATTTGATAGATATTTTGCTTCTAAATTGAGATCTCTCATATTGAGTGACAGTCCAAAAATCCCTGAGGTACTAATGAGTCTCATCAAGCCTATGGATAGCCCCAATAATTTGAAAGTTTCACATAATTGGGGAGATATTATTCCTCACCCTATTTATACTATTTTCAAAATCTATCGTCTCAAGGGGAGTCCTCATGTCTTGCCTTACCAAGTACCTCTAAAGGTAGGAATGGCAGAAGTCTTGTGGCAACTAGGAGGAATAAAAGAAAAAAAATTGTTGAAGAGGCAACTAGGGTCAATTTTCCCTACCTGCACAGTGGCCCATCAATTTGTAATTACCAAAGGGGGTTGGCTCTTTTTGGATAAAATTTTGGATCAGTATATGATGGTTGTCTCCCATTCTCATTTTTATGATTCTGAGAGTTTTTTCAATCAGACTTTGAGGCATAGTATTAAGCTAGGACTAGTCAAACATGATTCATATTATCCAGAGGATATTATAAGAAATGAATTCTCATTACGGAAACAAGAAACTAAAAAAGAAAAATAGAGAGTTTACTCCTGGGTCCTAGAATTCATTCATTGTTTTGATCAAAAGTATAGTCCTTTAGATAGTGCTAATACCGAGGCTGACAGAATAAATAAACTCATGAGTAACTTCCCTATAGTAATGGAAGCCATGAATGAAAAGAAACAATTGTCATTTGATTCTCATCCTGAAAAGGCTAGAGACATCATAAGGAGGTTGGTTTTCACTCCTAATATAGGAGCTAATCAAATAATTGTACAGAGGAAGCCTAGTTACACTGTAATTCAAAATAAAAGGGCTCTTGTAGATAACGGCAAACAAATAATGGTATCCACTAGTACAACCCTAGAGGAGAGACCTAATGAGCCTAGTCCCAAGAGGCAGAAGATAATAAGAGAAGAGAGGCCTCAAGTCGAGGAACATTTGCCCACTCAATATCCTTTGAGCATTGGAGAAGAATAGCTCACAGGTGAGCAAGTTGAGGAGATGGGGTCAGAGGGAGGTATTTTTATTACTCATGTAGAATTGGATGAAGGTAACCCTCTAGAGCCTCCTCTACCAAGTCTAGATCTAACAATAGCTAATTATAGAGGAAGGGAATTGGACCCTATGTTAGAATAGGCAAGTCATCAATTTTTGGCTGATGAAAGTTTTGTGAAATCTAGGGCTTTTCAGCAGTTTGCCTGGAGGGAAAACATGAATATGTTTGAGGAAAAGTGCAAAAAATTGAAAATAGAGAATTCAAAAATGGATGAAGCCTCCATCCAAAAAAAAATAAAGGAACAAATGATGCAAGAGTTCTAGAACATTACCCTTGAAGAGGGAAGGCAAATGGTAAAGACTGCTAACATACTATTGTTTTCTAATTGGGATATTGCATATGCATTAATTTTCAATTCTATTTCAAATAGATTGGAGTTGCAAGTCCCAAATAAAAAGAGCTTCCAAGGCACCGCATTTATTGAGGATCAAGCTGCATTGGTGAGTTGGTCATTAAAGAGAGGATCTAGAGCCACATCATCACAACCAAATGAGTTTGGATTAATGGGGAATATACTTGTGAGAAGGGTTGCTAACACCTCCCATGTACAGGCAGCATACTAGAATGTAGATTCTTCCAAGTTTCTTTTGGCCACTTCTAAGAAGGAGGAACAAGCCATGTTTGAATTGCAGAGCAAGTATGAGACAGTGGTGGATGCTTATAATAAAGAGGTAAAAAAGAGAATTGAGCTTGAGAACAAGCTATTGGGAAGATCCATTAGGCCTAGAATAACATACCCTCGCCCCCCAGTTGAACCTTTCAAATCTACCCCTCTCATAGAATTGCCAGATACACCCCAAAGGCCACAGTACTACACTACTGAGGATTTTGAAGAAGAAAAGAGTAAATTGTGGGCCTTACATGTGGAGCTGGAATCTAAATATGAAGATAAACTAAGAAAAGCTCTCACATATTTGGGGGACAAAGTTGAATGGCCACTAATCCATGATCAATTGTCCAAGGTGATTAATATCTAGGAGGAGTTAAAAGAAAATGATGAGGCTCTAAAGCCTATTGTGAACAAATGGGTAAGAAGGGAGAAAGTAATGACCTTTTTATGTTTATCTGTTATAATTAATTCTCATGATCAGATTGAAAAAACCTTTGACATTGTTTCTAATCTTGCCGATTTTGACAATAAAAGGATACATTTAAAGAAGAAAATAATAGGCTACCTAAACAAATACAAGAGCCAAAAATTCAATTTATTTCCTCATGCCTTAGATAAGAAAAATAATTTGAAAAGCAAAGAGGAATGGGCAAAGGAACTTGATGATTTATTCTATTTAAGAATGAATCAAGTCATAAATGAAATAGGGCATGCATGTGGGCCACCACAATAGAAGAAATGGTGAAAGCCCAAATTTTTATGATTCTTTAAAATGGGATTTTGTTGATATTAATAATAAGGCTGATTATATGCTAAAAGGACAGAAGGATATTTTGCACTTTAATTGGCTAGGTGACACATTGTTTGACAAGTGGATGGCAAAAATGGCCCCTAGTGAACAGTTTGATGAAGATGAAACTGATAGTGATTAAGTACTAGGTGACGAGATCCAAATCATTGACCCCATCACTACTCAGGCCCAACTAGAAGAAGAAGACAAGAATAATCTATCACTTTCAGTTGCAGACCTGGGACCATAGGATGCCAATACAACCAAAGAAGGGGAAAAGGTAGAAGTTACTCCACCATACAGGATAAAGACAGTGAAAGCCCATAGGTGGAGGTTGACATGCCATCATTAGAACAAGTTTCATCATTGGCTAATTTAGCAATTGCATACAAGGAGAGATCAGAATGATAGCCAACTCAGTAGTGAAAGAAGATGTGACAGAAGCTGACCCATGAAAAAGAATGTTTTGATATCTTCTGTTACCAACATTTTTGTCATTTTGTGATAGGTGTATAGAAATGTTTCATGTAAAGGACACCTGTCACTTTGTCTTAGCCTGAAGCTTGTTGCATCTCACACTATTTAAGTGAGATTCCAAGTCTAGAGAATGGTTTGAATTCTATTTTGCTAAGTGATACTTAGTTTGTTTTTTGTCCATTATTTTGAGCAAAAATTCATGGTGCATTTTCTCTATAAAATCTTGAGAATACATGAATATAGAATGATCTGTGTTTCTTTCTAAAGGTCATTCTGAGTTTACTGTAAACTGTATACAATTTTCAAGAAAAATGAATACAAATTATGAGCTATCCCCATATGAATTCTTTCTGAACTTTGTCTCCTTTTGATTACTTGGTTATCTTGATGTTGTATGAGTAAAAGCTTGTGCAATTGAATGCAATTTAGTTAGGTTGTATATATGTTCATCACTGAGCTATTAGTTCAATGGATTAAGTAAAAGATTTGATGAATTTGATAAGGTTGTTGTAGTAGTGGAAAGGATTTTGAATGATGAGTTATGATAAGAACTGCTGATAAAATTTGTTGTAAGACAACAAATTAGATCTAAGAAATTTGTAGTAGACTCTGAACCTTAATAGATTAGGCACTGATCAAATTTGATATAGCTAAAAGAAAAATATGTCACAAATGGTTGTCAAAAATGTAGAATTAAATCAATTTTACTTTTATTTCATGTAGATCTTAAAAGTTGGCTAGTACTTGTTTGCATGGAATGTTTTAGCTTCAGTTAGGCACAATTGTTGAGAACACCTGCAGATCTATAGAAGAATTTTTGGCCATATCTGTTATATGGGATGTGTTTATCAAGTTATCAAGAATTGTGTATGTATTTGAGGATTTCAGATGAGAATCAAAATGAAACTAAAAAATTATCATATAGTTATCCTAGTCTTGTATCATCCCTGGGTATACCCACCCTAGTTGTGCAGAGCTAGAAAAGTAGAAAACCGCCCATGGTTTTGTTGAAGTTGTGCCCAAATGGTTTTGCACATATAATTGCTAGTAAGAATTGGCTAGTCTTTAGATTGTGTGAGTATTGTCATCTTGGTATTAAGCATTTTGTTGCTTAGTAGTTTTAAAACACCAAAAAAATGGCAACTCTACTGGAGAGTTGTCCAACACATCTATGAAAAGTACCGCAGTTTCTTTGGTCCTGCTATGTATGTGTGTGTCAGGTTATCAAAGTTTTTCCCATAGTTATAAGGGAATATTTTAGTGACAAAGAGGGTATAGCCCAAGTACCATAGCTACACACTGATGTATCCAGCCTATCCAGGTGTCTTATCTAACAAGCAAGAGTTGTAGTCTTATGATCTCAGTGATTGGTCTATCCGTGTCAGATATTTCTATTTCTATTTGTGTGTTGTTTTCTTTGTGTCAAAAATAATTGTCATTGTGTATTTTCCTGAGAATAAGGTGGCGACTCAGTCAAGGTTTTGAAGCTAGTGCTTATTTTAACAAAAGGTGAATATGGCTGACAAGAGAAAGAACACAAGACCTTACATGAGAGCCAATCCTAATGTACCAATGTATACTAATTTACCCCAAGGTGGTAGGAAGAACCAAAATAAGAAAAGCACAGATCTGAATCCCACCTGGAAACCTAGAGGTTATGTATATGTCAGTTCCCAGTATCAACCAATATTAGGGAGAGAGTCTTCTTCACTCAGTTCTGAATCTAAAACTACATGACTCTTAGGAGGCATTTTAAGTACCCCGTTACCAGATGAGAGAGTTTTTTAGGACAAAGATGTATCCACGGTAGGAATTGCTTCATCAAGGTTACATCTTGTAGCAGATATGAACTATAGGCTAAGATTTAGGAGTTCATGTGGATGATCCTACTAATTTAGAGACTACTTCTGCAGATCCTAAAGAAGTGCATTCTAAGATAGGAGTTTTGAAGAAATGGATTGTTGAGGAAGAAGCTAAATGCATTCACCTTGAAAAAGAAAAAGAGCAAGCCACCTCAGATTCCATAATAGAAAGGGATGCTCTACTAAGAAGGATGGCTGCCTTGAAGGAGAAAAATAAAAAGTTAGAAGAAAATACCACAACTCTCCATACTAATGTATTTGGAGATGTAGACAATCTGAGAGCTAAAGTTCAAGAACAAGAAAAATGCCTGAATCAAAGGCAAGAACTAGTTATTGCTCAAGTCCAAGCCTATAAACCTATTCAAGTGGACCCTATAGAGCCCACTGCAAAAGCTCCAAATAAAGGAAAAGGAAAAGCTATAGCAATCCAAATAAATGAACCTCAAGCTCTACCAAGCAAACCCATACAACTCTCCATGTCAAAATTGGATTTAGATCTAGAGAAGGCTAGAAAAGAGAAGGAAGATCTTGCAAAAGAACTTGAGAAGGTTGAGAATGAAGCTCAAGCTGAAGAAATTAGGAGAAAAATCCAATTCATAAAATCTAATTCTACATTAGTTTCATGGCCCAATTTGTCCATCCCACCTGCAACTCCTGCACCAGCTAGTGGTCCAATAATCTCGACTCAGGGAATATCCCAATTTTCCCCTACTTCATCATCCACTATTAGCACCCAAATCCCCTTTGTCCAACCTGAACAATCCCAAGCTACTCCTCTAAACCAAGCTAACATAGAAAGTACCTCAAATGTTCCTAGTTTTCAAAAGAAACCTATATACCTGGAAAAGTATAGACAAATATCATTTGGTTGTATTCCTGGTGCTCCACATCCCATATTGTTTTATTTAAGAGACAAAGTGGTTAATTTTTATGGGAATAATGTGGTTACTGGTGAAGAACATTTGAAATTTTTTATTGATATGTTAAATGATTATGAAGTTGAACACGAAGATATGGTAATGAAATTTCTTGTGCATTCACTAACTGAGGATACAAGGGATTGGTTCAGGAGGCTAGTTGATGATGGTATCACCTCATGGAGTGACTTGGGGAAATTATTTAAGGAGCAATAGTAAAATGGCTTATCAATTAAGGGATAAGGATCCCAAAACCCTAAGGGATGCTTATAAAGTTGCTATAAATATAGAGAATAATAGGAAGGCATCTGGAAAACTAGGTAGGATGGATTATCCAAAGCTTTTTAATCTAAGAACAATAACAAAAAGGAGCATGATAAAACTCCTATAGGAAAGAAGCTAGAAGAACCTACTATAGGCCAGGTTTTGGAATTACTCAAGAAGATGAATCCCACTAATTTCAATAAGCCAAATGTTGCTGAGAGAACCTCTATGAATAACAATAGTTTCAATAGGCAACCTAGAATGAAAAATTACCCTTACACCACCCAGTGGAAAGACGATAAGCCAGTCCCCAACCAGACACAAAATGTGAAAGATAAGGGTACCTCGAATTCCCTGCAAAGGAACACTATGAATATGAATGATGATATGCCATGGTGCATTGTATGTCAATCACCTCATTCTGCTAATTATTGTGATGTTGCTCAGTCATTTGCCCAAGATCAAGGTGTGCAACTTGAAGAAGAAAGTGAAGATAAAAGCCATGATGAGATAAGTTGCAATATGGTAAGCATGTGTGATGATTTTATAGATTCTAATTTTGAAGAATCTGAAAGTGATATTACCAGTCAGAGAATTGCTTATCATTTACATCATTAGCAAGTGCTTTCAGATGATGAAGGTTATGATACAAATAAGGTATGTGTTACATCCTCTAATGTAGGCCACACAAGCTTAAGAATGCCTTCCAAAGAAGAGATTGACAAAATTATAGTAGAAATGATTTCCCAAGTCCATAGTAACTACAATTTGAGAAGTAGAATAGTAAATAATGATGTAGGAAAGCCATCCAGTGTATTCATCAAAGATATCACCCATAAGACGAATGATCAAAATAAGAAAGTCAATGTAGATGTGCCTAAGATCAAAGACAACAAGGGTAAGAAGTGGGAACCAAAAAAGAAATTTTAGTTTCAAACAAATGAAACAACGAAAATAGTTGTGCAACCAAAGAAATCAGAACCTGATACTATCAAGTAAACAGTGGTGCATGTTGTCCAAAAGACTTCAACTCCAGGTATTCTTGTAAAACCCACTATTGTTGAACCTATTGATATGATATCTATGTTGTCCCAAATTACTGTAAAAGTGCCCTTGTCTGAACTTCTTAGAATTGAAGAGCATAAGGGCAAGGCTTTATCATGGTTGGGTGGAATAGGAAACAATAATACTATTGTAGATCAAATTGTTGCCAAACAAACCCCATTAGTAGTAGAGGATAGTGGTATCATATCCCAAATTTCCCAAATATTTTTAGATGATTCCTCAGTGGCATTTATAGAAGATATTGACCCTTTTTTCCTCAATCTGATCATAAATGGGAAGCCCCTAAAAATTGTATGATAGACTTAGGAGCTTCCAACACCATAATGCCTTTCAAAGTAACGGAAGCCTTAGGATTGAAAGTGGATACCAAGTAGGGTAGATGTAGAGGAATGGATGCTAGGGAAGTCCCATTCATAGGTACCATAAATGCTTTACCATTCAAATTAGCTGCATATCCTGAAGTAGAGTTAACCATGTCTATCCTTGTAGTGGATATACCTCCACACTATGGAATGTTGCTCTCTCACAAATGGAGTGCTACCATGGGGGAAGTCTACAATGTGATTTAACTTATGCTACTTTCCACATAGGGGATAAAGTGGTCAAGGTAAACAAAGAGCCTAGGTTCAGTCACATTTTAGGGGAAGAAATTGATAGAGACTCCACTTATTTCTTGGACACTGGTGTCAATGCTTTCAAAGCTGAATTGATTATTCAAGAAGTTGAAAATTTACCTCCTATCATTGAACATGAAGTTGAGTGTTGCACTAACTCACCAGTGTTATGGACAATTTTTTTTGATGGGTCAAGCTCAAAAAAGGGTGCAAGGGCAGGTGTAGTTTTTGTTTCCCCTGAGAAAAATACTTTCAGATATTCATTCACTTTGAAGTTTTCTTGCACAAATAATATTGCAAAATATGAGGTGTTGTTTCTAGGATTGAAAGTTGCCACACATCATGGAATTAAGAAATTACATGTCATAGGGGATTCTGAGTTAGTTATCTCCTAGATAAAAGAAACTTATGCATCCAAGAATAGGAGATTAAAGAAGTATAGAAATGCAATTTGAGATCAGATAGAATCTTTTGATGCATTTGGTATCTCATGGAGAGATAGGACACAAAATAAGATGGCTAATTTGTTATAAAATGTAGCAATCAAGCCTAAGGAGATATCATTTGCAGGAATATCTCAAATTGAGGTACAAAATAGACCTTCCATACATGATAACATTGAAAATTGGCAAGTCTTTGAAGATGAAAAAGACATTATAAATTTTTTGTTAAATAAAGACAAGTACCATGGTCAGGAAATGGATTGCAATGATTTAATTGAAACCATAAATGGTAAGGAAACCATTTTTGGCCAAGAGATTATGCAATTGAAAACCAACAAGATGCCTAAGGGGTTAGTGGTCTTAGAAAGTATTTTTGATAACCAGGATAGAGTCAAACTAGGAGTTAAAGACCCTAAGCCTTAGGAATTAGAAGAGATAAACCTTGGTAATAATGAAGCTCCCAAAAAGGTTTATATTGGCCAAAATCTACTTGCTAAAATCAGAAAAACATTGATTGACTTGCTTAGGAAGTATAGACATTTTTTTGCATGGTCATATGATGACCTTAAGGATTATAGGGAAGATTTGTTCCAGCATGTCATAACATTAAAAAAAAATGTAAAACCTTCCAGACAGAAACAAGGACCAGTAAACCCTACCCTGGCTCCCAAAATGCAAGAAGGGTTGATGAAACTAAGGGATGGGGGGATAATCAAATCAATTAGGCATTCCACCTGGGTTTCAAATTTGGTACCTGTCAGAAAGAAGAATGGAGATATAAGATTATGTGTGGATTTTAGGAATTTGAACATTGCATCTTTGAAAGACAATTATGGATTACCCAATATGGAAGCCATGTTACAACAAGTGACTAGTTCTGAACTAATGTCAATGATGGATGGTTTCTCTAGATACAATCAAGTTTTGGCAAAGGAAAGTGAACAATTCAAGATAGCCTTCACAACCCTATGGGGAACATATGTATATGTAAGGATGCCATTTGGCCTAATTAATGCAGAAGCTACTTTCCAAAGAGCCATGGACATGGCATTTCATGATTATATTGACAAATTTATGGTTATATACCATGATGATCTTACTGTATATTCTAAGAAGGTTGAGGATCATTGCAAGCATTTGCAAAAAAAATTTATCAAAGCTCTGGAATATGGAGTATCTTTGAACCCAAAGAAATGCACATTTAGGGTGATAGAAGACAAATTACTAGGACATATAGTGTCCAAGGATGGGGTGAAAATAGACCCTGAGAGAGTAGCAGCTATTGATAAAGTCCCCAAGCCAAAAAATGTAAAAGGAATTCAATCCTTCTTTGGCCAAGTCAATTTTCTTAGAAGGTTTGTTACCAATTTTGCTAAAATCAGTAGACCTATCTCAAAGATTCTCTAGAAGGAGCTACTATAGATTGGAATGGTGAGCCTTCACAAGCATTCTAGGATATTAAAACTACAATAAAAAATGCTCCAGTACTGAAAACTCCAAATTACACAAAGCCTATGCATATTTTTTCTTTTGCATCCTTTCACACTATAGCTGCAGTCTTGTTGCAAAAAAATGAAGAAGGATATGAACAACCCATTGCCTTCTTCAGTAAGTCATTGCAGCCTACTGGATTAAAATATGAGATAAATGAAAAATAGGCATATGCTTTGGTAAAGGCTGTAAAGGCTTTTAGATGCTACCTAGTAGGTGCTATTGCTATTGCCTTTGTACCCAGTGCAGTTATGAAGGACATATTCTCTCAACAGGAAGTATCAAGTAGAAGGTGTAGATGGATCAACAGGATCCAAGAGTTCAATATTGAAATTTAGATAAATAAGTTGGTAAGAGGTCAAGGTTTGGCAAAACTCATGGCTAAATCTAATTTGGATGCCAATTAGATAAATGTGGTAGTTAATGACCTCAAATCAAACTTGTGTGACATGGATCGTTGTGATTGGTACACCAATGTTACATATTACCTGTAACACATGGAAGCTCCTCCCCATTTTCCTTAAAATGAAAAGAGGAGTACTAAATTGCAAGCCATCAGATACATAATTGTCTAAGGTAGTTTATGGTGGATAAATTTTGAGGGAGTGTTGCTAAAGTGTATCGATCAAGAAAAGGCAAAAGAATTCTTGAATGAAATGCATGTTGGAGTGTGTGGAGGACACTATATGGCCAAGACCATTGCACATAAATTGATGAGGGTTGGATTTTGGTGGCCCTCCCTTTTCAGGGATGCCCAAATTATGATTAGGAAATGTGACCCTTCTCAAAGGTTTGCTAGAAAATTGAAGTTCTCAGGTAATACTCCATTGAACCCAGTAGAGGTTCAAGCACCCTTTCAACAATGGGGTATGGATTTCATAGGAGAGATTTCCCCCAAGTCTAGCACTAGTTATTCTTGGATTCTAGTGGCTACTAACTACTTTACAAAGTGGGTAGAGGCTATTCCCACAAGAAATGCAACAAGGAAAGTTGTCAGTAATTTCCTCCTGAGTATTATTATTTCCAAATTTGGTTGTCCTCAAAAAATTGTAACAGACAATGCAATGTATTTCAGGTATGAGAAATTCATTAAATTTTGTGATAAATATGGAATGACAAGATTATCATCCTCTCCTTATCATCCACAAGGAAATTGACAAGCTAAGTCCACCAATAAAAGCCTATTAAAAGTCATTAAAAGAACCTTTGATGATAACAAGAAAGCATAGGATTCCAAGCTACAGTTAGCAATATGGGCTGACAGGGTAACTGTGAAGAAAGCCATTTGTGTAGCTCTATTTGATATGGTGTATGGAATTCAAGCAAGAATGCCCCAGAACAACCTGGTAGGTTTGTATAACTACATACAAATGTATGACAAAGATATCATTGATGATATGCAAGAAAGGTTGGATGAACTAGTACGGCTAACTGAGACTAGGAGAGAAGCATCTCTAAAGAACCAAAAGTTGCAACAGCAAGTTAAGACAATCTATGATAGAAGAATGGTAAGAAAGAAGTTTGAAGATGGAGATCTAGTCTTAATTTGGAATGCTAGAATTGAAGATAAAGGGAAACATGGAAAATTTGATCCTATATGGTTAGGCCCTTATTTGATTGAAACTACTTGGGGTGAGGATTCTTATGTACTCAAAGATTTATCAGACAATATTCTTGAACTGCCAGTTCATGGACCATTCTTGAAGAGGTATTTTTTTTGAAAAAATACTTATTATTTCCATGAATAGTAGTTTAGGGTTTTCTTGTACATATCTATAAATCCTTTTGTCTGTGTATAGTTTCATGTGCATAGTTTTCCCGTGTGTGTTGTTCTCTTAGTAAGTGGTTGATTTGTTGGGAGCCTTTGAAAATTTTTGTTAAAACCATGTGTCCCATTCCATTTAAATTTTCCCTAGCATGAATTTTTTTTTAAAATAGGAGGATAAGTGAATATTCTTTTCCCGCCCATGTTGAGTTTGTTGTTCAATCCTTGTGAAAGAAGTTTTACCCCACTGTCAGATCCTTTTGAATCTACAGTCATTGTTAACTCATTATGGAAAAATGCTCGATTGTTATGTATAGCAATTTAGCGAGATTGATGACATGTGTCTATGATACTAAAAAGTGAAATTTGGCGTTGAGAATTATGTTAAAATGAGGTAAATTTTGGCACATGTTGTGTCCCAGGCTTGTTATTTTTAAGAATAAATGCACGTGAAGAAAACAATGAATGGTGTCATCGGCGTCCAAGTTTTTTGGGCAATTCGCTAAGTTGCTATTGCAAAAATCCATGCGACTTGCTAGTGGCAACATAGCGAATGCTCAAATTTTACAAAAAAGGCAGTGTTCTTTTAAAAGGTTGATATGACTGTGGAAGTTCCCACACAGCATTATTAATGTGCATGGCCACCTTTTCTGACACTAGCATTAATTGGTAGGGTTTTCAATCAATGTGTGTTTTGTTTTCTATCATCGAAACTGAGAATCCATCAAAGGTCATTATATCTCTAGATGGAATAACACCACTTTTCTAATACCGACATAGCGAGGGCCCAATCATTGTAAAACATGGCGTTCTTTTATAACTAGAAATGATTTTGAGGATCATGAAGAAAATCTTGTGCAGACTTTGCTTTTAATTTTGCACAAGTGGAGCTTTATTTCCCAACATCTATTTACCAGGAGGTCGCCGTATCATTTGATGAATATTTAATGTTTCATCGGTAGTGATGTAGTGACCCACCTGGAAGACACAAATGCGGCAAGGCCAACAACATGTGATTTCATTAATAGATAAAAAGGAGTACATGTGTGTGCCAGTGTGTTCAACCATCTCAACGAAAATAGTATATGGACCCACTCCTCATGTATAAAGCACAAAAAGAATTCTGATCATTACATAAAACCAAGATCAAAGGCCATTGTTAATTCGCTATGGAAAAATGCTTGAAAGTTAGGCATAGTGAGTTAGCGAGTGATGGCCCACCACTATGCAGTAAATTGCTATCCACAAGATCAAGTATTGATCGATGATGCTCGTTAACTAGCTATGGAAAGGTGCTCTAAAGATATGTATAGTGAGTTAATGAGTGAGGGACCCACCATTATTTTCTTAAAAGTTGTTTCAAATATCTGCCATACGATCAAAGCAAGATCAGTGGTTATCGCTAGCTCGCTATGGAAAGATGCTCAAAAGATAAGTATAGCGAGTTAGCAAGTTAATGACACGTGTCCTTGGTTATCCATGGGTCCAATTTGAAATGCTAGCTTTGAAGGAAAGATACAGATGGAGGCAGTTTATTGGTTTGACTACCAACATGCTAAAAGGAACATTGAGTTAGCCTAGTTTTCATTCTTGGATCGTACGATTTTTCAAGGATCAATGGTGGAAATTTAAAAGGAAGTGTGATGCTACTCTATTTTTCTATTATGTGCATTTATGATGAATGAAGGCTTTGCATGTGAAAAAATAGAGTATAATATAGAAAATTTTCATTCATTCCAGTCCCACACCAACAAAGATTTCATGTTTTCTGAGCATAAGAACCTGTCGATGACATTGTGCTAAGCTTGGTAAAGACATGAAGCAATCTCACATCTATTCGAGAGCAACTACAAAAGTTTAAAGAAGGATAATTCTAGTGAATCAAGTAAGTACTCACACATAACCTCTATGACATTCCAGTTCCCATTATTACAATCAAGATGCCTCCTAAGAAAGCATTTTCTTGGCAAGTTAACTATATGGATAGGAATGTCCATGATGATTTGTTAGAATTACTCCTAGGATCCACTACAGAGCCTGCACAGGTTAAAAGGTTAATTTCATTAAACCCTAGGCTTAAAATTGTTGATGGCTTATATGACAAGGGAAATTGGGTTAGGGATGCAGTAACTACTCAAACTGGCCTTGTTTTGTTTAAGAAGTGGTTTTAAGAAAGGAAGTTGTTTGCCCCTCATGCTAATATTTGGAATTTTGATTTGGGAAAGCTAGTAGTTCCAAGTGTTTTAATGAATTATGATTTGCTAGAAGACATTGCCAAAAATTATGATCAAGCCATTAGGGTTGTCAGAAGAAATGATGGTGTGCCTCTGATCTCAATTAGCCCTAAAGAAATTAGAGAAGTTTTCCACTTAGAACCATTATCAGATTACCATGTGCCAATCAATTTGCTAGAATTAGAAAAAGAAGACAAAGCAAAGAAAGATGTAATTAGGGGAGGTGCACTAAGGGCACACATTGGTACTGTAGCAACTCTGTTAGTAATTAATACAACCTCTAGAGAACCTTTTTAGAAGAGTCTTTTCACTTCTCGAGCTGTAGAGATATATAGGACCCTATGCCATGTTTTTGGTGAGGATGAGCAAGATTTCATGCCCATTGGCCTAATGTATATGATGGTTCAAATTGTTTCTTTTAGTGTAGATGTTATATTTGATTTTGCCTCCTTTTTTAGCTGAAGAAATTCACATTGGTTTGGTTGGAATAGTGAGAGGCAAAGTGGAGAAAACTTTTGGCCACTACTCTCTATTGATGCATATGTTCTTGTTCAAGGGGGTGACATATTTTAGTAATGAGATGGAATTGAATAGAGAGGAAAATGGGGAAACACTGCCAGTCCAGTTGTGGAGTGCAGATATGACCTGGGAAGCAAATAATGCTAGTTTTGTCAGATTTGATAGATATTTTGCTTCTAAATTGAGATGTCTCATATTGAGTGACAATCCCAGAATCCCTAAGGTACTGATGAGTCTCATTAGGCCTATGGATAGCCCCCATAATTTGAAAGTTTCACATAATTGGGGAGATATTATTCGTTACCCTGTTTCTACTATTTTCAAAATCTATGGTTTTAAGGGGAGTCCTCATGTCTTGCCTTACCAAGTACCTCTAAAGGTAGGAATGGTAGAAGTCTTGTGGCAACTAGGAGGAATAGAAGAAATGATTTTGTTGAAGAGGCAACTAGGGTCAATTTTCCCTACCTGCACAGTGGCCCATCAGTTCATAATTACCAAAGGGGGTTGGCTCTTTTTGTATAAAATTTTGGATCAGTAAATGATGGCTATCTCCCATTCCCATTTTTGTGATTCTGAAGGGTTTTTCAATCAGACTTTGAGGCATAGGATTAAGCTAGGACTAGTCAAACATGATTCATATTATCCAAAGGACATTATACGAAATGAATTCTCATTATAGGAACAAGAAACTAAAAAGGAAAAATGGAGAGTTTACTCCTAGGTCCTAGAATTCATTCATTGTTTTGATCAAAATTATAGTCCTTTAGATAGTGCTAATACGGAGGCTGACAGAATAAATAAACTCATGAGTAACTTTCCTACAATAATGGAAGCCATGAATGAAAAGAAATAAATTTTATTTGATTCTCATTTTGACAAGGCCAGAGACGTCATGAGGAGGTTCATTTTCACTCCTAATATAGCAGCTGGTCAAATAATTGTACAGAGGAAGCCTGGTTACACTGTAATTCAAAATAAAAGGGCTCTTGTACATAAGGGAAAAAAAATAATGGGATCCACTAGTACAACCCTAGAGAAGAGACCTGATGAGCCTAGTCCCAAGAGGCAGAAGGTAATAAGAGAAGAGAGGCCTTAAGTCGAGGAACATTCACCCACTCAATCTCCTTTGAGGATTGGAGAAGAATAGCTCACAAGTGAGCAAGTTGAGGAGATGGGCTCATAGGGAGGTATTTTTATTACTCAAGTAGAATTGGATGAAGGTAACCCTCTAGAGCCTCCTCTACCGAGTCTGGACCTAACAATAGCTAATTATAGAGGAATGGAATTGGACCCTGTGTTAGAATAGGAAACTCATCAATTTTTGGCTAATGACAATTTTGTGAAATCTAGGGCTTTTTAGCAATTTTCCTGGAGGGCAAACATGAATATGTTTGAGTAAAAGTGCAAAAAATTGAAAATAGAGAATTTAGAAATGGATGAAGCCTCCATCCAAAAACAAATAAAGGAACAAATGATACAAGAGTTCCAAAACATTTCCCCAAAAGAGGGAAGGAAAATGGTAAATACTTCCAACATACTATTGTTGCCTAATTGGGATATTGCAGATGCATTAATTTTCAATTCTTTTTCAAATAGATTGGAGTTGCAAGACCCAAATAAAAAGGACTTCCAAGGCACCGCATTTATTGAGGATCAAGCTGCATTGGTGAGTTGGTCATTAAAGAGAGGATCTAGAGCCACGTCATTGCAACTAGATGAGTCTAGATTAATGGGGAATATACTTGTGAGAAGGGTTGTTGACACCTCCCATGTACAGGAAGTATACTGGAATGGGGATTCTTCCAAGTTTCTTTTGGCCACTGCTAAGGAGGAACAAGCCATGTTTGAATTGTAGAGCAAGTATGAGATAGTGGTGGATGCTTATAATAAATAGCTAAAAAAGAGAATTGAGCTTGAGAACAAGCTATTGGGAAGATCCATCAAGCCTAGAATAACATACCCTCACCCCCCAATTGAACCTTTCAAATCTACCCCTCTCATAGAATTGCCAGATACACCCCAAAGGCCACAGTACTACACTGCTGAGAATTTTGAAGAAGAAAAGAGTAAATTGTGGGCCTTACATGTGGAGTTGGAATCTAAATATGAAGATAAACTAAGAAAAGCTCTCACATACCTGGGGGACAAAGTTGAATGGCCACTAATGCATGATCAATTGGCCAGGGTGATTAATATCTGGGAGGAGTTAAAAGCAAATGATGAGGCTCTAAAGCCTATTGTGAAAAAATGGGTAAGAAGGGAGAAAGTAATGACCTTTTTGTGTTTATCTATTATAAATAATTCTCATTATCATATTGAAAAAACCTTTGACATTATTTCTGATCTTGCCAATTTTGACAATAAAAGGATACATTTAAAGAAGAAAATAATAGGCTACTTAAACAAATACAAGAGCCAAAAATTTAGTTTATTTCCTCGTGCCTTAGATAAGAAAAATAATTTGAAAAGAAAAGAGGAATGGGCAAAGGAACTTGATGATTTATTATGTTTAAGAATGAATCAAATCATAAATGAAACAGGGCATGCATGGTGGGTCACCACAACAGAAGAAATGGTGAAAGCCAAAATATTTTTTGATTCTTTAAAATAGGAATTTCTTGATATTAATAATGAGGTTGATTATATATTAAAAGGACAAAAGGATATTTTGCATTTTAATTGGCCAAATGACACATTATTTGATAAGTGGATGGTAGAAATGGCTTCTGGTGAATAGTTTAATGAAGATGAAACTGACAGTGATGAAGTACAGGGTGAGGAGATCCAAATCATTGACCTCGTCACTACTCAGGACCAACTAGAAGAAGAAGACAAGAATAATCTGTCACTTTCAGTTGCAGACCTGAGACCACAAAATGTCGATACAACCAAAGAAGGGGAAAAGGTAGAAGTTAATTCCACCATATAAGATAAAGACAATGAAAGCCCACAGGTGGAGGTTGATGTGACATCATTAGAACAAGTTTCATTATTGGCTAATTTAGTAGTTACATACAAGGAGAGATCAGAATGATAGACAACTCAGCAATGAAAGAAGATGTAACAGAAGCTGACCCACCAAAAAGAATGTTTTGATATCTTTTGTTACCCACATTTTTGTGATTTTGTGATAGGTGTATGCAAATGTTTCTTGTAAAGGACACCTGTCACTTTCTCTTAGCCTAAAGCTTGTTGCATCTCACACTATTTAAGTGAGATTCCAAGGCTAAAGAATGGTTTGAATTCTATTTTTTTGAGTGATACTTAGTCTATTTTTGGTCCATTATTTTGAGCAAAAATTCTTGGTGCATTTTCTCTGTTAGACCTTTAGAATACATGAATATAGAATGATCTGTGTTTCTTTCTGAAGGTCATTCTGAGTTTACTGTAAACTGTATACAATTTTCAAGGAAACTGAATACAAATTATGAGTTGTCCCCATATCAATTCTTTTTCAACTTTGTCTCCTTTTGATTACTTGGTTATCTTGATGTTGTATGAGTAAAGGCTTGTGCAATTGAATGCAATTCAGTTAGGTTGTATATCTATTCATCACTGCTATTAGTTCAATGGATTAAGTAAAAGCTTTGATGAATTTGATAAGGTTGTTGTAGTAGTGGAAAGGATTTTGAATGATGAGTTCTGATAAGAACTGCTGATAAAATTTGTTGTAAGACAACAAATTAGATCTAAGAAATTTGTAGTAGACTCTGAACCCTAATGGATTAGGCACTGATCAAATTTGATCTAGTTGAAAGAGAAATATGTCACAAATGGTTGTCAAAAATGCAGAAATTAAATCAATTTTACTTTTATTTCCTGTAGATCTTAAAAGTTGGCCAGTACTTGTTTGCATGGAATGTTTTAGCTTCAGTTAGCCACTATTGCTGATAACACCTGTAAATCTATAGAAGAATTTTTAGCCATATCTGTTATATGGGAAGTGTTTATCAAGTTATCAAGAATTGTGTATGTATTGGAGCATTTGAGATGAGAATCGGAATGAAACTTAAATAATTCTTATACAATTTTCCTAGTCTTGTATCATCCCTAGGTATACCCACCCTAGTTTTTCAAAGCCAGAAGAGTAGAAAACCACCTGTGGTTTTGTTGAAGTTGGGCCCAAATGGTTTTGCACATATAATTGCTAATAAGAATTGGCTAGTCTTTAGATTGTGTGAGTATTGTCATCTTGGTATTAAGCATTTTGTTGCTTAGTAGTTTTAAAACACCAACAGATTGCATCCATTAGGATGACTTACAAAAATCAAATGGGAGAGGCACTACATTAACCATAACATCTATGGTTATGTTTAAGCAGAAAAATATTAGAATTACCAATTTATGGAGGTACAAGGGACAAATTTTAAAGATGTTCTAGAGAGTTTGAAGATTAGAGCAGTTGTCAATGTTATTAACTGGTGAATCTAAGTAGAAGGTTCAAATGAGTTGAAAATAAGTTAAGTGTAATTTCTTGAAGGTTTTCCAAGTGAATTAAGATAGAGATGAAAATGGAGACTAGATAGTGAATCAATTTATGAGCTAAATAGAGATCTATACATGTAAAGTGAGTTGTACTTAAGAAATCAAAACTTTGTTGTTACTTTGTAACCATTGTAAACTTTATTTGAAATTCTTTAATCAAGGTTTATGTAACGTACATATGTAAATCCTTTAACAAGGTGACATTCTAACAGGGTTCTCTAAAGTCCTCTAATAAGGTCACTCCTAATAAGGTGATTAAATCCTTTAACAAGGTCACATTTCAGAGTGTGTGTTTGTAACTTTTAATATGGTTGGATTCTAATAGAGCTCACTTCAAAAGAGTGAAAATTAGTGACTTGTTGATGGTGGTTTTTCCCAAATTGGATTTCCTTGTTAAATCCTAGTGAAAAAATTGTGTTGATGTTATTTATGGTGTTTTACTAATTAATTTTTACATTCTGCAAGTCTGTTATATTTAGGACAATGGACAGCTAGTTAATGCTACTAAAAGTTGATTGTAGAGACCAAGCTATGGAATGATAAAATCTAAAGTTATTGAAGTGCTTGTTTGTTAGATTGTACATTTTTACATTGGATAACTAATTCACTCCACCACTCATAGTTAGTCTAAATATTCTAACATTGGTGTTCCCTTTTGGATCAATTTCCAATTTTATAAATTTTGCATTCCTATTTTAATAAACTTTTAGGAAACTCTCATGCCAAACAATGACCTTTGTAGGCCTCTAAGGAAAACCCTTTATCTAAACCTGTAAGTTTTGATTGGTCCTTTGATATTGTCTACTAAGATTTGAAGACAAATTAGATGATCAATTCTTTAAATTTGTCAATTTTTAAGAGTCGTCAACTTGGATTCTAATTTTAAGGCTAGAAGTCATTTTCCACTACAAGTAACACATGTATTTAGTTGCTACAAGAAATAAAGTTATCCAAATGCTTTGATGAAGAAATACCTCTTCCTAGAATTGAGGACAATTGGGGTGGTCTTTCTTACCAAGGAGAATCTTGATTACACTCTAATCTCGAACTGCAAAATAACCTAAAGAAAAACAATAATTAAAATAAATACACATGATTTTATTTTTAAGGCTTTGGAATAATGTTTCCAAAACTAGCACATGGTCATACATGTTCATACATGGTCATACATGTTCTTGAAAATGGTAGGTCAAAAGTATTCTGACCTTAGAATCCTATGGGTTGTGTCTTTCACTGATCCATTGCCAATACCATACTTGCCATGGTATTGTTGCAGTACTTCTCTTGCTTCTTCATGACCTAACATTTCAACTAAATTCCCTCAAAGTTTTTCTTGTATATTTTTCTATCTTGAAGCGTGTAAGACTCACATTTCATTTTCAATCCTCTATATTGAGAACTATTCATCCATTGCAGGCATTGATTTTGCAAGAGGTAGAATACAATGTCTTGGTACCAGATATATGTGATTGCCCCTTTATTGGTGTCCAGTTGAGATACTATTCTTTGTTCTTCATTGTTGGCTATCATCTTTGTTAACCCTTTTCCTCTTACTAGATTCATCGATTGAATGTCCAAATCAAATTCTTGTAAGATGGCCATCCATTTTCCTCTTCTTTCTCCTAACTCATTCTGCATTAGCAATGATTTGACTATTAGGTCTAGTATAATAGCATTTACCTTACTTCTAAGCATGTAGTGAAAAAAAATTGTGATTTTTTTTACTAGGGTGAATGATTGTTTATCCAAATTTAGATAATTTAACTTGGCATTTTCAATGGGAAGCTCATAAAAGTGATGGGTCTTTCATCTTCTTTGTATTTCTTTTGTGTGAGGATACCTATACATGAATTTCCTTATGTGAAAGAATATAATTTGAAAGGAAATTCATAATCATGAGTGGGGCAATAGAAATGACTACTTTGATATGTTCAAAATATTTCTTGACTTCAAGAACCTAATCATTTTTTTCTCCTTTCTTTAGTAAATCATCCAAGGGCAGACTATTTTGGAAAACCTACTAATGAATTTACGTACAAAGTTAATCTTCCCAAAGAAAGACTTAATCTCTTTCGAACTATGAGGAGGAAACAATTTCAGAATTTCTTCTATATTTTTGAGATCAATTGAAATACCTACTTCAGCAATGATGTGGCTCGGGAGCTTTCATTTTGTAACTCTGAATGAACATTTCTTTGGGTTAAGAGATACATTGTATTTCCAACATTGATTGAAAACTTGTTTCAGATCAGCAATATGGGTGTTCCTCTCTTTTGAAAAGACCATGATGTCATCCACATAGATAACTTTTTTTTTTTTTTACCAATCCTTTAAATGCTTCATCCATTTCTCTTTGAAATGTAGCTCCTACATTGATTAAACCAAAGGGCATCCTTCTATAAGAAAATGTCCCCCATTTGGTGGTGAAATTTATCTTTAATTTATCTTCTTGTTCTACCATCACTTACTTATATCTTGAGTATCCATCTAGAAAATAAATCATCTTAGATCCATTTACAATCTATAGTAGTTCATCAAGTGAAGGAAATGGGTAGTTATAATCTCAGGACACTTGATAAAAATTCTAGAAGTCAAAGGTGAATCTCTCTAGTCTTTTCCTCATAGGTACCATGTTGGAGACCTAGGCAGACTCTTGAATTAGGAAAATAATCTTGGCATCTAGAAGCTTTTGAACGTCTCTCATTGTTAAGGGTTGAATAATGGGGTTTACTGGTCTCTGTCTTTGGCAAAAAGGCTTGAAGCTTCAAAGGAATATCATCAGTAATCATGTCAAGATCATACATCTTAACCTCCTCATAACTCTATTCAAAGACATCTCTATATCTTGTGAGTAAATGGAGCATATCTTCCCTCTCTTGGTAATTAAAAGCATTTCCAATTTTCACCATATTAGTGTTGTCTTCATTGCTTGGGTTATAAGAGTCACATTCTTTGATTCCATTGTCTTAATTGGTCCTCTTATTGCATGTTGATTCATCTTGGTCAAAGATGCATTCCAACTCCACCATCCCTTTAGGAATAATATTAGTTTTTAAATTTATGATACCATATTCATCTTCTACTTAATCCCTTTTCGGATTTTCATCAAGTGTATTGTCAATGTCATGTTCTTAGAACAAACCATTAGATATGATGAATTCAAGAATGTGTTGGTCATCTTGGAAGACCTAGAAGTTAGTAATATTTTTAGGGATATATGAGGCAACCATGAGTTCTACTAAGAACCTTTTGAGTTTTGTTCTTTCCACATACTATAGTGCACTAACACAAATTGCAAGGGCATCAATTACTACATTCTTTCTTCTTGGAATAGATTTGACATTTAGTGCTTCAAAATATTCCATCAAGTCCAAAACTCTTTTATGGTATGTGATTAATATTTTATCATTGCAATAATAAACCAATTTGACTTTTTGAATCACCAACTAGGAGTCTCCTTCAACTATAAGATCTTTGACATCCTTTCCTAGTATGAAGAGGAGTTTGTGTATCAAGAATTCATATCCCATGACATTGTTAGTACGCATGAATTGTAAATGATATGCAGTGTAAAAATACTTACCTTTGGGATTAACTAGCTCAATACCTTCTTTGGCTCCTAGTTTGCACTTGGAACCATCAAACCTAAGTGTCCATATTGGTTGTTCTTTCAATTTCCTTGATTTGTGTCTATTTTCCTAAACCTTTTCTTTCATCTGGTCTTTGGAAGACTATTTCTTGGGGACCAAATGTATCCTCCCCCATGTTGGGCATGATGAGCCACTAGTGGTTTGAATATCCCAAACAATATTTACCTGATTTATTTTTCAAAAATATATTGAGAACTAAAACATAGGAAGATGTATTATGAAACAGTAATAGAAACCAATAGATTTTCCAATAGATATAAACCTATTCCTTTCAAAATAATATTTAGGACTCAAGCATATGAAAATGCATTATAAACCAATAGTATAAAACTAGTAAACTCCCTATAATTTCTCAAGAACATGTTATAATTGTATTATACAAAAGCAATACAATAACCAACATTTAGAATCCAATCTTAAACATAATTTTACAGTCAGATTGGAATACTAAGAGAAGAACCTATAAGCACATATGAGACACTTGAAATGATATCTTCATGGATAATGTATTTGTGTCCACTACCTAGCGACATGAGGGGCTATCCTCACATTGGCTGAAAACTAAAGCTTTCTGAATAACTCTCGCAAGAGAGAGACTAAAATCTAAATCATAAATCAAGCATATTAAATGAATGAGTCTCTTCTCCTTTTATTCTCACAGCAATGACTCTTTGACTCCCTCTTGTCATTTTGTCTTATCTCTCCTTGTCATCTTTAGCACACTTTATAAAATCAAATTGACCTTTATAATTTGAGTCCATGCTCTCAAAGTCAATTTTAGTATTATATGAATATATCTTAAACTTTTCTAATGTCTCAAAAAGGGGACATTAAAAATCTTCCCTCCTTGAGATTGCTTGCCCTTAAGCAATTAGTACCAAGATCTCATATGAGTCTCCAAGTAGCCCTGTAGCTCAATCTGAAAACAAATCCAATCACACTACGAAGAAAGGTGTCATTTTGTAACCCATCCATCAACCAATTCCCTGGATCCCATACAAATCTATGAACTATCATTGTACTTGTAGACAACACAACTCTGATTATCCTCACATCCAGTCTCAAACTGAGAAGAACTACAACTAAATCCTCAACAAGCCATAGGTACATACTATCAACACCTAGATCCCAAACCTTGTTGTCATGACCAACTGATATGATGAGGTAGAAATGTATCTAGGGACTATGTATGACCCAATAGATGGTGATGAGTGAACCTAAATAGATTATGTAAGAAATGAGCTTCTTCTCAAAAGATGAAACTAAAACCACAAGCACATCAAAAACCATATCGTTTTCATAAATCTAGAGAAACCCCAAGAATATAGGTGCTATGAGTATGTATGAAGTTGAAAAGCTATTCACTGTGATTGAAACATAGCTCTCATCATGCTATCTAGTGCCTCTCACGTTTGCAATCTATACCTTGTTATATTTTGATTCGAGAGATACTTGTACTCATGTTGTTATTTCTTCATTTGAGATGACCTAAGGGCCAAATGTTATACTTTGGTTTTAGTATCATAGATGTTATACTACTATGTTGTGTAGTTGATCATATTTTCATGTTGATGCCATTTTGAGATGATAGTATGTTTTATGATGATATCTAGTTATCCAGTATTTGGACATATCTCTAATTTTTTTATATGTAACATTGGATTTAAGGCTATGGTATTTACTTCATTCTTGCTTTAGTTATGCTTTATGTGAACATGAGTGATGTAAATGGATTATTTTAATATAATTGAATAAATGGTTAAATTAGTTATTTAATACATTTATTGCTTCAATTATGTTATTATATACAATTTCACTTGATCATGTGTTTTAGTGTGCAAGATTTATATCCCTAGTAGTGGCACATGGAGTTAGTGATTTAGTTATTCGTATTTTACCAATGTCCTCCCTACATGGTTGACATATCTTATTTTAATGTTAAATTAAACCTTATGGTGATTTAATAAATCAAGACTCATCTACATTATGTAACTAGACCAATGAACATGTATGTGCATTTAGATTTTTAAATTGTCCTAAATTTGTTAAGGCATTTTGTGATTTTTGTTTTAGGATTTTCGGGCTTTATTTAATTATTTTTTTAAATTTTAGGAATCTTTGCCATAGATGAATTCTAATTACTTGGAACAACCTATTTTCGTTTGGGTCAATTCAAAGTCTAACTATTTTAACTGGTTATTTACCCTAATTAATTATTCACTCGAAAAGTGAATAAGTATTAAAAGAGGAAATTAATTCCTCACTTCTCACTTTTGGAAATTGAGAATTTGAGAACTTTTTCAAAAATCATCTTCTGGAGGATTAGGTTTATGTTTATTGTGAGAGTTACAGGAATGGGATCTTTCTGAGGTCAGTCTCATTGGATCCAAATCAGGGAGACCTTATTTTTTTGTGACTTTCGGCAACTTCTGCAGATTATTTATTTTATCTAGTTGACTTTTATTTCTGTCCCTTTTGTTGTTAGGTAGGGCTCTCCCATTTTTGGGTTAATGATTTGTTTTTGGTTATGTTTTTGGTAGCTATTTGTTACGAGGTTGAGAAATAGTTTCCCTTCTATTTCTAGTTGTTACATCTACCTAATTGGTCAAGTATGAACATTTTCCCTATTTTTGGGATGAGGGTTTGGGGTTTTGCACCGTGATTCTAGCCATTTTTGCATACAGATTCCAAACCTAGATATTATTCAATTTTTGTGGCTTTTGTGCCCTAAGACCAAATGGGTTTTATTTTCAAAGTTTTCAAGTTTTTTGGGATTTTTACCTTGATTTATGTGCCACCTAATTTTCTCAGGTTTTCTTGGCATGATATTGGTCATGGACTTGGATCATCTATAGGATGTCAGTCAGACCATTGTTGCACTTTTATGTTACATTGGGATGCATGGCACATCCATCCTCCTGAGTTGTTATTCAGTTGAGTGTTATGTTTTTCTTTTGTTCTCATCCAGTCCTTGTGTTATGGTCTTCGTGATGGTGGTGCACCACACATGAGCAAGTGCATTTTTCAGGTGACTTATGTGGCTTGATCTTCCATGGTACTTTTGGGAGTTTTGATCATTTGGGGTTGGGTTGTAAATATGCATGCCTACAAGCACTCATCATTGGATGAGCATGGGTAGGGTAGGGTAGCATATGGAGAGGGCTTCTATCTCTATAACCCAATGACTATTTCCTAAGGGTTGGCATACAAAATTTTTAATCAAGTGATAACCAAATATAACATTGGGTGGTAATAAAACTTAAGATAATAAAAAGATTGTGGAAGTTCTCCTTCCATTGGGAAGTGTAAGCTACTAATACTAGCTTAGGCTTTTTGATGCTTCTCCATGATGTCAGCCCCTACATAGTAACCCATTTAATGTCTGACTAGGACCTATTGCAAATGCATTGTCTCATGATCTTGGTTTTAGTCATCATTATTGTCTAGTGTAAGTGTTAGCCATGGATGTTTACTTTGTATGTGTTTGTGGTTGGATCATTATATTAATCACCATGACGAGAGTGGACCTATGGGTTCTATGTGGTTGGGAGGCATAGCTACCTCCACCACTATTGGGGACCAGTGTAGAAAGATAGCTTATTGTCCTATTGTGACCATTTTTGGATATTTTCACTTGGTACTTTGGGTTCTAGAGTTTGATTTCTTGTAATTTGTGCTTTCATTGGAATGTTTGGATATCATGTTTAGATGATGTTTAGTTTAATTGAAGCATTTCCTTATTATGATGTTTGGCATATGATTAGATGATGTGATTTGCTTAGTTGGATTATCTATTGCATATTAGATTAGCATGTTAGATTTCTTGTTCTTATGATGTTATTATACTTTAGTAGTGACGTCCTCATAAGACAACTTTGAATATCTTGTTGGTAGCTTGGGATGTTATGCGTAGGGGATGGCTAGGACCTTTGAGGTCTCATGATGCTATTATGGCTGGGAGTAACCATGCACTTAGTTTGTTATGTCCATCTTTGCAATACTTCTTTTTGTACTTTTCCTTCATTGCTATGTCTAGATGGTTAGATACAATTTTCATCTCTCAGATATTATGTTTAAGTATCTAGGCCTTGATTGTGGATCCAATACTCCCCAGTGTGGAGAAACTATCTTTCTTAGATTTTTATTCCTCATTTTCCTAGTTTGTTGTTTTATTTCTTCATGCAAGATTTTGCTTCCTCACGTGAGAGTGTGAAAGTTTCCTATGGTTCTTTACATTTCCTTGTGTGGATTAGTGCACTTCCTTGTGCAAAACTTAGCTCCAGTGTAGTGCATTTTGGCTACTTGTCTTGGCATTTCCTCACATGGGATGAAATTTCCACATGTGGCTTGGTATACTTTCCTATGCAAAGAGGTACTTCTTTGCACGAGATTGCCAGTTGTAAATTCTCACATGAAAAATTAGGGGCATCTCCTTTTTTTTCATAGAATGTAATTTAGGATTTTTAGTACCCTTTAGGAATGCTAGTGTTTCCTTGCTTTGACAGATAAGAGATTTTGTGTTCTTATGTCATCTTTAGTTTTTGTTCTTCAATTTGGTTAGGTTAGTTTGATAGTGGAATTTGGAGATCTATTGGTGGTTGGATGTGGTTAGTCTTCCATTATGATCTTATTGATCCTTGTATGTTGATTGTCATGTACATCTATACTTTTTTTATTAAAAAATTGTCTTGGATTATTTTATCCTTGTTCCAAGGATATCTGGGTGGGGCATTACACTCCACTAATATATATTCAATGGTTGATGTAGGAAACCCATCCAACTCCTATATGTGGTGAAATTAGATACCATATTTGGACTGATCCAATGACAAATGATAGTATTCAATTCACAACTCCCATCCTATGAGCAAGGTTCACTACTAGGAACTATACTAGGATTGCATATTTTGAAATTAAAATCTTCTTCTTTGTGATAATCAAAAGGAGTTCCCTCATTTATCTCAAAAATAAGGTTATCAAAAGTCCAATCAACATCCACCACAAATATGGGGTTGTCTATAAGTTGAATGTGATCTTAAACTTTGGTACTTTGTCTTTTGGGACAACAGTCCAAGTCACATGTCTGTTGAATGCTATCAAGTTCCTCAATTACCTCTTGGAAAAACTCCTACCTCTCTTTACCCTCATGTTATTAGAAATGGTTCGTGATCTTGATTTGATTTTCTACTTCCTAAAGAGAAAATTGAGTATCATCCAATGCCTTGTGGGCATACTTAAGCTCTCAATTGAGTTGCTTAATCTCATTCCTTTCTCCATTCAAATGATTAGCAAATATTTCAGCAACCTTAATAATATAATTCCTATTAGAAAGAAAACATAAATAATTTGATTTCATAGCTTCAAGAGTTATTTTGACCACCTGTAATTCAGCAACAAGTCAATCTCCTTTCCACTTCCCTTTGAACCTTCCTGTAGAGATCTTCAACCATCTTGTGATGTTGTTGTAATGTACCAAAGATCCCACAACCATATCTTTACTAACCATCCACTAGTTCTTTAAGGTGTGTATTTCAATGTTTTCATGTTGAAGTCATTCATCATCTTGCATTTTCATCATAGATTGTTCCTCTACATTCATTTCATGGGTATCAGAAATATATGGTTCATCACACAAAGATTTCACCCTACTATAACCTCATGTGAAACTGACCTCGTCTACCTACTTGTCAAAGCTAACCTTCAAATTGCCAATGTAGAAACTTGCACCCTGTGTAACATCTTCTACGTTATCACGAGGAGGTTGCAAATCAATAGTAGTTGATTTCTCCTCTTTTTCAAGACCCTCTACTAGATGATTTTGGTTTGCTAGAAATTCTTCATACACATTTTTTTACCAGTCTTTTTCTAGGAGCTTCTGAACCAATTCCAAATACTTCATTTTTCCATATCAGTCTTCTTTTGCTACTCCAAATGAAAATCCAAGTAATTGTTGACTGATAAGTCAATTTGAACTCGAGTAGGAACTTTTTTATACTCTTTATAAATATCAAGTATTTATTCTCTTATATCAGGTTCAAAATTCGAGGCAAAATACTCTTATGGCTTCATAATGTCTTTCTTAATTTATCCAACCTTATTTTTTTCCAAATCATTAAGATGGATGTTCTTCCAAAAAAATAGAAAACTAATGTACAAAGATCTTCAACAATGCTTCTATGTATAATATGTTTTAGCTTCTGAAATAATCCTCACTTGGTTTGATAAGAAATTAATTTCTAAATAGAGGAATTTTGTACCAATAATTGGTGTGCAAGCCACATATAAAATATTGATGTTGTGGTAATATTGCCTTATTGATTATTAGCAAAGGCTAAATAACAATCTAGAATTAACATGTAAGTAGAAATGATAATATGTTTAGTGTCACATTATGGAAAGATACAAATCCACTATTAGTATTTAGGTGTAAGTACAAGATTTTCGTACTATGCCAAATGGATTCAACTTCCTAAACTACCCAAGCAAGTTAAACATAACCATCAGCATACAAAAGCTTGGATGGAACCTAGTATTTTTTGTGAATGGGGAAGATGGCTGCCTATGTGACTGGGTGCTTGAATGATGCATGGTTGGTATGACTACTCACTAGTTTGAACTTAGACTTCCACTTAGTCTATTACCAAATTTATAATTTATCACTATCATTGATCACTTCCACCACTCTAGACGTGATATGTGTGAAAAATATTATAAAAATAAAACTTAACACTCACAACCTTAAACCTAAAATCTTTACTCGGCACTTGAAAAAGTGCTCGGCACATGAAGGTGTCGAGTGCCAGTTTTGCTCGGCACTTGCTTGGCATAGGAAGGTGCCGAGTGATAGATTTCTCAGCACTTGATGTGTCGAGTGATAGGCAACAGGTGCCGAGTAAACTTGGTACACAAAGGACAAAGCTCAACACCAATGGATGCCAAGTGAGCTTGGCTCACAAAGAAAATGCTCGGCACTTGAAGAGCTTGGCACAAAAATGCAGTAGGTGTCGAGTGTTCTATTTCAACTGAAATATTAAAACTTAGAGAAATTCAATGTGAATGTTTTCACCATTAAAACCATAAAGGCCAAAGCTTTAACTTTTCAAATAAACTTGTCAAATGCAATAAATAGAAGAGGAAGATAGATTCAAGTATGCCTACTTGCTTTCTATTCAATCATTCATTAAACTATTACAAAATATGGGAGCATTTGGCTTCAACTAGAAAACCCTAAAATAACCCTAAACTGATAATACTTCAAACTTCAACAAAATTTTAAACTTGCAGCTCTAATGGCTGCATACAAAGGTGTGCTTGGAGCAATCACTGCTTCAATAGGACAAAACAAAACAACAACCAACTCACAGAATGAACAGAGGAGTCACATGCAATTGGAGACATTGAACATACTTCCTTCTGTCTCTGCAACAAGTGGATCTGCTAACCACTTTCTTCTTCTTCCTTATCTCTGCTCTGCTGAACTGAAAACTTGAATAATCTAACTGCATGAATGAATGAATAAATATTCTCTTTTTTTCACATTCCATTTTCCCCCTCTTTTTAGAATTTGAAAACCTCACCTACCCATATTAATTTTTCTATATGTTCTAGATGTCAAGGGGGTAGGTGAGCATTTGGCTCAAG
Source organism: Cupressus sempervirens (assembly GCA_028749045.1). Classification (NCBI taxonomy): domain Eukaryota; kingdom Viridiplantae; phylum Streptophyta; class Pinopsida; order Cupressales; family Cupressaceae; genus Cupressus; species Cupressus sempervirens. The sequence goes on from CM053789.1 coordinate 614,210,736, forward strand.
GGGCAAATGTACGCTTTGTTTAATATTCCAACACTCCCTCTTTGACCCAAGCCAAACAAACAAGGATCGGTGCTAATCGAAATCAATTACACCAAGACACTCTCTTAGGTGTACAAAAGGTCCAATGCCTAAAGGCTTAATGAAAATCTCTACTAGCTACTACTCAGACTTACAAAAATTCATCTTGATATCCCCATTCTCCACCAACTCTCTGATCAAGTGATATTTGATCTCTATATATTTGCTTCTCCCATGGAAGACTGGATTCTTGGACAATGCAATTGATGAGATGTTGTCACAATAAATTGTGCTTCCATCCTCTTGCCTTTCATTCAAATCTGCCAAGATCCTCCTTAGCCAAATTGCTTGACATGCTACTGAATTTGCTGCAATGTATTCAGCCTCTGCTGTAGATTGAGCAACAATAGGTTGCTTCTTGGATGCCCATGAAATTGCACCCAATCCCATATGAAACATGTATCTAGAAGTGCTCTTCCTATCATCTATACTTCCAACCCAATCACTATTTGTGTAACCAACCAACTTGAAATCATCATTTGCAGTATACAAAATCCCAAATCCCTTGGTACCTTTCACATACCTTAGGATCCTTTTTCCCGCTTGCCAATGGGAATCTTTTGGTGTTTCCATAAATTTGAAAATCAAACTTACTGCATGCATTAGGTCTAGCCGAGTTGCAGTCAAATACATTAGACTTCCAACCATACTCTTGTATAATGTTGGATCCACTCTCTTACTAGAGTCTTCCTTGCTCAACTTTAGACCTACTGCTATTGGTGTGGGGGCTGCCTTACTGTTCTACATTTTAAATATCTCCAAGATTTGCCGTGCATATTTTTCTTGAGAGATGAAAATTTCATCATGCATTTGTTTTACTTCTATGCCTAGAAAGTATTTCAAGAGACCTAGCTCTATCATTTCAAATTCACTTTTCATGGCCTCTTTAAACTCACCAATTAGAGCCTTATCATTAGCAGTAAAAATTAAGTCATCTACATACAAGACAACAATCAATACATTACCATCTGTTGCCTTGATGTAAAGAGTGGGCTCACCATCGCTTTTGCTAAAGCCATTGCTCATCAAATATGAGTCAATCCTACTATACCATGCCCTTGGAGCTTGCTTGAGCCCATAAAGAGCTCTCTTCAATCTATATACTTTTTTCTCTTCACCTGCAACTTCATAACCAGGGGGCTGCTCCACATACACTTCTTCTTTCAATACACCATTTAGGAAGGTAGACTTCACATCCATTTGAAATACCTTACATTTGTGCTGAGCTACAATTGCTATGATAGCACGCATGATTTCCATTCTTGCAATAGGGGCATATGTCTCATCATAGTCTCTTCCATATTGTTGTTTGTAGCCCTTGAATACTAGCCTTACCTTATGCATATCAATCTTGCCTTCAGCATTACATTTGGTCTTATAGACCCATTTCACTCCAATCACTTGCTTCTTGGGAGGAAATTCAATTAGTTCCCATGTCTCATTTCTTTCTATAGCATCTATTTCCTCATCCATGGCATTACACCATTTTTTCTTTTTAATAGATTCCTCAAAATATACTAGATCACTATGAGAAAAAAATGCAAAATTAAAACTCTCATCATAATCTTCATACCTTTCATCTTGGTATATCTCCCTAAGACTCTTGGTCTTTTTTGGTAACAACAAGGAGAGTGTAGGATTAGAATCTTCACTACTACTGCATTGTCGACTAGCTCGGTCTTCACTAGTACTCAGCACTGACACTCGATCATGCCTAGAGGAGCTTGGTAATGACTGAACCTACTTGCCTTTTCTTCTACTTACTCCTTCTTGCTGTTCATCAGCATCTTCTTCACTCATAATTGGCACTTTACTAGAAGTGCTTGGTGACTCATTAATTGAACCATACCAAAATTGATTTTGAAGAAATTCCACATCTCTTGAAAGAGTCATCTTGTTGTTCAATGGGTCATACAATCTATATGCCTTTGATTCCGAGCTGTACCCTATGAAGATGCACTTCACACCTTTGTCATCCAATTTTTGCCTTTTTTCTTTAGGCACATGTGCATATGCAACACATCCAAACACCCTTAGGTGTTCAACTGTCCATCTTCCTCATGACCATGCTTCCATTAAAATTTTGTCACGGACTACTTTGGTAGGACACCTATTAATTAGGTAAACTGTTGTTGCCACAGCCTCTCCCCAAAATTGAGTTGGGAGACTTTTCTCTTTCATCATGCTTCTTGCCATTTCAACAATGGTCTTGTTCTTTCTTTCAGCCACTCCATTCTGCTGTGGTGTATAGCTAGATGTGAGCTCTTTCTTTATGCCATGTTTCTTGCAAAAATTTACAAAATAATTGGAGGTATACTCCCCTCCTCTATCTAATCTTAGGACCTTGATATAGTGTCCACATTCTTTTTTAGCCTGGGCTTTAAATTCTACAAATTCATCAAATGCTTCAAATTTATTCTTTAAGAAATACACCCATGTCCTACAACTGAAATCATCAATGAATGTCATGAAATAAGTACTCTCCCTAATGGAAGTAACTTGCATAGGACCGACTAAATGAAAGTAACTTGAATAGGACTAACTAGGTCAGTATGCACTAACTCTAATGGATATTTAGCCCTCCTAGAATTTCCAGAATTAAAGGGAAGCCTATGTTGCTTACCCAAAATACAAACCTCACACTTGTCACAAGAATTTCCTACACGTGGCAAACCATCTACCATTCTTTTATTTGACAATAAATTTAAACTAGCATAGCCAAGATGACCATACCTAAGATGCCACAACCGTGAAGGGTCTTTAATCACACTCCTTAGAGCTGATTGTGTGGGAGGTGTAGCACTAACTTGAGATGAGAAATATGTCTCAATCCTCAAGGGAAACATTATGTTCTTTTTCATTTGAACTACTGCAAGTAGGTTCTTGCTCCCATCCTTTTCATGAATGACACACTTGTCATTTTCCATCAACACTTTGTATCCATTTTGAATGAGCTGACCAATGCTCATCAAATTGTGCTTCGTACTAGGGGAAAAATACACATTTTGTATTTCCTTCTTCTCACCTTTCTTGGTGCGGACCATAATAGATCCTTTGCCCACAACTAGTAGGGTTCCATTGTTACCCATCTTAATCTTAGATTTGAAACTCTTGTCAATGAATGAAAACAAGGTTTCATTGCCACTCATGTGGTTGCTACATCCACTATCAAGGTACCAAACCTCAGGATTTCCTTCTTCACCAACATTACACATGATGAAGGCAATGTTTTCACTTCCCATATTCACATCAGCCACATTTTCTTGTCCTGACTGATCTTTTTTCTTTTTCCAGCATTCACTTGCATAATACCCATATTTATGACAGTAAAAGCATTCTACATTACTCTTATTTGAGTTTTAGTTTTTCTTACCTCCTCTTGAAGTATTTTGAGAGCTACTTGCTCCATCTGCTCTTCCTGAGCTTTCTGTTGCAGCATTCTTTTGTCCTCCATTACCTCGGCCTCTACCTTTGGAGTTCCTGCCTGAGCCATTTCTTCCTCTCCCCCTTCCTCTTGGATTTGTTTGAGCTTTGAATTCTTTATCTTGGGAAGATGAAGAAGTAGATCTATTGATCCTATGCTCATGGGTTTGAAGTGTACCCATCAACTCATCCATTGTCAAAACAGTGAGGTCTTTTGCCTCTTCTATGATCATGACCAAATTGTCATATTTATGAGGTAAACTCCTCAATATCTTTTCCACTATCCTCTACTCTTGATAGTCTTCTCCATTTGACTTCAGTTGGTTAATCACATTGGAGGTCCTTGAATTGAAGTCTGCAACTGATTCATTTTCTTTCATCTGAAGGTTCTCAAACTCCCTCCTTATGTTCTATAGCTTTACTAGACGAACTTTATCAGTCCCCTTGAAGTTTGTCTCAAGGATATCCCATGCTTCCTTTGCATAATTTGCTGCTGCAATCTTTGGGAATACTGTCTCTATCATTGCTACTTCAATCAAACTTAATGCCTTAGCATCCTTCCTCCTTGACTCTTTCAAATGAGTCTTTTGTGCATTTGTGAGGGCAACATATTGAGTTGGATTAGTTACATCATTGAATCCATTAACTACAAACTCTCACAAATCATTTGCAACCATTATGGTCTTCATCTTCTTTTCCCATGTATCATAATTATATCTATTAAAGGATGGTGGCTGCTGCCATATCTTTCCTGCATCTCCTGCCATGTCAAATATCCCAAGAAAACAAATGCCCTAACTCACTATGGATGTGGGGCCTCAAGGCTCTGATACCACATGAAAAATATTATAAAAATCAAACTTAACACTCACAACCCTAAATCTAAAATCTTTACTTGGCACTTGAAAAAGTGCTCGGCACATTAAGGTGTCGAGTGCTAGTTTTGCTCAGCACTTTCTCGGCACAGGAAAGTGCCGAGTGATAGATTGCTCAGCACTTGATGTGTCGAGTGGAAGGCAATAGGTGCCAAGTAAACTCGGCACACAAAGGAGAAAGCTCAACACCAATGGATGTCGAGTGAGCTCGGCTCACAAAGAAAATACTCAACACTTGAAGAGCTCGGCACAAAAATGCAGTAGGTGTCGAGTGTTCTATTTCAACTGAAATATTATAACTTAGAGAAATTCAACGTGAATGCTTTCACCATTAAAACCATAAAAGACAAAGCTTTAACTTTTCAAACAAATTTGTCAAATGCAATGAATAGAAGAGGAAGATAGATTCAAGTATGCCTACTTGCTTTCTATTCAATCTTTCATTAAACTATTACCAAATCTGGGAGCATTCGACTTCAACTAGAAAACCCTAAAATAACCCTAAACTGATAATACTTCAAAATTAATAAACTTTTAAACTTGCAACTCTAATGGCTGCATACAAAGGTGTCTGGAGAAATCACTGGTTCAATAGGACAAAACAAAACAACAACCAACTCACAGAATGAATAGAGGAGTCACGTGCAACTAGAGACACTTAACATACTTCCTTCTGTCTCTACAACAAGTGGATCTTCTGACCACTTTCTTCTTCTTCCTTTTCTCTGCTCTACTGAACTAAAAACCTGAATAATCTAACTACATGAATGAATGAATAAACATTCCCTTTTTGTCACATTCCATTTTCCCCCTCTTTTTAGAATTTGAAAATCTCACCTACCCGTATTAATTTTTCTATCTGTTTTGGACGTCAGGGGGGTAGGTGAGTGTTTGGCTCAAAGGGCAAACATATGCTTCATTTAATATTCCAACAATATGTCTCATGCTTAGAATACCAAGCTCATGAGATGGTGTGATCCCTCTAACTCCAATCCTATGGAGAGTCTGATATTTTAACCATGCAACCTAACTGTGAAATTATTTTCAGCTCATAGGTAGATGTCATAATAAGCATTTCAGTGGTTGTCATCCAATTTGCATTATAGTCACAAGCTCTCTCCTTGATAACACCCTTCTTATGTTGTAAGCATAATAAGCCATTAAGAATATTTAGTTGGTTCAATTCTTGTCGCCAGTGGGTAACTCCAAAAAAAAATCACTATTTGAAAGGTTAGTTATAATGCTCCGTATGCTTGAATCGACAATTAACTAATCAACCTTGTGATTTTCTACCAAGTTAACAACAATGTCGTGAATGTAAATTCAAAAAAATTCTACTTCAAATGGAGGCACATATACTGACTATAGACATTTAAACTAATATTCCCCTATCTATTTTCAATTCATTACTTTGTCAATTGCTAAGAATAAGAGCTCCTTTTGATATCATAATAATTAAAGGATAAACTAGGAAATATTTCTCTCATTCAAAATATTTCTAGGCTCCACCTATAGTCACTACTACCATTTGATATTTGGCTCCAAATCATAAATATTGTTACCTTCATTCATTAAACCTCATGGACAAGATAACAATCTAAAAATACATTATTACTTAGGGAAATTGTGTACATCTATTACTAGTCTAGAAGAAAACTCAGTGCTACGATGATTACCTTTGCCTTTATAGAATATGAACATCTCTCTATTGATGCTTGCAACCTATCCAAGAAGACAACCAGATTTATGGTCTGTAATATACTCCCAATATATCTGGCTCTTCTGTTAGCTTTGCACTTTCTTATCCAATCTAACATGCCTTTTGAATGGTTGTAAAGTGATAGACTATGATTAACATTTTCCTAGGTAGTTATCCCACCTCCCACAAACATTGTTTCCAACTTTGGTATTATCTATAAGTAATAAATCAATGTCCAGGTAATTTCTATACTATTTACCGCTATGCATAGAGTTTTGGTAACTAGAGGCCACTATTCACATAGTCAAAAGTTCTTTGCTTGAGCCACAATGCACCTCTAGCTATGGTCCGACTACTGTAGAGCCTTAAATTGGCATTCATAACCATAGTAACACAATAGTTTGAACCTCTTGTAAAGAATTAGTTGACTCTATATAAAATGAGATGCAAAATCCATGAAGGAATCAACTCCCAACAAAAATTAATCCAATAGCAATGTCATGTAACATACTTCAGCAGTTCTGTTGCATATATCGCTCAAATCTATAGATAAAATAATGCTTAGGAATATTTAATCATCAAATCTAGGGAATTGCTCAATCATAAAAACTTCATGTTCTTCACAACTCGTAGTCCTTCGATTTGCACCAACAAAAGTTAGCAACCTTTAATCTCTATATCTAAATCAGGCCATTGATGCTCTCAATGAAATTTACTTTGTCAAGACCAACGAATTGATGCTCATAACCTACAAAAAGTCTTCAATGTGAATGTTCTTCTTCACTTGATATGATATATTTATTATCTAGAGTTTAGATATATTTTTGGCCAAAGTTTGGCATCAATAAGAATTTGATAGTTATTGTCTCCTTCCAATTGTTTTATTCAACTTCACACCTAGTGTTTAATGATTTAAAAATGGCCAGGCTTCACTTTATAAATCTCATAAATTAAATTTTTTGTAACTCTAAATATTTTGGGTTCAAATATAGTCATTCCTAAAAAAATATAGGAGACATTCAATTAATAAATTTTCTAATAGGTATTTGTAGCCAATTAAAATGGCCTCTTGAAATTTCATCCCCAATCTTGTACATTCCAACATTTCGACAAATAATGTGCACAGGTTATTAAACAATAGTTTGAAAGTTTTGGAGAAATTGGGCCCCATGATTATTTGTAAATTGAATGATATACCCATATATTATAAACATCATTGTAGACCATGGCCAATTGCACACATATATTGAGCAATCCCACTTTAATCAACACCAAATTTGAAGTTACATGACCAATAGGAGGGCTTTATTTATAAGATATTATGTTTTGGCATCAAATTACTAGCCATAGCAAAATAATCATCCAACAACCCTTTTTTTTTTGTTATGTGTGGCTCACATTTAAATAGATTATAGTTCTGCAACTTTAACTATTAGCTCAATATGTCATTGGACCTTATAAAAATATAAGAAATTAAACAACGCGGTAACTCCTCAAATATTTGATATGGAAATGCATTTCCTCATTCGCTGAATATACTAACATTACTAAAACCCTTCTAAAAATATACCCCATAGGCTAGTAGGTTTGAGGTTCTGATACGACTAAGATATCCCAAACAATCATTTACCTGATTTCTTTTTCAAAAATATATTCAAAACTAAAACATAAGCAGTTGAATAGATTTTCCAATAGATAAAAACCCATTCCTTTCAAAATAATATTCAGGATTCAAGCATATCAAAATGCATTACAAACCAAAAGTATAAAACTAGTAAACTCCTATAAAATTCCTTAAGAACATGTTATTGCATTATACAATCGCAATACAATAACCAACATTCAGAATCCAATCTTAAACACAATTTTATAATTGTATTGGAATACTAAGAGAAGAACCTATAAGTGTATACGAGAAACCTAAAGTGATTTCTTCATGGACAATGGGTTTGCATCCATTGTCTATTGGCACAAGGGGCTACGTCCTCACACTAGCTAAAAGCTAAAGCTTTCTAAATAACTCTTGCAAGAGAGACACTAAATTTGAATCATAAATCAAGAATACCAAATGAATGAGTCTCTTCTCCTTTTGTTCTCATAGTAGTGACTCTTTGACTCTCTTCCTGGATTTTTGTCTTATCTCTCCTTTTCATCTTTAGCCCACTTTATAAATTTAAATTGACCTTTTATAATTTGAGTCGCACTCTCAAATTCAATTTTAGCATTATATGAATATATCTTAAACTTTTCTAATGTCCCAAAAAGGGGACATTACATGGTTATATTTGATATGAGGATTGTTTTTTCTTTTTGTTTTTTCTCAATTTTGTTAATCTATTCTATGATTTTAGTAGTTTAAGGTTTAGGTTGAATGACAACCGAGGTCCATCCTTGACCTTTCAAAAAATGTCTACTTCTAAGAACTTTAAACATCCCTTCAGGAGAAGAGGATAAATCTCCCCCATCTAAGGATGTTTTGTTGTATGAAGCATTTATATCTTCTTCAATTTCCTCCCTAAGGATGTTGTTCATGATTTTGGGTGTATGTAGGTGACTTGAATTATCTTTTAATATTTTACTTTTGGTTTGGTCGGTTGTAGAGTGTGTCAACTAATTTAAAACTCAAGAAACCACTTCTTGATAGTTTAAGTATTCAAATTCTGAGTGGCTTGTACAGTGAGACCTAGAAAATCCTAGGAGGAGTAAAATATTTGTATCTACATTTTCTCCCAAACACTATAAATTTGCAACCATGCTATCTAAGAATTGAGTTATGATTTCTTCCCATGGGGTAGGGTCTTATGATCCTATAGTAGTATTTTCATCACATGTTTTGGTTAGAGTTATATCAAAATCCATTACTCTATAACAATCTAAATCTGATTGAAGAAATACCACTTCATTTGGAGCATTACGCTTTATGATCATTTTCTTCAATTTTGGCTTGGTGTATGTTTTGATTTGGTTTTTCAATCCCTTCTAAGGCATCCATAATTGAGTAAAATCTATTGAGAACCAACCTTTTAAGAATCTAGTCCATTCTCTACTTAATAGTAGACTGTCTACATGTATGTCAATGATATCCTAGATTTGGGGATCCATAGTCAACTATATGCTAACATCATTCAACACTCCTATGACTTTCACTTTGATCTTTTAAATTTGGATTAACATTTGATTCATAGGTTGTGGAGTGACTCCTAAATTTTGAGATATCGATACTAGCATGACATTACTGGAAGCACCTGAATCTATGAGGCAATTATGAAGATTTTTTTCCAAAAATTTTGAGGCTAAGAAAAAAGGGGGGAACTTTAGCTTTTTCTTTATGCATGGTAGGAATAGCCTCATAGGTGTATGTTGGAAATATGGATAAGTATATGTGGTAGTGTTTCCATTTATGGAAACATATATATTTTGGTATTTCATTATGAAATTAGTGATAAAAATTGTCTAAGTATTGGACAGTTTGCAACAACATAGATACTTTTGGTATGTACAGATGATAGAGATTGAGCTAGGACATGTGCAATTGAGGAATGATCTATGATAGTGTCTTGATGAAAAATGTCAGTCTGTAGGTTTGTATGTATAGTATGACATTAGTTACAGAGGAATTAAAAGTTTAGGTAATTAATAGAGCACCATAGTATAACTAATTGTACAAGTTAAGGAATTATTCTTTTATCAAAATAATTAATTAGCCATGATGGGTCATGATCCTAGATGTTAACCCCAAATTTATTTTATAATTATCCAAGTGTGTGGAAGAATTAAAGCTGACTAAGTAGAGCTTTTTAAATCTGTGAGGTATAAGTACAGATTATATCTTGCATAGCTAATGTGAATGTGGAATGTAATGAAAACTATTGCAAAGGAAGTTTACATGATATGCGAGCTTTGTATAATGTGAGATCTGGTGTATGCTAAGAGGATTCACAAAGTACAGCAATGAGACTGTATTGTATGTATATCTACTCTTGTGAAGAAACTTATTTGTATATCACATGTTAGGGAATAGGGCTCTTCTTGCATACATTGTAATTATTCCACCAACTCCTAACAGGGTTGAAGAAACTCCTAATAGGGTTGAGACTTTTAACAGGGCCTAGTCCTCTAATAAGAACTCAAGACACTATATGTATTTGATAGACTCGTAATAGGGTCAATATCCTTAATAAGATTCTTTTGTTTAGTGGATCATCTTGTGGGTCTCATTCCCATCAGGGTTTTCCCTTGGCCAAAATTTTTCTAGTTCACAAATAATGGTGTTATGAGTTCTATATGTGTATAGTTTTATTTACTATTTAGAATTTTTGGTTTACTTTCTTATGCAAGTTATAAAGTAATTAACAATATCCAATTATGGAAAAAAGTTTGTACAATACTAATTCACCCCCCTCTCAGTATTATCTATTTTTAACAATTGGTATTAGAGCATAGTTACTCAAAAGAGGATTAAAAACTTGAGTAAGATCCCTATGGATATGGAATAGTTGAAGAGAAATATTGAAGAAGCTCTTGAGAAAATTGATCATCTTACTGAAGAAAGAGATAACCTAAAAAATAGGTATGAAGATGCAAAATTTTACACTGGAAAACTAAAAGATAAGATTGATGATCCAAGATGAAGTAGGAACTCTCAGGAAAGAAAATGAGATCTTGAAGCATGAGTTGAAAATTTTTGAACTTAAGTTTAGTCTAAAGAAATATGATTGTAAGACTAAACCAAATTTGAAATCTGAGAATGCAGACCGAAGATCCCAGTTGTCCCAAGTAACATTTAAACTAAATTCTATTAAGATAAAGCATGCAAAATTAGAAAAGTACAATACTATTATTAGAGGATAATTGACACAAGCTAAACAATAGTTAGAAAAGCTTTATTCCAATAGTGAGAAAATTAATGAACAATTATTTTACCAAAGATCTTCTTATGATAGGACAAGCCTTGGATATCTTATTGGAGAAAATTCAGCCAAGAAAACCTAAGTTAGGAAAGGACCAAATATAGTTGTTGAGACCCCTTAAGAAATTGATTAGAGTAGGATACAATCAAGCATATCAATAGAAGTACCTAAATAAACAAAGAAAATAAATATGTCTAAGAAACATGATGAACCTAAGAAAATACAACAATCACCCATGGAAGTTAGACATGAATTAAGAGGTAGATTATTTATATGCAATGAAGTTCATCATATGAAGAGAGATTACATAGGTAATTCTTTTAAACCTATCACCAATTTCTATTATTATAATTATCATAGTTATGGTCATAAAGTAGTAGATTGTAAGAATCCTAACTTTGATAGTAGTAATGGAATTAGTAGAATGTTTAGGAACACTAACCCTGTAGGTAATGAAAGAGGGAGATCACAAAGAAGATCGAATGATGGTGAAAGAGATAATGGAGGAAAGAAACATGTTGTATATTACAAATTAACAATGTTGGACATATTTCAAGGAATTGTAGAGAACCTGATAGTTGGAATGGATCAATTAGAGAAGGAATGTACTTGTATGTCAATTATGCAATAATTTTGGACACACAACAAATTTTTTCTAAATGGATAGAAGAAATTTCAATAGGAATCCTAATTACAAAAGGAACAATAAAAAAAATAAAACAAGAAATGATAGTGGCTGTGATAATAGTCAACAAGAAGCACTTAAAGAGCATCTTGATGAATTCAAGAAAGCATTTGTGAAAGCTAAAAATTCAAAAAGTTCATATACAATTTTAGAAGAGTATTATTTTGATGCACCTAATGGAAGATTAAAGTCAACAGTTATTTGCGACTCATCCTATCTGAATTAAGCATTTCTAATATAAGCAGAGTGTCACTTGATCAGAACTTATGGTAGAAAGAAAAATAGAAGTTGCACAATTAGTAGAAGGTAGAAGACATAGTGAGGGAACTATGGTAAAGTGTGCAAGTCTTTGTATGATCACAGCAATTCGTACAAAAAAAATTACGTTTACTGGTAATCAAAAGTAGTTTGTGAAGATAAAATAGATACACATTTAATGAAAAGTTAAAATTAAAATGATTTAAGGATTGCAAACAACATTTTCAATATCATTTTTTTGTTTAAAGATTTTGGAGCATTTGTGAGTGATTTTTCAGCAAATTGTGAGTGAATTGAAGCATTTGAAAGTGTGAAGTTGTAGAAGCCCTAATATGCAATTACTAAGCTATTTTAGGAAGCTTTTAGTTGGAATTTCTATTAAATTAGTTAGTGTTATGGAAACCTAGTCAGTAGGTGATGTTACTCAAAGACCAAGGTACAAGTTAAGAAGCACTTGTTTGTTTTCCTTATTGATGATCCTTTGGGAGAATTTTGTCAAATCCTACTTAATGTACTTCATGTACAGAAGATGTGATAAGCTACATTCACTATAAATTTGAGAGTGTTAGTGATCAAGACATTCACAAGGATTTAGGAGTTATGTGTAATGGTAACCTAATTCTTAAACTCAAGTACACATACTCGAATGAGTTGACCCTAATCAAGTATATTTTTTATACATAATTTGATAATCATGAGTGGGTTAGGATTATCCTGAGCAGAGTTCATGAGGAAATGTTTTGGGTAGGTGGCGTACATATTTTAATTGATAAATACTAACTAATGAAGTGTGTAACCCTATAAATGTCAGGAATGTTAGAAAGATAGTTGAAACAAATTTGAAGACAAAGTTTGATGGAAAAAACAAGAGAGTTGACCTAATTCACAACACATAAATCAGTGTATTGAGAAAGATTATAGGGTATAAGCCAAATCATAGTCCAAGGGTAAATTTTATGCTAGTAGGATTTCTACATGCAACATATGTTATGGTTGTTGAAAAGATAAAGGTAAATATGTGTGAGATTGTTGGAGTATAATTGTTGGATAACATTGGTAAGTTTAAGAAATCTAAGAATGCAATTTTTAGATTTGAATCTTTGTTGACACATCTATTTTTATATGCAACCAAATAATTTCTTAGATTGAAAAACTAGGATAGAAATGAATGTACTATGAAGATGGTCACCCAGTGTTACAGGGCCAGACTTGAAGATTTTAGAGATAGAGAAATTGATAGAATGATGACGAGTTTTCAAGTGGAAATGAATAAAAGATATAAAATCCCTCTTGTCTTAGTAGAAAAATACAAGGATGAAATATGTTTTATGGTAGAAATTCATACAACCTATATGGAGGGAGGAAAACCAAGAGTGAAATTTATAGAACCTATGGGATATGAAATGAGTGAAGAACTCATTGGAGGTTATGCAAGGATAATATTGCAATCAGAGAGAGATAATGAATGTCCTAAATGGGTGTCATATGATAAAAATATGAAGTAAGTTCACTCTAAACTTCATAGAAAAGAAATCAAGAAGAATGTGGAGAAAAGGATATGATCCATTATCAAGGAATCAGGTATCACAAGAGAATAGTTTGATGAGATTAAAGGTATAGCTTTAGAAATGAGGCCAATGTGCAATCAGAAGTATTGGAAGCTACTCCTATTTCCATTGCAACACCTTCTAAAAGAGTGTTATTAGAAGGATCTACTTCACAGATACCTACTACACCCTATGCAAAAATTGTTCAAGTTCAACCAATCAAGGAGCATCTTGGGCAATAGACAAGGAAACCTGATGAAGATGTGGTAATAGTAACAACTGCATGGAGGAAATTTGAGAGATTTGTAAAGGTGAAGAAAGAACCTACACCATCCCCTAGAAAGAGGACAAAGAAAACCACCAATGGTCTAGGAAAGAGAAGGAAGATAGTACAAATTAGATGTTCTAACGAGTTTGATGAGTAGAGTGGAGAAAAAGTCATGGAATAGGTAGTTGGTGAAGGAAGAACATTATCTATAACATGGGTAGAAGGAATCCATAAAATTCTATAGTAAGAAATATGATTATAAAGAATAAAATATTTGATAGCATTTAGAACAAGATACCTAAATATTTTTACAATAGGTTACTAAATAGAAAGAGAAGAGTAGTAGAAGAAGATATGAAATTGCGAGAAAATATGATTAAGGAATTGTACGAAGTCAACACTGATGAGGATACATAAATAATTTTGAAGGTTATTGAACCCTTGTTGCGAAATAAAAAAAGAGTTATTCTTCTTGTGGGAGATAATTATGAAGAGGTAAAGAAGGAAACTAAAGAAGCCATAGGAAAGTATATGACTTCTATGCAAAAAATTACTAAAGGAAGTGCATAGTTAGAAAGTGCAAGTCCTATGTACATTAAGGCCAATACACCTACAAATGATGTGGAGAGGTGGAGGAATCTCAGAAAATCAACTCACCTTTACATATAGTTATTGGTACTAAATCCATGCAAGTGGATAATTGATGTAGGAGCATCTAGTCGTGTAAGAGCAATCCTGTATCACCCAAAAAATATGCTTAGTGTTAGTTTCTAGTTAATGTGTCTTCATTTTTGGATACCCATTTGGGTCAAATAGAGATTCCAACTCTCATAGTTCCATTATTGGTTTTTTGGGTTACAATTTTTGAGCACCTTGGGATATGTGCCAATGCAAAAAAAGGTTAATTTGTGATTAAGCCATAATTGTGATGAGTTAGAGGGTTTAATTTGGAGGTATGATTATACTTTTAATTTGAAGCACTCCAAAAAAGAATGAGGTCAAAAGGCTTTATGGTTTGAAAGTTATTGCAGTTTTAAGTTGCTTGGAGACCCCCTAAGAGTACTTCAAAGTAAGATTTGAGGCACTAAACTGCCTCGTACAAGCCCAAACAATAGGGAAAGATTTTCCATAGGGGTATAGAATGCTTGGAGACCTTTTAATAAATGTAAATGGTTAATCAATCAAAGTCCCAAATTAAAAGTTATGCCTCCCAAAAGTTGGACTACCATTTCTGGATTCTTCTAATTTTACACCAACTTCTAACAAGTTTTCTATAACCTTCTGTTTTGGCGATGGATGCCAAATGTAATATTATAAAATGTATTCCTAACCCTAAACCTAATTTAGGGTACTTAATAATATTTTTGGCATTGTGAATGTGTTTTTATGGTGGAGTTTGGGAGAAGGTACTATGAGAAGGGTTTTCTCCAAAATTTGATAACATTGTAAGCCCATAGGGCATGTCATGGAATCTATTTTTGTTGTACTAAACATAATAGAAAATCACTTATGATAATAATATTCCCATTTTTCTATTGTTTTCATTTTTTTCATGGGTTGTGCCCTCATCAAGTTGTATCAAAGTGGGTTTTCTTGAGTGTGTAGAGAAAGCATCGATTGTGAGGCATTTTGCACTACAACGGTGTGGTTGTGGGATTTGATATAGTGAGAAGATTCCTCCATGAAGAGAGCATGATGGAAGGGTTGGAGTTGTTCCTCCTGAGGTTAGAGCCCTCCAGAGACAAGTTCAGGCATTGCAAGAGGAGATCTATAGAGGGATGAATATTGTTGTAGGCAATGAAAGTGAGGAGGAAAATGAAGAAGAAGGAAATATTGTGCAACAATGGGAAGGAGATAGAAAGTTCTAAACCAGGTGGAGGAGAATATTTTTAGGGCCATTGCCAAGCTAGGGAAAAGACCTAAAATTAACATCAGCGTGCTTTAGGGAAATCTAAACTCGGATGAGTTGATCAACTAGATCAACGAGATAGAGGAATATTTTGAGTATGAGGATATCAAGGACCCTAATAGGGTTAAGTTTGCAAAGGCCAAAATGAAAGGCCATGCCAAAATTTTGTGGCAAGAGGTTCAGTTGGAAAGAAATAGAAAAGAAAATGAGAAAATCATAGGATGGGATCGCATGGTGGACAAACTAAAGAAGCAGTTCATTCTTGTTGTTACAAGCTTGATTTGTTCAAGAAGATGCAAGGGTTAAAGCAAGTGGGAAAAATTGTCCAAGAATACATAGAGTAATTTTAGCTAGTCCTTAATAGGGGGAGGCATGTAGAAGCAAACAAGGAGAAGGTCACTTGTTACCTTAATGGGTTAAGGCCTAGCATTTAGGAGGAGTTAAGTCTGGCTAGAATGACTAATATTGAAGAGGCATACCAATTTGCCTTGCAAGTTGAGGAGAAGCTAAAAAAAAATATGATGGAAGGCCAAGAGGGTGTAACCAAGGTGGAAGGGGTGGTGGTAGGTCATTTGGAGGCTGAAATGAGAACTAGAAGAAAAATGAAGATGTGGGTACTAGCTGAAATTAGAGGAATGAGGGTTTAAACTGCTCTCATGATCAAAACTTTAGAGATCAAAGAGGAAGAGGTAGAGGATGTGGACAAGTTTTAGGAAGAGGAGGCTTCTATGGTACCTATTTTCATTACAATGAAGAAGGTCATCATGCCTATGAATACCCTCAACACCTAGGAAGGATAGATAGGAGAGCTAATGGTCAAGCAAGGGTTGCTCATGTAGATGATGATGCACAACTATTACATTCAAAAGATGCAAAAAGAGGAGAGGTTCTAGTAAATGAAAGGGTCTTATTGAGGGGTGAGACTAAACCTAGACAAAGGAGGATTTTGTTTTGTACCAGGTGCAAGTGCAAGGGTAAATGTTGTGATGTGATTGTTGATGGTGGAAGCACTAACAACTTGGTGTCAAAGGAGATGGTCTCAAAAGATAAAGCTCAAGAAACACCCCCAACCCTATCAGATTGCTTGGGTGCAGGATGATCATAAGGTCCTATTAGTCAGCAATGTTTGGTAAAGTTCAAGGTTGGGAGTTACCATGACACGGCTCTCTATGACATCATCATGATTGATGTCTGCCATTTATTGTTGGGAAGTTCATGGCATTTTGATAGGCATGCTATACATGATGGTCATGCAAATACATACTCAATGACAAAGGATGGAGTTCGCCACAAATTGAAGCCCTTGATAAAGGAGGGTGAAAAGTTATGTAGTAGTGCTGGAGTATGTCTTGTTGATGGAATAAAAATTTTAGATGGCATGAAGTATCACCATATGTGTTATTCTTTAATTCCTAGAAAGGATAAGGAAGGTAGTAGTGAAGTTCTACTTGAAGTTTCAAGTCTATTAAGTGATTATGGAGATGTCATATATGATAATGTGCCAGAAGGGTTGTCACAAATAATGTAGATTAGTCATCAAATAGATTTAGTCCCTAGAGCTAGTTTTCCTAACAAGGGTACTCATAGGATGACTCCTACTAAGGTTGAGGAGCTAAACAGACAAGTTCAGGAGCTATTGAGGAAAGGTTTAATTTGAGAGAGCCTGGGTCCATGTACAGTACCTACAGTGCTAGCACCAAATAAGGATGGAGAGTGGAGAATGTCTATAGACTCTTAGGATATAAATAAAATAACCATCAAGTACAAATTTCCTTTGCCAAGGATGGATGATCTTATGGACTGCTTGAGTGGAGCTCAGTACTTCACAAAGATAGATCTCAAGAGTGGCTATCACCAAATATGGATACAAGAGGGAGATGAGTAGAAGACTACATTCAAGACCAAGGAGGGTCTATATGATTGGTTAGTCATGCCCTTTGGACTGACCATTGGGCCAAGCACTTTCATGCAGCTTATGAATGAGGTACTAAAGAAATTTTTGGGAAAATTTGTTATTGTCTATTTGGATGATATTTTGATTTTTAGTAAATCTTTGGATGAACATTTATTGCACCTTTCTAGTGTGCTTGAAAGGTTGAGAGAAGAGAAATTGTTGACTAATTTGAAGAAGTGCAGCTTTGTCAAAAGGGAGTTAGTCTATTTGGGGTTTGTTGTATCAACTAAAGGTCTCAAAATGGACCTAGAGAAGGTGAAGGTCATCTTGGAATGCCCTACTCCAAGGTCTACAATTGATGTGAGGTCATTCCATGGTCTGGCCAATTTCTATAGGAAGTTCATTAGGAATTTTAGTAGTATATGTGCACCCCTAACTGAAACAATGAGGGGGGATAAAAAAAGAGTTCAAGTGGACTACAGGAGCTATAAGAAATTTTGAATTGCTAAAGAAGAAGGTGACAAAGAAACCTAATTTTAAACATCCTGATTTTAAATAAGTGTTCTAGGTGGATTGTGATGCTAGTGGTAGTGTTATTGGGGTTGTGTTAAGCCAAGAAGGTAAACATATTGCCTATTTTAGTGAAAATTTTAATGATGCAAAGAAGTATTTTATTTATGATCAGGAGTTCTATGCAATAGTTTAGGCCTTAAAGAAATGGAGCCATTATTTTTTTCCAAAAGAATTTGTTTTGTATACTAATCACCAGGCATTATAGTACCTAAATAGCCAAGGTAAATTGAATCAGAGACATTTGAAATGGGTAGAGTTCATACAATGGTATACATTTTATTGAACCATACAAGCAGTAGGTCTAATAGGGTTGTAGATGCATTAAGTAGGAGATAGTTGTTGCTGACAGTAATGTAGGTTGAAGTGGTTGGATTTGATGAACTCAAGAATCTGTACCCTGAGGATCCTGACTTTGCAGAGGCTTGGAAGGCTTGTAAAGAACCTATTAATCTAGACATGACCAAGTGGCTAGATTACATGATTTAGGATGGTATTTTGTTCAACGGAAGTCAATTATATATTCCAAGGAGTTCCATGAGGGAGAACTTAATCAAGGAGAAGCATAGTGGAGGGATGGCAAGACACTATGGTTGAGATAAGACCATTGCTATTATTAGAGAATATTATTTTTGGCCTCAATTGTCAAAATATGTGAAGAAGTTTGTGAAAAGTTATCAAGTATGTCAAACAACCAAAGGATTTAGTCTTAATACTAGACTCTATCATCCATTGCCCATTCCATTGAAGCCTTGGAAGGACATAAGTATGGATTTTGTTCTTGGATTGCCAAGGACACAAAGGGGAAATGACTCAGTATTTGTGGTGGTCAATAGGTTCACCAAGATGACACATTTCATTCCATGCCATAAGACTCATGATGTAGAGCATATTATAGAATTTTTTTTTAGAGAGGTGGTGAGGCTACATGGTCTCTAAAAGGTATTGTTTCTGACAGAGATACTAAATTTGATGGGTATTTCTAGAGGACTTTATGGAAGAAGTTGAAGACAGAATTGAAGTTTAGTTTTGCACATTATCTGCAAATTGATGGACAAACAGAAGTAGTAAATAGAAGTCTAGGCAATTTGTTGACATGTTTAGTAGGAGATAAGCCCAAGGGATGGGATTTTATTCTACAACAAGAAAAAAATTCTTACAATAATTCTATGAATAGGAGTATTGGTAGATCACCATTCCAAATTGTGTATGGGAGTAGTCCAAGGACTGCACTAGAGCTAATGAAAATGGAGCAAGGGGAGAGGACAAGTGTTAAGGAAGAAGACTTTGTTGAACATATCAAGAGCCTACATGAGGAGATACATGCACATATTACCAAGATGAACCTACAGTGTAATGACCCCTTTTTAGGTCATTCATTTTTTGCCATCTTTTCTCTGATTCTCTCTTTCACTGCCTATTAGGGATCCCTTCAATTTCAACACTGCCATGTAGGTGTTGTGGTTTTTGTTGTTGTTTGAATATAGTCCCACTACTGAACCATTATCTAATGCATGTAACTTTTGATTGACCTCACTGCTGATCCTTCCTCTGTTATCGATGATCAAATGTTGACCATAACCTTTTATACCTGGATGTCGAATCCAGGGATTATCTTGTGTCATAACCAACTAAATTGTTGTGCATAAGGTCATTAACTTAATCATTCTGACTATATATCTTTAATCAAGTCCTTCCTCGAGGTGTGACAATTCTATTCACATTTAATATCTTTAATACTTTGAGAAATATGAAGAGATACATCTCTTCTCAAAAGGTTAGATTTAGTTATTAAAAATATTATTAGAAAGCATACTAATATAGTTTGATAAACTATAATATTTCATTTTTATTTGTATTCTTATTATTGGTATATGTTAATTAATTTATTTCTATTATCAATTCTTCAATATTATTTATTCTTTTTCAAATAAGTATACATCATAGTATTGGATGTATTACTATTTTATATTACATTTATTATTATATTAATATAACATCATTATTACATCAATATGTTGATATAAAAATTACGTTATATTATGGTAACATATCTAACCTTATATCATACTTAATCAATTTATTATATTTATTTATCATTATATCAATAGTTAATAGTAATGTATTTTTAATATTATCAATCAATCATATTATATTTTGTTATTTCCATTTATTATATATAGTATCATTTTTCATACAATTATTATATCAATTGATATAATAATAATATATTATATCAACTATATACCTAGTATATTTAAAAATTATTATATTTTTTTATCAATTATAATCAAAATATTTATTTTTTATTTAATTTATTTAACTCATTCATATTATAATTGTAATATAATATTTTACGCTACAATCATGCTATAATCTTATAAATATATCACTATTATATAATAGATTATAATATATTTTACTTTAATATTATTATTCTTAATTATTATCATTATATAATTAACTATTTGAATATTCATATATCCTTTTAATTTGGGCTCATGACATACAGGATAAGGGTAGAGAAGATCAAAAGAGGAGACATAAGGAGTTCCAAGTTGGGGATCTTGTTATTGTATACTTGAGGAAGGAAAAATTTCCAATGGGTACCTACAACAAGCTGAAGATGAAGAAATTTGGCCCCCTACAAAACTTTGAAGAAACATGACTCGGGAAATGCTTATGAGGTGGAGTCGCCAGATGGGATTCACATTTCTCCTATTTTTAATATTAGAGACTTAATAGAATATCATGATGATGGTATAGAGGAGGAGTCGATTCTGGAGCCATGTCCACTTCCTACTTCCAAGTAGGAAGAGATTGAAGAATTTTTGGATAGCCGTGTTGGTTGGAGTACCAGAAATATGTAGTATGAAGAATACCTAGTGAAATGGAAAGGATGACCAATGGAAGATTCAACTTTGATATTTTTCATGGAGGTTGCCCATTTGGGATTTCCTCTACAAGATATAAAGTGATAGTGTCATTTTTCAATTTACCCTAGGTGTCTGATGTAGAAGCATCTAGTAGTGTAAGGGCAATTTTGTATCACCCAAAATTATTCTTAGTGTTAGTTTCTATTTAATGTGTTTTTATTTTTGGATACCCATTTGGATCAAATAGAGATTCAACCTCTCATAGTTCCACTATTGGTTTTCTAGGTTAGTGTTTTTTAGCACCTTGGGATATGTGTCAATGTAAAAATTAAGTTATTTTTTAATTGAGCAATAATTATGATGAGTTAGAGTGTGTAAGTTGGAGGTATGATTATACTTGTAATTTAAATCACTCCAGAAAAAATATCATGTCAAAAGGCTTTACAGTTTGAAAGTTATTGATGTTTTAAGTTGCCTTGAGACCCCCTAAGAGTGCTTCAAAGTCAGATTTGAGGTACTATTTATATATTTCAAAACTAATAAAGAAGATATTGAGAGTTATTTTAATTTCATAGTTGATTTATCCCCTCAGTTATCTTGGTGGACTTTACTTTCTAACAATTGGTATCAAAGCATCGGGTTCTTGAAGGAAAAGCTTAACCAATTAAGGAGATTTATGGTGCATTTTAGGAAAGATAGTCCAAAGTTTGATGGAGTTAACTATGACAACTAGAAAAAAAAGATGAAGACACACCTACTATGCATGAGTCTATAATTTTGATTGATTACAAAAGATAAGAAAGCTATGATTGAAGAAGAAAAGATTGAAGGATGTGAGGAACATAGAAAAAATTAATCATGTTGAATATGCTTGTTAGAGAAGCATTGTTGTTAGCTTATCCTAGAAGTGAATATGGAGAGGTAAAATATTTTAGACTTTCTAATAAGATTTGGAATGCTTTACAAGTTACTTTTGAGGGTGATAAACATGATAAGTAGGCTATATATAGATTTGGCTATGTTTATTTTAAGATGCTAAGATGTTGGAAAATGAAACTATAAGAGTGCACTTTTCTAGAATATTAGAGATTGTCACAAGAATAAATAATTATGGAGGAGATAAGTCGGAAGATAAAGTTGTATGGAAAATATTGAAGATCTTGACACCTTCTTATAAGAAGAAAAGATAGATGATTGAATATACTATTCCTTGCACACCTAACTTTACAAGAGAGACTTTTTTTGTGAGATTGTAGATATCTAAGATGTGGATGAAATAAATTAAAGAATTTCCTAGAGTGGAGTCTACTTTCACTATATAGAGAGATAGACCTATTTTGACAAGAAGATTGAAGAAGGAAATCCCTTGCTTATAAAGAGAGAACTTAAAGGTAAACAAATTATTATATGTTGGACATGCAAAGAATTTGGTCATTATTCCTCAAATGTCCCAAAAGAGAAAAGAAGTTCAAGAGAAATCCTTACAAGTCAAGAGCACCTAAGGATTTATTTTCTGTTAATGAGGATGGTGAATTTGATTTCCAAATGGTAGACTTTTTGAATGATAGTGATAATGAGGAAGATGATGAAATTGGATTTTTTGCTATTAAAGAAGAGAGACCTAAAAAATATTAAATAAGAGAAGAAAAAACATTAGTATCACAAGTTGAAAATAAATAGTCTAATTGGATTGTAAATAGTGGTTATTCCCATCATATGACTAGAAACATGAAGAAATTTGTGGAATTCAATAATTATGATTGTAGAGTGGTTAGAGTCAGAAATAATCCACCATGTCAGATAAAAGGGAAAGGATCTACTACACTTGATGGAAAGACTAACACTAAATAATTTTACTTTGTATAAGGTTTGAAACATAATCTTTTGAGTGTTGGACAACTTCTTGATAAGAGATATCCATTGTAGTTTATAGAGATGACTTGCATTATCAAGGACAAGAATGACACATTGATTGGTACTAGTACAAGAACAAGAGGTAATGTATTTCAGTTGAATTCTATTAAAATGACATGTTTAGTTGCTAAGGTGGATGACACTTGGATATAGCACAAGAGACTTGGTCATATCAAATTTGATAACATCTTGAAGGTTAGTATTAAATTTGCAGTAAGAGATTTGCCTAAGATTGTGAAACCTACTAACATGATGTGTAAAGACTATGTAATGGAAAAATAGAAGAAAATATATTTTTCAAGAAAAAAAATAGTACTTTAGCAAAATTGGAGATTGTGCACACATATTTGAGTGGTCCTAAAATGACTAGAGAATTCTATGCTGAAAGGTATTTTATGATTTTTGTTGATAACTTTACTAGAATAATGTGGATTGTATTTCTTAGAGAAAAATCTGAAGCTTTTTAAAAATTCAAGATATTTAAGAGTAGAGTTGTGAATGAATATGGTTTGAAGATTATATGCTTGAGATCTGATAATGGAGGAAAATTCACTTGAAATGAGTTTATTAAATTGTTTGAAGACAATGGTATAAAGAGATATCTTTCAACCCCTAAGACACCTAAACAAAATGGGATGGTAGAAAGGAGAAACAAATAAGTGACTAAAGCAACAAGAGAAATCATTTTGGAAAGAAATGTATTAAATATATTTTGGAGAGAAGTAGTAAATATGATAGTATATACTATGAACATAGTGTAGATCAAGAAAGGCACTAGTAAGACCTCCTATGAATTTTTTTTTTTTGGACAAGCACCCACTATGAAGTACTTTAGAATATTTGGAAGGAAATTCTATGTTAAGAGAAATGATGACATTAGAAAGTTTAATTTTAGAAGTGATGAGGAAATTTTTCTTGGATATTCATTGAAAAGAAAAGCATATAGATATTTTAATCAGACATCAAAGACTATTGTTGAGAGTGCTAATATGAGAGTTGAGGAAAAGTTTAAAATTCAAAAAAGGATACTAGATTATAATTCTGATGAGGAAACTAATCCAAGAACTAACATGTAGAAGGTTGAGTTAGAATTATTTTATGAATCTAACACTGATTTGTAGACTAAAATACAAAGAGAAGAACAAAGAGAAGAACCTAGATCTAAACCTAGAGTAGATATGAGAGTTGAGATAGTGACATCTAACTAGAATATGGAAAAGAATCATCCTACTAAATAGATTATTGGAACAAAAGACAAAAGAGTTATGAAAAGGAACAAGCTACATAAAGAACTATGTTTAATTTCTCAATTTGAACCTAAGAATGTTAATGAACCTTGTAAAGATGGTAATTGGATAAAAGATATGAAAGAAGAATTAGATTAGATTGAGACAAATAAGACTTGGGAATTGGTTCCTAGACCTAAAGATAATAATTTTTTAGAACTAAGTGGATATTTAGAAACAAGATGAATGAACAAGGTGAAATTGTGAGAAATAAAGAAAGATAGGTATGTAAAGGTTATTCACAACAAGAAGGAATTGGTTTTAAAGAAAATTTTGTGCCTATTTATAGACAAGAGGTAGTGAGAATGTTTTTGACATATGTAGCTAACAAGATCTTTAAAGTTTATTAGATGGATGTCAAATAAATTTTTCTAAATGAAGAGCTAGAAGAAGAGGTATACATTGAACAATTTAATAGTTTTCCTTTAATAGATAAAGATGATATGGTTTGTAGATTGAAAAAGACATAGTATGGAATAAAACAAGAACCTAGAGCTTGATATGCAAGATTGGATAAGTATTTGATAAGTTTGGGATTTGTAAAGGTAATGTTGATAGTAATCTATATTTAAGAATAATGACAACGCCCTACTAATTTTTGAAGTATTTTTGGATGGCATTATTTTTGTAGGTAATCTTGAAGCAAGTCATTTTTAGAGGAAATGAAGAAAGGATTTGAGATGAGTATGCTTGGAGAGATGAAATACTTCTTGGGATTGCCGATTGTGTAGAATGATGATGTCATTTCTATATCACAAATGAAGTATCTTAAAGATTTGCTTAAAATATTAACATTGGAAATTTGTAAACATGTTGGAACTCTTATGGCAATTGGATGTAAGCTATTTAGCAAAGATGAATTGTCTACTTTTGAATGGAAAAAGTATAGATCTATGATTGGAAAATTGTAGTTTTTGATAAACACTAGACCTAATATAGCTAATGTAGGTAAAATTATGGCAAGATTTCAAGTAGATCCTAAAGAGACACATAATGTAGCACTAAAAAGAATTTGAAGAGATTTGTGTGCGTACACTAATGCTAATTGGGTAGGAAGTTTAGATGAAAAAAAGAGCACTAGTGGTGGAGCATTCTTCTTGGGAGGAATATTGGTTTCTTGGCTAAGAAAAAAGTAGGATTTCATTTAATAGAGTACAATAGAAGTAGAATATGTAGCAACAATAAAAATATTTAATAAGATTATTTGGATGAATCAAGTATTAAAATTCATTGGAATAGAGTTTACTAAACCTATTATCATACATTATGATAGCATAAGTATTGTAAGTATCTCAAAGAGTCTGGTATTACATTAAAAGATAAAACATATATCTATTAAGTATCACTTTTTGAGAGAGAAAGTTGTAGATAAAGAGATTAGATTGGAATATGTTAGCAAAAAGGAGCAAATAATAGATATATTCACAAAAAAATTGGCAAAGGACACATTTGAGTATTTGAGAGGTATGTTTGGGGTTATACCCCAACCTACTTCATAGTAGATGATGTAGAGATTGCATCATCCCAGATGGTAGTAGAGCATTATTACTTTACTTAGACTAGATGCTTAATGCTTCCTTTATGGGGGAGTATATTTTCTTGAGCTGAGTCATTAAGGACACTTGGTATTGGTATTTCTATAGTGTCTTTGGATAGTGGAGCTTGAACAATTGTTTTGAAAATTATTTAAATTTGATAATTGGCATAATGATACCTTTGTCATTTATTTTAATAGGGGAGAGAACAGTATCATGACAAACATATTTTTAGAAGAGATATGCACATGTTGATATTGAATACGGATGGGGGAGATATGTATCTAGGAGAGAGATTATTTATTAATGAAGATGATTTGACTGATGAAGAGGATTTATAAAAAGATGCTAATGTTGTTGAGTGATGGAGGTATAAATAGGATTAAAAAGAGACTAACAGCGGGGGGGGTGTCAATAAAAATCTTAAACACTTAAACTTTTAATCAATTCACTTACATCTATCAGTAAACTTGTGCATGTAAAACTTGTAATGTAAATATACTGCAACATATAAATTTGATCAATCACATGCATGAAAATAAAACACATATACAATATTTGTTACTCGAAAATCCTTCAAGGTGAAGGTAAATCTAGGGTGGGGATGACACCCACAAATCTTCATTATCGTAGTAATAAAATTAACCACTTAAGGTTATAATGTTTGATCATAAAATATGATTTACCCTATGAGGGGTCTGCCTTGTCAAAGGATTAAGAGATTGCTAGGTCTCACCTTGTTTAACATTTACAAAAAATTAAGGACTCTATTAGCAGATTTACAAAGATATGTTAAAACCACTCTGTTAAGAGATTTACCCTAATTCAAGTTAGTTAAAACTAATTCAGTACTAGACTCTCAGTTTTCTTTGCAAGATAATTTTGACTCTTCTCCTTGCTAAGTGATCCTCTCCTCTAATATGATATTACTTATCTTTCCCTTTTACTTCACTACCATGAATAGGTCACTTGTTCTATTAAGTGATAATAGAACCCTTCACTGACTTTTAATTTGATCTCAATCCTTCACTTTACTCCTTGTTCATATGCATACACTTCTCTACTATTTCTCTTACTCCACACACTTCTCTCATACTTTTTTCTAGGTTAAGATCATCACTTTTTAAAGAATTTCATAATGATTTTTCTAGATCCTTCCATAATAGCATTCCAATATGAATCCTTGATCTCACAACATAGGGATCTATGATCCATGTCATTTAAATGTTCTAAAACAATCTCTACAATATTTAAATGTTCCTTCCATGTTGACTTGTAAAACATGTTACCTAAAATATTGTTCCATTTCTAACTTTTATGTAAACTCTACATTGCTTAGTCTTTACTATTTTCTGATGCTCAACATTATTGTTGCTTAGCTTGTATTACTCTTTTGATGCTCAACATGTATTGTGCTTGACACACACTATGTAACTCGATACTTTTATATTTGAAATTTTCTTGATCACGGATGAGCTTAGATTGTATTGAAATACTCAGTGACCATATAGTTACTCGGCTCCTATAGAGTCTGGTTCAAACTTGCTTATGTACATGACTCAACGTATGTAGAGTAGCTCAATCATAGTGATGACCATCTGAATCTACCTTATAAATATATAGGTGGTTGACACTAATTAAATAACAATGTTTAGAGATACCAACAATCTCCCCCTTTGACATTAGTGGAAAAAACACTTTGTCATATTTACATGATTACAATACAATATGATAAATGAGCTCTCCCCCTAAGTCTTATGACTTATGACAATAAATAATGAATAAACAATGAAAAAATGAATAAAAAATTCATTTCACCTTTATTCAAATCTGTATGTCTCCCTTTGACATCACAATAAAAAATCCATTTCACCCTTCAAAACTCTTTTCCCCCTTGTTTGAACACTATATGTCACTGTTGTTGGTGTTGAATAGGTGGAATTAATCCATATTTTCCAATGAAATATTCTTTATGAACTCTAGTAATCATGGATAATGCATGATCCCATGTGGTTCTTACTACTTCCAAAACATGATTTTGCAAGTGAAGTCTTGTAGCCAAATTAATTAAACTATTAGCCAGTGAAAGATTATGATCTTTAATGATAAGATCCTAGGGTATTTTCAATTCTCTTTGCATGACCTCAAAATGAGGTATCATCATTGCTTGAATAGAGATCAATTTGGATCTCATATTGTTGTCAACTCCCTGAAGCTCGACCAATATGCCACTACTACATTTGGGCCTGAATTGTGATGTTAGGCCATCGTAATTATGATGGTAACCCATCACCCAACTGACATCAAGAGGAATTGGCTCCCATCAGAAGAGTGTCAGACTTTTGTTGTTTCAAGTTATGACAAAAAGGGCGACCATCTCAATTGTGACAACCATAGGTGTCATAAATTAGCTAAAGTACTAGAAAACCATTTATTTTCACCATTACAATTACAACTTAAATTTTTTAAAGACATCATCATATTTACAATGTCTATGTGACAAAAATAATATGGGCCCCATGGTAAGCTATCTAAAACATCTGCTATAATTGAGATGAGCATGTGGCAGGAATGCTATAGAATCATCGACTAGTCATCAAAAGTTATTGTCATAATTGTGACAATGTGTTGTAGGATGGTCAAGAACAATTTATCATACAACTTTGCCAAGCTATTACTGAGACAGTTATATAAGAACATGGAAAGTATAAGAAATTCAAAGAAAAATCCATGTAAGTTTGGTTCCTTGTTGACTTTCCTATTCTTTTGTGTACATAAATTCTTTCCTTCTAAAGGCACTATAGTATGGAGAAAAGATGTGCATGTGCTCTATCAAATCAATTAGTATATTGCAGAGATGGGTGAGAAATACAACAGTATCATGGACAATTATTTTGATGTACTTAAGGAGAAAATGAACAAGTTCAAAATCCCCAAGAAGCTAGTTAAGGACTACAAAGATGATATATGTTTCATGGTGGATAGTGACAAGGTGTATACTCAAGCAGCCAAGCCTAGAATATTATGGGTAAAACCTCTTGGCTATGAGGTCAACATTGATGAAGCAAAGGATATCATTGAAGCTCTTATCAATGAACCAATTGATCCTAAGGCTACATACTTTGGAATCTATGATGAGGCAAAGGTCAGGATTGAACTTGAAATAAAGCTCCCTCAGGCAGTCAACAAAGGGAAAAGAAGGATTGCAAAACTGAAATCAAGTTCACCCCTTTTATTAACCAAGGGAAAAGGTGAGGATGAGCAAGGTGAAGAAGCAGAGGATGAGGAAGAGTCTGAGGAAGAAGAGACACTAAAGAAGAAAGGCAAGGTGCTCATCACCAACCCAACAAAACCATCCATTACAGTATTAACTAGGAGGTCAAGAAAGAAAGCTGACAAAGAAGGAGGAGACATCATATTTAGAAAACCTCGACCCACCTTCTAGGATAGATTAAAGAAATTGGAAGGAGAAGGCATAAATTTTTTTAAATCATTAAAATATGAGATTAGGAGAGTAGAGGAGAAGAAGCAAGTTGAAGACCTAGTGTTGAATAAAATGGGTAAATGGAAATACTCACCAAATCAGCTCGCTTCTCAAGTTCCTAGTGAATTATTAGAAAAGATAAAGCAAAGATGGAATTTTTCTATACAAACTGTCAAGGATATATATATGGACAAACCCCAAGGAAGTTGTTACCAAGCATATTAGATGTTGAGGTAAAAGAGTCATTGAAGAAAAATTAACTCTAAAGTTTAATACTTGTCTCGTTTTGATCAAGGACATTGAGCATGTTGTTAGGAATGCAACAAGCAATTGGAAGAATATATACTTGTTACATAAACCAAGTGATTTTCTAGTCAATTTCAAAGATGATGATGAAGAAGATAAGGAGAAAGATGAAGAAGAGAATGTTGAAGAAGTAACTCACTTTGAAAATGAAGAAGATGAAGAGGATCAAGGACGAGAGGCTACTAAGGAAGAAAAGCAAGATGATGAGGAGACTGACCCAATCAAGATAGCTGCAACAGTGATTGCCTCACTTCCT
The DNA here is from genome assembly GCA_028749045.1 of Cupressus sempervirens. Lineage (NCBI taxonomy): Eukaryota > Viridiplantae > Streptophyta > Pinopsida > Cupressales > Cupressaceae > Cupressus > Cupressus sempervirens. The sequence continues at coordinate 614,240,509 of CM053789.1, forward strand.
CACTCTCCAAACAAGCCAATGTCAACATCAAGTGTGGAGACAACATCAACAAGTTTGATTGTGACCACTAGTACTATATCAAATGTCCAATCACTCTTTGTTCCCACTCAACTTAGCACATCACTAATAGAAGTGACTTCCACTCCATCCATTGAGCTATAGATTCTTCCTTCATCTACTGAGTTGAGTACTTCAGTTTTGACTTCTCTAGTTTTGACTTCTTCAATTTTGAGCACGTCAATCTTGGGTTCCTCAAGAATTTCTATAAGTATTCCTTCAGTTAGTATAGTATCAATTTTTACTGCAAGCCATAGTATCTCTACTATTGTTTCTATTCTAGATACACAAGCAATAAGTGTAAGGACAGTTGAGTCCAAGGTTCAACAGAGCACACAATTTTTGGGAAAAGGAAAGGAGATAGAGGAAGACATGGTTTTAGATGAGAAAATAGTAATCCCCAATTGAGATATTTACAAGCTTACTCTAGATCAAATGTAGACATTTGGTGAACTCCTCCAAAAGAAGGCTAAACAACAAAGGCTAAGAGAGGAGAGAGATAAAGAGTATAAGATAATTGAAGATGCTAAAAACATTTTGGTAGAGGCTATATGAATTGAGATTGATTCTTCTCAACCTATTTTGTATTAGCTAGCAAAAGTAGTCCAAAAATTCAATGAAGACATTGATGGACAAGATAAGCTAGTGGAGAAGGCTGAAAAGAAGTTTAACAATAAAGTGTTGGAGCACATTTCTCAACAAATTGCCATTCATCAAGTAGAGCTCTCTACAATTTTGGGCAATTTAGAAACATTATGTTCAAATGTGTCATCACTTTTTGGGAAGCTATGTGATGTTTCTAGTTTTACAAAGGAAATAAAGGACAAATTGTCCAAAATAGATGAAGATCTAAAGGCTAGTGCTCAACAGCTGCACCTTGACCCTAGTTCAAGCTCTGCACACTTCAAGAAAATAAGTTTCTTGTCAAAAATGCGAGTAGAATTGCTAGGGGAAGAAGCAAGGATCAAGTCCATATTGATTGACATACAGAACATGATCCTTCCCAACATGGATGCACTACAAAAACATATTGCATATTCAAAAACTCTAATCCATGACAATAACTTCTCTATTGTGGACCCGTGATAGAATTGTCAACAAAATTACAAATTACACTTCATATATGTAAGGTCCTACAAGAAAATTGGGATAAAACTTTTGTAATCATTCTTAAGGTACATTCTGATTTTTTGTCTCATTTTGGTGTTTCTATGTAAATAATAAAACTTTCACATTACTATCAAAAAGAGGGAGAAAAGTTATATTGGAGAAAGCCATATGTTATGGGGTAGTAAGTCATGTACATAGAGAGACACATAGTATGAGGAGAAATATGCTATGGGGGAGAACTTGTAATAAGCATGATATATTGTATATAGCAGGAAGCTGTATAGTATACTATACATAAAATCAATTTTGAAAAATCCCAAAAACATTATACTCTACCGAGCCAATATCACAAGGTGATGGATATAAGGTATTTAGTTTTGGTTGATAAGTGTTTTTGTCACTAATGCCAAAGGGGGAGATTGTTGACATATCAATCAAGTTTGTTATTAGTGACACACACTTATTCAAATTGTACATGGTTACTGGGCATATTGTATAGTTCACATTGTTTTCCATGTATTTTAGTTGTCACCGAGTTCTACAGTTGCTACCAAGTCCTTTGGATACATCCCAATGGTTACCAAGAAAATTCAATTAATGTGAAGACCAGCAGTGTAAACCGTGCATTTCAATTGATGTTGAGTTTATCAGTGGTTATTGAGTAGTGAAGTGTTCACCAAGGTCACAGTGAATGTGATGAGAGTCAAGTGTTAACCGAGCCACTTAGTGTTAACCAAGTGACTTAGTTTATACAGAGCTCTAGGTGATAGTTTTTACCAAGTCTTACCATGGTAAACAAGTGTTTCAGTTTATATGACGAGTTTTATAGTATCTGCTGAGTCGCCAATGTAGATTGAGTTTAAGACTACTTGGAAGTGATCAGTATGGACCAAGCTTCTACATCTACAAAGTGCATGATGATGTCGAGCATTGATAGTGGATGTTGAGTATCAGAACCTCACTAAGTTAGTCTTCGGAATCTAAGTGTCTTCATGTGGGCCGACTTTGTAATATTTGTGTTAACTTGTATTGTGGCCGACTTTGTAATTTGTACAATTGGATTGGTATATATGTAATAAATTTTATCATATCCAAGTGAGTATGATGAAGATGTGAATGCAATTAGAGAAAAGTAGAAAGAGTGAATTACAAAGGTTACAACAATATAAGGAGCAACAAAGTCATATCTATCACAGCAAGGTGATTAGTACATAAAGGAATCTCATTCAGCAAACCAAGTTGTAGATCAGAGATCATCTACTATTTCATCCTAACAGGTGGATCAATCAAATCCTTTAACAAGGTAGACCTAAAATTCTTTTGTAAATCTCTTTACCAAGTGCATACTTAATTGTATGTTTGTAAATCCTTTACCAAGGTGGACCTAGCAGTCCTTATTGCTCCTAACAAGGTAGATCATCAAAAGTGATCAATGTAAGCTTTAACAAGCTAACTTTATACTACAGTACTAAAGTTTGTCGGTATCATCCCCACCCTAGTTTTACTTTCTTTGGAAGGTTTTTGGGTCACCAAATCTTTGTGTCACAATGTTATGAATGTTTTCATGTTTTCAGTTTCTTATGCATGCAATTAGATTAGATTATATGTAATGATTAAATGCTAATTAGATTGTTGGATTAAGAGTTGAAATTGTTGAAGTTTTAGAAGTTACTAATTCACCCCTCCCCTCTCAGTAACTTAACATAGTATTGAATATTTCCAACATGTAGAAGGATGCCATAGTTCAATATACAATATCAATTCATATGCATACGACATTAAGTGGAGCTGAAAAACATAACAGGTTTGCATTTTTGTTAGAGGTCTTTAATTAGGTATTTGAAGTTATAGACCATCATGAACATTGTTCAAGATGGTCTATAATTTAAAAAAATTAATGGACCTATTAAATAAATGTAATTATGTTGTGTTTTATCAGCTCTACCTGGTATCCATGCAGTTGAATGTAGTTGCACATATATTCTTGATTCATAGTGGCAGAATCTTATTTTTGATGTGACAAAAAAATGACATGCACCAAAATATGGGAAAATGATGTCACTTTTGTAGGTCTGGAACCTTTTTTGTACTTTAAAAATTGATCCTTAAAGATTTTAGATGTTAATGGGGAATTCAGATGTTTGGGGGGGGGGGAGGAGAATGAGCTTCCACCTTCACATGGTTGACCCTCATTAGTAGAGAATAATAATCTATTCTCAAAACCAAGTGAAGCTCAATATTAACCTATGATTGCATCATAGCTATTCAATGTTTGCTACAAATTTTTATAAGCTAAGTCCATGGCTTCACATGACACACTATGTTGTCTGGTTGAACTGTATATCTTGTATGCAATGAGTGAATATAAAATTTCAGTTCTACATCAGTGACACTACTAATTTTCATTCCTTTTCCATCCCATTTAGCTAGGGTTTTCTTTTCCAATTCTGTCCAACCTAGGGTTTTTGTCATTTTGGCTTTAGCTAGCATAGGGAGGCTAGTGATTCAATAAATCATCTTCTTTGTTATCAGAATTGGTTGTTCTAGCCATAACTACCCATTATGAACTCAGTTGAGGATAAACCTAATCCATTTGATTTGAAATTATCATGGTATGTGAGGGATGTGTGTCAACCTTTTGGTTTCTAGATTTTGATGCTTAGGTTTTTGGACTCCATTCACACATAACTGACCTAGGGTATCATCCATTTATAGAGTACCAATTTCTTGAATAACACATTTGAAATGAATGTGAATATAATTGATGAGAAGTACCTTGGGAGGAATTTGGGATTGTGCACCACTTGGATTTAGGGTTTTAGCAACCACAAGAGTGAGCTTGAAATCTAGTGCCTTCCACTCAACTAAAAAAACCAACATGTTAGATCCTCTCTTAACCTTGCTACTATTGGATGCCATTTTCACTTGGTAGGGTTTGAGAGAATTCGAAATTCTTTCACTAGAAATTTACTCAAATCACTTTGATTACAATAAAAATCACTTTTTGCAATAGCACTCAAAATTTCATGGTAAGAAATGATTTTGATTTCATGTCTTTTGTTGAAATTTTTTCATCAATGCTCAGTATGATGGTAGATATGTTGACAGACTATCATCCACTACTTGGCATCAAACACTTGGTAAAGTCTTCGTGACTTGGTAACCATATGAATCTTCATTACTCCCAGCCTTGATCTATAGTGTCTATGACCTAATCTCACTTGGTAGAGAAGTAACTCAGTAGTAACTGATACCGATCTCACTCAGTGGTCCCTTTGTATCCTGAATACAAATTTGGATCTTTGCCACCTTTCAATTGGAACTATTTTGGATATCATCTTTGATAGCCTAATTCTAGTTTTCCTATGGGAACTTAATTAGAAATGGTAGAGGGACCCAATTCATGAGTGACTTGACCATTATTTCTTGAAATTGTATCCTCGATAGATTTAGGAACCCTTTTTTTTTCATCTACTTTTGAATGTTATCATTTTTTGCCTTCTTTTCATCTTCAATTCTACTAGTATTCATGTAGTTCTTGGCAAGATAACCAAGTTCTTTACAAATGAAACATCTTTTCGTAGTATCTCTTTTCCTCATATGATGTTTAATACAATTCATACCAATATGTCTGAATTCTCCACGATAATGACATCTCCACCAGGTGTTGTAGTTCCATCCAAATATTGCTTTCATAATTTGATGAATTCAATGAGTTCTGCAATGAAAGAGGAATCAAAAGGCAAGTGTCTACACTTGGTACACCTCACTAGAATGGCATTATTGAAAGAAGGAATAGATCAATCATGAATTGTGCAAGGACCCTAATGATAGAGAAGAATGTTTCTATCAAATACTAGAAGGAAGCAATCAACACTTCAATTCATACCTTGAACCAAGTTTAATTGATGAAGGATTCAAATCAAACACCTTTTGAATTATGGTATGGCTATAAACCTAATGTATGTTACTTCAAAGTATTTGGCAGTAACTTTTATATTCTAAAGGAGTCTAGAAAATGGAAATTTGGTGTGAAAAGGGATGAAGGCATATTTTTGGGATATTCCAACAAGAGCAAATCATATAAATGTTTGAATCTATCTACTCATAAATTTATAGAAAGTGCACATGTGAAGATTGATGAGTTTGCATAAAAAAGTGAGGAACAAAGTAGTAAGGAACCTAAAGACTATAGAAACTTTGTTTACTATGAGCCTAATATTGTACCCAATGTTCAAGAAATTGGCAATCAATAGCCTTCACCACCTAAGTCCCCAAGATCTCCAATTCAACCTAAGTCGCAGTTAAAAGGACCTAAGTTTTAGTAAGAGGAAACTGAGTCATAGTCTGATAGACCCTTAAGTCATAGATAGTGGGACCCAAGCATGATTTAGAAGATCATGGTGAACCTAGTGATTTAAGAAAGGAGCCCAAACTTGCTAGATATATTAGAAGGCATCATGCACCCAAGAAAATCATTGGAGATTAGTTAGTTGGTACAATTACAAGGAACAAATTAAAAGGTACATGCTTTCTTACTAATTTTAAACCTAGATATGTAAAATATGCATTAGAGAATGAAAGTTGGATTGAAGTTATGAATGAAGAAATTGATCTGATTGAAAGGAACAAGATTTTGACTCTTGTTCCTAGACCCAAGGATAAAAATGTAATTGGCACAAAATGGGTATTCAAAAATAAGTTGAATGAGAATGGAGAAGTTTTAAGAAATAAGGCAAGGCTAGTTTGCAAAGGCTATGCTCAAGAGGAAGGTATTGACTATGTAGAAATGTTTGCTCACATTTCTAGACTTAAATGTGTTAGAACACATCTTGAATATGTAGCACACAAAGGATTCAAAGTGTATCAAATGGATGTGAAATCAGTATTCCTGAATTGAATCTTAGCAGAGGAAGTCTACATTGAGCAACTAGAAGGTTTCATTGATCCTAGCAAAAGGGACATGGTTTGTAGACCATACAAAGATTTTTATGGTCTCAAACAAGCCCCTAGAGAATGGTATGAAAAGTTACATAATTATCTCATAAAGATTGATTTTCAAAAAACTAATGACAACAACAACCTATGCATTAAAGAAGGACCAGATAAAAAGATTGTGTTGGCAAAAATCTTTGTGGATGATACATTGTTTACTAGAAATGATAATTTGTGCAACTCTTTCTAAGGAAATGAGTAAGGAATTTGACATGTCAATATTTGGAGAGATCAAATTCTTTGTTGTCTTGCAGATTCAATAGAAGAAGGATGGTATCTATATCACTCAATCAAATGCATTAAGGAAGAAGTTTGGAATGGAGGATTCTAGACCAGTTGGAACACCTATGTCTACTAGACATAAGCTTTCCAAATATAATGATTCAAAAGAGGTAGATTGAACTACATACAAATCAATGATTGGAAAACTTTATTATGTGGTGCATACAAGACTTGATATAGCATTAGCCATTAAAATGGTTGCAAGATTATCTGCTAATCCAAAATAAAATCACATGATGGAAATCAAAAGAATCATGAGGTATCTAAAGGGTACTAAAGATTATGGCTTGTGTATAAGAAAAGAGGCAACTTTGAATTGAAAGAATTCACTAATGTTGATTGGGCAGAAAGCATTGATGATATAAAGAGCACTAGTGGTATAGAATTCTTTCTTGGAAAGAGGCTAGTATCTTGGACAAGCAAGAAGAATAATTGTATCTCTCGGTCAACAATAGAAGCAGAATATGTTGTTGCAGTAGTTAATTGTTCAATTATTTTTTGGTTTAAATAACTATTAACAAATATGAAGGAAGAGATCAAGGATCCAGTTGTTATTTTATATAATAATGCCAGTGTAATTAAAATTTCCAAGAATCCTTTGATGCATACCAAAACCAAGCATGTTGCAATTAAGTATCATTTCTTAAGAGAATTGGTACAAGATAAGGAGGTAAGATTGGAATATGTGAATAAAAAAGAATAAATTGCAGACATATTCACTAAGCCATTACCTAAGGATGCATTCTTGTATCTAAGAGGTAAGCTATGGGTCATTCTTGTATCTAAAGCTCCCTAATAAAATTTTAGTCATACATCAAACAAGCATGTTGAAGATCAATCAAGTTGATGCAGTATTGTAAAGGGCGGATTGCATATCAATCAATAAATTAGGTACATGGAAATTCATTGAATGATATCTTTGGCATAAGATGTCAAAGAGGGGGAGTTCTATCGTACATTAGAGAAATTTTATGTCTGATAGGGAGATTTTTCTATCATATATCAGAGATTTCAAAGAGGGAGAATGGACTTGACTTGATATCAAAGAGGGAGAGTTTGATATTGTAGTCATTACAATTGGAGATTGATTACAGACGAAGTTCACACTGATAGAGGGAGTTCTCATGAATTAGAATCAAAATGAAACTAAGGATATTATTCTTACTTTTATTTTTCTCTAAAAATTCATTGTATTATGGCATATTGTGTTGCCATCAAAGCCAAAGAGGGATATTGTTGAAAATAAATCCCCAATTATATCTTGTCTTTGATGTTACATGAAATGCCAAGTCTTTACCAGTCAATGTCTTTCAAGCTCACTAGCATGATGAAGATATTTTCTAGTTTTTGTTGAGCATTCCAAAGATAATCAAGTCTAAAGATGGTATCTGTTGAGTTCACTCGAGCGCCAAAGGAAGTTTGTAGGAAGACAATGTCTGTCAAGTTAACTTGTGCACCAAAGAGAAGTTGGCTTGAAACTAATGTTAACTAAGCTCACTTAGTTACTAAAGGAATTTAGTTCTAGATGTAGCGTTAACTGAGTTCATGTGGTTAACAAAGGAAGTCTGAAGAAATTCTTTTCTAAGTTAGTGTTGAATAAGTTGGGTTAGCTAATGAAGGATTTTCTTGAATCAACATATTTAATTTGATGAATTTATTTGTTAGGTCTAGGGGACTTAAGGGATGCATATTGAATACTTGTAAGTGTATTTCAAGATTACTTGACAAGGTAGAAGATATAAGTATAAGATCAAGTTGTTGGATTGAAAGGAGAAGCATGAGATTGAAAAGATAAATCAAGGAAGCAAAATGGAAGGATAGCAGAGTATCTTGAGTTGACCGACATGCAAATTTTTATCCAATCAAGGAAGATCAAGTATCCAAGCTAGAATAGAGATTTGAAATTATCAATATAGTTGCATCAAAAATTAGGTCATATCATTGTTACTTTCTAATAATTATAGTAGTGTATCAAATCTCTTAACAGAGTTAGCTTAACAACTAATTGCCAAATCGACTAACAAGGTGACATTTCTATATTCAAGTGTCTAAAGACCTCTAACAAGGCCACTCCTAACAAGGTGATTAAATCCTTTAATAGTGTGTTTTGTAACTTTTAATAGGATTGGATCCTAACATGGCTCACTTCATAAGATTGAAAAATAGTAACTAGTTGCATTTGGTGGTTTTTCCCAAATTGGGCTTCCATGTTAAATCTTAGTGTCATATGTGTTCATGTTATTTGCTTTCTTTTTCTGCAACTAAGTTAATTAAGTTTAATCACATTAAACATCTTAAGAAGTAAATATTTCAGTAATTGTTGAGTAACAGAGAATCTTAGTGTTTGTTGAGTGATTCAGTGCTAACTGAGTTACAATAGTATTTTTAGTTTCAATAGAGTTTGGTTTTGATTTATATAGATATTTAAGGGATCTAGGATTTATTTTTGTGGTAACTGATTCACCCCTCCCCTCTTAGTTACTCTTATATTTCCAACACGAAGAAGCTCCAATGTTGAAAAATTCTCTAATAAACTTGAATCTTTTAAAAAATTTCAAGAGGAATTCATAATGGGCAAAAAATGAGGCATTTTCAATGCATAACGCAAAAATGTCCCCTAAGAATGCTCCAACTTCAGCATTTCTAGCAAATGCAAGCTCTTGGGATATTTTTGAGAAAAATCATGGATTTCCATGTGCATTACATGTAACATTTTCACTTTCAAATGCAAAAATGTGACCCTTAGTGTATTGAAAATGGATGAATATGCCAAAATGCCTCTTCTCCAAGCAAAAATATGAGCTAAAATGACAAATTTTAGGTATTTTTTGCCAAAACATGCCCTTGAATGGAGTCAAAATTGATGTTTTTTGCATTAGATATCAACGTTTAATGCTTGGAAACACTTAGAAAAATTAAAATGCCCCTTATGGAATGAATCCCATACAATGGAATGGAGAGATTTAAGAATTCCAAGTAAAAATGGGTTCCTGGAGGGCACACACATGGAGTTTTTTCAAAAATGGGTTCATGAAGATGAAATGCATGTGTTTGAGAGAAAAATACACCTTTTAGAGGTGTTTACTATATTAAAAATGCATTATAGAGAAAAATGCACCTTTTAGAGGCCATTACATGTGTTTAAAGCATGATTTTTGCCCAAAAATAGGTTTTAGAAGTGCATTTACATGTCTTTGGTACAGAGACATGTTCAAGTTATTTGCACATACAACTCAAGACAGAAACTCATCAAAAAGGTCCACTTTTAAGTGATTTTACACATTTAAGTGATTTTTTATAAGCATGTGTCAATTTAATTTTGATAAAATATTACTTAAGTGAGACATAAATTTTATTTACATTATCATATTAACAATATAATGTGTAAAGATAAATTAATAAGTAATATTTACTAAAGCATTTGATTTAAATATCAAAAATTAAATTGAACTATATAGTTAATAAAGTCACTCAAGTGAAAAATCTAAAAAAAAACTCAACTTTTAAATATAACATAAACTGCACTGTAGTTACTTTAAGTGAAAATTTAAGTGATAAAGTAACTTAAAAACATAATATAAAGTGAATTTAAGTTATATTTGTCAAAAAGTAAATGTCAAATTTAAAAAATAACATGATATTTTTAATTCATTTAGTTGCATCAAAAAGGTTCACTTTTTGGGCACTAAATTGGTCATATATTTTGATTGGCAACTTGAATTAAGCTAGGTAAGATAGATCAAATCGAAGGGGAAACCAAAAGAAATGATTTGAGGAAAACTAAAGGACTAAACACCAAGAAACATACACTAAAAAATGAAGAAAAGAATGATAAAGGCCTCAAAAATAAAGCTCGAGCTCGACAAACAGAAAAAGAAAAAGACTTGATGAAAGCCTTCTATAAAAGAATTTTCTATGTGAATTGGAGTTGACTAATTGATCAACATTAAGAAATTGAATTAAAAAATCAACTTAGAGAAATGTGAAACTAGTTTGAAAAAGTTTTGTACTGTTATTTGCATTTTGTGGTGACAAAATGCAAGACAACAAGTTTCTCACTAGAGAGTTAAAAAGGATAAACAATATAAGCAACATATATTGGGTGTACCAGCATGTTGTTTTATCTATTGAATATTTTGGCACAAACAAGGCAAGAGAATTGAGTAGAATCGATGAGAATCTAAGTTGAAGAGAGTATCCAATGCTGCCCATCATGGACTCTTCCTCCACTCTCTCCCAATGCCTTCTCCACAACTTGCTTTTTATCGTAGTTTTATAGATATTGAAACACTCATAATAATAGTAAATAAAGCTTGAGATTAATTTTCTATCTTACATGTATTTATGGTTTTTTATTGTATTAAATATTTTTTTAATAATTATACATATTTTGTGTAGTAAAAATCCATACATTTAGTATTCAACAAAGAAAGAACTAGTTGATTAATAATATTCAAAAAAACTAGGAGAATATTAGATGTTTTTATCCAATCTATACATTTATTTTCTTGGTAAATGCCTTTAAAATCCTGAGCTTTTTTTGTTTACAATGCCATGCTAGAGGAAAGATTTATTCTTCGGGATTGATGTTTGTGGAGTGGGTTGGGAGGCTTGAGCAACAAGGTCAAGGAGTATGATATAGTCTATTGACTAGTGTTGCTCTTTTGAGTATGTGATTGGTTGAATTGGTCCTAGAGTAGATCCAAGAATTTGAGTTTTGGATAGTGATTTTAGAAAGGGGAGATGATGTGTGGAGTTGTATCTCATAAATAGTTTGAGACTTATCCCTAATGATTGGACATTTTCTAAAGGACCACTTTGCATTCAGTGTCATTGATAATGATTCTTAAGGTTAAGGCAGGTGTAAAAGAAATGAATATGATTTCCCTAAGAAATAGAAAGGAAATGTGAGCATAATGATGTCTAAAAAAGGTAATTTTCTCAAAGATTGCACTCTCACAACTTGATAGTAAGGAGTTTGATTTAATGTTGTTGATTCAAAGTCAGTTTGACAAGAGTTAAGGGACTATGGAGGTCATGTGAAACATGTTTAGAGTCTACAAGGGACAATACATGTATGGAAAGATGTGGATTCTTTACAAGTCCATGGGGATGGGTTGATAGGGTCTAAATAAAAGAAGGGCTATATTTAGTACAAATGTATGTTTTAGGACAATCACATTACATATTTTTTGGGATATGTTCCACCTTATTGAGATTTTCATAGTTTCAAGAATAGCTTAATATTGTCTACTTAAACCCATATTGAAGGATATCCACAAAATACAAAATACAATATTTTGTTTAAAGCCAAAGTCTAAAATATTTTTAATTTGTTCTTGTGCTAAAAGAGAAATGAAATTGAGTATATGATGCTTAAGATATTGATATCCCCCTTAAGCCAATGATCCTCTCCTATATGATCAACCCATCGTGGGGTTCTCTCTCTCTCTCTCTCTCTCTCTCTCTCTCTCTCTCTCTCTCTCTCTCTCTCTCTCTCTCTCTCTCTCTCTCTCTCTCTCTCATTTTAATTCATGTGCATCTATTAAAATTGGGTGGCCTTTCATAGTTTCTTTATTAAAAAGAGGCATACTTTTCTTATTAAAATTGAGTCTATCACAACTTTATGCCTTGGTCCTTTTCATTACATTTGACTACTGCAATTAAAGACTTCAAAAAATAAGCATTTGGACTTAGTGCAAGTGTACCATCTAATATTTTTTCCATTCATCATAATGTTCTATAGTAATAGGTTTTACAGGGATCCTAAAACCTGAAAGTATTACAGCATATCAAAAATAAAAGTATTTAGTAGAGTCCAGCGTAAATGAAGTTCTATAGTAATGTTGGCCTAGTGTAATTTAGTTGTGAAATTATGACACTGGGAGTATTTAACTCCATTAGATAAAAATTCATTGTTATCCAAAGGAGTTAAGAAGTGTACTCAAGGTGTTATTGACTTTGTTGACATTATACTTTAGCCATTGCAAATAGTTTTTACATGAAGAAGACAGATATTGAATGTATTGTTCTCTAATTTTCTCAACCTATATTATTTTTCAAACAACTTAGGAAATGTGAACGAAGGTTCAAGGGGAAGGATTCATATAAGAAACAAGAAAAAATAAGGTTAGGAAAGAGTGCAACATCATATATTTAAAAAATTATGTATATATTTTTTATGTTAGTTTTTATGATGGATTACCATGAATAATGTATTTAGTAGCTATTTTTGGAACCATACCTCCTTGATTATTAAGTTAGTTCCTTTTTTGTTATGTGGCATCATTGTCTTTATCAACTTGCTTAATTGGTACCATTTCCAATTATTGATCAGTAGTACTTGTCTACCTGTTTTCTCTTATGTTGCACCTATCCTTCCTCTCACTTGGTTACTCTTACTTTAGGGTTTTCTTTCTATGTAGGTAGCTTGTGATCTTATATACTATGTTTTATTTTGGGTAACCATTCATTTACCAATGTCATCATATTCTTCTTTGGTTCTTACCGACTATCTTACTCCTAATTAGTTGTTGAGTTACTCACTCACCTTAGTATTGACAAGGTCTATGATGATAGTCCAAGATCAACTTATCGGTGAAGGGTTGATATCTTTTGTAAAAACTCCAAGAACTCATTGGCTTTAGTTTAACATCAAGATCCACTTACAAGTCCTCAATTATAGACACTTAGTGGTTACGGTGTCCTTTTGATTACATCTTAATTGAGAAATCTAGCCATTACACTATTGGTTTGGTATACTTATTAGATATTAGTCAAAATAGCATTGTGTGTCCTTAAGCTTTTGGCCCTTATAGGTCTTATCACTTTCAGTGCCTTTACCTAAGGTCCTTAGCGTAGCGTGCTGTTGGGGCCTATTCGTTCGAGGGTTAAATTATTTCCATATTTATAAGGTTGGATGAAATTGCATCTTATGATAATGAAAAGGATGGTATTCAAATTTCCTCATGATGGTTGTCCAGAATTCTCCTTGATATGACCGACTTATAAATCATAATATAACACACTTACAAAAAAAATGCCTCATAAAATAACTTAAAACAAAATAAAATCACCAATTAAACATAAGTGTGGCCATAATGGTAAATCTTTCACTAAAATAAGTCATGTCTAGAGGCAAAGGGGACTATACCAAGAAATCATCATAAATGAACGTTCCATGAAATTACCAAAATATGTAAAAATTGAAAACAACAACAACAATTCATAGCAATTCAAATTCTCAAAAGCATTGCGGTCGTACCAGGGCCTTACTGGTGGAAAGATGAGGAAGGGTTGTCCTATAGTTACATTGTAAATCAATGATATGCAGAAATGACTCCCTAATATTTCCAGTCCTTTCAGGAATAGGTCACAAGAGAGATCTAAACCCTCATAGCTTATGGGTAGTCGAATCTTAGAAATTCATTCTTCAATTGCCTATGTTTCCTTACCTACCTATCCACTACTATCAAGAATTTTTAGATGTGGTCTAGGTCCAGAGTTTTCACTCAAATTACACTGGTGATCCTTGGATAAGAATAGGATTATGATTAGTGTCACTTATAATAGTGTGCTATTAGAAAGATAAATGGGGTTACTTCTTATACCTCTATCACACCTTCTTTCAAGTATTGTTCGGGTGTATCGATACTTTTAAGAATGGTTCCATCATTCAATCTCATGTTAGCTTGAGATTTCTTAAGGTATTGTTGATATGATGAGAACTATTCAGTCTTGTCGAGCTTATGTATCTTTCAAGCTATAGTGAAAACTAAGCAAGAAGTTGATGCCCATGCAACAATTTTGTCACTGCGTTGCAAGTGTTGTTGAGTAATGACAATGTTTTGAGCAAAAACTTGGCTTGCAAGTTCCATTGGTTGAGATTGAAAGCCTTAATGCTTTACATGTTACCCTAGCTAATGAGTATATACGGTCATGTTATCCATCCTAATATGATGGTGTTGTTGGTGGTGAAGGGTCCTCTTTTGTTGTGGAAGATATGTATACTATAAATGAAATCGATGAACTAAGTTATACACATCGCTATCTATTCCAGTGTGTATGGTTCTTTTGTTTAATTGCATATTGTTCCTTATTGTCCCCCTGGGGTTTTAGTAGAAGACTTATCTGTATCAGGCATCACTTCTAATGAGGTTCCTCATGTGTGGTTTCTACCACTTAAACTATAGGGTTTATATCAAGATACTCAAGGCATATGATTTTACCTTATTGTATAACATATTAATCCTTACTCCATTATACTACATCATGGGAATTTCTTGTCACAATTCTATGAGTTACCATTCTTATCATTTTTGTTACCCTAATTTAAGATCATTTTCCCCAAAGAACCAAAGTCCACATTTACAAGGGTTTTCAAGTTCTTACCAATACCTAGTTCTTACCAATACCTAGACATCATCAAGATAAGCTACCACCCGTTCAGTCCCGAATGTTGGTATGGTTTTAAAAGAAATATTTTCACGGTGCTAAGGTTTTTAATCATTAGGTCTTACAGCTATCGAGAGGAGGTTACATAAGATCCTTTAAATTTGGATTTCCATGTGGTCAAGATAAATATCTTATCATATCTTAAATCTTTAGTAGTTTTCCAAAATATTATCATAGCTATTTACTATTATCTGTGTAGGATGTTTAGTTTAGTTGTTGATTTAGTAACAATACTTGTATCGAGTCAATTTTCTAGGAGGTCATACTTTCCTTTGCAATATAGTATTATGATAACTTACCGCTACACATTTCTTTGTGGACTCATTAATGCCTAGTGTTGTATAACCTAGGACCATGATACCAGAATGTCATGCCCTAAATCTATGAAGCAACCACAACCAACTTTTTTTTTAATTATTATTATTATTACTATTAATATTTATTTATTTTTATTATTCTTCTTAAAGATGAACTTAAGGATAGCACATACACAAACCTATACTTGTTATGGATATTCTATCGAAATATGACAATACATGTTTCCTTGAGAGAATTAGGATGTTGCTTATTCGGTCATTTTGAATCCACATCCCATCCTTGAATTTAGGACATTACATATGTCAATGTGAAGTAAAATCTCTATGCCAATATAGTTTCCATGATTCAATAGTTTGCAAATGTGTAGACGTTTATAATAGCTTTAGATGTTTCGATCTCAAGTCGACTTACCACGTATATACACAATTCATATCTCGCTACATTTTATGTGCTATTATATAGGTACTACTATATCAATGAACTTCTTACATTATATCCCTAATGAACTCCAACCAATTCGATGTCTTTCGACTAGGGATTGTAAATCAAATTTTCAATTATTTATTTCCAAATTACTATAATGTGTTACCTTATAATAATTCTATTCCCAATAATTAATAATTTAACTTATATTAATCCTAACACTAAAACTAACTAGATACACATATGTCTATTATCCTTTACTTACTAACACAAAATCTGACCGATTTGAAGTTGTCTAAATCTATTTTAGAGGGGTCATAATTTCATGTTCTAAGCATATGTATATATATAATAAATAAAAAAATTCAATCCTCATTACAATGATATACATATTACTAATATTTTTACACGTCCCAATAATGTATTACTACTTCAAGTCATCCTTGACTGGCATACAATTCACAATTACATATTACTCATGATGTGCTATGTTCATAGAAGATTATTTATATTGATTGAACATAAATAAATTACTATATATATATATATATTCCAAATTGCCAATTAAAATTAAGTAAAATATTTATAATGTGAAGATGGTGAATAGCGTATTTCTTAACCCCAAATTCATATCACTATTAATATCTCATAGCCTAACATGCTCCCCAAAAGAAATCTACCTAATAAACACAACTAGATATTTAACTTGCTATCATCCAAATTCTATCTTCCTAACCCTTATATTTATTAATGTTACCCTAATCCCTACAATTCAAAATTTGCCAACTAAATTTAAATAAATTTTACTTACCAACCACCCCGAACCCACTTGTTCCTACCATTACCTTAAGACTCATACAAAAGAATCTAACACTAACATTAATTCCTAAGACATATTCTCTAACATAATTTTCTAACCTCTAAATCCTAACTCCCAACCAAATTACCTCCTTTCCCAACATATTCCAAGTAATGCTTATCTAGGTCCTAAGTCCACGTACCCCCTTTTAAACTACACCCATGCTGAGATGTCAACGAGTCCCATTCTCCTAGGAGATCACATTGTTTGTGGCAGCAATATCCAAGCAAGTCGACTTAACCATTAAATCAGCTTGGAACCATTTTCAAAAATCTCCACTTGCTTACTTTCTAGGCATGGTATGAGGGGAGTGTAGTATAAGTTTTTTTTAAAAAATAAAATTTCACCTTCCCAAGGCGGTAGGCGGCTAGGATAGTCTTTTCCACCTATTGCACACAATCTCCCATAAAATGATGCGCCTAGGGAGAAGGTTTAATCAGAGCTTTTACCATCCATTCTTCCATGCCTTCAATTTAAGGCCTTGTGGCAAGAAGGTGGTAGGTGTTAATGTCCCTCTCTTGAGTTGAATTAATTTGCTAGAAGCCTAGCGCCTAGGTATGGATGCCCTGACATGGGACTCCATAAAAGGCGCACAAGTCTCAGTCATAAAGTACTAGGCGCTTGCCTATGTTTTGTTATCATTTTTTTTGAAAAACTTAGTCAATACACAAGCCTATGTTTTAATGTTAGTACCTTCCTTTTTGATTTATTTCCATTTTTAAAACATGGCACCATTATAATAGTATTTAAGGTTTGATAATGTTTTGCTTATTTTTGTTTAATTTTATCTAATTATCTTTTCTGATGGGCATGATGTGACATAACAGTCATGTGGCTCACTTGTGCCTTTAATTGTAATGTTTATAAAATGGAGATTGATATTATTTAAGTTCCTTTACTTAGCATTTATGTTATTCTGTTAATATCTATTGCACGAGATTCTAAAGTATATTCTTCTTATTATTTTATTAGTCTGCATTAACTGGGTATGATTTTCTCTTTCCCCATATAAATTCAGAGAGTTAATGAGCACCTTCAGCAAGTTTGTTTTCTATGCTCTTTTATACATTCTATGTCATCTATTGAGTTTTCTACCTCTAAGGTCTACAACATCCTTTTTAGGTTGTTACAATGATAATATGGAGTTACTCATTAGACTAAGTATAGTCTAGATTGATGATTCATTTAGCATTTAAATGTTAACTTAGTGCAATAGATATTCATTTCATGACAAGGTTATTTATGAACTATCTGAATTATTTCTCTCTATGTCTTATGAAGTTTAGAGACCATCTGCTCAAGGATTAACATTGTATTCTGATACAAGATCAAATTCGAACATACACACACAATTGTTGAGCAATAGATCTGAGATGAAAATAAGGTTCAACCAAATAATCTTCCTATCAATACTAATTAATCTATGGTATCAAATTTAGTTGAAAATCTTTTGTATACCACTCAAATCATCAAGTATTCTAAATCCCAGTTTGATATTTCTATCCAAGACTATGAAACAACAATATTATTACAATGGATTTCTCTTCCATGCTACTCTACGATACACAAAGGTGGTGAAATTAACGTATCAAAATATACACAATGGAAATACACTTTACTACACACAAATACACACAACCTTTCCATTTGATAGTTGAAATAAGACAGTAGTATCCTCTTACAATGCATTTAGACTCACATTACAAGATGGTATTTGCTCTCTATTTCATCTCAATGCAATAATGTCCTCTTCTCCTATGCATATGGAGAAACAACAAGAACTCCAAGTTTCCATGATCTTTAATAAGAACTTGCAAATGAGAGATAAAAATGATGAACCATGGAGGCTCACCTCCCAACCTAGGCCTTAAGCAGGCCACCCTCATGCTAGGGGAAACAAGGTTCAACCAGGATACATTCAACAACATCACAATAACAAGAACCAACACGAATATCACAATTTAACAACAAATTTACAAATCCCCAACCAAGGCTTGCACAATGATTCACAGATGGAATCATAAACATTGGGTGAAGGTGGGCTCTTCACAAAGGAGAATGTCATATCCTTGTGAAACAACAAATCTTGCAATTGCAATATTTCAATAAGGCTTCCAACAAACATGCCACAACAAGGCTATCAATAACACATGCCTCAACAAGGCTATCAACACTTACTCCTTTTCACATATCCTCACTTATACCTCCCATAGAACAATAGAAGGCATATGGCTTCAATGGAGCCCATACTCCATGAAATCTATCCCCTCTCCAAGAGAAGGATTTCTCAACTCCAATGTCAAGCCCAACTAACCCCTTCACTCCAAGGCTTCTCTTCCCTCCCAAGGGTGAGTGAAGCCTTCACACCAAACATAACATTCAATCCACCACAACAAATTCAAAAAAACAAGATCAAATGTAAGTAAATCCAACATGCTCATTTACATACACAACAACTACTACATACACTACATGCAGCACATAAACCTTACAAGAACACTTTTGCAAACCTCCATTATTCAACTCTCAAGAGATAAGAAAATTCATGGCATGAAGCACTAACCTTTTTCCAAGCTAATGGCTATGAAGTGGTGATGAAGAGCTTCCTTCCTTTTTTCCAAATTTCCTCCTACAACCCTAAATGTCTCTACAATTAGAAAGTGGGTGAACAACCCCTAAGTTTGGCACAAGCTCCCTAAAAAGACCTCTACTTCCAACCCCACCTACCCCTCTTATGCCATTGTACCTTTCTACCAATAAGAACTTAACCAAGTGGAGGGGTGAGGAAAGAAGTCATGTGACACTCTAATTTTCGAATTGGCTTGAAAATGACTACTTTAGAGGGTCTCCTAAGTCCCCTAGGCCAACTTATGGTGATATTTAGACCCCCAACCTATGCTACTACAATGTGGGTGACTTATTTTCACCAATATAACACTTGGGAACAACTTTTAGGCTCTCTAAGGTTCCTATCAAATCTAATTTGAATTCCATCATGAAGGTGACTCAACCTAACACTCTCCAAGGTGGGTTAACTTAATTTCATAATGGGATTAAGTTTAGGTTAAGTGACTTCATGCCCAAAACCCTATATGACATGTCATTTACACATAGACAACACAAGTGTCAAATGACACACACACACACATTAAAACACTTTACACATCACGATGACATGTCTCTAATTAATCATGATCTTTAAACTTATGACACCCATGCACAACCACACTACGAAATAAACACAATACAACAAGGTTTTGAATCTTCCAAAGATTCACTTTGGCTTTACCGTGTTCACATAGGTTTGAACCTTGTTTCCCCGAATAATTTCTATGGTTCAACTTTCCTGCACACTCAACTTTAAACATCAGTAGTCCAATGAAATAATATAAAAATACATACATATAAGTGCAGAATAATTCAATATCACATAATTCACATAACATATACAATTAACTTTCATCTAATCATTCTCATAAAATATTCAAAACATTGCAAATATCAAAATATGTGTATCAACATTTATCTTTCTTAACATAATGAAATTACCATTCCAACACTATTACAATACTTGTCTATCATAATCATGAAACACTAAGGCCATAACTATTACATCATTAAAACAAATAAGTGGATCCTAGTAAATGTCTTAAGTGAATATCACTAATATGGAAACATGTAGCTACTTATCTTTTCAGTCAAGTTAAACATAACAATGTTCCTAGCAATCCCTTTATTACATTATGAGGGTGTGTGTGTGTTCTAGCTTAAATCCTTCAAGCCATTAGAATGTTCCAAAATTATGTCATCATGATTTAAAAACAATCTATGAATGCAACCATTTATGTTTTGTTGTTGTTATAATCCACATTCATAGTTATTTTCTTATGAGAGAAAATGTTAATTCATCTTTCCTAATTTGACTAGTGAATCATTCCATAAATCCATTGATCGGGTTCCTAGCTTGAACATATAGAGTTTCATTTCCATGTGATCTTATCTATTCAACCTAATATTATTGAACGGGTATTACAGTTTTAATAACCAATTTCAACTTCAATATCAAATAGGATCTCCTAAATCATCAAAAATGTCAATCATAACCTAATTAACACTTAATCATATTTATTTCATCAAGATCTATAATAGGGTACTAGTGTGGGTCTTACAGTTCCATATGGATTTTTGGATTTGAATCATAGATGATAGATCACAAAATATAGACAGTTCTAATGTAATTACTAGATGCAAAGAAGGTTCTAAAACACTACCTTGTTCAATAATTCTACCATCTTCAAAACTATATGTGTAGATACAAACGTTAAGTACAACATGTCCAATATTTTTGTAGATATACACATTAATTACACCAATTTTTTTCTTTCAAAACTATATGTCCAGATATAAACATTAAGTACAACATGTCTAATATTTGCAGATATATACATTAATTGCTCCAATTTTTTTCTTTCAAAACCATATGTGCAAATATAAACATTAAGTATAATATGTCCTTTTTTTTTGTAGATATACACATTAATTACACTATTTTTTTTCTTTCAAAACCATAAGTACAAATATAAACATTAAGTACACCATATCCATTATTTTTTCAAGGTTTTCTCTCTAATATTAATGTGTATGGTGAAATGGTTATGAATGATAGATCTAGAAAGTACAACCAATTCAATAACGATACAAGAATAAGTTATTCCCAAAGAAGGATCATGTCATAAAATATAAGGGAATTTGATCAAAATAGGGAGACAATCACTAGATTATTGTCTAACTCTCAAACAAAAGGCGATGACAAATGTTATTGTCCTTGCAAGAGTTGTAATGGCTTCAAAGACAAGAAGAATCAAAATTTAAAAAACTAAGAGACAATGTAGGGAGAATGGTCACACTAAAGGGGGGTTTGATTATCATCCATTAGTAAGTTGTTTATTATATTGTGTTCACAATTAATATACATATGAACCATGGAAGGACAATTTGATTATCAAATTGAAGGGAGGTTTGATTATCATCAATTTTATATAGGTCAATCTCCCCACAGTAGTATGTGATATGGACCACCACATCTTGGAGGAACATGGAGGTGTGAGCATTGAAACTAAAGATCATGATCCCATCGAAGATGATGATCATGCATCAGACAACACATTTGAAGATGATGGTACAAATGCATTGATCCATGATGCATTTGGTACTGGTGATGTTGATGATGATGACAATTATTATTATGATGAGGATGAGATTATGGTTGTCCATGATATGCCTCTACTTGAGAAGGTAAAAATGACCATTTATGAAGGATCCCAATCAACTCTTCTCTCTATTGTATTTTGGTTGGTGAATTTGAAGGTTATGAATGGTTTATCCAACATAACAATGTCATGTTTGCTAAGGTTTGTCATATACATCATTATAGTCTATAAAAGGTGAAACATGTACCATTAAGATTATTTATTCTAACGACTTATATTTTTTTGTTGTAGATTGATAGGTGAGTTTTTGTTACCACCATAAAATGTTCTCTATCCCTCATTCCAAGAATTGTGTGCCACTATGAAACATATTGGAATGGAGTATCTAACAATAGATGCTTGTCCCGAAGATTATATTATATATCATAAAGAACATGAATATGCAACAGAATACCCCAAATGGCATATAAGAAGATATCAAGATGATCAAGTAACAAAAAATGTGCCTTGAAAGGTTCTTCATTACATCCCCATTATTCCACTTCTTAAACGATTATTTAGGTGTAGTAGCTAGGCACAATTTATGGATTACCATGAATAAAATAGAAGTCACAGAGACATTATTCAAATTCCTACAGATAGTTCAACATTTATGGACATAGAGGAAAAGTGGCCACACTTTAAAGAAGAACCTCAAAATCTCGATCTTTCTCTGACAACTGATGGTGTCAATCTATTTGGAGAAATGAGATCTCCTTACTCAGTGTGGCATGTTTTTTTATCAACAATAACCTTCCTCCATATATGTCAATAAAAAAGGAGCACATTATGTTGGTAATAATTATTCTAGGTATTTTATTATTTTATAGTTATCTACATGTAATTATAAGTCTTGGAGTGAAATTTCCATAATAATTATCTGATGTTGTTCATTCAACTAGGTAAGTACCAAGTGAAATCGATATGAATGTATATCTTGTGCCTCTTATCGATGGGTTGCTGGTGTTATGGAATGGTTTCACTATGTATGATATCTCTAGACCTATTGGACAAAAACAATTTCAATTCCATACAATGGTTCTGTCGATAATTTAGGATGACCTAGATCTGACACATTTATGTGGTATGTTTTGGTGAATTCTAGTTGTACGCAATATTTATAATTGTAAAGATTAACATATATAATCCAATTGTATCATTATCTTGTAGGTATTCAAACAAAGGAAAAATTTGCATGCCCAATGTGTGGTCCAAAAATGAAACCTTGTCATTCCAAAATTTTAAGAATGCAAGTTTTTGATGAGTATAAGCACTTCCTCCATAGAAATAATAAGCATCAAGGTGTCAAAAAACATCTTTTCAATGGTTAAGAAGAGACTACATCAAAGTCACGAATAGTGACACTTCACACATGGTAGTTGGAATATAATATAATTTGAGGTAGTATCGCTCCACCTAATGGTTTATGTTAGGAAATTATATATTTTGATTGTGCTTTGTTGGCTAATTATGTAATTAATAATCATGAAGTTTTTCAAGGCATCACTAACCACCTCCCAAAGGGACTAAAATGTTATCCTAGAGAATTTAGTAGGCTTCCTTGCTATGATAAGCTATAAATTGTGTATTTTTTTATACTATTCATATTGGAAAGAATGTAACAGAGACACTATAGAAAATATTGGATGGAAGATGTGTCAAAGAAAAACTTGCCAAAATTTGTAGTGTAATTCATGATTTCAATCATGCAATGAAAATATCAATTATTGAAATAGAAATGGAGACCACATTAATGTAGTTCCCTTCCTTGGTTATTAACAGAGGAGAAAAGTAATGCCATAAAAGAATTCATACTAAAAAATTGTTTTCCTACATGATTTTATGCGAATATAAGCAATCTCATATCAAAGAAAAGTGAATTTGGGTTAGGGCTGAAAATGCATGATTGGCATACCTTCATTAAGGTAAGTCATGGTATTTTGTATTTACAAGATATTTGTGAAACCACATTTAATTTTCATTTATTACATTAGAAAATAATGAATTGATCTGTTAAAATTTTTTGCAACATGTGCTACTCCTATCGCTCCCACACAACTCTAAAACTAATATCAAACAAGTGATATGTGATCTTGGAAAATACATGAGGTAAGTAGTGACATTTGTTCAATATATCAAACAAGTAATATATTTTAAAGTCTTGTATTTATATATTTTTGTGTCTTGAATTCTTGTAGGTGGTTTTCATCTAAAGAAAACCATAAATAGGATATAAAATATTGGAAGAAAAGAATTCCTCAACTAATGTGTGAAATGTAAAAGTGTTTACCTTCAAAAAATTTCAATGCTCAAGAACACTACCTCATACACCAAGTTGAAGAGATTGAATTGTGTGGACCTATACATAGTAGGTCAATGTGGATGTTTGAGAGGCA
Source organism: Cupressus sempervirens (assembly GCA_028749045.1). NCBI lineage: Eukaryota > Viridiplantae > Streptophyta > Pinopsida > Cupressales > Cupressaceae > Cupressus > Cupressus sempervirens. Next base: position 614,264,652 of record CM053789.1, read on the forward strand.
CTTGAATTTTTTGAGGGGTTTGTTTCGACAAAAAGAACATTATGAGGTTTCTATGTTTGAGGGATATATGGTATACCAGATTATGTTGCACGTTACTCAATATCTTCCTAATCTAGCAGCAAAGACCCATATAGATCATATTTGGGATCTTGACTCCATTAAAAAACTCAACAGGAAGTACTGGGTGGGAAATGGTAGATTGAGGAAAGTAAAAGGTAATAAATTATGATATTTTATTATAGTTGGTTAATTCTTAATTTTCAAAATTAATCTATCATAAGTCATCAATTTACTTTTGTGGAGTTTCTAAAGAGTGGGATGCAATACATTTGTTTATTGCAAACAATCAAAGATTGGATGATGGTATGGATTGAATGATGTTAACATTCTAGTTGTATATTAAAATAGTAATCCATGTCTTCATTGGTTATACAAGCTCATTGTAATGGAGATCCCAATGTTACACAAAAGGAAATAGATTTAGCATATGGTTTAAGAGATCTCCAGGTACTTATAAATTTGTTAATCAACCATATGTTTTTCAACTTGCAATGTAATAATTTATACATGTTTCACATTATTGTAGGTAAATACCACAAAGATATGTTATGCAATGGTTATAAATTTTGCATCAAAATGTTGGATAACACAAAGGGAACTTGTGATTCTAGGATAAGTGCAGTCTTCTAGGTGACTAATATTTCATCTAGAAATGACTTACATCCTTGAGAGTCTCAAAATCAATACATGGCATTTTGATTAATATACTTGATTATGACTTTAATTCCTTCAAATTAGTTCTCTTCATCACCAAATGGTATAGACAATGAGAAATCAAAATTATTTTGATAGAACTATTATTGAGCATGACAATGTATTTCTAATTATCAATACAAGGTTGTTTGAGCCAGTTGGGGATGAGCCCTATGTTCTTCCAAGCCAATGTGATTAGGTATTTTACACAGAGGTTCCACATAAATTGGGTTGGTCATTTTTTTTTAAACATGATCCAAGAGGAAGGTTTATAAAGTATAATGCGATGGAAGAATAAAATATCGAGGAAGAGGAAGAGGTGGAAGATGATGCAGATGATGATCATGATCAAGAGTTAGTTGATGATATCCCTGATGCAATTTTTTTTTTGAAGATAATGATGATGTTGCTACTAATCACAATGATGATGATGGGGAGGAGGAGGAGGAGGAGGAGGATGATCAATAATGATGAAAACCATGATAGTGACCTAGTAATGATGTCGATGATCACGATGATCCTGATGATGAGATCGATGAAGAAGAATATCAATGACTAGGGGTTTCATTAGCTAACATTGAAGGGGGTTTTGATTATCAATGACGTGAATGGAATGTATACATATGTGATCAATGCCAATGTTATTCAATATTGATTTCTTGATAGATCAATGATTAATCTGATTAACTTGTCATGTACCTTTTAATGTTTATAATTCATATATCATGGTAATATTCATTTTAATTTTGAGTATATGTATTTGTTATTATGTTTTATTCTTTACTAGTATTTTGGATTGTTTTTAAATATAGTGTTTTTGGTAAATAGATTTGTCACTTAGAAAATACATCATTTTGTTGGAAATAATCAAGACTAGCTAGGTTACTGAGAGGGGAGGGGTGAATCAATAACCTTAAAACTTTTATCAAATTTAGTACTTAATCAACATAATCCATTCACCATTTAATCATCTAAACTACTACATGCATGAGAAACTAAAAGATAATATTTATAACACATGAACACAATATTTGGTGACCCAGAAACCTTCCAATTAGAAAGTAAAACTAGGGTGGGGATGATACCCACAAAACTTCAATACTATAGCATAAAGTTGGCTTGTTAAGGCTTACAATGATCACTTCTGATGATCTACCCTATTAGGAGCAATTAAGACTGCTAGGTCCACCTTGTTAGAGGTTTTAGAAACATATAATGAATTATGCACTCTGTTAAGATATTTAAGGAAAAGACTCTTAAGTCTACCCTATTAAAGGATTTGAATCTAATTCACCTGTTAGGAAGAAATAGTAGATCCGACTTACAACTTGATTGCTGATTAGATATTTGAAGTGTTGATCACCTCTTGTGATAGATGTAACTTGACTACTCCTTATAGACCTTGTTGAATACTCTACTCTGCTATTGATTCGCATTCACTCTTCTCAAAATATTGCTTCTCATTAGATACATACATTGGGTATGATATAATACATTACATATATACCATTCCAATTCTCAAGGTCAACCAAAACACAACACAAATATTATCAAGTCAACCCAAATGTGGAAACTTGGGTTCTGAATAGCTGACTTGGTGACCTTCTGATACTCGGTGTCCACTACATTACTCGGCATCGTCATGCATTTGGTAGAAGTAGAGGCTTAATCCATACTAGTCACTCAACATAGCTTTGAACTTGGTGAACACTAGAGACTCAGTAGATATAGTGTAACTCGGTAAGAACTGAAAACTATGTTTACCTTGCTTGCACTCAGTAAGCATTGCTCATTCCATCACTCGGTAGATACAAGCTTCACATCACAATAACTGATGACTCGGTAAATATTGTGAAGCCTGGTAACCACTAATTGCTTGGTCTAAACTGTTGGACTTCACATTGCATGTTCCACCTGATAGCCTTTGGAATGCTCGGTGTGAACTACTAAACTGCTAAACTTACTTGGCAACCACTGAATGCTCGGTATGAACTAGAGATTGAGTGATGAACATGGTAACCATATAGAATTATGAATAAGTGTTGTCACTAATGAAAAACATAACTTGATGCCAAAAATCTCCCCCTTTTGCATTAGTGAAAAAAACACTTGTTTGCCAAAAAATATATGTACAGTGACATGCTGATATTTTTTTTTTTTGATTTTTCAAAATTTGTCTTTGTAATTCTATTGTATATACATTTGTACATATCTCCCCCATAAAATGTACATATTATATAAGGCATAGTACCATACTATATATACAAGTCCCTCTTTATTATTATGTATTGTACATATGTTTCTCCACAAATATCTCTTTCTCTCCCCCTTTTTGACAATAATGCCAAACATTTATTCACCATACTTATACAGAGACACTAAAATGTGAGAGAAACTTAGAGTGTACCTTGAGAATAAGAGCTAATGTCTTATCCCAGTTCTCTTGCAAAATTTTGTAGGTGTGAAGTGCCACTTGAATTTCTGTTGAGAGTTCAATCATATGGTCTGCAATAGAAAAATTGTTATCATGATTCAATGTTTTTGAATATGCAATATGTTTTTACATTGTGCCCATGATTGGTAGGATCATGTTTTGGATGTCTATTAATGTAGACCTAATCCTTGCTTCCTCTCTCAACAATTTAGCCTATATGTTTGACAAAAATCTAACCTTTATGTGATGTGCAGAGCTTGAACTGGGGTCAAGCTGCAACCTTTGGGCACTGGCCTTTCAATTCTCATCAATTTTATTCAATTTTACCTTTATTTCCTTAGTGTACCCGGTAACATAACAAAGTTTGGAAAAAAGAGATGTTACATTGGTAAAAGAATTTTCAAGATTGCCCAAAATTGAGGAAAGCTCTACCTAGTTAATAGCAATGTACCGAACAATGTGCTCAAGCACCTTATTGTCAAACTTTTTCTTAGCTTTTTCTAACAACTTTTTTTAACCTATAGAGTCCTCATTGAATTTATTCACTACTTCCTCTAACTATAGCAAAATATGTTGAGATGAATCAACATCCATGCCTATAGATTTTGTCAAAATATTCTTTGCACTCTCAGTTATCCTAAATTCTTTGTCTCTTTCCTCTCTAAGCTACTTCTGTCTAGCCTTCTGTTCCAAAAGTTGGCTAACCAATCTCATTTGTTCCACAGTGGCATTGTCAAGATCCAACTTAGGAGTTATAATCTCTTTGTCCAAGTCTATATCTTCATCAATTTCTTTTCCAATAAGCAAAAGTTTAAGGGGTGTTATTGGTTCTACTTCTAATATTACTGCCTTGGACTTAGAAATAGAAACAATTGTAGATACAATAGGGCTTGTTGTGAAAACTTGAATAAGACCTACTAGAGGAATACTAACAGGAGTGCTAACAGAATCCAAAACTGAAGTGCTACTAAAAATTGAAGTAATAATAGGTGGAAAACTGACTGAAGTACATACAATAGGAGCACTAGTAGGAGTATTAACAAATGAAGTACTTATAGGAGCATGCAAAATTGAAGTTGACAAAATTGTAGAACTTGTACTCAATGCTGATGTGTTGAAGAAGAAGAGGTCTATAACTCGATGGATGAAGTGATAGACACTTCCACTAGTGATGCCTAGAGCTAAGAGAGAGAAAATAGTGATTGAGTAGATGATGTGTCTTTTGTAGTTGCAATCACACTTGCTAAAGCTGTCTCTATGCCAGATGATGTAGCAGTCTTTGGTGGAGAATGAGGAAGGGAGGCTATAACTGGTGCAACTATCCTCACTGGATCATTCTCTTATTCTCCTTCATTTTCTTCCTCATCAGCTTCTTCCTCTTTCTCTTCTTCACCATCCTTCAATGCCTAATAATCCTTAGCATCAAAAGTGACACATGGTGTATTATCTTCTTCATTGTCACTATCATCATCATCATCATTTATTTCAACTAGATCCTTACTAGGTTTATGAAAATAAACATTTTCCCACATAAATGTAGCATCCTTGACTACATGCTCAATTTCCTTCACCAAAATTAAACAAGTATGAAATCTCATCATCATCTTCTCTTCATTTTTCTTCATTGCTTCCTTAACCTCAGCATTAGTAAGATTTGGTAGCAACTTTCTCAAAGTTTGCTGAAATATATCTTTGGCTATCTGCATAGCTGCTTTCCATCTAACCTTGACTTTGTCTAACAAGACTGTAGAGATTTGTGAAGCAAATTGATTAGGAGAGAATTTCCATCTTCCTAATTTGTCCATGATTAGATCTTCAACCTGTTTTTGTTCTACTGGAGTCCTGGTTTCATATTTAAGTTCTTTGAAGTTATTTATTCCAGCACCTACTCTTAATTGATCAAGTCTTTCCTAAAAAGTGGGAGGAGGCTTAATAAGCAAAACTTTACTATCTCCTTTCTTATTAGATCTTCTAGTAAACACAGATGTGGATGCCTTAGGTGGCTTGGTGATAATCACCCTGCCTTTCTTTTACATAGGCTCTTCCTCCTTTTCAAATTCTTGCTCTTCATCCTCTTACTCTTCTTTGTCCTCTCATTTTCCCTTGGTAAGCATAAGAGGGGCATTTGCAGTTTTTAGCTTTGCTATCTTCCTCTTACCTTTGCTTACCACCTGAGGTAGCTTGATCTCAAGCTCTATTTTAGTCGTTGCATCATCATAAGTTCCAAAGATAGGCAACTTTGGATCTACATGCTCATTCACCAAGGCTTCAATTATATCCTTGGTTTCATCAATATTAACCTCATAAGGAAGAGGTTGCATCCATACAATTCTAGGCCTAACTACCTGAATATATACCCTGTCATAGTCAACCATACAACAAACATCATCTTTGTAGTCTTCAACTAGTTTTGGTGGAATCCGGAACCTATTATTCATTTTCTCCTTAAAAGCTTCAAAATAGTTGTCCATAATACTATCAAAATTCTCACCCATTTCTGCAATAAACTCATTGATTTGATACAAGACTAGGGTATCCTTTCTCCATACCACTAATTCTTTTGATGGGAAAAACTTTTGTACATAGAAGAACAAACAAGTTAACAAAGAACCAAATTTGCATGGATTATTCTTTGAAGTCCTTATGCTTTCCATGTTTTTGTTAAGTTGTTTCAACATCAAATCTGCCAAATCATACTTCAAATTCTTCTTCACAACTTTGTATGCTAAGTCCACAACCTCACATAGCACACTATTCAATTTGTTGAAGTTGTATATCCTATGGGAAATGATATGAATACCAAACCTAAGTTCCATGTCACATACATTACTGATCTTTTGTCCTCTACTGTCCCATTTAGCTAGGGTTTTCTTCTATAGCTCATCCCGACCTAGGGTTTTGGTAACCTTAACCTTGTTGAGCATGGGGAGACCCATGATTTTGTGAATCATCTTCTTTGTTATCAAGATGGGCTACTTTAACCACAACTGATCATTGTACACTCAACTCAAAATATACCTAATCCACTTAATTTGGAAGTTCCTTGGCAGGTGTCGAATGTGGTTCAGACCTTTCTCCTCTAAGTGTTTATGCTCGGGTTTGAGGGTTCCATCCACACACAATTCAGCTAGGGCACTATCCATTTCTAGGGTTCCAATTTCTTGCACAACACATTTAAAATGAGTATGAATGTCATTTATGAGAAGTACCTTTGGCAAGATTTGAGACTGAGCTCCATTAGAGTCAAGTGATTCTGCAATTGCCAGCACTAGCTTGAAATTTGGAGCCTTCCACTCAACACCACGCACCAACATCTTTGAACCTTTCTTTGCCTTGCTGCTGCTGGTGGATGCCATGATCACTCAGTAGACTGATAAAATCTCCTTCAAAAATTTTGCTGCAAACTATGCTCACAATCGCCTGGATTCCCTAAAAATCACTTTTCTCTGGATAGACTAAATTTGTGGTGAAAATGAAGTTAAAATTTTGCCTTTTTTGATGAAAACCTTCCATTAATGCTCTATATGAAGAGAGCCATAATGACATAGTGCTTGATAGGTTGTCATCCACTATCTATCCAGATAACTCAGTGACCAAACAAAACTTGTTACTTCCAACCTTTCTCGGTATGATCTAGCCTCGCTCGGTGAAAATTGATGTTAAACTCCCTATGATCCCTCTGTATCTGTAATATTGATTTGGATCTTTTGCTTCCATTCATTGGAACTACTTGAGATATGACCTTGAAAATACAATTCCAGTTCTTCCTTAAGAACTTAATTGGTAATGGTGGAGTCACCCACTTCTTGAGTGACATGGCCATCATTTGAACTGATTTGCTTAGTAGATTTGGGAATCCACTATTGTCTCATCTACTTCTTGATGTTATCAGTTTTAGCTTTCTTTTAATCTTCAACTCTACCTATATTCATGTTGTTCTTAGCTATATGACCAAGTCTAGTGCATGTGTAACATCTTACTATAGTATCTTTCTTTCTCAAGTGATGCCTTGCACTGTTTATGCCAATGTGTCCATATTCTCCACAATAATGACATCTACACCAAGTATTGCAGTCCCAACCAAATATTGTCTTTACAAATTGTTCATCTAGATTGAATAGTTTAGATCTGCATTCAGATACCTTGTGACCTTGTTTCTTGCATTTGTGACATTAACCTTCAAACTTTGGTTTCTCCTTGCATTCATTAACTTTATGACCATGCTGACTACAATTGTAGCATTTTTTATTGAATTTTACCTTTTGATTGCTCCAACATTTGTTTGATGTATGATCTATCTTACCACAGTGATTGCAAGTAGGTCTTTGATTCCTTTGAGCACCTTGTTTGGAGGATTCACTTTCTTCTTTGTATCCAAGTCCTGCTTTGCCCTTTTCCCTATAGAGATTATTCTCACTTTTCCAATTCAATTGATCCATGTCTGCTTGGGATTTCATTATTCTTTCATTGAGTTGCTTCTCAGAATTCAAATCAGCTTTCAATCTTTCATTGATTTGACTTTTAGTGATTAAATCACTTCTTAACCTTTCATTTTCAAATCTCAAACTCATGATTTCCTCATTTGCATTGGAGAGCTAATTGATAAGATTTTCTTATTGAAGGGATTGATTTTGAGTTTCATTGTTCCTTGCCTCCAGGTCTTCACTTGCCTTATTCCTTTGTTCCAAGATTTCACACATTCTTATTGACTAAATTTATTGTTCTCTTTTCAATTTTCTTACCTCTTCTTGCAAGGAGCCATTCTTTTCTAGGAGTTCTTTGATTGCCTCATTTGCTTCATCTGAAATACTTGAAGGGAAAAAGTCCTCAATCTTTTCTTCAACATACTGGTGATTATTTGTCTATTTTTCAAGTGCCTTCCTTCTTTTTAGGGATTGGGAAAGATGCTCTTTTGCTTCCTTGAGTTGAGTTATGGTCATCTCCAGGTTTAGCTTCTCATTTTCAATAGCTTTGTCAAGTCTAAATATCTCCATTGTCCTTGATCTTTGCACAAGTTGTTAAGCTTTATCCTAAGAACCATGAAGCTCTGATACCAATTGTTGAAAATAATCAAGACTAGCTAGGTTACTGAGAGGGGAGGGGTGAATCAATAACCTTAAAACTTTTATCAAATTTAGCACTTAATCAACATAATCCATTCACCATTTAATCATCTAAACTACTGCATGCATGAGAAATTGAAAGATAAAAATTCATAGCACATGAACACAATATTTGGTGACCCAGAAACCTTCCAATTAGAAAGTAAAATTGGGGTGGGGATGATACCCACAAAACTTCACACCTGTAATATAAAGTTGGCCTGTTAAGGCTTACAATGATCACTTCTAATGATCTATCCTGTTAAGAGCAATTAGGACTGCTAGGTCCACCTTGTTAGAGGTTTTACAAACATACAATGAAGTATGCACTCTGTTAAGAGATTTAAGGAAAAGACTATTAAGTCTACCCTATTAAGGGATTTGAATCTAATTCACCTGTTAGGATAAAATAGTAGATCTGACTTACAACTTGATTTTTTATTAGATCCTTGAAGTGCTGATCACCTCTTATGATAGATGTAACTTGACTACTCCTTATAGACCTTGTTGAATACTCTGCTCTACTACTTATTCACATTCACTCTTCTCAAAACATTTCTTCTCATTACATACATACATTGGGTATGATATAATACATTACATATATACCATTCTAATTCTCATATTAACAAGGTCGGCCAAAACACAAATTAAAACAAATATTACTGAGTTGGCCCAAATGTGGAAACTCAAGTTTTGAATAGCTAACTTGGTGACCTTCTGATACTCAGCATCCACTAAATTACTCGGCATCATCATACATTCAGTAGAAGTAGAGGCTCGATCCATACTAGTCACTCAACATAGTTTCAAACTCGGTGAACATTGGAGACTTGGTAGATATAGTGTAACTCAGTAAGAAGTGAAAACTATGTTTACCTTGCTTGCACTAGGTAAGCACTGCTCATTCCATCACTTGGTAGATATGAGCTTCACATCACAATAACTGATGAATTAGTAAATACTATGAAGCTCGGTAACCACTAACTGCTCGGTCTGAACTGTTGGACTTCACACTACCTATTTCACTTGGTAGCCTTTGGAATGCTCAGTGTGAACTGCTAAACTGTTGAACTTACTTGGTAACAATTGAATGCTTAGTATAAATTGGAGATTGAGTGATGAACTCAGTAACCATACAAAATTATGAATAAGTGTTGTCACTAATGAAAAACATAAATTAATGCCAACACATTTAGCCCAATGGAATATGTGGCAAATCAATTTCTCCAATAGTTGGGCAAGCCCTTGATATTCAGCTATCATTTGTGTTTAGAGGGGCAGCTCCCTTATAAGATATTAAAAAAAAAAATTCAAATAAATATGATTACAACTTAGAAGATAGAAAAGAAACTATTGATGACGAATGCACCACATGACTTCAATGCTTCCCTAAAATTGGTTTAAACTACTAAAGAAAATAAACAAGAACTATGCTTTAAAGCTATCATTGAAACAATGTTAATTCAATGATGCATGAATATTTATACCATACCATGAAAATACTCATTACAAAGAATCAACACACCAACAATTCATATTCTGTAGAAAAGAGAATGCAAAATGTACTTTCTTTTATTTCTTAGCACCAAGAACATAAGAAATTTGTTGATTACAAGGACAAGAATTGTATGCACTTTCTAAAATTACCTTGCTATCCAAACATAAGTCTCCCTTCTCTCTAAATCCAAAAATTCCCTTATTACCATGAGATTCAAAAATTTGTAGTATTTTCTAGCATAACCACCTTCTTGGGTTTTTAACTACACAAAAAGTTAGAGTTTGGACTATTCTAAAGAAGGTTTGTAACCAACTCTAACTTTTAAAACTTTGACTTTTGATGACTAACCATAACTAAGAAAAGTTAAGAAATTGACCAAAATAAGGTTAAAATTAAAGTTGGCCTCTTCATGAAATATACAAAAAAAAATTTGAGACAACTTTAGACACATCTACTTCTAAATTTCAACTATGATCATTGATATCTCATGTGCTTTCTCTTGGACCTATAGGTGTTGTGAGTAGCTGAGTCAGTTTTTCCTTGAATGGTCTAAATGATTGGATGACCTGTTCCAAAGCCTTATTTTTTACAATGATCAAGCTCTGCATTTTCAGCTTGCATAGATCATGACTCTTTTTGACTTCATCCAAGTCTAGGATATAACTTGGTAAGTTTAGAATACAAGAGTCCAATTCCAATGAGAGAGTGCTCAATCTCATCATAATGTCAGCATCTAAACTTTGTTTATTGGCAAGTTCAGTGCTGATCTTTAACTCTATACATTCCAAAATAGAAGATATGTCTAGATCATGAGTGTGTTTGGTAATAGGAATACCTTCCACAATCATTGGTATATTCCCCAAGGCCTTCTTTTCTAGTAGTTTACAAGCATTTAGGATCTGTTCTCCTTCATTTAATTATTGATTCATGCTATCATTCTTCTATCTAATTTTTTCTAGCTATTTATCAATTTTCTCTTCTTCTCCACTTGTGACTAATTTCAATTATTTGACTATATTGTTGTCCATCCCTTTAATCTCTATTAGTTTATCATTAATCTCCCTCCAAAATGATTGTTGTTCCTTGAGAGTTGTCAACACTTTTTAAATATTTTGTTGTATGTGATTTTCTTTAGCATGTGTGACCTTTACTTCTTGAAATAGACTTGATGCTTGCTCCTTCATGCATTTTATCCATGCTTTCACCATCTTACCATAAGTTTTACATTCTCCTATGTTTAGATTGGTTTCTTTACCAAACATCTTCTTGGGGTCTCCTATTATATCTATAGACGAACTAGGATTTGGAAATGAATCACCAACCATCGATTAGATGCATGAAGAAATGGCTCAAACTTGATACTTTAGTTGATTCTTAGCTTTCTTATCTTTCCTTGACTATTCCATCAAGACAACAGTTGACACTTGGAAATTATGCTCTCTACCTTCACAAGTGGTCAGGCCTAAATCAACTTTAGTTATGCTAAAATCAAATTCATCTGCCTTGTTTATGTTCTTCCCTATGACTGGTTGTGTAATCTCAACAAATAGGTTTCTTAGGGTAGGATTCACCACTAGTCTAGAATCTATTTAAGTTTTCTTTACCTTTGTGCACTAGATCAGCTATGGCATCTAGATTTGGTGCTTCCAATTGGATCACACTTTTCTTCTTTCTCTTCAAACTTTTTTCTAACCAAGATGTTGAGATATTGGCAAATGGGTCAATTACTAAAGGAAGTTGTAGGACTATAGATGATAAATCATTCTCCATGACTAGCACCTCTTGAGTTGCTTCCATACTTTTAGGAGATGAAGAGCGCATAGGAGATGTTATGGATTGCATAATCTCATCTACAATTGATGATGCTAAAGTGTTCATCTTGGGAGCTTCATCTATCATTTTCTAGATCAAATTTTAAAAATTTCTCTTTGGGTTTCAATATTTTCTTCCTAGTGACTATATTGAACTCACATGTTGAAACTAGATCAATTTCTTTATCAAGATCTTCACCATCATCCCCACCTTAAGCACTATATAAAGAGCTAGGAGAAGTGGGTATAGAAGATGGAATGACTGAAACAAATGTACCTTCCTACGGACAATTATTTTTCTTTGCATTGTCTTTCCTTGTTGATCTAGTAGTTGTGGCTTCTTTGACTTTATTCTTTAACCAATTCTTAGTTCCCTGAATCACAAAGAAGGTTCTTTCTTTGAGGTCTTTCAATTTAAGTAGAGAGCAATTAATTTATGGCAATTCTAATAGTTATATTCACTCAAAGAAGAAAGGATCAATTAGGTCTACTCAATCTTCTTTTATGCCTCTCACATCCCACCCCATCTTGTAATCAATGATTTTCTACACTGTGAATCTCATCCAATCACTTCTTCTCACTTCAAAGTCAATTTCACAGTTTTCTCAATAATCTTTAATTATAGGGAAATGGAGATAGCCAGGTCCCAGTGTCAAGTTGTTTTTAACATATCTCCTACCATCAAATGGGAAACGACTTTGAAAAGAGTATAAAGTCATCTTCATCATGGATCTGTCAAAATGTTGAGCATCTAAAGAAGAAAGACAACTATAGTGTCCAATACTGATTGGGAAAGGAATTGATCTTTTCCTTTTTTACTTCTTGTTTACTTGACCAATCTTCCTGCAAACTTATGTAAGCACCAACTTCTCATCTACAAAGCGAGGCAACATAAGAGGAAAATCTTGAAAACCTCCAATGCGGATGTAGGTGAACCAAGGCTATTGTATGAAAAAGCTACCATAAGTAATGATGAAACCAGTTCCTTCAAGAGAAATCTGGAGCCCTATATCTCCCTGTAGCTATAAGCATAGAAAAAAGCATCATTTATGTTGCAAAAGTGTGCATTGCCCTATTTCAATTAAAACTATGGGTAATAATTATAGATTTGCATGGTCAGGTTATACGCCCCATAAGGATTAAGACCGGGCCATGACTTCATACTAGAAATTGCATACATAAGATAAGAAGACATGTAGAATATTTGATTCATATTGAATTTAGTCAACTGACGGTGAAGGGCATCACTAATCACTTCTCCCAAATCAATGAATTATTTTTCAGTGGTGATGGTACTAATGTACAAAAACATTCAATCATGAAATTCCTCAATTGTCTCATTTCCCACTATTCTACTAAGAAGAATGATCATATCAAAAATGTCTTCATTTAAAATATTTCTATGCATCGCTCTTGGTAACTATAACTATGCTCTTTTGGGTTGATCTAACCAACTCTTTGCAATAACATTCAGACACGTCTTCTTATTTTGATGGAAATACCCTTGAGAACCTTCTTTAGAGATTTATGTGAATTCTTCTCTTACTAGAAATATAAATGTAATGGAGATAGACATCAAATCCAACCTTGCCACAACAATACCTCTTGAAGTCTTAAAGTCTCTAGAATATTGATCACATGCCTTGATACATTCCAAAACTAGTTTGGTACACTAAACTATGAGTGGATTTCCTCCTGCATGAGCCAATTTGTTGTCCAATTTTCATTGTGCTAAAGGTGGTCTACCTTCTTTGCTCATCATTGGCAAAAAGTCTACAATCTCCATTGGGTCCCATCTTTGTATTTGATATCTTGGGAAGCATGCTTGTTAATATCACAAGAGGTTCCTTGCCTTGGAATTTGTACCTCATAGTATTTCTTACAACTCCTTTTCCTGGTGAGATGTCAAATATGAATTCAATGCTCCCTTGAATTTGTATTTTAAAAATCTTGATTATGTTTCCTTGAAATAATCAAATTTTCCAAATCTACACATTTTCAGTATGATATTAAATCATTCCGAGGCTTCCACACTATTGACACTCCCCTTCTGAAAGATGGTCATGAAGGATTTTTTTCAAACAGTTATAGTGCTTCTTCTATGCCTTTTTCAATTCACATGCCTTGTTTAAGTATTCATGGAACCATTGGGGGATTCAGTTCTTGCACCTATCACTCGCATTCACTAGAGGAAAATTATTCATGGGCTTGATCTCACACTAGTGACTGTATTAGGTTGAGAAAAAATGTCGAACAGGGCACTTGCCTTGTGTATGATTTGATTGAGTCGTGATAACATCAACACTTTACACTTGCCAGTTGCATTTGTGGCTACATTTTCTTGAAGACATAATGACAAATAGTTCATTTTCCTCGCCTACAGTTGAAGTCAAACTCTTCATGTTCCTTTCTATTGACTTCAAGTGGGTCACACATTTGTGTATGATGGCTAAATGACAATATATTTTTTCAAATAGGTCACACCCTACCCATGTTTCTTAGGAGGACACCATTAGAGATGACAAAACTTTAATCCTAGCAGCATGTCATTGTTACGTTGCTCAAGATCATAATATGTATTTCTTTGAGTTGGGAATAGTGTGGGAGGAAAAAGAATGAGTTTCTCATGTGCAAACTTTCCCTTCTAACTTGTCATAACATTTTCTATGTTCTAGTCACAAACTCTCTGCATTACTATAATAATAGATGTTCATTCTCAGCTCCATTATTTCCATTCCACTAGAAGTGAGGAGTACAGAGACCAAGTTTGTACATGCCTTTATGTAGGCAAGTGATTCCAATTTTACCATTCAATATTCTATCTTTAGACATACAGAGGAGCCAAATCATATTCCATGCTGCCAATGAGAAAGGAGGCTTGATGCAAAATGAATGTAGATTAGCGAAGATGGAGTGATTACTTTAGATAAGAAACTAATCAAATAAAACATGTTCCTTTGTGATTGGATTATTCTCTGACACTAAAAACCCATCGATTTGACATCGTGAAATCTCTCAAGCTATTATGTCAAATCGTTATATTTCTTTCCAACACTATTCTTGCATGCATTTTAAGTGTAAAGCTCTGCATTTTCTAAGAATGGCATTTCAAAGGTAGTTGTACAATCTGAGTTTTGGGTTAGGGAAGAAAAATTTTGAATGAAGTTTGGATTCAAACTTAGACCTCCTAACCTTAACCTTTGAAAAAGTTTTAGTACAAAGTGATAGAGGGATATGAGTATGCAAAGAGAGATGAGAGCACTAGTATGTGGAGAGAGAGTAGTTCTAGTATGTGAGAGAGGAGTTTGAGTACATGGGGAGAGAGGGAGAGAGAGAGAGAGAGAGAGAGAGAGAGAGAGAGAGAGAGAGAGAGAGAGAGAGAGAGAGGGCTTTGAGTACATAGTGAGAGAGTAGTATGTAGAGAGAGAGTTTCACATCTCTTTTTACTCTCATTTATAAGTTAAATTTTGTTTTAACCCCTTAGGTAATTATCAAGGTAACAAGTACTAATGATATTTTTCTCACAAATGAGTGCTCATTAGAAAAAGGGAAAGGAAAAAGTAGTCCATGAGCAGCTACAAGATGAGCAGATCCATTCATTATTGATTTTTCATCAGTCGATGATCCTGTGATTGTACTACAAAATATCCTTTATGCACTATCAAGAGAGTTAACTTGACTAGCCTCAATTTGACCTTGGATTCCTCAAATATAGATGAGAGAGGATGAGTTGATGCACCTGGTTTAGACTTATACAGTAAGTATTAATGTAGATTTTAATTGTAACAAAAGTTCAATAATGATTTTTATAGTATACTCTTTAATTAATGTTATTAAATAAAATGCATATGTGTTGTTGAAATTCTTTAGAATAACTTAGAGGGGGGTGAATCAATTATTCAAGGTCTAGATGTATAAATAAAACTTTTCACAGCTTAGTGAACCCATAAAACATTTATCATCATACATACATCCATAAGATTATGCAATCACTTAAAACTTGTAGGTTATTGTCAAATCAACTTGCAGAAATGTAAACATGAAACATAATAGATTTAGCAACACATTTGACACAATGATTTACATGGAAACCCAATTTGGGAAAAGCCACTAGTAACATGCTACCCTTTTTCACTCTTCTAAAGTGATGCCCTATGAAAGGCCAACCTTGTTAACGATTACAGTACACATTGTTAAATGTGACCCTATTAAAGGATTTCAATCACCCTCTTAGGAGTGAGCCTTGTTAGAGGACTTTAAACCATTCAATTGGAATGTCACCTGGTTAAAGGATTTAAAAATAATTTTTAGGTCAACCTTAATCCAAAGGATTTACCCTAGTCTAATATAATTATTAGAGAGTAACAGTAAGGCTTGATCTAATAATAATTTACAACTCCATTTGTAGATAAAAAATCTCTATTTTAGTCCTCCATTCTGCTTGGCTTTCACACATTTTAGTTTTGATAGCTTTTTGACCCTTCAAGCATTCATACCCTTAAACCTTCTTGCTTAACATGTCAATGCATACTCTTCACTTAGGTCACTTGATGAAGCAATACCCCTGACTCCTTGTCTTCCTTAGGTTCATGTACATGACAACCCTTGCTTCTGACCAACCATCCCTATAAATAGAGAATTAAGATCTTTTGTCATTCATTCTCCATTGTCCAATTTAGGTTTAGGATAGATTACGTAGGATTGAATAAATCTACCCCTAATTCCATATCACTTCTAGAAACTTCTCCTTTAATCCTCTTTGGATTTGTCTCAAAATGGTTTACCATGAATTTTGTACAACCAACTCATCAATCTTATCTTTCACCTAGTTCAAAAAATCCAAGAAAACAAACTTATCGGCTCAGATCCATCAAATTCACGATCTTTCTAATAACATTAGCACTCAAAATTAACTTCCTTCTAATGCTTGACGCATATTGTGTTGCTCGGTATCCACTTAAAAATCACTCGGCATGAACTAAAGTTTATTGGTGCTCGAAATCAACTAAAACTTACTTGGCATCCACTGTTTTGCTCAGAATTCACTAAGATGAACTTTTACTCAGCTCCAACTAATTTTCTTCTCATCTTGCACTGACTTTTCTCAACACCTACTATCCATTCAGTCAAGCTTGGCAAACACACTTAGTTTAACTTGTTCTTTTGAACAAGATAAGTGTAGCCAACCTTTGTAACCTTAAGTAGATTATCAATGCACTATGATATCACTATCTTAGCTAATTCTTGTACTCATTTGTATATCATAATTCAACCTTTCCTCTAGGTGCTTTTTTTACATCTTTTTGATCAAATCCTCTTCACCAATGAAACAAGTGATAGTACTTAAATCATATAAGCAATTGTCTTACTAGCAAAAAGAAGGTTTGACATTAGTGAAAAAACAATGATTGAAACACATTTATCATTCTTGTATCAATATTTTTTCAACAATCTCCCTCTTTGGCATTGATGGCAAGCCAACCTAATCAACCAAACTGACTAGGTTAAAATAACAAGACCAATAAAATACCAAAAAGAAAATAATTCCTTGTATTGAAATCTCTCCCTCTATCAGTAACTTTCATCTTCTGAATAGGTTATAAAGTTCTAAATTTTGTTCTATTCTGATCAATAGATAATCAGACAATCAACTCATCCTTATGACTCCCTCTAAATTACTTCTCATATCTCCCTTCTACAATTATCTCCCTCTTACTAGGTAGATATTTTCAGTAGATACACTTTCTTTCTATCAACATTTCTCCCTCATACTGTGTGTTAGGAACTCTCCCTCTTTGTTCAATCTCCAATCTCTTGTATTTCTTCTAATGAGCAACTATCTCCCTCTTTCTTGTATTTCTCTTGATTAGTAACTATCTCCATATTTAACAATAATGCCAAAGACTTGTCATCTTAATATGTAGATATGAACTTCTTTAGTTTCTTCTATGTCACCTTGCTTGTGACTAATTTTAAGTTTCAGCTCTTTGATTACTTTAGGAAACTCCTAAAGTAAAATTCACTGCATCAATTTGTAACATATGACAATCAGTTTGTTTGATGCAGGGCACTCCTTTTATTACTTAAATAGCCTATGATAGTGGTATCACCCCTAGCTTACCTCTTACATAGTCATGCACATCCTTAGGTAATTTTGTGAAGATATTAGAAATTCACTCTTTTGTGTTAATATATTCCATCTTCACCTCTTTGTCTTGAACTAATTCTCTCAAGTAATGATACTTGATTGCAATGTGCTTAGTCTTTGTCTGAATTACTAGATTCTTTGATATATTTATAGCACTTGTATTATCACAATAAAGTATCACTGGTTCTGTGATCTCTTCCTTCATGCCTTTGAGTTGTTGTTTGATCCATACAATGTTTGTACAATTTACAGCAACAAAAACATATCCAGCTTCAGTAGTAGATTGTGAAGTGCAATTTTGTTTCTTGTTAGTCCACGTAACCAACCTCTTGCCTAAGAAAATGCTCCTCCACTAGTTCTCTTTCTATCATTAATGTTTCTAGCCTAATCAGCATTAGTATAGGCTCTTAATTCAAATTTCTCATTTTTCTTATAGTATAGACCATATTCCTCTGTTCCTTTCAGATATCTCATTATTCTCTTTATAGTTATCAAATGATTCTCCTTAGGATTAGTAGAGAATCTTGGGACTATCCCTACAAATAATGTAATGTCAAGTCTACTATGTACTACATATTGTAATTTACCAATTATAGACGTATATAATGTTTGATTCACCTTAGCTGAATCATCATTCTTCGACAATTTAAGTCTTGTCACGATAGGTGTACTTACTGGTTTGGACTCCTCTAGTCCAAAAAAATTTAGTATCTCCTTGACATACTTTGACTGAGTGATCTATATACCATAATTCATCTGATATACTTGCAAACCCACAAAGAATTTGATCTCTCCAAACATTGATATTTCATATTCTTACTTCATTTCATTTGCAAAAGCCTTACATAAAGTATCTTGACCTCCAAATATGATATCATCAACAAAAAATTTACATAACAAAACACCTTTGTCTTTCTCTGTCTTCATGTACAAATTATTGTTATCATCAGTCCTTTCAAATCCAATCTTCACAAGATACTTATGAAGTCTCTCATATTATGCTCTTAGTGCTTGTTTCAAACCATATAGAGCTTTGTGTAATCTACATACCATATTCCTATTGTTAACATCAAAAAATCCTTTTAACTATTCAATGTAAACTTCTTTCTCTAATATATTATTTAGAAATGCAGATTTGACATCCATTTGATAAAATTTGAAACCTTTGTATGTAGAATAAGAAAGTAGAGTTCTTAATCCTTCTAATCTAGCAATAGGAGCAAAAGTTTCCCCATAGTCAATTCATTCTTCTTGTGCATAACCTTTGTAAACTAATATTGTCTTATTCCTTGTGACTTCACCATTTTCATCTAGCTTATTTATGAATACCCATTTGGTGCCAATCACATTTTTATCTTTTGGTCTGAGAACTAGAGTCCATGTTTTGATTTTCTTGATTCATTCAATCTCTTCTTCCATGGCTTTACTCCAGTCCACATCTTCTAAGGCATCTTTCACTATTTTAGGCTCTTTCATGCTCAACAAACATGTGTCATTTCTCAATTTGTTCCTTTTCATTGGTCTAGCATCATTATCTCCAATAACTTGTGTAGCAAGATGATGTCTCTTGACATATTTGGACAATCTTGGTTTAGCTCTAGTTTCTTCATTTGGTCTTTCAACTTTAGAGTCACTATGTACATCTCTATCAGGTAGCTCAACATGTCTCTCATGTACACTAATCTCAAAATTAGGATGTACTTCAACTTTATTGTGTAACTTGGCATTCATAGTTTGTGACTCGGTAGTCACTAAAACTTGTTCTTGGTTTGCAACATCTTCTTCAGCAAGCATACCTTCATAAAAGTATACAAATGATTTGTATTCTTCTAGTTCTTTCATAGGTTCAACCTCATATACTTATGTATATTCATCAAATTTTACATTTGCACTTTTCCCAACTTTGTTAGTGTTAGCATTTAAACACTTATAAGCGTTACTTCTTATGGAATAACCTAGGAATATACCCTCTTCACTTTTTTCATCTAGTTTACTATTCCTAAAGTCTTTGACAATGAAAAATTTGCTTCCAAATACCTTAAAATATTTTACATTAGGTGAGTATCCATACCATAGCTCAAAAGGTGTTGAATGAGTACCTTTCTTGACTTGTACATGGTTCAAGGTATAGACAATTGTACTTACAGCTTCTCTTTAGTATTTCAAAGCAACATTTTTCTCTATCATGAGTGTCCTAGCATAGTCCATTACCCTTTCCAATCTGTTTTCCATTAGTGTCATATATCTTAGCAATCTTATTTTCAAACTCAACTTTACATCCTAAATTATTCAATTGTGACACACTCAACAGATTATAGTTAAATCCTTCAACATAGTATGCATTGTCACGTAAAATCTTTTTAATGAGTTTGATAGAATCTTTTCCTTTTATCAAACATGGTGTATCATTACCAAATCTTACACTATTTCTATCATAACAATTCAAGGTAATGAACTTACTTTTATCTCTATTCATGTGATGTGAACACCCACTATCAATGATCCATCTGAAATTCTTGCTCATACAAGACACAAGTGCAGTTGCCTCATCTTCGTCAGATTTTTCCTTCATTGCAACATACACCACTTCATCATCATGTGTTTCCTCCTCTGTAATGTAGCAAGACTTCTTTCATTTATCTTTGTAATCCTTGTTGTCTTCATCTCTTCTACTTTTTTACTTGTCACCACCTCTATAGTTCTTCTTCTATGGACATCTAGTAGCAATATGACCAACCTCATTTGAATTAAACAAATGATAGGTATCTTACCTTTAAACTTGCCTTTACCCTTGTGAAATTTCCTTGAACTAGTAGTGCTTCAAGTTGTTCTACATCCTATGCATTTGTATCACTGTCACTAGACACATACTTTATCTTTTCCCTCTTCTTTTTTTCATTAGGTTCCTTCAATGGCAACTTAGCTTTGAAAGAAGATTCAATATTTTCTGGTTTGTAGTTATCAAAGTTGGAAAGCTCAAAAGTAGTGGGCCTACCTACCAGACCTTCAAGAGATAAAGTATTCCCTGGTATACATCTTAGTTCTTGTATTTCAGGAACTCTAATAGCATATATAGGAAATAGTGTTCTTAAAACTTTGGTTAGTATAGTATCATAGTCTATTTTACCAATAGCTCTTCTCATTGCATTAAAAACATCTTTTATCCTTGAGTAATATTGAACAATATTTTCACCTTCTTGCATTCTCATATCATCAAACTTACCTTTGACACTTTCAGTTTTGGCTCTTAGAACATTAGTGTCTCCTCTATAGATAGTGGTTAAGGCATCCCACAAAATATTGATATCATCAAATTCAATGTAGCTTAGGGCAGAGGCAATCTCCAACATTGCCTGGTTGTGTTCTTTCTTCTTTTTCATATCCTCGGCAGTTAGGGCTCTAGTGGGATCAACATGCTTAGTAATGATGGTAGATTGTGCATGATCTCCAATTCATCCAAAGTGTAGCTTTCTCAAACTTTTCCATGTAGGAAAGTTATCTCTATTAAGCTTTGGTACTTCTCTTTTTGACATCTTGATCTTTGTGCTTCTAGTACCTCAAACTAGTCCTCCTAAGTAGATGGCTCTGATACCAATTGTTCGAATTTTTTAGAATAATTGAGAGGGGGGTGAATCAATTATTCAAAGTCTAGATTTATAAATAAAAAAATTCTCAGTTTAGTGAACCCTTAAAACATTTATCATAATGCTTACATCCATAAGATTATGCAATCACTTAAAACTTGTAGTTTATTGTCAAATAAACTTGCAGAAATGTAAACATGAAACATAACAAATTCAATAACACATTTGACACAATGATTTATGTGGAAACCCAATTTGGGAAAACCCACTAGTAACATGCTACTCTTTTTCACTCTTCTAAAGTGATGCCCTATTAAAGACCAACCCTATTAAAGGTTACAATACACATTGTTAAATGTGACCCTATTAAAGGATTGCAATCGCCCTGTTAGGAGTGAGCCTTGTTAGAGGACTTTAGACCATTCACTTAGAATTTCACCCAGTTAAATGATTTACAAATGACTATTAGGTCAACCTTGATCCAAAGGATTCACTCTATACTAATACAATTATTAGAGAGTAATAGTAAGGCTTGATCTAATAACAACTTACAACTCCATTTGTAGATTACAATTTATTGTTTTAGTCCTCCATTCTACTTGGTTTTTCCACATTTTAGTTCTAATAGCTTGTTCACCCTTCAAGAATTCATACCCTTAAGCCTTATTTCTTAACATATCAATTCATACTCTTCACTTAGGTCACTTGATGAAGCAATACCCCTTGACTCATTGTCTTCCTTAGGTTCTTGCACATGACAACCCTTGCTTATGACTAGACATTCCTATAAATAGAGAATTAATATATTTTTTCATTCATTCTCCATTGTCCAATTTAGGGTTAGGACATATTAGGTAGGATTCAATGAATCTACCCCTAATTCCATATCATTTCTAAAAACTTCTACTTCAATGCTCTTTGAATTCGCCTCAAAATAGCTTACCATGAATTTTGTGCCACCAGCTCATCAATCTTATCTTCCACCTAGTTTACACAATCCAAATAAACAAACTTGTTAGCTCAGATCCATCGAATTCTAATAATTTTGGCACTTAGCATTAAATTTCTTCTGATGCTCGACACATAATGTGTTGCTTGTCATCCACTAAAAAATCATTCGGCACGAACTAATGTTTACTAGTGCTTGGAATCAACTAAAATTTACTCGGCATCCATGTTTTGCTTGGCATTCACTAAGATGAACTTTTACTCAGCTCCAACTGATTTTCTACTCAGCTTGCACTAACTTTTCTCGGCACCTACTATCCATTTAGTCAAGCTTGGCAGACACACTTAGTTTAACTTGTTCTTCTTAACTTGCTTAGTGTAGCCAACCTTTGTAACCTTAATTAGATTATCAATGCACTATGATATCATTGTCTTAGTTGATTCTGGTACTCCTTTGTATATCATAACTCAACCTTTCCTCTAGGTGCTTTTGTTATATCTTTTTGATCAAATCCTCTTCATGAATCAAACAAGTGATAGCACTTAAATCATATAAGCAATTGTCTTACCAGCAAAAAGTAGGTTTGACATCAGTGACAAAACAATGATTGAAACACATGTATCATGCTTGTATTAATCTATTTTCAACATGTGTTATTTTTACAACAGATGCAAAATAGTTTAAAGGGCCATGCCCCAAATGCAAATACTTTAGGCGGTTCAAGTACGTCACATGTTCTATCCTAAACTTGTGTTTTTCTCGAACAATTTTTTTTAATAGCTCTAACAATCTTGTACATGATTGCCCATATTTTTTATGTTCTAAAAATCTTAGTTTTCACCACCTATGTTCAGCATTGATCCTATGTTCAGTAAACCTCTTTCCATGAGGAACAAAACCTCAAAGGTTATTTTGACTCCAATGTCAACAACGCATAGCATGGCTACATATGCGATGACAATGCATATTGGTAAGTAGATTCCTCTTTTTCTCTCTCATTTTTCATGTGTTTATTTCACTTGAATTATTATTTCTTAGGGGTAATTTTGTAATATTTAATTCATTTTATGCATGGGGCAATGAGGAAATTCCTGGATGTACCCATTTTAGATATACGAGCACAATAAAGAATTGTGATCAATTTCTTGTGAGCAATAAAGATGGACTTCCCCTAAGAGTAGCCTAACTTCTAAGTACTTTAAATATTGATCATTTCTTTTACTATATTACAATCTTATACTCATAATCAAATGCACTAACCTCTTGTGAAATCTTTTGCAATAACTACTAATCCCATCATTATTTTGCAGGGAATAATCTATTTTATGAAAAACTTAATGATGAATGTTTGTGCATATTTGGGCTAACCATATGCACGGGGTATCATATTTTGATTTCATTGCTAGATTAGATTTCTTTTGATCTATTTCTCCAAGAATATTAAAAGGTATCTCCAATTCATTTATGAATCTAACCATTTTTTTAATTCTTAAAAGGTGGAATTTACAAGGTAAGAGTTAATAGATAAACTCATTGATGCTATGACAATAGTTTTTGACCCAATGTCTTTCAAAAAGTTAGGCTCCTTGAGAAACTAGGCCAATATTTGAAGTATATTGCATACAACTATAGGATCCAAATGGAATGCAACCTATTTTATGAGTAGTCCCCTATATTCCTATTAATGAGTGAGAGAATCTTAAAAAGGATGCCACTAAGCAAAGTGCAAGACATGATGGAGAAATAGTACCACCCAAGGAAAGAAGGTATTTCATAATCTTAAGAATGAAATTTCTTACTAATTAATCTTAATACTTATGTGATCTAAAATATTTCAAATTTCACATAGGTTTCTTGACACATCAAACGCAACCAAAGTAAGAAAACAAAAGCACAAGCATCACAAGCTTGGCTCGGCTAGATATTCAAAAATCACTACATGAATTGAAATTATTAGTAAATGAAAAAACATATGAAAATATTCATAAATTGTAATCAATTTGGTCTTGATGAAATTCACTACAACAAAAACTCGTAATACCAAGAAAAAATGTTGGCCTTTGAGTTTAAAAAACCAATTTCTAAAGAGGACAAGAAAATAGCCTACAAATAAGGCTATATAGTCATGGTCGAACGACTTTGAGAAATGAGTGTGCAAGGTTCTTTTGTTGGATCTATCAATCAGGTAAATAAGTCAATTAATTTTTATTTCAAATTGAATACTTTACCAATTACTTTATATTATATTAAGTTCCAACATAAAGTGATCATACTTGTTTAAAACATTAAAGTGAATATATTTTATATGTATTAAAATGAATGATTAACATTTCTCAGTATTTGTCTTGTATTTATATGTATATATTGTTGATAAATACACTAATTATTTACATTAGATTGCAGCTTGTCAATCCTGATACACCATCCAAGCACCATGTAGGAGTCAATTTGAATGTGCATTGTAGTATTCAAGGTATATATCTTCTATTCAAATTTTGATTTCTATTTTTTTTTTTTTTTTTTTGTTTCTTTTTTTTTTAGACTGCAGGAATCGGTGCAACACGGCCCCCCATAAATTGCAGTGCGCCTGGTAAAATTTTTAACGTGACCGGTAGTGCTAGCGCGATACGCCCACCAGTACCATGAGGACGAGGGAGACTAGAACCTGTGACCAACCCCCTGCAACAGGGAAGATTTAGCCAATCGAGCTAGGGCCCCGCCCTTTGATTTCTAAATTATTAATATAAGTAAACATTTTAAATTGAATTTGGTGTAGTAATACAAATTGAACTATAATTTTATTTTTTATGTGTAGGGATTAAGAAAACATCTTGTATTGCAGTTGCAGGGGATGTAGAGTTTTTTCTTGATGAGCATATTGAGGTTCAAGCTGTCAGGCAAGATGATGTGGTTGGACAAGGTAAAGAATGGTATATTTATGTTCTTTAAAGTCTTTAGAGTCTCATTTTTTTAAAATTTAACCCTTTTGTGCGTTATTGTAGAGGACCCACCTTTGCAAAGGATAGTGATATCATGTCCACGGGTGAGAAGAAATGTCGATGACAACATGGATATTCCTTTGCAACAATATAGGGAAGGAGAAAAAAAAGAAAAAGACAAAAAAGAAATTATTCTCATTTGTGCAACTTTTTTGATAATGACTGATGTTTGTGTCTCAATGTTTTAATTATGTGATATTGAATGTTTATGTGAATGTTCTAATGAATTTTATGTTTTAATGTTCATATCAATGATCTAACGAATATTATGTGTTAATGAATTTTTTCATGTGATAATTAATGAATGTTACATTTTATTAATAGATGAATGAATGAATGAATTTTAGATGTCACTAGGAATTTAGGTGTTGTGGGGGGGGGGGGGGGGGGGGGGGGGGTGGAGGATAGGGGACAATGAGCTTCCACCTTCATGTGGTTGGCCCTAATTAGTAGAGAATATTAAACTATTCTTGAAACCTAGTGAACCTCAACATTAACCTATGATTGCATGATAACTAATTATTTTAAGCTTTATGTCTAGGAGTGTCCTCTTGTCTAAAACACCTAACCCTGGAACCAAATACTTGTTTGTTCACACCTTGACACCTTAGTTTTGGGCATCAAAAATTTCTAACTTCACCTATATTTGTATGCATGTGCATCTCCTTTTCTAAGCTCAAGATTTGGGACATTGAATTGGTGTCTACATGCCAAGTATCTTACTGAATACATAGAGTACGCTTTGGCCCAAAAGTTGGGTACAACTCTTCTTTATGGCATAGTTTAGCTAATTGACTAATTTTTGGTTATTCCTATATAATTTCAATTTACTTTTTACCAAATTTTTACAAGGCGAGTTCCCAAGTTTCACAAAAAAAAAGCATGATTGTTTCATAACAACTATCTTGATTAGTGAATGCATAGAGTACAATTTGGCGAAGTTGGGTACAACTTTTCTTCATGGTATAGTTTGGCTAATTGAACATTTTTTTAATTCTTCTATAATTTTAATTCACTCATTACCAAATTCTTACAGAGGTTTTTTATTAGTCCCTGCCTATATATAGGCAAGGATTAATGTTTTCATCTTCATGAAATGACATTAATCCTATTTTGATAAAAGTGCAAGATAGGAAAAATAAATCTGTAACTTAAGGTTTAATTTTTTAATTAATTTCATTGTTTGAAAAACTAAGATTTATCTGCTTTTTGATTGGACATGGCTCATTTTCCTGGGGTTTCATTTTGGAAAAAAATCTTAACAATAAAAAAACCTAGCAAAGAGACACGTGGTGAAAGTTGGAGCTAGATTGTAAAGTTCTTATTTTTTCTCAAGGTACGCCGACGACACTGACACCATTATAAATGAAATCATAACAACTTAGAAAATTTAGAAGGCATTTTTAAAAATAAGATCTCATTGGATGGACGATTTTAAACATTAGATTTCATTATATATATAATATACATATATATACATTATTTAAAATATAATTACATTATATTAATTATATATAGATAGAAAATTTTATTTTATTTTTAAATTAAAATTATTACATAAATTTTTATTATATTTTGTCTAAAACCGTTATATGTTTGAATAATGAATTATAGTAATAATTAGAAAATGTATATATTTATTTTAATTTTGTACACTTTATATATTGTAAAGTAAATTATTTTTTATATTTGTATGATTTTTAATGATAAATTCAAAAATTAATAACACTAATAAAAAATTTTATAAAAGATTTATTAAAAAATTCAAATTATTTATATATTTAATAATTTCAATAATTTGATTCATGGACAAGTCAATAGATAAAATTGAACTCAAAGATTCATTAAAGAAAGAATCTTGCAAGAACACCCTAAATCCCCATAGAACAATAATACAAGTAAAAAATAAACCTCCTTTAAAATGGAGGAAAATAATGTAACTCTAATCTCCCAAGGCAATATAACATAACTAAGTACATCTTAGTTATGCAATGTGATCCCTCATCCTTAAAATAAATTTTTTCACCAAACATCAAAATTTCAAAAGATTCAAATACTTAGTGTAAATGATATTGAGGATTAAAATACTCACAAAAATGATCTTGCTATCAACCACAAACAACCTATTGTGTTTCTTCTTATATTTTATTTCATTTTATTTTTAAATTATTTATATAAATTACATATAAACAAATATTAATTCTAACATGCAACCTTTAGATATTTCATTGCATTGTTGTCATTACAACTTTTATTCTTCATTTAAGCTAACATTATCTAAAAATGTTCGAGAGACTTCAAACTTCTCATGCAATAATTGTGTGCCGAATGTATCTATCTCTTTCAATTTCTAGAACAACTCCATTACGTCATCAATCAAAATTAATTAAATATATAGGTAAAATGATTAAATCTTTGAAAATAATCTTAATCCCATTCAACATAGTAGATCAAAATAAATATATATGTTATTTATACCATATTTTATAATATTCTCATACATCAAGAATTATTATTTAAAAGAAATACATAACATTAAGTAGTACAAATAATACAAATTCTCTTTCCCTGTCAAAAAGTTTTTTCATGTTATTATTATTCGTAGTTCATGGAAATTAGGATAATTAATCTTTTGTATTCAAACTATTTTATTTCCAAAAGAAACACGTAAACAACAGTTACAACCTTCCAACAAATATAAGTCATTGTAAAAAGTATAATCTAAATCTATTTTTCTTTAACAATAGGTAGGGACTCTAGCTCCACTAGAGCTCTTGTTTTACTTGTATTTAAATAGTAATACAGTAGTAAATATGGTGCTAGTTTTAGATGTTAACTATGTCAGTATCTTAGTTTTAGGCAATGCAAAAGGAGGTCATAGTTCAATATGAAATCTCAATTCATATGCATAGGACATTAGGTGAAGCTAAAAAATGCAACAAGTATTTATTTTTGTTTGAGGTCTTTAATTAGGTATTTTAAGTTATAGACCATCACGAACATTGTAACTTTGATGCTTATAGGCAAGGGTAATGTCCTCAGCATGCAAGAAAATCAAGATTTTAATGTGTTGGCTTGCTGAGGAAATTCTCTTGGCCATAGAAGCTAGAGTTCTAGCATTCATGATGGTCTATAATTTTAAAAACTTAATAGACCTATTAAAAAAATATAAACATGTTGTGCTTTTTCAGCTCCACATGTTGTCCATGCATATGGAACACAATTGCACGTGCATTCTCATTTCAGAATGGTAGAATCTTATTTTGAATGTGAGGGAGAGAAGCCAAAGACATAAACGACATGCACTAGAAGATGGGAAAATGATGTCACTTTGTAGGTCTGGAACTTTTTTTTGTCTTGAGCCTCTAATGTAATGTCTTAATTATTTTCTCATTTATCTTTCTTTATCATATTGATCTACATTTATTAAGATTGTTTGTGTATTTAGTCTAGAGGTAGTAGAGGAGCCAAAAGAATTTGCATTGGAAAAAATATAAGGTATATTTTTGTACCAAGTTGACCCAATTGGCGGTTTCTTATTCAAAGATCTAGTTTTTTATTTTACTGGTGATTTCTCATTTTGGTGTACAAAGGCCAGAGTGGGCATTAGAGATGCAAGGAAGTGGAAAAAGTTACGCTAGATTTCTTTGTGATTAGAGGGCATCATTATTATATAATAAAGAGGTATAATGATTATTATTTTTTTTAGTCATTATATTTTTCTAGGCTTAAATGTATGAAGTTTTGATGATTTGGGGAGTGTCAACGATTATTGTGCATACAATGTGAAGTGTGTGGTTTTGATTGTGAGGTATTTATGGCTTCCATTTTGAATAATCAATGAAGATTTTGTTATACACATTAACCAAATAGATGTAAAATTTAAATACAATTTTAAGTTGTTAATTTCTCGTTGGCTTATTGATTCTATTCCTAGGGTAAATAACAGGTATAAAAGTTGAATAATTGATGAGGATTGCTATCAAATCGCATGAAGATCATTTTCACATCAATATGAATCTTCTTGTATATTGGATTTTTTAAGCCAATGATAAGAATAAATTCTTTATTATTCTAAATGTATAACAATGATTGTGTCCTTATTTCTTTTGTATTTTTGAAAAGTCAGGTTACAAAAAAATGCTCATGGGAAGAAAATATTGTTGATAAAATAATTGGATACTTAGAGGAAGGATGTGGCCAAAATCATTACAATCAATGATGCCAAGTCTAGCTTGCAACAAAAGAAAAATTAGGTTATATCAAATAATGTTGAGAAGTTTAGACCTCAACACGTTACTTAATCTTTCATCTGAATTTCAATCCATAAAATTATCTAGTTCAATCTTCCGAATATAGTATAGGAATATCATATTGAATTGATACAAAAATAAATCTTTAATGGATCTCTCTTATCTTGCCATCACAATGATATTCCTATTTCCATAAATGAGATATAAACAAAGATGTGCCCTTAGAAAATATTGATTGTAATGCAACACAACACTGATTAGTAGAGACTTCTTATCGGAGATCAAGACATAGTAATCATATTTCAGTGAGTAGTGACTATACATTGAGGATTATTGTCTTTAATGATAATAGTGGACAAATGTGCATCTAACTCATGGAAACAATTATTTAAGGTATAATCATGAATAGTTTGGGTATAATCTATGTTGGTCTTTTTGTTGACATGGATGAAAAATGCTTAGAATTGAACCTTTCAATTGTTTGTGGCACTTCTAGACTCACATATTTAATTTCAATGTACGGTATGCAAGTTGGTCTTAGGGTTTGTAATATAGTCTTTCTAAATTTGTAACCAATCGATCACATATAGGAGATGTTTGCATTGACAAGTCACATCACACTTATATTATTGCATCTCATCCCGATATTGATCTGTCAATTGAAATAACTATGGATTCTTGTGCTTAGTCTATATTTCTATTGCTTTTGATTGGATATTAAAGTTCATAAAAAGAGAACTTGAACCTATATGCATCTATTTATGACTTTCATAAGCATGCATTTCAATTAGTCTATCATATGTTTTGATGTTATTTATAACTCTTTAGATGTATATTATCCCAAATATAATGTTAAACCATTTATGCCCCATGGAAGGTAACATGATTCTTGATTATGCCATAGATTCTTTATATTCCTCTTTTGGTCTCATTTAATACTCTTCTCTTCAATGATACCTTCATCCTGAATCAAAGTTTGCATCAATATGTTATTTATTAGATAGTTATCGTGAAACCTATATTTGAAGGAAGCTTGTGAATGAATTTCACTTTAGGTTAGAATAGATTCTTTACTTGTGATAACATGAAATATTGAACCTTAACTTCTTTAATGGATTCAAACAATATATCATAAAATTTCTTGTACTACAACAACTATTTTTAACATTTTATATAACATCATCATTTCTAGACTTTGTGAGTTGATTGAAATCTCTTGACCATACTGATGACTTTCATGTGTACATGATAAAAATCTGAATAATCTCATTCCATTTCATCTTCTAGGTACATTATACTATTTATGTTTGGCATTGGTATTCACTAAATTTGTATGTGCACTTCATCAATATAATATGTCTCCATTATATCACATATTTGAATCTGCAAAAAAAGGATTTAATACCTCCTCTATCCTATACTAAACATTTAAATTCACCTCTATACATTTAGATGTAAAATAATATACACTATGATAGAATTTGATATTACTTGTTCAAATAATAGTGCATTGGTTTTTATTTTATATTATAACAATGATATTCTACAATATGTTTGCTTTAAGTTCAATGTTTTTCCATAATATATTTGTTCTTCTTTGATGAACATTATATTTTTAAACCTTGCATTCATTATGATTTTTTATGTTGTGACTATCATGTCATGAACATTATATGTTGAAACTCCATCTAGGTAGCTAAGATTTTTTTAAATTATAATTCAGCAAGTCGTCACAATTCTGACAATGATCCAGTGTAAGAGATGTCAATTTTCAATGCCTATAGATAGACTACTATTGGAACATTCTAACAAATATCCATCAGTTTTACAACAATATTGCCGCAGCGGCATCACAATTGCAATGGAAGTTTAACAACTCTTTAGATGGTTAACTGTCCAAATGTTTTAGTGGAAGCTTTTGAATTAGGTATTCCAATCTTTGATTCTTGTTTTGGTCTAGCATAAGTAATTGGAACATTTGTGTGAATGGGTGAGTAACACAAAGGACATGGGAAACTCAAACAAACTTTATAGGATCCTATAGATCCTTCCTTCATTCCACCAAAGAAAACTCCTTATAGGCATATAGCAACCAACCAAACTAAAATCTTTTGATAAACTCCAACTATTCACTGTAAATTTTCTACTCTTTCTATTTCAGAAGAGTGAACATAGGTTTGTTGCTAGATAGAAAAGCCATCACTATTTTGCAAAGTGGAAAATAGGTATGTTGCGAAACAATGACACAGTATGTTCCAAGGATTATCTTCATTTTAAAGGAGGGTAGAAAGGTGACTTGCAAAAAAGGAAAAGTTCTATCATTTTTCAAGTTTTTCAGTTTGTTCCTTGTGAAATAGTGCAACTAGGTTTCATTGCATACTCCAAGGGATCGTTTACACTATTAAATGATAAAATTATGATACACTATCATTAGGGAATCACGATATTTGCACATGCCTTAACCTACTGGACTTGAACCAAATGCAATCTAAAGTACATTGAGTGCACTACATCTCTAAATCCATTTTTTCTTTTATCTAATTCACTTGCATGCATAAAAGTTGTTTATAAGTAGAGGGAAATGTGATTGTAACATAAACATATTAGAAGCATTTCTAACTAAACTGAAAGAAAGTTTATCATTCCTATCAAAATATAGTACAAAATATGATTGCAATACTGGTTGTCACTTGTTTTATTAACCCTAATGTCAATGGAGTCTTCACATCTCCATTATCCTCAACTAGACACTATAGCAACAAGACAAATAGAGGGGTTTAAAGTGAAACTTTTACATTTTAACCCTCTAATCTACATCTTTCCCTCCATTCTAAAACTTGACCATAACCATGCTTTTATAATATTCATTGTATAGAAATTCCTTAACCAACCAGAATCATGCAAGATTCATTACACTCTAATTGCCCATGATAATGACAATTTTATACAAATATTGCAAAAATTACAATGGAAACTAATTTATCATCTTGTGATCTTTTACTCTCAGTATTTACTTGCCTTTAAGACTTCCCAAGTCCCTTGGAAACATGGAAAAGATAACTTGGAAGAAAAAATTTAGACCAAAAATCTACACCTCTTTTACCTTTCCTTTGCCTCTGCCTCTTCATGCCTCTTATCATCATCAATCCTTCCTCTAAGGATACATGATTGTCTTTTATAACCTTCACAATTACTCATGTCAATGGAGCATCCAAATGGTTGAAACTCCATGGTGCCTTATCAGTTGACATCCACCATTTACCTTGTTGCTTCAATTCACCCAAACAACACATTCATGTGCCTCACCCAGGTGTCATTTCCTAGCTCTCACTGTAGTCTTTTAGCACCCATTCGACAACTCCTTGGCCCTAGACCATTCATTTTTCCTAGCAAAAAATCCTAGAAGATGCTTCATCTTCTCATCTTGCAACTTCTACGTACATTTAACTATATTAAATAATGATCATGACAAGCCTTCTCTTGTCTTCGCACAAACACAACCTGAAACCTTCTTCTTTGTAGCTGGTGGCTCAACCTAGATCTTTCACTAAGCTTGGAAGAGCTTTGATACCGCTTTGACACAAAGGATCTAGGAAACTCAAACATATATACGTGAAAATGAGGCCTTGGATCTTTCACCTACACTTCAACATGGTCATTTAATGTGGATTCATCCTAGAATGAACATGGGATAGTTCATCCAAAAGGTCTGACAATGCAACCTATTGCCTTCTAACGAGAAGAATTTTGCCTATATGCTTTCAGACCGAGATGCAGGCAACCAAACCTTTCTAGAATGAAGGATTTATGTCAACTATGATTATGCAAGTAATCTATATGATATACAATTTATTCTATTAAACAATAAAAGAAACTAAGCTAGATGTATGCATCATTAAGCTAGATGACATTAAAATATTAAGCAAAAACACATATGAGAGCTATAAAATAAGTATTTAGTTTGACATCAATTCAATATCATAAAATTCCAACCTCTATAATGAGGAATTGAGAGTCCCTTAAATAGAATTCAGGAATTGATCAATGGTTAAGATCAATTTGGATGAATGGTTAATATTAGAGAGAAGATTTAGTTAAAATGGAAACTTCCTTGTGCAAGTGAAGTTGACTGTTTCAAATCTGAGTGTGAGGAGTAGTTAACTAAGCTTTTTATGAGTGTGAGAACAAGTTAAATAAATTGATTCAAATTTGAGAGATAGTTCACTCAAAGTTTCCATTTTGGAACTGAAGAGAAGATTTTGAAGATATTATTTAATTTAATAAAGTGAGTTATGACCTCATAAATTCCTTTTTCATTTAATTGAATAATCTCATTCAATTAATTAATCTAAGCATAATTATTAAATTAAATATTTTTAATCCCTTAGTACATTAGCCTTAGGATATGATTTAATTTAATTAAAGTATAAACACTTTAAATTAAATTAAATCTTAATTAATAGATTTAATGTGACTAATTTGAGTCAATACTTAGGAATTAAATAGATAACTTGATTAATGCAGATTTAGGGTTTTCTAAATTTGACAATTAAGTCAAGTAGCAAAAATAAGAATAAGAGTTGCCTGGTAAAATAGGACTTTAGAATTGGTCAGAATAGACCAAAATTGGTAATCATAACAATGAGCCAATTTTGGGGTATTACATTTTGTCCCTCTTTGAATGAATGTGTGAGCAGCACGTCCAATTCAAAGAAAAATTAGAAAGCATGATCCGAAGCTCAATAAGTAAGATTGGTTTCAAATTTGATGACACAAAGACCAATTGATAAGCTTTTAAAGATTATCTCCAAAATAAAGTTTAATCTTAAGGAATCTGAGTAGAACACCTAGATACCTGAATTGATAAGAATTTAAAAGGTTTTCTTTAGAATGAAGCCTAACCTTTAAGGATCCAGATAGAATGCCTAGATACCTAAGATTGATAAGCTTTTAAGGATGATCTCTAGAATAGAGCTTAATCCTAAGGGATCCAGATAGAACACCTAGATACCTAGACTAATAAGCTTTTAAGGATTATCTCTAGAATGAAGCTTAATCCTAAGGGATCTAGAAAGAACACCTAGATACAGATTGATAAGCTTTTAAGGATTATCTCTAGAATGAAGCTTAATCGTAAGGGATCTAGATAGAACATCTAGATACCTAAATTGAATAGATAACAAAATTCAATCATGAGTCATAGAATCATCCTCAAAATGAGGCTTGATCCTTAGGAGTTAGGGTTTAGACTGTCCTAATACATGTCCATCAACCTTTGATAAGAACTGCTATGAAGTGTGATCAATTGATGACAAGATGAAATAGATGACAAAGATGTCAGATAGAGGGGAACAAGATTCCCATAGTGACGAGATGCCCCTAGCAATGAGGACATAAGATGGGAACAAGATGCCCCTAGCAATGAAGATTCAAATTGAGTTGAAATTTAGATTAATTGATGTAATCATCCTGCCCCCTCAGGAGTGAAATTGAAAGATGATGTGCCAGAAATATGATGTAAAGCAGTATAGAGAGAGATACAGAAGAACATGAAGAGTTAGTAGAATATAGAAGAGATCAGAATGATCAAAAGAAAACTCAGAGTCAATTTAGCATGATTTCAAGGTCCAAAAGACCAAGTTTGACCAAAAATTGACCCAATTGTTTGAGTTGACTTTTTTCAAAATTTGTGACAAAATTTGAAGAAATTTCAAGTTGAAAAGATTCCAAGATTCACAAAGTATCTGAAGAATTTGGACTGCACAAGCATTCAATCACATTAGTCCCAAAATTTTAAAATGCATTTTTGAGCCACTTAAGTGTGTCAGATTTTGAATTCGATCCCAAAAATGGATTCAGAATGGTCAAATTAGCCAGGGGATGATTTTTGTGCAAATTGAAGCACTTTGAAAAATTAGGTCAAAACCTATATAAGAGGCTAAAGGGTCATTTTCAAATCATTTGTGCATTTTGTCCTTAGTGAAAGAGAGCTCTGAGAGGAAGATGATGGTCCCAGTGCATATGCATTGTTTTGAGTACTCCCAACAACACAAGTGATCGACAAAATATGGACCTCCGATGAGTAGTCGACAAACTTTCTTCGTATTTAATTTTGCATGTATTTTGAGGTGTTTTTAGGACATTTTTTCACATTTTTAAAAGTAGGTCAATCGGTTCTCGTGCGGGGGTTTTGGTCCTTGTGCAAAATGGTTCTTTCTTTATGCAAAGATTCACCAGCTTGGTGTTTCTACACGCGTGTCTGTGGAGAATCTTGTGTGAGAGATACCCACCTTTTATGTGAGATGTGTGGGATTGTTGGGCTCATGTCACTTACAGTCTCATCATTTATCATGTGAGGATATGATTTCTCACACAAGGACTTGTTTTCTCATGCGAAGACCTAGTTTCTCATGCAAAGAAGCAAGATCTCAGACAAGAACATGAATTTCCACGTGAAATTCTGGTGTACGAAATGAATTTAAAGTTGGCATTTTTTATTTTTGGTCATTTGTTTTGCCATCTTTTTGACTTGTCGAGTGAGTACTGACTGTTTGCCTCCTGTTGTTGCTCATGTGTGCAGATGGTCTTTGGTGATGTCGCATTTAGGTCCCACTATCTGCTGTATGAAGCTCTGCTATGGAGCCTTGATGATGCAAACATGGCCCACATTGACAAATTGGGTTTAGCATATTTATGCTAGATCCCAATAGTTCTAGTGAATTATGGCCTTTTGATAGCATTGGTGGAGTGTTTCCATTCAAAGACAAACACCTTCCACCTACCACAGGGAGAGATGACCATCACCCCTGAGGATATCTACAGGAATTTACATATACCTTTTCATGGGCCATGAGTTGTGTATGACATAGTGCCCTGAGTAGGGATAGAGGCACTAAAGGCCATATTTTAGCGAGAGTTAGCGATAGGGCGAGCCATCACATGGGATGAGCTTGTCCATTTGTATGGGACGACACACAAGTTGGCATTAGCGTTAGCCATTTTCATCAGTTGTTTCTTGGTACCTGATAGAGGATAGCATGGGCTGGAGTATGGGTGGGTGTTATTTTACAGAGGATGCTAAATTCTCCTAAGTTATTTGGATGGGACCAGTGTATGCTTGCCCACATGTTTGATGAGATGCACAAGATAGTGTATCATGGAAGAACATAGCTGCTGAGGTCTATGTTCTTTAGATATGGGCATGGGAGCACATACTAGTTACACGACCCATTTTTGAGGATGCTCAACATTCAATGGAGCCCTATATATGAAGATATAGCGGGTAGCTTACCCAAGTAGGCTTGGGTAAGATAGAGCATTGGAGGATTCGTCTCGATGACCTAGTCTCCATCATATGGCAGCCTTGGAGAGAGATAGAGGATTGGGATGATGCTCCCCAAGAGCTTGGTTGGATGTTCTCCTCACAACCACTGTTAGGCTGGGCCACATATATTATAGAGAGATTTCCTATCACATAGGTCTGGCGATAGTATGGCAGCTGTAGGACATCTCTCAAGAGTATTGCACCTATGCTAGGTTAGCTCAGGACTTGGCACGAGGATGGCAAGCGAGGTTAGATCTTGGGAGATATATGATTGATGTGTGTAACTTAGTTGCAACATAGTGGGACTACCTTCTAGATATTGATGATTCTTGCATACTATGCATACTTTATCAGTCACCCCTTTCCCTGATTCAAAAATCCAGTGGGGATGGCAATACAGGAACTACAACAAGTATTCGTATAGGGTCTAGTCCAATAGCCAATATAGAAACAGCCACTACAGGGTCCACCACTGTAGGTGCGACAAAGAGTGTGATAGGTGTAGATTCCCCCATGCCAAATGGGGTCTAATCTAGGTGTTGGTGGTAGCGATGTAGAGCAGGGTCAGTGACAAAGACTGTGAGAAAAGGAGCAGGCACTTGCGGAGGAGTAGTCCAAGATGTTGGACGAGGAGATGCAGAAGTAGCCTACTACTGGGTCCTAGGATTCCTTCAGGAGGGAAAGAGAGTGGATTAGATAGGCCTCTCGACAGTTGGGAGATTAACAGATACATGTGGTGGTGAGGGCCACATGGATCATCGAGCGAGATCATGAGATCTAGAGGTTGCGAGAGCAGGTGCAAGCAACAGAGTAAAGGGAAAAGATGCTACAGGATGAGGTCAAACTTCAGGCAGCTTGAGTGGCCTACTATTTTGCAACATGCTCCATAGTAGTGCCCAATGAGGCTCATTAAGTGCCACTTTTTTCTCAGTATGCACAAGATATTGGAGGTGCATGCCTGCCAGCCAGGCTAGATATGTCAGCTCCTCCTCCTCCAGGAGGTAAGGGTGGTGGATAGAGTTAAATTTTGATGCTCTTGCCTCCAAGTTTTTGATTCTGGCTATGTATTGATTGGTGTGCCAGAACCATTTTGTATCAATTTTTTATTGATAGTGCTCGAGTAGCACTCATTTTTTGTACTGACACATTCTTCGATATATATATTTGAGATTTTGAGCCAAGTATCATTGTGTTCACATCATTGTTAGTGTTTTTCTTTTGATTTGATTTATATGAGATGTTTTATGCTGTGATTATGAGATGCAAAACATGATATTGATGTATGAATGCATGTTTGATTTGAGGTGTTCATGTAGATGAAAGGACTTTATGGATTTATGAATGAAATGCATAGGTAGATGGACTAACATCTCATGTAGTGTTCCATGTTTTTGCTTCACAATGACAGGTATCTCATCAAGGAGTGCGAGATGATGAACCAAACACTTGTGTAGTCGTGAAGAAGCATGATACTTTGAAGAGATCAGAAATCCCTCATCATAGAAGGAAAAAGTAGATTTGCAATCAAATTTTATGCTGAAACAAGCAATGCAATCCTATGATATATGCAACCTTATACTAGATACAACCCTAGGTTTGGTTACCAAGCCTCAACAATTTATCATCACTGAGCATAGGACAAAATCCCATATGTCATACAATTCCCACTAACATTGCAATCATGGAAATATGAATATGACATATGTTATAGGTTTTCCAAGATTAAATGTAAGCATTTGAGGCACAAGAAGCCAGAATGACCAAAACATTTGTCTCTTTTATTGTAGCAAGTTAACATAAGCATCAAAACATAAAAATTAGGATGACCAAAATGTTGCTTTCATGGCAGATACACCAAACACACAAGAGATCCATCTTATGCTAAGTATTCAGTAAGTATTCTATTTGCAATGACCCTTGTGTTCTTAACCTGAGACAGAAGTGTGCTAGATATAATCACAGTGACCCATACATTCACTTAGCAGGATGAGTATCAGTATTTACTATAGCATGAAGAGTTCACTCCAATAGGTAAGGAGAAGAAACAACGTTATTGAGATATCCATATAAAAGGAGTCAAGAAACACCTGGCCATCCAATACTAGATAGAGGTTCTTATAGTGGACACCCCTTCTATATGAATGCTTCAACGTATTGGAACTAAACCACAAACAAAAAGCAAAGAAAAGGTCATGCCCCCAATCATTACTTCTCTAGTCAGAAATGACATCATCGAGTTGCTCGAGGAGACATGATGAAGCGAAAACAAAAAAATCAAAGAAAAACTCAGCATATCCAAACAAGTATGTCATTTTGAGTTCAATGTTTTTGGGATTGATGTCAGTGTCAATGTCTAGAACATAGATGAATGAAATCTCTTTGATAGGGTATCAATAGTAGACAAACACAGCCAGAATGATTGGTGACTGAGGTCAAAGAGGAATCTTCAAGGGGAAGAATCTAAAGAGGACTGAGCAATAGTAAATAGACACAGTCAGAATGGCTGGTGACTGACGCAAGAGAGATCTTCCATAAAGGAAACTTTAAACATGACACGAGCAATAGTAGGTACATGCAGCTGAAACAACTAGCGACTGTTGTGAAAGAGATTCTATGAGGAGAATCTTGACAAAGAGTGACACTAGTGACAATAGGCAAACACAGCTAAAACAACTGGTGATTGTCGCGCAAAAAATTCTATGAGGAGAATCTTGAAAAGTAATGATACTAGCGACAATAGGTAGAAACAGATGACTATCATGAAAAAGACCCTATGACACAGAAGGGTAGTGCCCCCAAGTTGTGACAAGACTCAATCCATGGAGACATGAGCAAAAAGTAGGAAAAGCAAGAAAGCAACTATACAGGAAGCCAAAAGATGTGCTGCAAGATGGAGCATTGGGAACAAGAGGCACTTGTTTACCAGGTTTTCACCTTCTTGGCAGAGCTTCTATTTTTTTTACTACCATGATGCCTGTTTCCAAGTTTTCACCAATGGCTTCTTCTTTTTTTCAACTTTTTGTATTTTTTGAAATTTTTCAATTTTTTTGGTATTACCAAGGCGCCTATTGCTAGGTTTTCACCAAGATAATAGATTTTTTTCAAGACTTTTTGCAATTTTTAGATTTTTTTTTAAGACATATAGATACGTGCAAAGAGCTTCTGACATCAGATTAGTTGTAAAACCGCTTCAGGTGGAGAGTGTTAATAGGCTCCTTGAGTACTTCTTCCTTGGCTATAGAAAGTTGGTAAGCACCAGATCCATACACAATAGTAATTATGTAAGGACCAAGCCAGTTTGGTTCAAACTTCCCTTTTTGGACCCATTGCTATTGATTCTTAGGATTTTCTCTCAAGATGAGACCACCCAGTTGGAAGTCACATGGCTTAACTTTCCTATTGTAGCTTCTAGAAATTCACTACTGATAAGCTTCTAGATGATCACACACCACCTATCGACATTCATCTAGTAGCACTAGCTCTTGAAGCTGAGCTATTATGTAATCTTCATCAGTAATAAGGATTTTCATAGAGATTCTCAAGGTAGGAATCTCGACCTCTATTGGAAGCACAACATCCACTCCATAAACTAAAGCAAAGGGTGTTGTACCCATTGGAGTTCTGATGCTTGTCCTATATGCTCACAAGGCTGGATTAATTTGGAGGTGCCAATCCCTCCTAGATTTGCTGACTATGTGATGGAGGATCTTGAGGATCACCTTGTTGGATGCCTCTGCCTAACCATTACCCTGGGGGTATTAAATAGAAGACCAATGTTGTGTGATTTTGAATCTTTTGCATAGATCCTTGAGGTCTTTGAACTATCCTCCATTTTTAGTAATGATGGAGGATGGTACATCATACCTACATATGATGTAGTTTGTGATAAAAAGACTTACAATTTTGCTAGTTGCTATTGTGAGAGGTACTACCTCTACCCATTTCATGAAGTAGTCTGTAGCTGTAATAATGAACTTATATCCATTACAAGAAGTTGGGTGAATTTGACCCACCAAGTCGAAGGCCCATTGTTGAAATGGCAGCATTGTGGTAGATGGAATCAGCTCCCTGGCTGAAGCATGAATCAGATTCCCATGGAGTTGGCACTACTTGCAAGACTTGGCATACTTGATTGCCTCTTGCTCCATTTTAGGCCACTAGTAACCAGCTCTAATGAGTTTGCGAGCTAGTGTCAAGCCATTTGAGTGGGATCTGCAAATGCCCTCATGAACATCAATTAATGCATGTTTGGACTCTTCAGATCCTAAACACCTAAGGATTGTTCCATCGAGACCTCTCCTAAACAAGTCATTAGCAATAATGACATACTGCAAAGCATTATAGATAAGGTAACATTTCTAATTCTAGGTTAGACCATCCGAAATGGTTTGGTTATGTAGATAGTAGTGAATGTGATGGTAGCGAGATGAGTCTTGTCCTATGATACAATAGATCATCCTGGAATCAGGGGTATCATAGGCTAGGTAGTGTAACGCTTCCACTAGCAACTCATGTCAAAGATCATTTTTAGGCATCTATAGCAACGAAGCCAAAGTAGCCAGAGCATCAACCATTTTATTATCTACTCAAGGAATTTGCTGGAAGGTGATGTGCACAAAATGCTTCTTCAGGTCATCAACCATGCATTTATAAGGGATCAGTTTCTCATTCTTTGTTTGATACACATCATTAACCTAGTTGATTATAAGATGAGAGTCCCCAAAGATATCTAACTGATCTACTCTCCATTTAGCTACAATCTTCATGTCATTAATCAAAGCCTCGTATTCAGCAATGTTGTTTGTACAAGGAAATAAAATCTTGTATGCTTTGGGTAATGAGTATCTCTATGGCATTATGAAGAGTAATCTAGCACCAGATCCCTATTGTGTGAAGGACCCATCAAAGAAAATCACCCATGTTTGGTGTGTGAGTGTCAGAATTGACTCATTAGGGAAATCAATGTTCATCGAGAGAAGACTTTGCATGGGTGCATCTGCTAGCTGATCCGCAATCGCTTGTCCCTTGATAGCTTTTCATTCAACATATTGAATGTCAAACTTGCTAAGTATCATGACCCATTTAGCCAATCATCCTATGAGAGCTACCTTACTAAGAAAATACTTCAACGGATCTATTTTAGCCACTAGCCACATAGTGTGGGCAAGCATGTAGTGTCTCAGCTTTTGGTAAGCAAAGACAACTGCCAAGAAAGCTTTCTCAT
The DNA here is from genome assembly GCA_028749045.1 of Cupressus sempervirens. Lineage (NCBI taxonomy): Eukaryota > Viridiplantae > Streptophyta > Pinopsida > Cupressales > Cupressaceae > Cupressus > Cupressus sempervirens. The sequence goes on from CM053789.1 coordinate 614,306,734, forward strand.
TGATGTTGTAATTCCTCTCATAAGAGATCAGCGTGCGACTCAAATAATTCTTGAGCTAATAAGATTCCCAGAGATGTTTCAGTTGCTAAGATGTACAAAATCAAAGGCTTCCCATAGATAGGAGGCATCAAGATTGGTGGATTAGCAAGATATTGTTTTATCTATGTTAAGCTTTGCTTACAATCCTGACTCTAGTTGAATTTGACACCCTTATGTAAAGTCTTTGTAAAAGGTTGTGATCTATCTGCCAACTATGAGATGAACCTATGGATAGATTGGAGTCTTCCTTGTAGACCTCGCATCTAGCTGATCTTACGTGGTGGAGGCATATCCATAATTGCTTGAACTTTCTCTAGATCTACCTCAATTCCTTTCATAGACATGATGTATCCCAGTAACTTCCTTGATGTGATGCCAAATGCACATTTCTTAGGATTAAGCCTAAGACTGAATTTTTCCATGTGATCTAGGATGGATCCCAAATCTTGCAGATGAGTATTATGTTTTGCACTTTTGACCAAGGTATCATCCACATAGTCCTCCATGGTCTTATGCATCATGTCATGGAAAATTGTAGTTACTACCCTTTGATAGGTTGCACCAGCATTTTTCAAGCCAAATGGCATTACGTTCCAACATAAGGTTCCCCATGTGCATGTAAAAGTAGTCTTTTCTTGATCTTTTGGTGCAATTTTAATCTAATTATAACCAGAAAACCCATCCATGAGTGAGTACATCTCATATCCTACTATCATGTCCACAATCATATCAATGTTGGGAAGTGGAAAATCATCCTTAGGACATGCTAAGTTGAGATCACAGAAGTCAGTACAAACTCTAATAGATTTATCGTGCTTGGAGACTAGAACAATGTTGGAGATCCATTCAACATAATCAATTGCATGGATGGATCTAGCTTTTAGAAGCTTCTCCAGTTTAGCTTTGATGAGCAATGCAACATGAGGATGCATTTTCTGAAGTTTCTATTTAACTAGTTTAATGCCTAGTGTGATGGACAAATAATGCATAATGAGATTAGGATCTAGTCCTAGCATGTTAGAATATGTCCAAGCAAAATTGATCTTCTTCTCTTAGAAGAAGCAATGAATTCCTCCTTTTTTTCTGGATACACTGATTGTGCCAGATGTATCATATGGGGATGTTCTTCTGTGCCCAAGTTGATCAGCTGTGTCGGCTCTATCAACACTGATGATCTCTCTTGAAAGTGACTTGGAAGTGCATCAAATATCTCATTTGCAGGTGCCTCAGAGAGGTTTTCATCCTTGGATATGTCTTTTGTTTTTACTTTTTGGGGTTCTGATATTGCCATAATGTGGTTTTCACCATTAGACCTTCTATATATATATATATATTTTTTTAATTGTATGATTGAGATATTTGATGTCAGCTTCAGTCATGTTGATGCTCTATTCAATAGTGGAAGACGTTACAGGTTCAACAACGTTTAGGTAGCAAGCAAGAGCATAGTCATTTTGGAATGTGGGGACTTCATTAGATGCATTAGTATTCTAGTCTATAAGCTTAGGATACATGAGTGAAAGAGTAGTGGTAGGTTCAATTGCGTTCATAGTATAGTCATTAAATGCTTGGACCAGCAAGTCGAGACCTAAAGCGGCTTCGTCCACAAGTGTGTTTGAATGTATTTGAGTACTAATGTTAGGAACTGACGACTCGAGGACACTAGTTGGATCAGACCCATCTAACCTAACCCTAGACATTTCACCCACTTTGAATTGATTTTCATAGACATGAACTTGGTTAATGTCTTTATCTGTGGTTGCTTATGAAAGAGAGTCAAACTCATACTCCTTTGAACTAGTGTTGCATGCCGACATGTTGTAGAATTCCTCTACAATGATAGGGACATACTTGCCTTCATCATCTAGGTTTTTACACAAATACTCAACACACAATGTCTGACTAGACTCTCCCTTTTCTAAATAAGCACTGGATGGACCAGTATTGTCCTCAAAAGAGTCACTAGTATCATCCATAGTGCTAACACATGGCACAAAGTCATTCAGCTCAACAAATAATTTAGCAAGATCGTGAGGAATAGGATAAGGATAAGGATCCTCATCATCTGAATTATCTTCTTGAGTATCTGACTCAGCTTATGACTCATTTTCGGATGAACCCTCAAACTTTGGTATGAATTTGTTAGCCCCCAAATGGAAGGGAACCTTGTTAAAGCCTAGACCAGATGTATCTTTATTTCTTTGGGCTATTGCCTTGATAGGATAAACTAGACCATTGTTATTGCACCCAATAGGATCAATTCCCTTATAGCCAAAGTGCTTCACTAGTCTAATACCAGGACCATACTTCTCAGGAGTGATCTCATGAGCTTGTTTTGTTAAGTCCACTAGAGTCTCTTCTTTGTAAAGCCATGTAGTAATGGCTTTGTTTTTTCTTTCATCCTCTAAGGGGACTATAGCCTTGACAAAAGTGTCATTATACTTGGTTTGAGGCATCAACACCAATGGCTTCTTTGCCTCAGATGGTCTCTTGTAATGATGAGGAGACTCAAGAAGAGATGTTAATGACAAAACTAGTTTGATATGGTATTCGCCCATGCTAGTTTATTTCGGCTTGAATGATTGCTTAATTTATTTTAAATTATTGTGATTCATAAGCCAGGAAGGGCTTTTTGAAAGCCTTGTGATCCAAGTTCTTGTTATGTCCATCTATCACAATGTCACCATCATCAATCATGTCTTGGACTTTGTGATACAGGTTTATGCAGTCGCTAGTTTTGTGCCCTTTATTTTGGTGGTACTCACAAAATGTGGTTTCATTCCACCATGGTGGGCGTGGTTGCAGATCGTAGGGGCAAGAATTGTCCAATGGTGAAATGATCTTGTTCTATAACAAGGTTTTGTAAACCACATCTAAAGGTTCACCTAGAGGTGTATACTCTCATTTAGGGCGTGTAGCCCATGAGTTTCTCGGTCAGTTCCCAGATGTCTTGTTGTCAGGGGGAGGTTTCTCAACATTCTTGGCCACATTAAGACCATTTGTGAGATTAAAGGTTACCTTAGCAGGTTTAGGGGTGACATTGTCAATAACTCTGTCATGTACAATTTCTCAATTTTTGTTGACATACTTGGGTTTGTCCTTGTTAGAGGTAGATCCTTGTCTTATGTCCTTTTGAAGGATAAGTTCACCCTTCTCAATCATAAATTCCTCTATTTGGATAGCCTATGTGACCATCTCTTCAAAGGTACGTGGACCTTGAAGTTTGACTCTATACCCAAAATTAGGTAGGAGATTATCAGTGAAGATGTTAAGCTTTTCCGCTTCAGGAATCTTGCGTGAAAATTTAGTGTAAAGTTGTCTCCACCTCTAAAGGAATGTGAGGAAATTTTCCCCAACTTTCTACTTAAGGTTACATAGATCTCAAATATTGATAGGGTGTTGAATGTTATGAGAATACTGCTAGACAAACAAGTTGGCAATTTCATCAAACATCTTGATACCAAGAGGTAAGTGTGAAAACCACTCCATAGCCTAACCACCTAGACTTTTGGGGAATAATTGCATGAGATATGTCTGGTTATGCATAAATTCCATAGACAAGGCACCAAATTCTTGCAAGTGATCTTGGGGATCGATGGTTCCAAAGTACTTGTCATACGAGGGTAGCTCTACTTCTCTTGGAAAAGGAGGCATGTTTGTGCTCTTGTCAAATGAAAATTTACAAAGAGTGTCTAAGTTGTATGTTTTAGCAGGTTTATCTTTCTTACACATCATCTGAGCCAGTTGGTCTTGCATGATTTTTAGTTGTTTTTGGAGTTTGGAGGTCTCAGTTTCCTCTTTAGGCATGATGATGGTTTCCACATTGAAGTAATGAGGTAGCTTAGCTACCTCTTGGGTAAGTTTGAGAAAGTACTTTTCTTTATCTTCATTAAGTAGGATTTCCATGACCTTCTAAAAGTTTTTTTCTTTATGACACTTTGCTATGTGTTTAGGAAGTATTTCGACTTCTTCCTGTTCCTCATCAATGTCATGGTCTTTGTATTTTTCATTCCTAGGTTTATCTTGGTGTCTATTGTGATTACCATGTTCAAGTTCATGATCATCCATTGTAGGAACGTGTTCAGTTTTAGTATATTGTGATTGGAAAGGCCCTTCAAAAAGAAATTCAGTCATTTTGTTCGGAGGTGCGAGACCTTTGCTAGTCTCAAGATCCTCTTGATACAAGGGATTCCTAGTTTGTTGTAAGTTTATGGAGAACATTTTCTAGACTTGAGGTGAGATCTCCAGTGAGGGAGATCGTGAAGATGCCTCACTAGACAAACTGGATACAGACTGTGTAAAAAAGGAAGGCAACTTCTGTTGCAATTATGAGCCCTAGCTCGACCTCGCCTAAGTCTAAGGGGATAAAACATGTTCCCACTTCTTGTTGCAACAGTCAAAGACACGGACAAGAAGCAAAGACCAAGACAAAGATCACACTAAAATGTAGTCTCAAAAAAAAAAGGAAGAGTGTTGTATACTAAGGTATGAGTAGTCTGAGTGAAGGCTAGAATAGCCAATGATTATGACTATCGTGACATAGAGTATAAATAACACTAGAGGATAAGAACAAGACACTAAGAGACAAGACTAGTTAAAGTGCAGATCAAAAGTCATCAATCGAAAAAAATGTTATTGTTTGGGACTGTTTATAGATAGAGAAGGGGTAACTCAATATAGGAAATAGACTAGATGCAGAGTGCAGATTGCTTGAATAAGATAATTTGATAGTTTTGACTCAAGGTCTCACACAAAGATCCTCTAGGAGGTGTGCAAGAAAGTACACAGGCTGGTGTGAAACCTCATAACAAAAATTTAAACTTGTGTGAGGATGTGCTCCAGGCCGTGCAAAGAAGTGACGAGTTTTAGGAGATAAAATGCAAGATCTCACGTAGAGATATGCAAGTTCTCGCATGAAATCTTGCAAATTTGTGCATGAAATTTGACACCAAATAAACAATAGAATTGGATTTCAAAGAGATTTTTGACAATTTTAGACTATTTTGGATAGATTGTTGGTTCATTTGACAGATAATAGATAGATTGTAGGGTTGATTTTCAAGTTTTGTGAAATAACATCGAGTTTCAAGTAAGACAAAGTTTTTTCAACAAGACACAGGAAGCAAGCAGTAGTCGAATACAATCCAACTGAGGGCAAAGCAACTCAGAGGGATGGGGGAGTCTTGACCTTTAGTTTGTTTATATAGGTTTGGACATGTTTAAGACCTGATAACAAACATGCTTTATCCCTAAAAACCGAAAATGGTAGGGAAGGAAAAACCTTTGTCCCACAACTTATTTTCTTGCATGCACCTCACACAGTTGTGTCACCACCTAGAGGGCACCCGTGTTTTTGGTGTATTCAAAGGGCTCAATAAAATATACGCTAAATGAACATCCTTGTGGTAGGGGTCAAGCATGTATACCACCTTCCAATGCCTAGTAGGATGCCTATGGTGAGTTCTACAGGAGAGATTCTTCCCCCTCCTTACACAAAGATTATGCCTCCTTTCAGAGGTGAACTAGGTAGCCTCCAACTAAAGGCTTTTACTTGGTTTATGTTCGTATTAATCCTCGGCAACTCCGAGACGAGCAGCCCACACCAACATTTGAGAGTGCACACACTTGCTTAGGAAGACTGGGGTCGATGCTAGCTAGTGCAGCAGATAGAGCCTCCTCTTGATATGTGATATCAAGAATCAAGAGGAAGAAATTAATACAGCTTTGGAGTCTATTGCTCTACAAAGCATCTTGATTATAGTGAGTTGGAATCTATGGAAAAAGGAGTGTGCTCACTTGAGTTGTTCCCAGAGGTTGGATCACTCCAACAGGCCCTCTAAAGGATTGACTTGGACTGGTGGTTCAAACATAAGGGTCAAAGTTTCTAATTTCCCTCAAGGGGAAAGAGCATACTCCTCTACCTTAGTTTCTCACCCAAACACACAGAACACATTAATCACTGACTTAGCTTAAATAATCTAGACTCATCCTTTCTAAAGATTTTGATCCCCTAAAAGGAAACCATCATCTTATCATAAAAGAGGATTAGCACTAGAGAACCACTAAGTTGCTTGCCTCCCTCAGATGTCATCTTTCAAAAGTGTCTAGGTTTCTTATTCACCCTTGGTCATGACCTCTAAGTGGTGAAGAGCATAATCTCCTATTCTTCTGTCTTGCACCCTACGAGGTTCACAAGCGCTAATTAGACTATGTTTTAAAAGAAAGAAAAAGACACATTGTTTTAGTGGGTTTCAAGATTTGGTCTTTGACAATCATATCTTTGACAGTGTCTTGCAAACACATAGTTAGTTCATGTTTAGGAAAGTTTGTATAAAGGAGTCTTTGTCAAACATCCTGGAGATAACTATTAAGCTACAGAAAACTAGAAAGTTTAAATAATGATGCTTCAAAGAAAACACATCAGCAAACAATGACAAACAACATTTTGAAAAACTGCATTTTAAACTGTGTTGTTTCAAGTTTTCACGTGAAATCTTACACAAGCCCACGTGAAGTCTTCCACTGTCCTGCGCGAGAAAATGATGTGCCACATGAGAACTTATGCAATAGGGCACTTTTTTGTGCGAGAAAGTGTACAGAGACATGTGAAACCTCTCAAATCTTCACACAAAAATGAAATGTTTTGGGCAAAAATCTGGAAAATTGTGCAAACAAGTATGACAGAGTAATGACAATGATAGAAAACAAGACAGATGAGGCCAGAAAAATTGTTTTTCTCTACCCCATTGTGCACGCTAGAAATGTATACATGAAAATGAGGCCTTGAATCTTTCACCTACACTTCAACATGGTCATTTAATGTGGATTTTTCCTGGAATGAACATGGGATAGTTCATCCAAGAGGTCCGACAATGCGACCTGATGCCTTCTAACGAGAAGGATTTTGCCTATTTTCTCTCAAACCGAGATGCAAGCAACCAGACCTTTCTAGAATGAAGGATTTATGAAAACTATGATTATGCAAGTAATCTATATGACATGCAATTTATTCTATTTAACAATAAAAGAAACTAAGCTAGATGTATGCATTATTAAGCTAGATGACATTAAAATATTAAGAAAAATCATGTATGAGAGCTATAAAATGAGTATTCAATTCGACAACAATTCAATATCATAAAATTCCAACCTCCATAATGAGGAATTGAGAGTCCCTTAAATAGAATCCAAGAATTGATCAACGGTTAAGATCAATTTGGATGAACGGTTAAGTTTAGAGAGAAGATTCAGTTAAAATAGAAACTTCCTTGTGCAAGTGAAGTTGACTATTTCAAATCTAAGTGTGATGAGTAGTCAACTAAGATTTTTATGAGTGTGAGAACAAGTTAACTAAATTGATTCTAATTTGAGAGATAGTTCACTCAGAGTTTCCATTTTGGAACTAAAGAGAATATTTTGAAGATATTATTTAATTTAATAAAGTGAGATATGATCTCATAAATGCCTTTTTTATTTAATTGAATAATCTCATTCAATTAATTAATGTAAGCATAATTATTAAATTAAATATTTTTAATCCCTTAGTACATTAGCCTTAGGATATGATTTAATTTAATTAAAGTATAAACACTTTAAATCTAATTAAATCTTAATTAATAGGTTTAATCTAACTAATTTGAGTCAATACTTAGGAATTAATTAGATATCTTGATTAATGCAGATTTAGGGTTTTCTGCATTTGACAATTAAGTCAAGTAGGAAAAATCAGAATAAGAGTTGCCTAGTAGAATATGACTTTATAATTGGTCAGAATAGACCAGAATTGGTAATCATAGCAATGAGCCAATTTTGGGGTATTACAAAACAAACTTCATAGGATCCTACAGATCCTTCCTTCATTTCACCATAGACAACTCCTTAGAAGCATATAGCAACCAACCAAATAGAAATTATTTGATAAACACCAACTATTTAGTGCAGATTTGTTGCTTTCATTATTTTCCAAGAGTAAACATAGGCTTGTTGTGAAATGGTGAAGCCATAACTATTTCACAAAGGGAAAAATAAGTATGTCACAAAATAGCAAAACAATGTGTTCCAAGAGTTATCACCATTTCACAAGTTTGTAAGTATCTTCCTTGCAAAATAGCTCAACCTAGTTTCACTACATACTCTAAGAGATCATTTAGACCAAAAATATGACACACTACCCATTAGGGAAATATTGTATTTGCACATGCCTTAGTCTTTTGTAATTGAACCAAATGCAATCTAAAGTACATTGATTGTGCTGCATCTTCATATCCATTTTTGCATTTATCTAATTCATTTGCATACATGAAAACTATTTATAACCAGTGAGAAACATGACTATAACAAAAATTGATTAGAAGAATTTCAAACTAAACTTAAAGAAAATTTATCATTCCTATCAGAATATAGTACAAAATATGATTGTGACTATAGTGCCTCTCCCATTTCACTTCTGTATGTCATCCTAATGGATGCAACCTTGTTGACCTTTCCTTGAGAAGGGATCATGATTGTAACCATGAATGGTCTACACCATTGAGGTGATTGGATTTGTGTTATTTTATCAGTTCCTTTGCTTATACTTATGGTTGATTTATGATATTATGATGTGATTTATGGTTCACTAAGGTTAGTGTCAGTGGTTAAATGTGGTATCACGATGTCATTCTATGATTACCCTGAGATGTTTTCAGAGATTACACTATGTACTATTACCATGCTAGACTGGACTAGGTTCCCGTAGTAGTGGTTAGTCATGTTTATGACTGTGTTCACTTATGTGTTTTAAGTGCCTATTCATGTTGTTTTTACAACCATTATTAAATGCTTAAATAATTAGGAATAGATTGTCCATGTTGAACTCTTTGGTTATGTGCTACGGATATTTACCTTGTTATATTTTGATCTTAGAGATACTTGTTACTCATGTTATGTTGTACATTTGAGATGACCTGAGGGTCAAATGCTATACTTTGATTTCAATATCATAGATGCTAGACTACTATGTTGTTCGGTTGATTATATTGCATGATGATACCATTTTGAGATGACTGTGCATTTTATGATGATATTGGTTATCTAGTATTTGGACATATCTCTAATTGTGTTATGTGGTGTGGTGGATTTAATGTTATGGATGTTTACTTCATTCCTGCATTGTATTGATTTATACGAACGTGAGGTGATGTAAATGGATTATTTCAATATATTTAAATAAATGGTTAAATTAGGTATTTAATGCATTTATTGCTTCAGCTATGTTATTATATGCAATTGCACTTGATCATGTTCTTTAGTGTGCAGGATTTATATCCCTAGCAATGGCACATGGAGTTGGTGATTTAGTCATTAATATTTTACCAATGTCATCCCTGTATGGTTGACATATCCTTATTTAATTGTTTAATTAATCCTTGTGATAATTATTAAATCTGAACTCATTTGCATTATGTGATTAGACTAATGAGTGTGTCTATGCATTTAAAGGTTCACATTATCACAAAAGTTGTTAAGGAAATTTCTGTGTTTTTGGGTTTTTAGACTTTTAATTTTATTGAATTTAATTTTTGGCAGCTTTTCCATAGATGAATTCCTATTTATAAGAATACCCTATTTTTGTTTGGGCCAATTCAGGGTTTAACTTGGTTGGTTATTTTCCCTATTCGATTATTCACTTGAAAAGTGAATAAGTATCCAAAAAGGAATTTAATACCTCACTTCTCACTTTTGAATTAGAAAGTTTTGAGAGTAAAACCCAAAATCCTCTTCTTGAGGATTTACTATTTTGTTTGTTATGGGAGCTACGAGCATGGGATTGTCACGAGATTGGGCTCATTTGATCCAATTCAGGGAGACCTTGGATTGCCACAATTTTTGGCTACTTCTATGGGTTGTTTATTTTATGGTTCAGATTCTCATTTTCCCCTTTTGGCTATGAGGTAGGGCTCTCTTGTATTATTGTTTCGGCTTTACTTATGCTTCTATTTTTTGTAGTCATTTGTTAGGAGGTTGAGAACTAGTGTTCCCCTCCATTTCTATTTTCTAGTTCTACCTGGTTGGTCAGGTATGAACACTTTCCCTATTTTCAAGATGGGAGTTTGGGGTTTCACATCATTATGCTAGCCATTTTTGCATACGGTGTTTGAACCCAAATTTTATTGGATTTTTGGGGTTTTTGTGCCCAAAGACCAAATGGGTTTTAATTTTGAATTTTATTAGTTTTTGGAGTTTTTACCTCATTTTGCGTGCCACCCAATTTTCTAAGGTTTTCTTGGCATGAGTTTGGTTGTGGACTTGGATCATCTATTTGGATGTCAACCAAACCATTATTGCACTTTTATGTTTACATTTGGATACGTGTCACATTTGTGCTCCCAACTTAGTGTTCAGTTGAGTGATTTTATATCTGGTGTTATTGTTTCTTTTGAAACCTTGTTATTTCGTGGGCACTAGGATTTGTGTAGAATCCATACTCCCAAATTGAGGCTGGTTGAGTGAGTTCATGATTTTTGGTCTTGTTGCATCATTGGAATTTGTGTAGAATCCATACTCTCGGATTGAGGCCAATTGAGTGAGTTCGTGATGTATGGTTTTATTGTTCCTTGGGATTCATGTAAAATTTGTCCTCCCAAGTTTTTTTTTTGGTTGAGTGATATTTTGCTTATGTTCTTATTCAGTCCTTGGGTTATGATCTTCATGATGGTGGTGTGCCACACACGAGTACATCCACATACATTTATCGAGTGACTTGTGAGGCCCAATCTTCCATGGTACTTCTAGAAGTTTTGATCATTGGAGTTGGGTTGGGAATTTTCATGCCTACGAGCACTCATCATTAGATGAGCATGGGTAGTGTAGGGTAGCATATGGATGGGGCTTCTATCCCATAGTTTGGTGATCATTGTGCCCAGAGGGTTGGCGAAGGAAGTTTTAAGTGATAACTAAGTAAAATGTGTGAGTGGTAATAAATTTAAGAGAATTAAAATGTGGGGTGCTAGAGCCTTGCGTTAAGGAGTTGAATCTGCACAATTCGAGCTTGGGCTTTTGGATGCCAAGTGACTCTCTATGATGTCAACCCCTACTTAGTAGCTCACTGAGTGTCTGACCAGGACCTATAGTTTATGCATTGTCTATGTTCTTGGTTTAGTCATCATACTATCTAGCGTGAGTGTTAACCATGGACATTGCTTTGTAGTTGGATCATTATCTCCATCAGCACAGCAAGAGTGGGCCCACGGGTTCCATGTGGTCGGGAGGCATAGCTACCTATACCACTGCTAGGGATCGGTGTATAGAGACGGTCTATTATTGTAGGGCAATTGTTGCTAGATTTTTTCACTTGGTACTTTGGGTTTCAGAGTATGCTTTCTTATGATTTATACTTTTATTGGAATGCTTGTATATCGTGTTTAAATGATGTTAGTATTAATGTATTTCTTTATTATGATGTTTAGCATATGTAGATGATGAGTTGATTTCTAGGATTATCTTATGCTTTACTTCTAGCATGTTAGATTTCTTTATGCTTATGTTGTAGTAAGTATTAGTAGTGGCATTCTTATATGAGAGTACTACTGATCTGATCGGTAGCTTGGGATGCTACGCATGGGGGATGGCTAGGATCTACGATGGTCTTATGATGCTATTGATGGTTGGGAGAAACTGCGTACTTAGTTTAGTTGGTCAGTTATAGCAATGTTATTTCTGTACTTGTGATGTTTCTTTCAACATGTCCTTTTTACTACTATGGTTTAGATAGATAGATGTTCCTCTTTCTTGTTCATGGTATTTTGTTGTTTTTGTACTCGAGTGTTTGTTCCTTGATCTATGTGGATTCAGTACTCCCTAATGTGGAGGTTTGATTTCTTGTTTCATTCCTTGTTTTGGACCTTAGAGTAATTTTTTCTTTCTTTGGGCGACCATGAATCAGCATTGGGCGATACTTTAAAGTATCACACATCCAAAGGAGACGAATTGTGTGATACTAGAAAGTATCGCATGCCCTTGTAAACTCTATCGTGCAACACTTTGTTGTATAGCACACCTCTTGGAGAAAGGTTGTATGATACTGGTAAAGTATCGCATGCCTTGTTAAGAAGTTTCATCAAGACCCTGATTGTATTGCATGCCTTCTTTAGAAAGGTCGTATGATACCTGAAAGTATTGTACTGTGTTGATTTAAAGTATCATTTGGGTTTTGGAAAAACTTGTCTGGGCGAACAACAAGCACTTTTTGGTTTGTTCAAAAAAATTTCTAAGGTTTTTTTTTATAACCTTTATGATGTTCTCGAATACCTTGGGATTGCATTTTGAATTCGGTATGTTATTTGATTTATATTTGTTTGTGTCCTTCTGTGGTTTGTCATTTATGTTTGGTAGTGGTGTTTAGAGATTCATTGGTTGCTCATATTGTTGGCAAAGTCTTCTGTTACGATCTTTGTGATCCCTGTATGATGTTGTCATGTGCATTCATACTTGTAAACAAAATATCTTGGCTTGAACTGAATCCTTGTTCCAAGGATCTCTAGGCGGGGCATTACAGTGACACTACTTGTCAATTCTTTGAATAACCCTAACATCAATGGAGTCTTCATATCTCCATTATCCTTGACTAGACCCTACTTCAATAGGGTAGCCATAGGGGTTTAAAGTAAAACTTTTACATTTTAACTCTTTGACCTGCCTTTTTCTCTTCTATTCTCAAACTCGACCATAATCATGCTTTTATAATATTCATTGGACCATTACAAACCTTTCAACTTCTTTGACTGACTACAATCATGCAAGATTTGTTACAAAGTGCCCACATAACGATAATGGTAACAACTTTGTGCAAATGTTGCAAAATGTATTTTTGTAATATTTCTCTTTTGCAACTTTTACGATTTTTTATAAGTGGTTGATATAGCCTTACAATTTGATCCAAAGGGACCCAAATATAGGTGAGTGACCAAGTTACAATGGAAACAAATTTATCATCTCGTGACCTTTTACTCTTGGTATTTGCTTGTACATTAGGTGTTCTTGCACTAGTGAGACTTTTAGTTGCTTCTTGTCACAATGAGACTGTAAGAGTAAAAACTCATGTAGCACCCTATAATGATGACATATTGAAGAAAGTTCTACAATTGATTGTGGAGAACTAATATGAGTTTCATGATATCAAAACCGTTACTTTTGGTATAAGGGCTATAGTTAAAAATTATGGCAAGAACTACATCATTTATCATCGAGTTAGATCTCAAATGTGAAAAAATAGTTCTTCAAATGTACAATATTTAACCATGATTAATGTTTATTGTACCACTAACAGTAATATTAATTATGTATATCTTTCTTACATGATATTTACATATTGATGATAAAATAGCAGTAATTAACACTATCTATTATTTAGATAATCAAACATACTGTTATAATTAACACATGATTGTACAAATTTTTATTTATGATTAAAACTATTTCAAAAGGACATTATAGAATATAAGATAGCCAAAGAGGTTTTAACTAGAGATGAAGAAGATAGGAGTCGTTTAGTTTTGTTTCAATAGAATAAGAAAAATGCTTGCAATAAGAAGGATCCAATTGTTGTATAAATAAGTGATATACAAATCTCTATATTGGTGACTTACAATTCTCATTGATAAATATTTTGATGAAGATAACTTTACTCAAGGAGAGAACATGTTGGAGACAAGATGTTTCCAATGAAGTGTGTGAATCTTGACATGATGAAAAATTGCTTGAAAATGATGGCATAGCAGTAGCCCTGACTTTGCTTGCAAAACAATAAAACAAGGAGTTTGAGGAAGTTTATATTGACAATAACCTTGAAATGAATGATGATTTATGTATTTTTGATAGTAGTAGTACACTTTGCATGATAGTTCTTTGGACAACCAAGCAAGCAATGCATACCAAAATGAAGGTGGTGTGGAACATACTTTAAGAAATCAGTCAAAGATCACTAATTGTTAGTGTAAATAATTTAATATTATTACACTTTACTTAAGTTTACTTAGCTTAAATCCATTATTTTATTATTTATCATATAGACACCTAGGAGTATGCATAGTTATATGAGTTGTCTTGACAACACAGGAGTTTGTATATTCATCTGAGTTGTCATGTAGACAACATAGTTGTTCACACTCTAATTAAGCAGATGGTGTCTACAACATCTCTTTATGAGATACACCTATGTTAGCTTATCCTCTCATCATTGCACTAACTCTTGTGCTAGTGTTTGATATTTGACATATGCTATTCTCATTATTGTTATTTATGATCATCCATTATTGGTCCATATTGTGCTAGTGTTTGAGCTTCTTGATCTTAGTGTTATTTTTCCCTAAGGAAAATTCTTACATGGCATTAGAGCTAAAGGAGTTTCACTTCACATAGCCATTGGAGACCATTTTTGTTTCACCTCTCAGAGGACCACGATTCAAATTCGAAGTATCTGCAATTATTAGGAGCGTCTAAAGCCAAAGTAGACCTCACCATTGTGTCTGGAGGATTGATTCACTAAATTTTGACTATAAATTTGCCTACCCTAGGCCATAGTCAAATTTGAGGCAAAAACTTTTTGCAAACTGGAACCCAAAGGCCTGATTTGCAAAATTGGTATGATCCCTTTAGATCCATGCAATTAATTTTTCAGATCTGAATATTTTTGTGTCTTTACATTTTTGCTTTTCAGATTTGCATTTCATTTCTAAAATTCTACGAAAAAAATTGGCCTTTTAGACTAGTAGGAGAGAATTTTTTTGCAGGACAAGATTGGAGCTTACTAGTGCAAATCAGATATTGGCATCATATTCAGAAGGTCAAAAAACTCACAAATCGACTTTTGTTTCATCAAAATTGGACATCTGACGTGAAATCTAAAGTCAAGTGATTTTTGGAGGTATGACAACAATGATTCAAGAAAAATAATTACAGAGTTGATTTTCAAACATCGATATCTCCCTCATACAGACTCCTTTTTCTGAGCAATTTTTTTTTTGTTTTGGGGTAGAATTTCATGATCTACACATTGGTGTAGGATGTTTGAGATCTTTGTTACTAAATTTTTCTACAAATCGCAAATCCCATTTTTTGCAATTTCAAAGGCTTAGTTTGGGCTCATCTAGACACATATTCAGGTTTCATTTATTTTTTGAAAGTGCATAATTTTTCCTCTACTTTCCAGATTTGCAATCAGATTATAGGGTTGTGTGGATAGAAATACCACTATCAGAAATAGGTCCTTTTTTGCATTTTATTGCTTTGATTAAACTTCAAATTTGTTGTACGTCTAAGCTATATTGCTAGGTACCAAATTTGAACTCCAAGAGGAGGTTGTAAACAACAAAATTAGAAGTCTAATTTTGTCCATTTTGACAACTGACCTATTCTAAACGCACTACATAAAAAGTGCCTAAAACATTCTTTGGGGGCGGGCGGAGGTTGTTTGATTGAGTGAAAAGGGGGTGTGTGTCTTGTGTTTTTGTGTCTTCTTGATATTGTGCTCTTTCTTTTGCATTATGGGCTCTTTCTCTAAGTTAACACCACATTATTATGCAACTTGAAAAGAAAAGATAAAGGAACCATTGGTTGAAAAAGGTTTATTGTGTTATGTAACTAGTGCAGCAAAGAAACTTGATGATGATGCTAATGAGTCTCGTAAAGAAGATTGGGCATCAAAACAAGAAATGGCCCTAGGAACCTTATTAAAGAATATCTTAGATCCTGTCAAATATCACATCAGAAACCTTAACAATCCAATAGAAGTTTAGGATAAACTTGAAGCATTGTATGGGATAGAAGATGAAGATATGGCCTACACCATTAAGGAAAATCTTCTTAAATTGGATCCTAGGAATTTTAACACCATCAAAGATTATCTTACCCAAGTAGACATGTATAGGGCACAACTTAAGGATTGTGGTGAACCCATCAAGGATTGAAAGTTGATCAAACATATGATGACTCATCTTCCTCCTAAATATGCAGCTTTTTTTTCCAATTATAATACTCACAAATTAACAATGGTTAGTGCCTTCACTAAGCCTTCATTTGAGTCATTTTCAGGAATGCTGGTCTTAGAACATGAAAATTTAGTGAGTATGGGAATTCTCCAATCTTCCAAGACCAAAGCCTTGGTAGCTAATCAAGGGAATCCAAGTGGTAAAAATTCCAACAAGAAGTAAAAGCAGTGGAACGCTAAGCCACAAGATGACACACAACAATCTTCCTCTATGCAACAATCTTCCTCCACACAACAATCTTCTTCACAACAAGGCAAATCTTTTTAAAAAAACAATAAGAAGGGCAACAACTTCAAAATGGAGAAGAAAACTTGTGCCTATTGTAAGAAGAATGGTCATGATGAACATGAGTGTAAGGATAAGAAAATTGATGAGTTGCTAAACATAATGAGGAAACATAAAATTGATGTACCAAATGCCTATAAGAATAAGGGATCTTCAACCACTTCAAAAGGTAAGGGACAAACTTTGGTAGCAAGTACAAACAATTCTGAGGAATGGGTTCTTGATTCAGGAGCTACACATCATATGGGTGCTTCAAGGGAGCATTTTTCCTCTTTGAAACCATCACATGTACCTTACATTTATGTGAGAAATGAAACTCAAGTGGAAGTTGAAGGAAAAGGAAATGTTGAGTTGGACAATGGAGTCTTCAAAGATGTTCTTCATGTTCCCAACCTTAGCACCAACCTTCTTTCAATCTACCAAATAACTCAATATGGATGTGGCAACAAAGTGGAGTTCCTTCCTAATTCAGTTGTGGTGAAAAATCTGAAGGATGATTTTATGGTGGCAATTGGAAAGGCTAATCATGAGACAAGACTTTATTCTTTTTCTCATTTTTTGCCTAAGTCCACTTCCCTTGCCTTGTTGACCCACTCAAATTCACAAAGTAGACTATGGCATGAGAGGTTTGGGCATCTCAATTACCGCTACCTTCAACATCTTAGCAACAAGGATATGGTCATAGGTCTACCTCAAGTCAAGTATTCAAAGGGTATATGTACAGATTGTGAAGCAGGAAAGCATCCCGAAGAGAAGTTTGACAAGCGGAAGTCTTGGAGACCTATTGTTGTTCTTGAATTGGTTCATAGTGATGTAGTTGGCCCATTTCTAGTACCATCATTTGGAAAGGCTCGCTATGTTCTCACCTTCATTGATGACTTTTCATGCTACACTTGGATCTTCTTTCTTGCTCATAAGAGTGAAGTGTTTGATAAGCTTATCACCTTCAAAGCTCAAGCTGAGAAACAATCAAGGAAAGCTATCAAGATTTTACAAACAAATAATGGAAGGGAATATGTGAACTCAAGGCTTATAGACTTTTGTACTCATGAGGGTATTGATCTTCAACACTCAGTTGCATACACTCCACAACAAAATGGTGTTGCTGAATGGAAGAATAGAACACTTAAGAAAATGACCACTTGTATGCTACAACATAAGTCTCCAAATCAAATTTTTTGGGCAGGAGCCATGTGTTGTGCCAATTACATCTAAAACATAAGTCCCTATAAGGCCTTAGATGGAATTACACCATTTGAGGCTTGGTGTGGCAGAAAACCAAGTGTAAAACACTTTAAAGTTTTTGGTTGTCCAGCATGGGCAAGGATACCTCCACAAGAACGAAAGGCATTGGATCCTCAAAGAAAACCTTGTATATTTGTTGGATATCCTGACCACATTAAGGCATACAAACTCATGGATCCAGAGATGCATGAAATCTTTTTTGAGAGGAGTGTTCACTTTGAAGAGACTTGTCCAAGCTTGGCTTCTTCAATTCCTTCCTCCGTCATGGAAAGTGATGATAGTGACTTGGAAGATGATATTCCTTCAACTTTGACTCGCAAGACACCACCTTCACAAGGTCTACAAATAGTTGAGGATATTACTTATTCTTCTTCCACTAGACCTCGTTGGGCACAACAAACACTTGATTCAACAAGTTCATTGGTAGGGAATCCTTCAGATACTAGGAGGACAAGATGACAACACAAATCATTTCCACGTGCTTGTATTGCCATTGTTTCTGATCCATAGTCATTTAAGGAAGCATCAGGGGTTCCTGAATGGGACAAGGCCATGGAGGATTAAATACAACTCTTTAATGAAAAACAACACTTGGGAATTAGTTCCTCCTCCGAAGGGAAGAAAATTACTTTGGTGTAAGTGGATCTATCAGACCAAGTTTGCAGCGGATGGAAGAGTGGATAAGCATAAGGCTAGACTTGTTGCCAAAGGTTTCTCATAGGTTCCTAGTATTGACTATACTAAGACCTTTGCACCGGTAGCTAAGATGAACTCCATTCATTTGACAATAACTATTGCTGCAACTCATGGTTGGGTTGTTCATCAGATGGATGTAAAGAGTGCATTCTTGAATGGTGATCTTCTTGAAAAGATCTATATGGAGCAGCCATAGGGGTTCATACAGGATTCTAATTTGGTTTTCATATTGAAGAAGTCTATCTACGGTCTTAAGAAAGCTCCTTGGGCTTGGTATGCCAAGATGGATTCCTTCCTACCCTCAGCAGGATTCACTAGGTGTCATTCAGATTTGAATGTCTACATTCTTCATAGGGATGACTCACACTTGATACTCGTGCTTTATCTAGATGACTTGATCATTATAGGAAGTACTTAATCTATCATTTCCAGTGTCAAGACTTCTTTATAGGACATATTTGCTATGAAAAACTTGGGTTTACTTCATTATTTCCTTAGTATTGAGATCACACAGTCTTTAGCTGGGATCACACTTTCACGACCCAAGTATGCTCTTGATTTACTTTCTCGATTTCGCATGAGTGACTGCAAGCTTGCTCCTACTCCCTTTCTTTCAGGTGTTAAGCTAGAGGCCAAGTGTTCCACTCCACTTGTTAATGCTACATTGTATAGACAATTGGTTGGGAGTCTCATCTACTTGATACATACATGTCCTGACATAGCTTTTGCAGTTGGCATGGTTTCTTGTTTCATGCAAGAGCCACATGAGCTTCATTGGAAGGTTACCAAATGCATTTTACACTACATATAGGGTACACATACACATGGGATACACTACAGATATTGGACTTAAGTTGGTTGGATATATAGACTCGAACTATGCAGGGGATCTTGATTCTTGCAAGTCTACTTTAGGTTATATCTTTCATCTTGGTTTCGGCCCCATTTTTTGGTAGAGGAAGAAGTAAAATACTATTGCTCTTTCTTCAACTAAGGTTGAGTATCGAGGAGTTGTCACTGTGGCTACAGAAGCTATTTGGTTACAACATATTATGAAAGAGTTTGGATTTGACATACCTAAACTCACAGTCATTCATTGTGATAATCAGAGTGCTATTGAAATCTCAAAACATCCAATTTAGCATCAGTGGAACAAACACATTGAGGTTCATATGCACTACATCAGAGAGTTGATACATGACCAGGTCATTGTATTGTAGTATTGTCTTACAACAGAGCAAGTTGCATATATCTTCACCAAACCCTTCACTGAGCTCAAGTATCTTCATTTGTGTGATCTCTCGGGGGTGCAGGA
The DNA here is from genome assembly GCA_028749045.1 of Cupressus sempervirens. Taxonomy (NCBI): domain Eukaryota; kingdom Viridiplantae; phylum Streptophyta; class Pinopsida; order Cupressales; family Cupressaceae; genus Cupressus; species Cupressus sempervirens. Next base: position 614,326,339 of record CM053789.1, read on the forward strand.
TATTTTAGAAAAGGGACTCCCTTGACTTCTCTCTTCTTTCTTATGGGAGGGATCATTTTCTCATATGAGGTCTTCTTCTCTCTCATCTTCTTTATTGTACTTATCTCTCTTTTGGGGGGAGGGTTTTTTCCATGAGGTTTTGCCCCTTTCTCCATTTTCAGAGATATTGCATCACATTATATGTAGAGCTTTACATTTGTACACGGGTACCTAACATGGCCTAGTAGTTGGGACCCATCATGCATTTTCATCATAGCTTTTGTGAGCTTAAGTGCATTCCCCTAAGTTGCACTTAAGGGGGGGGTGTAAGTGTAAATAATTAATTATTATTACACTTTACCAAAGTTTACTCAGATTAAATGCATTATTTTATTATTTATTATATAGACACCTAGGAGTATGCGTAGTTATATGAGTTGTATTGTTGACAACACAGGAGTTTGCATATTCATCTGAGTTGTCATGTAGACAACACAACTGTTCGCACTCTAATTAAGCACATGGTGTCTATAGCATCTCTTTATGAGATACACCTATGTTAGCTTATCCTTTCATCATTGCACTAACTCCTATGCTCAATGGAGGATAATCCACTCTTGGTGGACATGTGCTTGGTTGTGAGGCTTATCACTTTGCTAACTCCTAGTCATTCTAGATGCCTTTATATACAGGCACTTCTAGTGTGTATGTACACATATGATATTCTCATTATTTTTATTCTAATCATCCATTATTGGTCCATATTGTGCTAGTGTTTGAGCTTCTTGATCTTGGTGTTATTTTGTCATAAGGAAAATTCTTACACTAATGATATCATAGTTATAACCTTAATAAATTTTGATTAAACTCATAAGATCATTGAAGATCTTTATTGGAAGGCTCAAGCTAAAAGTAGAAAAAGGGTATGGGAAGTGATCCTTATTTTGTAGGATTGTATGTGGTCAAAGTGGCTCTACAATCAATGAAATGTGATTATTTGTGTTTACTTTCAAACAAAGATCATATTTTAAAGATGTAATTCCCACCCATACTTTGCTTTATATTATGTATGTTGAACTATTTTAGGCATATTTCATAAATGTGTTTGTTTCAGAGATATATAGTATGATGTTATTTCATGACTTCAAAATATCATTTATAATTACATAGTTAATTATATTTCACGTGGTGTTTAATGATGTGTTAATGTTGCTTTAATGATTCTTAGTAAATATGATTGCTTTCATAACGATGTCAAATGATATGCTTTTAATGATAATTGTTTTATATTCATAGTAATGCATTTTTATATCTGAGCATTTGATGAGTTGAATCGTGATTCATTATGGTACTTACCTCATCCTTGCATGTATATGGTGTGCGTGTCTATTTTATTTTACTGTCTGACGTATCTAATGTGGTTAAGAGAGGGAGTCATAGTCACATGCTAGTCGAGATCTACATGATGTAGCACTCCCTGTCATTGCTTGTCTAGTTATATATATGCATATGTACATGATCGTCTGATGTTATTTCAGAGATATATAGTATGATCATATATGCATATGTCATTGTTTGTTTCAAAGATATATAGTATGATGTTATTTCATGACTTCAAAATATCATTTATAATTACATAATTATATTTCACATGGTGTCTAATGGTGTGTTAATGTTGCTTTAATGATTCTTAGTTAGTAAATATGATTGCTTTCATAACGATGTCAAATGATATGTTTTTAATGATAATTGTTTTACATTCATAGTAATGCATTTTTATATCTGATCATTTGATGAGTTGACTCATGATTCATTATAGTACTTACCCCATCCTTGCATGTATATGATGTGTGTGTCTATTTTACTTTACTATCTGACGTATCTAATGTGGTTAAGAGAGGGAGTCGTAGTCACATGCTAGTCGAGATCTACATGATGTAGCACTCCCTGTCATTGCTTGTCTAGTTATATATATATATGCATATGTACATGATCATCTTTTATGTAGCTTTTAGTTACCAGACATTGACTTTTTTGAATTGCCAAGATGAGCGTACCCTATCACAATAACTCAATGGTAACAATGGGAAGATAATGATTAGATCCAATGCTAGCCATAGCCTAAACACTTGTTCTACAAGGACTCATATCTGACTCTCTACCCTTTTTTAAATCCATGAATTTATCTTTGTGTGTGTTGTTTGAGTTTGGGTTTCCAATGGTTTTGCTTATGTGGATTTGACTAGGTGATTTATTTGGTAAAAGGTTTAATTATGATATTTTAGATCAATCACATAATATTAATTTTTTTTAAAATTATTTAAATAAAAGGAAGAATTATAATATCAAGATATTTAATTAATTAGGAAATAAAATTAATTAAATTTTTATTTTTTAAAAGACTTGATTAAAAAAGTCTAAATGTGAAAGTTGGAAAAGGGATAAATTAAGATATTAAAGACTAAATATTGATTTATCATGAATATTTAATCAATCATAATAAAATTAGAGTTACACATAATTAGTGGACTTTAATTATTATTAACGATTAAACTAATTATATGCAATTTAATTCCACATTAATTAATGAAATTAAAATAAGATTTTTGAATGGAGAATAAGTTATTTAATTTTTTTTAAAGATAATTATTTATTTTATTATAAACATATAAATCTATTTTGTGAAAAGAAAGTAAATAAATAAAGAATATTCTTAATTTAATATTAAAAGAAATGAAAAATAATGAAATTATGTATTTCTTTTCTTAAAAAAAGTAAAATGGTTTTATTTATTTTTAAAAATATAAGAAAACAAAGGAAAACTATTATTTTATTTTAGTTGAGTTACCTTCTTTTCTAAGATTACTCATTTTAGAAACTTTAGTTTTATTAGTTTTATTTATTTTCTTTTCTTTATGAAGAGGCCATTCTGGTCATTTTGAGGGAGAAGATTTTTGGAGATAAATAAGATAATTTAGAATAGAGATTTTAGAAGACAAGTTAGAGGTTATGCATTCATATTTTGAAGTAAAAGATTTTTTTCCAAAGCTTGGGAGTGAAGTCTACATTGGGTTTTCTTCTTTATCATAACAAATCAACTTGGTGTTTGAAGGTAGGGGTATTCAAATCTCTTTGCAATTTCTGTTGATAAGATTACATTCTTTGTGTTTTCTTGATTGTGAATTCAACTTTGAATTTGAATAAGGACCTTCAATTTTTTTTTATAGATAAGAGCTTAGTTTAATTTTATCAAAAATTATGTTTATGACGTAATTAATATTCTAAGAAAGTTTGTTTGGAAACCTTAGGAGAGAAATTTTAAAATAAATTATGGTGCTTGTATTTATAATTATTATTTTTCTATTTTATATAAATTTAATTAAAACATATAGTTATATTCTTGACTATGAATAAATTTGTTTGCAGTTACTTGTGTGTCAGTTTAAGGGTCTGAAACATGTGATTTTGTTATAAATTTTATTTAATATATTTTATCCAAAATGTAAATATACTTTTAAACACTCATTTGGATTTTTTTAACATATATAAAAAATATATGTTATTTTGTGTTGGGTGGATATTTTGCAACCGACAATTTTTGATAAAAATTCAATCACAAAATAGGATGACCAGCCACAACATGTGAGACAGTTTCTTCTACCTTAAAGGGGAGGCTCCCCCTTCTCACTATTCCTTGGATCAACTCAAGGTAAGCAAGAAGTCGAGAGATTTTACAAAATAGGTTTTACCAATATCCTTTCTTCTTATCTTTCAAGAAAGAATCCACTTACTTGTGGAGCGAGTAATAGGCAAAGTAAACCTCTAACTACACTTTTATCAAGAGCTAGAAAGAGTGATACCGATAAACTTTCACTAACTCAAAGGCTAGCTGAAAATGTACTGGTTTGGCTCTAAGTCCAGTCATACATCTAGATGGAAAAGATTTACAATTAGGGCACAAAGACTCCTAAAAGTAAGAATAACTTAACTATTTTGTGAATTAAGAAAGAAGTATAAGCTATAGACAAAGCTTCTAGCTATACGCTTCCACAATTGCTCTTGATCAAAGCTCTGACTCCATTGCTTCTTAGCTCTTTTATATTCAATTCATAGGATACAACTACCCAAAACACAAGATAACATAAATCAAAGATAACTTAGATGGATTATAAACAAAGCTTATAACTCACACAAGTAACAATCTCACTTGATCAAAGTAAAGTCTGAAATGCTCCTTTGTATTCACTTTCTCTCAAAATAGTGCTACACAAACAAAGTTTCACTGGCACAATTGTTGGAAATATTAGAGGAGTAACTAAGAGGGGAGGGGTGAATCAATTACCACAAAAATAAATCTCAAATCCCTTAGATGTCAATAAAAACTTAACTCTATTTGTAACTTGGTAAACACACAAAAAAAATGTTATAACTCGGTAAACACTAAAATAGCTCAGCAAAATGCTTAACATGAAAATCTTATGATATTATCTGTGAATGATATTACTTTAACTTAGTTGCAAACACATAAGAGAAATAGCATGAACATAATTGACACCAAGATATAATGTGGAAACCCAATTTGGAAAAACCACCAATTGCAACTAGTTACTAATTTTCTCTCTTCTGAAGTGAGCCCTATTAGGAGCCAACTATGTTAAAGATTACAAAACACATTGTTAAGTGTGACCCTATTAGAAGTGGTTTTGTTAGAGGTATTTAAACAATTCAATAGAAATGCCACCTTGTTAGAGGATTTACAAATAGCTCTTAAGCTAACTTTGTTAATATATTTAGATCATTACTACAATGGTTAGAGAGTAACAATGAGATGACCTGATTTCTAATGCAACTGATTGTTGATTACAAATCTTAGTTCTAGCTTGTATACTTGACCCTTCTTGATTGAATGTATCTTTGCATTTCAACAAGGATATTTTGTTTATCCTTCTAATTCGCTTCCTTTTAGCATCATCAAATCTTTTATATTTTTCACTCATTCAATCCTCAACTTGACCTTATATTTATATTTTACATATTGTCAAGTTGGCTTGAATACAACTTAGAATAATTAATATTCATCTTCTCAGTTGACTAGAACCAATAGACAATTCAATTGAACTCAATATGCCAAAAATAAGAAAATCCTTCATTAGTCAAACTTGCTCGGTAAATACTAACTCAAAGTGATTTTTCTATGTTACCTGGTTACCTATGAACCTCTTTCATACCTATTCTATTTTATTTTTCTATGCTCTTTACATTTGCATAGAATAGGCAATATTAGCAGTAGAGGCTAAGGTTACTCTCACAGCCTTGTTGTGTGGGAGGTCAATATGTAATTGAGCATTTTACTTTTCTCATTTCATCAATTGTTGAACAACTAAATATCAAATGTATGAATTTATGATGATTAATACAAAAAAAAAAAAAAAAAAAAAAATCTTGTGTCAAATGATGGCAATCATGCACTTTCTCTATCTTCATACCTAAATTTACACGTGTGCAAACTTTTAGTAACAATTATAACATTCAAATTACCAATTGATTTACATAGAGGAAATGCATAAAAACTCACTGTTATGAACTTTGAAAATATTTTATCTTTGTTATTATTGATTTTTTTAAAAAAAATTCTTAACTTATTACATAATTAATATGTTAAAATTATCTACATTTATATACCTTTTATATAATTAAACGAAACTTTTGAAAACAATCTAATCCAAATCATTGGATGGAACCTTGTATTATTTGATGTGTGTTTATTTAAGGTTTTGTCGGTGTTTGTTTTGTGATGGATTTTGGAAATTTTAATGTGATGTTTTATTTTGTGATGGCTTTTATGTGAACTATTTAGTTGGCCAAACTAGAATGTGCACCAAAGGTGTCTTTTAAGATTTCTTTTATTATGGTTCTTTGACTAGATGTTAGGATGTACTTTATGATTCAAAATTGAGGCTTAGTTTATGAGATTTATTTGGGAGCATATATGATAACTTGGGTTTTGAGAAACAAATTATTTTTGGGTTGCATGTTAAGGAACTAAGTTCTATCATTATGGGTGTTGTGGTATGGAACATAACTGTGGCTTATGTGCTTAAGGGAGGTTGTTTAGGTATGTGTCTTTGTGAGTGGGTTGCAATAGGGGTCTGGGAGCCAAAGTGGTTAGTACTAGGGTAACCTATTGTAAGTTGTGTAACAAGTGATACTATAGTAATTAAAATAGCTTGCCTAGCCCTTTTCCTTGAGATACATTAAAAAGACAAGATCAGATGTGCCTTGCCTATGCCTTGAGTGTTGTTCAGGCTAAGGATGGGAATGCGATGATGCCTAGTGAGAGGTATGACTAGTTTTCTTCATCTTCATGAGAGGGTATCATGGTTCTGCATGTGTCACGTTGACGATCCGAGGTTTAGAATGACCAATTTGGGATAACTCAATGCTTGAGGGTCTGGGGTCTAATGAGAGATCAATCAAGGGTAATTCAAGTAGTTTGACTATGTGATGACACTCCCTAGTATGTAGCCTAAGTCTCCGCTGTAAATTTTGCATTTTCCTCTACTGGTGCAGTTATTGGTGCTACACTTATTGTTGGATGTATTTATTGTTGGTGTTTACTTTCATTGATGGTGATTGGTGGTTCATGATGATTGTACTTTTGACATGAGTCTTTTGACTTGAAGTGGATATCTTTTGTGGACTTTATCTCTTGATTTTAGTACTCAATATATACTTGGTATATGTATGTTGACTTGGTATTGGATGAGTGTTCTTTCAACTTTGGTTATCTTTTCTTCTTGAGTAGTTTGTGTTACCCTTGAAGTAGATTTGGCTATTAGAATTCCTTGCCTAAGAATGTTTCATGGTTTGATTAGTTGTATGTAGATCGTTCATTATCTTCCTTGCATAGTGGCAGTGGAAGCCTGACTAGGTAACCATGCGGTTGGGGGGTAGTGACTTCTTACCATTTGAGTCCCCCTCATATTTATAAATGTTGGAAGGTCAATGATGCAGTTGTACATTTATCATTCTTATCCCTATCTTGGAGATTTATGTTCAGTTGATGTATTTATATGTTATCATGTATCTTGTATTTTGATGTACTTATATCTATTCTCGCATACCCTACAACATGTGCAGTGGATGCTATCCAAAAGATGTATTTCATTGTATCAATTGTATTCGTGCATTTTCTTATGAGATTATTATGTTATATTTTTATGATTATGGACATTGTACTTAAGACTTAAACAATTAATAATAATAAATTAAACGTGACTCAATGTGAAGGAACTCTTGAGGAATGAAATCTATATTGTAATTACATGTGTAAATGTTGTGTTTGTGTATATCGTTTTTGCATTGTTTTTGATAAGATAAATAGGTTTTGAAGGGTGCGTGAAACCCTATACAAGACTAAGGATTTTCAATAAGCGCATAGACCAAAGTCACAACAAACAAACTCAAAACTAGTCACCCCCCAAACTAAGGGTAACCAAGGTGACAAAAAAGCCTATCACTAGCCAAAACAAAAGATCCAGCAAAGAGGCAGAGCCAGATACATCACGTTTTGTCCTTTGAATTAGAGCCTCCCTTGCATGATCGAAGTTTCATTTCTAAAGGGGGAGCAGATAGCCTAGATTTCTTTATATTTACTGCAGTCCAGCCATCCTCCACCTTGGTTGCCTCAACAATCCAATCCCTTGAAGAAGTAGAATGCCCAGGGGAAATCGATAAAACAACAAACTCCCTAGAAGAGCCCAAAGCCAGCAGGCCACCCACTGATCCAGGAGGAAAGTCCAGAACAGGGGCAAGGGCAGGAGAAAAAACAGTGTCCTGGCCCCCAACAGGACCAAGAAGAACATCCAGAACAAGGGCAAGAGAGGGATTTGGAAGAACAAATTCTGCCTCCACCAAAGAAGCATCCGTAGATAAGGGTGGAACAGAGGAGGGCACTAATGCCGCAAGAGAGCCATCTGGGATAGCAAGCGTGGTAGTCACCTGAGAGACCAGAGAAGATTCACCATTCCCAATGGAAGGGTCTTTGCGCACAGTGTAGTGATCATCTGAAGCATTCTTCCACCAAGAAGGAAACTTTTTAGGTCTAGATTGCTCAAAAGAGCAACGAGCAGCAAGGTGACCTTTTTAGGTCTAGATTGCTCAGAAAAGCAACGAGCAGCAAGGTGACCCGTCATATGGCACTTCCTGCAACGGAAAGGGATTCCTTCATAATCAAGACTCTGGACCCAAGATCCAATTGGAGAAGCCAAACAAATCTTCGCTGGGAGACCCTTGGAGATGCCAACCTCAACTAGGATCCGAGCATAAGTGGTGCGAAACACATTTGAAGAAGCAGTATCCATAAGCAAAAAGTCCCCAAGGGCCTCCCCCACAACCTCCAGAACAGAATCCACCCAAAGGTGAAGGGGAAGATTCGGCAATCTGACCCATAGAGGAACCCTGGTTCAAGGACTTTGACCCGTCGACAAAATCGTTTCCACATTGTTACTTTGATGTTGTGTAAACTTTAGAAGAAAAAATAGTTCAATATACTTTGTAACATATTAGGTTTATTTCTTTTCGATTCCCGAGTAGGGCGTTACAAAAGATTGTTGAAATGTATGTTCATCAATTGAAGGAAAAGGAGGGTGAGGTTAATGAACTCATCAGGGAGCTTAATGATACACAAGAGATATTGGGAATTATGTGGATGGTTCTTAAAGAAGCAATAAAACATATTTTTGTTGCTATGTCATTTTAGGGAGTAGGAAAGTAGAGGAAGGACTGAGTTTTTCAAAGAGGTGATTAAGGAACTTAGAAAACATACAACAGACAAATGATTTGGATAATTGTCCCAAAAGATCAAGTGATCACCTTTTGAACTAGCAAGATTCTCAAAATGAGTTGGATAATATTTAGTTGGTCGATAAATTTTTTGTTTGAGGTGGATGTTGATTGGACATTTGATAATACACTCTTTGAGTTGTATGAGGGAGCTCTTTCTGACTCCAATGATGAGAAAAAAATTGCTTGCAAGATTTGGAACCTAGGTGCAATTTGTAGTTCTGAGTTTTGGTCACACAAATGAGTAGACACTTTATTTCTAGACTTAGTATTACATGGTATCACAGCCAAGTTAAGGAAGATCCGATTAAATTTTTCGTATCATATTTGTCTCTTTTGATATTATTGTCACATTTCATTCTTCGTAATGTCAACTGTAATCAGATTTGAGGATTGTCTTTAAGGTGCAAACAACTTCACATAATTGAAACTCAAAATTATGACAATACTAAAAAAGAATAAGTCAGACTCATTTGTGAAAGAAAAGAAAGCAATGCCTAAGAATGACCCGAAGAAAACTCAAAGGATTGAGAATAATCGAAAGGCCATGAACCTTATAGTAGATATAGTTAAGGATCATATAGTACCTTTATTGGAAACACAGGAGACTGCATACCTTATGTTTAAATCACTTGAAAGTGCATTTGAAATAAATAAGAATGACAACCCTTGCTCTAAAGAGGCAAATTAATCATATAAGCATGAACAAGGGAGAATCCATCAATCTATACTTAATGAGAATTACTAAGCTAAGGGATCAATTGTCGACAATTGGCTATGAAATTGATAGCAAAGAGTTAACACTAATAGCCTTAGGTGGCCTACCAAATTCATGGGAGTCATTTGTTCAAGGAATAAGTGCAAGATCAAAACTCCCAAAATTTGATCGATTAAGATATGACTATCTACAAGAAGAAAGTAGACAAATGACAAAAGGAAACAAACAAAAACCTATAGATGAGGATATTCATGTTTAAAACACAAATTCTCCACCTATCCCACTCCCTATCTTTCCTATCCAAACAATATTGAAATCAGCATCCAAGGAGTACGTTTTCAACTAGGACTCGACCACCAATTCGAAACAATAAAAGTAGGGTCGAGGCCTTCCTCTCCTTATAGGAGCTAGAAGCATAGATGGAGACAATACCATAAGGATAGTCACCTTGCTTCAGCTCCGCCTGCACAACTCTATTACATTATGCGGGGAACACGTTGACCCCACTACTCGATCTGTTCCGCATTTAGTAACAAAGAAACTCCTCATTTTCCTTAAATGGTCATGTTTTTAGGTTCTAATCATTACAGACCCCAACCATATGAAGTTTAGTGTAGTCTATGACTTGAAACAAATGATTTCAACCTCTCGCAAACAAAGCACATCTGATTCATACTATAGCTCATTCTCATAAGAAAGGTAAGAAGAAGAATTTCAAAATAAAGAGAAATTTTCATGAAAAGCGTTCATCTAAGTAAAGGAAAGATGTATCCCAAATTCAATGTTTTAGATGTGATCGGTATGGGCACTATGCAATTAAATGTCTTGACATCTAACAAAGAAACAAGCATCATTTGCTAAGATTGGAAAAACAAATATAAAGCATGATTTTGAGAAATTTGTTTTCTACTCAGCATTATCAAGCTAAGTATCAAATTAACTTAACACCAGGGTGATTGATAGTGGCTCATCAAGGCACATCACAAGATTCAAAGAACAAGTAGATACTATGATAGAAGAAACTAATAAAGAAGTAATAATTGGGGATGATTTTGCACATCTGGTAAAAGGGGTCAGAATTTGCACCATCAAATTGAAATCATGCATCACTAGTCAACTCACTGACATACTATGTGTGTCAAGAATCAAGAGAAACTTAGTATCTATATCTTCCCTTGAAGACAATACATACAGGGTTACCTTCATGAATGGGAAAGTTCGAGCATGGCCAAAGAACTCTACCATAAAGGTAGATCAAACCATAGGTATAAGACAAGGATATCTATACAAAATTTGCACTAAGAAATATCAAGCCCTTATTCATGAGACCTTTGACTCAAATGAAATTTGGCATCGAAGACTAGGAGATATTCATTTATGTGGCTTAACTTCAATGGGAAAATTGGTAACAGGACTACCCAAACTAAATTAAACTCATATCGGAGCTTGTAAAGGGTGTGCCTCAAAGAAAACCACTAAGGGGACTTTCAAAATAACGTGACTGGGACCAAAAATGTGCAAGAATTACTCCACTCTGACTTATGTGGGCCTATGTATGTACCCTCTACGGGAGGGTTCCTATATTATGTATATTTTTTGTAGATGACTTCTCCAGAAAGATCTAGATATATTTCTTTTAGTGTAAAGAATCAAAAGAAATCATTAAAAGGTTCAAGGAGTTCAAAGCCCTAACAGAAAACTCTTTCGAAAAAAAATTAAACTACTAAGAACAGACAATGGGAAGGAATAGACCTTAGAAACTTCTAAGGAATTTTGTGTTAATGTCGAGATTAAGAGGAATGGTGTTGCTGAGAGACAAAATAGAACTATTGTAGAGGCTTCCAGAGCAATGTTGTATGACCAAAACTTAGAAACCTCATTTTGGGCAAAAGCATCTAGAATAGTTGTTTGCATTCAAAACAGATGTGCCCATTCACACCTTGATAACAAAACTCTTGAAGAAGCTTTTATTGATGTAAAACCTGACATAAGTCACCTAAGAATATTTGGTTGCCCTGTTTACATCCATGTGCCTCAAGAGAAGAGGTCAAAACTAGAGCCTTTTGGAAGGAAAGGAATTTTTGTAGGCTTTAGTGAAACCTCGGAAGCCTACAAAATATAGATACCTATACAGAGTCGAATAGAACTAAGGAGACAAGTCATCTTCGAGGACATTGCCTTCAAGAGGGGAAAGAGCTCGAATGAGATAGAAATTCAAGATTCACCTAAGAATATGGAGTAGGATCTTACTCATGAGTTTCAAAGGGAGTATCCAAAAGAAACTCTAAATGAAAACCAAATTGCTCTTGAGATTTAGAGGGAGTATCAAGAAGAGGATCTCAATAAGAACAAAAAGAGACCACTTTGGGCTAGAAGGATGGTTGAGGGAGCTGAAAATTATGTAGCACCCAAACAAACCTTTAGAGAAAGTAAGAGGTCCAACAGATTCTCAAGTTATGTTGCCTTAATGAGTGAAATCATTAACTTAGAACCTACTAGTGCAACAAGGGGTCTCTAGCATCAAGTATGGAAAGATGCTATGACATGGGAGTATCAATCCATCTTGAAAAATGATGTATGGGATATAGTACCTAAACCTAAAGTGAAATTTGGCGTCTCTTCCAAATGGCTCTTCAAAAGCAAGCATGCCGCAAATGATAGTATAGAGAAACACAAAGCATGCTTTGTTGCTAGAGGGTTCTCACAAAAGGAAGATATTGATTATGAGGATTGCACTTGTTGCCAAATATACTTCTGTTAGAGTAGTAATAGCAATCACAGTACCTAAAGGCTGGAAGATCCACCAAATGGATATGAAAAGTGTATTCTTAAATGGGACTATTGAAGAAGTCTATCTAGAGCAACATGAAGGTTTTGTGATTCATAATGTAGACTCACATGTGTGCAAATTAAAGAAAGCCCTATATGCACTTACACAGGCTCCTTAAACCTACTATGAGAGGATCAACAACTATCTTATGTGACTTGGATTTGCTAAGAATGATGTCGACCCAAATCTCTATTTTAAAATTATTAAAGGTGATATGTTAATACTAATCCTATATGTTGATGATTTGCTAATTATAGGGAAAGGTAACCTTATAATCCAATGTAAGAAGGACGTGGCCTTAGAATTTGATATGAAGGACTTTGGCATTATACATTACTTCCTTGGATTGGAAGTCTGGTAGAAATCTGATTGTATTATTTTGAATCAAAGAAAATATACTAATGATATTTTTGAGAAATTTGGGATACTAAATTATAGACTGATTGTCTACACCCATGGAAACAAATCTAAATAAGTTGAAAGAAGCAACAACAGAATCTAGATTTGCAGATCCTAATCTTTATAGACAAATAATTGGATCACTGATGTACTTGGTTAACACTAGACCATAGTAACACAAGGACATGTTCCCCCCTCTTTTGCTCGATGTCTTAGAGACAGGGACACACTACGTACTTGGGGACTTTGTTTCCCCATTCCTAGCAGTGACACCAGATTCTACCACCTCTACCAAGGATGGGGGGATGTCCCAGTGTTGACTATTTGTTTTAGATTAAGGTAAAAATAGGTTTTGAAGAGGACCTGAAACCTTTAACAGAAAAGAAAAAGATAAACCATGAAGCACTACCAGGTTTTACACGGACCTAAAACCTGCAGTTTAATAGTAACAAAATTAGGTTTTACAGGGACCTAAAACCACATAAAAGGACCATAAAACAAACCCAAGTTTTACAAGGACTTGGAACCTAGTTTTTACAATAGACAAAAACCAGATAAAATAACCAAGATCAACGACCAATTACTAGGACCACAAAAAACAGAGACCAAATACTAGTGACACTACTAGCTCTGCTATGGTAGCTCTTTAATCATTTTGACCACCTCTTTGCCTACCTCCACAGTGCCTTGGATGGTATCAGCAGTTGATCCTCCAGTAACCTTAGCTACCCTTTTCCTGGAGCTCTCTCTGGTTCTTTTACATGGTCCACCTGGAGACATTATTTCTTCATTGGTTCGCTTCCCTAAACTTGCAGCAGCAGCAGCACAAATGTTGGAAGTAACCTACTCCATCTTATTGCCACTTTCTTTGATCAGCAAACGGAGTTTATGTTCATACTACTTTAGTTTCTCTGATATATTACCCATTTGGACTTCCATCTTACTGATCTTTGCATGGTCGATTTCTTGGTCCTATTGCACCTTCTCCACTTTTCTTTTTAGACTCGTTAATTCATTATACATCCATGAGTCGGCTTGCAGAGAGGTATCAACTTTAAGCTTTGCAGTATGCAGGAAAGAAAGCATAGTATCCCTATGAGTAGAGTCATTCTTCTCCTTCCCCATTTCTTCCCTACCAGAAGACTCATCCTTTTCTGTCATTACATCTTCCCTCACATTCACATTAGAAGGGTCCTCCTTTTCCTTCGCCATTTCTTCTTTTCCATCCCTCACTCCCTTGGAATGCTCACTCTGATTTTCCTCTTCACCAACATTACCTGACCCTATATTTTTCTCATTACTTTCTTCCTTCTCATCCTTACCAATCTCACTCTGGCTTCCCAGGTAGCCTTCCAAATTGGAGCTGAAATCTTCCACATCTGTATTCTCCTCCTCCAAATTTTTCTCATCATTATTTTTCGAATTATTAGACTCAATAATCTCTTCCACATTTTGCTGATGGGTTTGTTGGGTTTCTTGCTTCAAACTCCTCCTTTTTCCCTTAACCCCTTCATCAGCCTTACTCTTCCTAAAGTAAGTTTCGCTAACAGAGCCCTTCTTTTTTTCAGGAGGAGAAGACACAATGGCTTTGTTTTTATAGTAATCCTTAATAAGTAAAATTAACCCTTCATGTAAAATCGGACGAGACTCTTTTTTCCTATGAGCTTGCAAACTTTGGAGTAAAGAAAATCTTAGATAAAAAGGAAATGAGAGCCTATCCTTGTGCCTAAAGTGATTGAGGAACATAAAATGAAATTTATAAACACGCTTAGCTCTACCATCTAAAATAAAATACTCACGAATGCATGAGAGCACATCCTGCCAGATAACTTTAATCTGACCCAGTTCATAAAAATTGTCATTCTTCTCCATATTTTTTTCCTCTTCATCCATTTTGGAAAATTTCTTAAACGCAGCATTTAAAATACTCATTTCTTTACTGAATTTTATGCCTTCCTTAGGAAAACCCGTCACCTCAGCTATGAACTCTTCAGTCAAATGCACAATCACTCCATGTAAGGAAACCCTATCTTCAATCAGTTTTTGAAGAATGCCTCTGTAACATGAGGTTTATATCCATGAAAATGCTCCAAATAAGTGGTGACATTACCCTTCTGCAGAATATGCCAAACAAAAAAGCTTTGTCCTTCCATGCCTTAAAATTTTTTGGCTCTTGTTTCCTTGGTTCTCCGCCCATTTCCAAAGACTTCAAATTACTGCAAAAAGCCAAAGTCAAATGGACACAAAGAACTGATGAATTAATCAAAGACAATACATTCATTGAAACAACTAAGGCATGCATTAAAACAGATACATGCAAAGCCAGGATAAAAATCACATTAATGTACTTCCTCAGGGAGAGAACACTGACATCCGTAACCCCACTCCCATATATCATTAAGTTGCTAATCTTAGCAAATCTTTACCTCCGTCGCATGAGTTGTATCATAATTAATAAGGGCTTTTAAATCCACGTTTCTACTTAAGTCACCATGCCACGTCATCTTATACCCCATCTGGACAGCATGGTTGTCAATCTAGTCAGCCACTGCATTACCTTTGCGGAAAGAATGAGATATAATCACTTTTTCAAATTTATTCATTAAAGATTTAATTTCCATAACACTAGTGATTCGTCTATTTAAGTTCAATGTTTGATGTTCCAATTCAATGCAATGTTTTAGTATCTACTCTTTTGCATCTTTATATCTTATATCGCAATACATCTTTTCATAACTAGCATTTTCAGTACCATATGTATAGTATATACAACCCCTCCCGTCATTGTCCCCAAACTAAGGTCCGTCTATCCCCCTGTCCCGAAAACTTGTCCCTTCATTATGTCGTCCCATCGTCCCCCAGGGCGGTGTAACTATGCACTAAACTTTCTTATGTAGTGAATGTTTTGAGCCAATTTATGTGTGAACCATGAGAGATACACATTATTACTGCAAACCATATATTGAGGTACCTTCAAGGTACTATTGGATATGGTTTTAAATATGGAAATGTTGACCTAGATCTACATGGATACTCTGATTCAAATTGGGATGGAAGTATAATTGATCAAAAAAGCACATCTAGATGTTGCTTCAATTTGGGATCAGTTATGATCTCTTCGATAAGAAGGAAACAATTTTCAGTGGCACAAAGTTCAACAAAAGTTGAATAGATTGCAGCCTCTATGGGAGCAAGAGAAGCAGTATGGCTTCGGAAATTGTTTGTGGGATTATTTGGTGAGCCCCTAAAACCTACTACTATCCACTACAATAATCAGAGTTGCATTAGGCTTTCAGTGAATCCAATATTCCATGATCGATCGAAGCATATAGAGATTCCTTACTACTATGTGAGAGACATGGTAAAAAGGAATGTGATCCAATTGAAGTGTATTAGTACAAGAGAACAAACAAAAGACATTCTCACCAAGCCTCTCTCTAGAGTTAAAGTTGAACACTTCAGAAAGAAACTTGGTATGATTGAATTGTAGGTTATTGAGATCAAATCTTAAACTCATTTATTTGTATTAAAATATATAAAAGATGTTTAATGTGTAAACTCTTTTGTTGTATGTCTCTCTATGACTTTTTGGGGGCCATGTGTACATTATTGAAAGGTGGCGAACTTTACAATGTAACGTGATGACTTTACAATGTTTAGCTCACTATCATGATGAATATCACATGACTTGATATTCGTAGACATGTCATGATAGTTACTATCTCTTGAGCATTATGATAGATATCATAAGACTTGATATCAATTGCAGATCATTATGTTCTTTATGAGATAATCATGGTGGGTGGACAAGTGTTTGTGTGGACATGTCATGATTTGTTATGTTAGACATCATGAGACTTTATGTCAGCACACATACCACAACTTGGATATATAAGAAGAATGTTACATGACTTGGTAATATTGAGCATATTGTATCAACCAATATCATGTGTTAGGTGACATCATTTCTCACAATTGATAAGTTCATTGTGATATATATATATATATATATATATAGACACACACACACACACACTTCGTTAGATCCTTATCTCCCCTACCTAAGAGGGAGTGTTGGAAGTATGATAACTATGGTCAGATATACAAATGATAATCTATATCATTCACATACTCAATCATGATATCAGAATTAAGTCCCAAGTATATTGTCAAATCTTTTTCTGGCAGATTATTAGTGACCAACAGTAATCATTTCATGTTCTTCATGTTGATCAAATGCAGGTATCGAAACAGATTGTGTCTGATTAGATCTCCTCCCTGATTGGCAATCTCATGTGCATTATTGTTGTTAAGAACAAGTGATATCTAGCTCTGGTTAGTGATTGGGTTTGATTACGAGAACTGAATCGGTGCATATTAAGAGATATGTCTTGAATGGACACGTCTCCACCATGTGGAAACTTGTCTATTCATGGACATGTCCATTCAATATATATATATATATATAAACCGATCTGCCTAGAAGATATCAAAATCAATTAATATTCTATCTAGTGCAGATCAGGCATTACCAGATATAAACTCAGAGTTGCAAATATTTAGTAAAAATAATTATATTTGCATTACATTCACAGTTGAGATTTTATATGTATATATATTCTGATTGAAATTCTGCAAATAAGAATTCATAGATTAGGAATCATCAAATTCTGAAATTGAAAAGACATCCGTTTACTCTAATCTGAAATAAATTTAATCTACATTTACAGTAATCAAAGCTTGTTAATTGTTACTAAGGTCAGTTCTGTATAAGGCTTTCGTGTTTTATAGTCTGTATTGTATCTTCTCTTGATTCAATCTTGACAAACCTGATTTACAGATCTTTGGTTATAAGTGGCTTATAATTTTGTCCCAAATTTCAAGCTGCTGGTTTTAGTAAAAAGAAAATCCTTGGCTATAAAGTTTTGACCAATTCGAAAAACAAAATACCAGTAGCATGCACTGAATATATGCATTGTGCATTTGTATTATTAATAACCAGCTTTCTAACAATGTTGAAGTATTTTTCCCAAATGTAATTTGAATAGGGAGTGTTTCAAATCGTGATAGTGAGCAACATCCACATTTCTGAATAATATTGCAGCAAACTAACCAATATTGACTATAGTAAAATTCAGTATCATAACAATTGATTGAGGCTAGATAAGGCCATATGACCATCCTTCATAATAAGAAACAATTCAATTATTGAATGTATCAATATAATACAATGAAACAAATATATAAGTACACCAACTTAAATTTTTTCATCATTTTCCTTTGCTGATTCATTTAATAGTGCTGCTCGATCATCTTTGATGGGGATTTTACCTTTTTCCATCTTGATCTTATAGAACACATAATGTTGCAACATGAATATTATATCGAACACAATCGATTCCTGTACATCAAATTACTGCTTAGAATTGCATTCAAATGATGCAAGAAAGAAAAAAAAACATTCATTATTGAACACCATTATTTTCAATTTCAGAATAGGGCATACTAATGTATCAAGATAATCATCCCAATATGTTACAAACGATAAAAGAAAGAAAGAATGGAAAAAAAATTAGTGAATGCTACTATCTTACAACTCTTTTGTGGTAATTTAACTCATTTTTAATAGTAGAATAGGGCATGCTAATGTATCAAGGTAATTGTTCCAAATAGTTACAATGACTAAATAGGAAAGTTTAAATTATCCTATGATTGATCACTAGGGCTAAATTTAAAGAATTGACATGACCACTGTATGGGCTTTCCATATTGCTCTTGTATTCAAGATAATTATCTATCTAAAATTAGGAAGTCAGGTTCCCCTTCCAGGGGCCCTTGTACCAGTCTGGTTCGATTTGGGTTTGACTTTGAGTTTGGTTCACCAGTGGTTTGGCCAAGGTTCAAACCCAGGGAGGTTGGTTCATCTAGGTCTAACCCAAGTTGAATTAGGGAAAAATTAAGGAGACGAAGTGTAAATCAAGGCGAAAATAAGGCTCGTGGGAGGACAAAAATCCTTGTGGAGGGACAAAAATAATGCACGCAAGAGGATAAAATCCTTTGCCTAGAGTGCAATCCAATGGTCAAAGAGGATTGTTGGGACTGGAGACAATAGGGATATATTGTTGTGAGGATAAAATCCTCTCCCCCTAGCAAAATCCGATGATGACAGAGGATTCTCCAAAATTCTAAGTCCATACTATCAGGCAAAAGTGTGTATGACGAGATTTTGAATATTGTCCTAATCACATAACAAGAATGCAAAAAGAGGGGCCCCAATTTTGAAGTGGCAATGGAGTGGAAATGCGCAATAGGCACACACTGAGAACACCCCTGATCTTGACACTCACTAAGAATGTCTTGATCTAGTTAAACACTCACTAAGAATTTCCTTGGCTCACACTAAGAGCGCCCTTGATCTTGACATTCACTAAAGATTGTGTTGTTCTGGTATGACATTCACTAAGAACATCTTGGATCTCAACACTAACTAAGAACACCTTGATCCTATTTAACACTCGCTAAAATGTCTTAAATTGCGACACTCCCTAAGAATGCCTTGATTTCTCTTTGGGTGTTTCTTTATTATCTAATTCGTCTATCTTATTTACATGTCCTCTTTTGAACTGATGATTATGTTTCCAGGATTCTTTACATGTAAAAGGTAAACTCTTATTCATTAATTCATCTCTTTCTTGGCATTGATGTTTTGTACCTCATTTTTCATTACATACATAATATTTTTTCTCTCTATTGTCCTTATTTGAATCTTCATGCCTATCTTGGTTGAAAAATTCCTAGGTCATTTTTTGAAGGATTTGATTCAACCTTCCTTGTCTTTCTAATGGCTTACTCCAAGTTTTGGGGTTCAAATGACTTTACAAAGTTTTACATGGATTCTTTAAGTCCTACAAACATATAAGTGAGCCTCTTTTAAGAAAGATCTAGGACCATAACGGACAATCCTTGGAATTTGCGAGCGCATTCCTCCATGGTACCAATTTGTTTGATGTGGGTTAGTTCTTGGAAATACCATTTGGGGTCTCTTTCATCAAATCTACCAATAAGCTTTTGGGAAAATTCACCATGGGAGTCTATATTTTGGTGGCCCGGGGAAATAAGCCCATGATACAACTATTCATGTGTTGCCCCTTCCAAATGAAGTATTGCAAACTGGAGTGCATCTTCTTCTATCATGGGACTTAAGGTGAAGAATGTATTCAATTTGTGCAACCATGCGTGAGTTGTGAATTTTCCTAATCCATCAAAATGTGGCAGTGTTACTTTTCTCACTTTGTCTTTGAGCTCTTTATTTTTGTGCCTTCAAGGTGCCTCTCGTCGTTTATCTTCGAAAAATTCTCTAAATGATACAAACTCTTCAATGCGGGTGTAATGTCCCCACTTTAGCAGTTGACCAAGTGTGTGTACATTAGCCTAGTTCTACATGGTCCCGAGGGCTAACGAAAGGTTTAAAGGGATCCTCGAGTGTTTTGGCCTAGTCATCTCCAGCTTGGGCCAAAACGGAGTTAATTTACTCAGTCTCGGGCATACTTACTATTTTTAGTAGGTCAACAGGACACAGGGGAGGCTAAGGTTGGTGATTGCATTTGATACTCCTCGGCGAGAGCTTTCCGACGAACTATCATTCGTCTTGTTCGGAGTTCGATAGCTTATTTGTTTTAATCCCTGAAGTATCATTAAAGTAACATTTAATTTAGTTGTAGAATATTAAAGTGCTACTTTAATATTAAATCTTATGGGGAAGTGGGTAGGGGCCCTAGCTCGGTTGGCTAAATCTTCCCTGTTGCAAAGGGTTGGTCACGGGTTCTAGTCTATGTTAGAATTAATAATCTTTCCTTGGTTGTATTTATTTATTTATTGGGATAAACCAAGGTATCTCTTATGTATTATTTATTTGTCCTCTCGTCCACATGTAAAGGACATGTCATTCTTGTCCAATTGTCCACTTGTGAGGACAACTCTTTTTTGTATTTCCTTTAATAAGGAAAATAGATATTCCTCCTTAAGAGGAACTTAACACTTTGCACACACCTTTTATGAATGTGGCATTCATAGAAATGAGAGTTACACATGCAACTCCTTTCTCATCTCTTTAAAAGAGGTGCTTATCTCTCTCATTTTCATCTAATTTCCATTATTCATATCAAGTTTTTGATGCTATTGTAAATGAGCTATTTTGTTGCATTTCTTCTCTCTCTCTTTCTCATTTTTAGGCTTTTGCCTCATTCATAATACTCACAAGGGGTTTTCTTTGCTTTCCCCTTATCAAATCCTTGTCTCTTGTGTTGCTTATCTTTGGTATTGCTCCATTGATGTTGTATCATTTGTATGGTAAAACTCTTCTTGCTATCTTGGATTAAATCTATTATTTCATGCAATTTTATTTTATTATATTTTATCATTTCAATCACTTTTTCTAACATGGTATCAGAGCTTTCTAATCCTTGTTTTGAGCTTTTGTGAAGGTTACCATATTGGAGAACTTTGTTGAGAGGAGAAGTGAAGAAAAAAATTCATATCTATCTTTTTTGCAAGTTTTTTATTCAATCTCCAAAATTTTTTTTAACCCTCTTTGGAAGGTTTACCGCCAAAGAGTTCATTTTTTATTTTTTCTAACCTCCTTTGGAAGGCTTGCCGCCAAAGGATTCTTTATTTTTAATTTTTTTTATTATATCTAACCCTATTTCTGTTGCCGGCTTTTTAAGTTTTTTGAAATTCAAATTTTTTTTCTGTTTTTTGTTTTAGAAAGAAAAATACAACAGTTCGTATTTTTTTTTATATCTCATAATCTATGATCTGGGTTTGGTTGAAATTTTAACAGCATTTAGAAAACATAAAAACGAAAAAACCCTTTAAATTTCATTTGTATTAGAATAGTATTGCAAAAGTTATTGTATTATATGTGCAGTATTATTTGTTTTTCAAATTTTAAGACAGCAGTTCGTATTTTTATGATATCTCTCAATCCGTGATCTAGGTTTGGCTAAAATTTGAACAACATTTAGAAGACATAAAAATGAAAAAACTTTTTAAATTTTATTGAAAATAGAGTTAAATTAAAAAAGTTATCGCTCTCTGTGTGTAACACATTTTTTCAGTTTTTCAAATTTTTATTTTTCCCGTTTCTTCAATCTGACCAGTGGTTTTGCAGAGAACATTTTAGTTTTTAATTTTGACTCTCTAAATCTCTTAATAGTTATTTAACATTCTTGTGGATAATAAGTCTCACTTTTTTATTTCAAATTTATTATTTAAATTTTAAACGTAATTTTTTAAATCATGTCGACTTTAATTCCAGAAATCAAGTTAAATAACTCAAACTATCATGCTTGGAAAACTCATCTTTCATTTATATTCCGTTTTAAGCATATTTTAGATGTTGCTACTGACCCTTCTGTAGTTCCTGGTACCTTAGCTACACAAGATGAAAAAAAATGCATGAAATACTAAAAATGACGAAGCCCTTGGCCTCATTGGTATATCTTTTAACCCAGATTTATATGTTCTAATTTCTCATTGCACTAATGCCCATGAAGCTTGGGATATTTTAAAGCAAACGTATGACAGGCCATCTGAATCACGCAAGATTCAATTGCAAGACAATTTGGAAGACTTGAGGTATATTGATTTCAAATCCATGGATGAATTTTTACTTAAATTTGATTATATTAAAAGTCAACTAATTGGATTAAGTGTTACTCTCACTGATATTAGATTAATTACAATTATTTTAAAAAAATGTCTTCCTAGACAATTTCAACAATTTATTACTAATGTTCATTCTCAACTTGCTATTCCTACTTTGTCTACTCAATTAACTTATAGTATTTTTCAAAATTTGTTACGTCAAGAGGAAGCTAAGTTGTTACAATTTGGTACTCTTAGATCTAATGAACATGCTTTTGTGTCTAAAAGTCAAAATCAAAATTTCAAATCTTATAATAATGATTCTTCCAATACTTATAATAATAATAATCACAATAATCATCCAAATACTCATCGTAATAATACTCATGTTAATCAATTTAATAAAAAACCTCACTGTACTTATTGTGAGAAAAATGGTCATGTAACTAATAATTGTTTTAAAAAAAAAAAGATAAGCAAATTATGAATAACAATAATCAAAACTCTCATCCATCTCGTCATGCTTTTACTGTTAGTTACAATGTTCTTAAAAATTTAGAATGGATTATTGATACTGGTGCATCTCAACATGTTACTTTTCATAAAGAAGTGTTTGATTATTTAAAACCCGATCCTTCTAATATTCCAATTCAATTAGCTGATAATCATAGTTGCAAAGTTGAAGGATTTGGTAATATTAGTATTCCAAATGAAAAATTACATGATGTCCTTTATGTTCCTGAGTTGAAATACAATCTTCTTTCTGTTGTAAAATTATGTCAAAATTACAAAGTTGAGTTTCATAAGGACATGTGCTCTATTATTGATCCTAACACTAATGAAGTTGTTGCTAATGCTAAGTTAGGCCATGATAACTTATTTAAATTTTCTGGGTTCACCTCTTCTAGACACTCTTTGCACAAAGATATTACTTTTAATATCGAGCATAAAAGGCTTGCTCATTTGAAAAATGAGCATATCTCATCTAATACAGTTGAAAATTTATCTCTTATTGCTTCATCTAAGATGGCATGTACAAAGTGCATGAGTGAAAACATGCAAAATACCAAAGGTTATCAAGCTTATAATCCTATTACTAACAAAGTGCACATAGCACAAAATGTTTGTCTTGCAGGAAATGGTGTGCATGATTCTTCTAATGTTCAAAATGAACAAGTTCATAGAAGCAGAATTGTGTTAGTGGAGGACCAACCTCCTCTAAACCCTACTCCTCATATATCTACCTTTATTCCTCCTATACTTTCTTACAATGGTAATGGTAATGATGCATTTATAGATCATGGTAATAATGTTAATATTGATAATGGTAATAATGCTAATATTGAAACAAATGATGCATTCATACATCATGACTCTTCTTCTAGTGATAAATTTGTTAAGAGAAAAAATAAATGGTTTCAAAAAGTACTTAGTAAAAGAGATCAATTTTTAGAATGGGTGGACTTCAACCTAGGAGGATTAATTACTGCAAATATTGTTTGATGTTAATAATTCTCTTTCATCATCTTTGGCATTTCTTTTTAGTATGTTGCCTAGAAATTATGTTCTATATATGATCTTAATTCTATTTGCATGTTTCATACCATGATAGTTTAGGTATATTTATTCATGTGTATATGTGGGGGCCCACATAAATATCCTGATAAATATACAAATTATTGTCTCTTGTGACTTATCAAATATGAGTGCATTCTTTATTTCACATAAGTAAATTTATTTTATTTATTTTTTCTTATTCCTTGGGATTATGAGTTATTATACACTATTGCCTTCAACATTTATTTTATTCTACTGATTGGCACATAAGTGCAGTTTATAGCATCATTCTATTGCCATATTGGCAATTTATGGTTAATACCATTTATTATTGGAGTTTCCCTCCAATTTTAGTTAATTTGACCCCATCTTGAAGGCATTTTACTCTTATTTGAAGGCAATCAATTGTTAATACTCATACTCATCCCCTTTGATATCTTTGAAAATATGTCATATAATATTATGTATACTTCTTTGCTTAAATCATGAGTCATGCAGGTTATGGATTGATCACCCATTAACTTGCAGTAAAATGACTTATTAGTGGACTGTCTATATCCACGTGATTGAAGCATTGTTGATGTTGGATTCATTAGCTAACCTTTTCTATGGTCTTTTCTTGAAAGTTTTGATAACATATTTGTTCTTTGCAGGATATGATTTATCTTGATTTCTTTGTGGTACCAAGTTACAGTTATATTTACTCTATGAGAATTTACTTATACATAAAAAGTTTCTAACTTGAATATAAGATGAAATTATCCTTGTGGATAGTTGTCTTTGTTTCTATGTTTCAGGTTATTCATCAAGGCACATACAAGATATCATTATTTGTTGTACAGATCCTATGCCACATGCATCCACTTGAAGATGTAACACACTTGAAGAATTATCAACTTCTCTTGGCTCTCCAATGATGTACCCATGATAATAAGAGACCTCTTGCACAATGAAGATATTTCAAAAAATCAAATTACAATTTGATTTTGACAACATCTCTCCAAGTAAAGATTAAAAGGGGGTGTTAGAATTAATAATCTTTCCTTGGTTGCATTTATTTATTTATTGGGATAAACCAAGGTATCCCTTATGTATTATTTATTTGTCCTCTAGTCCACATGTAAAGGACATGTCATTCTTGTCCTATTGTCCACTTGTGAGAACAACTCTTTTTTGTATTTCCTTTAATAAGGAAAATAGATATTCCTCCTTAAGAGGAACTTGACACTTTGCACACACCTTTTATGAATGTGGCATTCATAGAAATGGGAGTTACACATGCAAAGACATGCAACTCCTTTCTCATCTCTTTAAAAGAGGTGCTTCTCTCTCTCATTTTTATCTAGTCTCCATTATTCACATCAAGTTTTTGATGCTATTGTAAATGAGCTATTTTTTTGCATGTCTTCTCTCTCTCTTTCTCATTCTTAGGCTTTTACCTCATTCATAATACTCACAAGGGGTTTTCTTTGCTTTCCCCTTATCAAATCCTTGTCTCTTGTGTTGCTTATCTTTGGTATTGCTCCATTGATGTTGTATCATTTGTATGGTAAAACTCTTCTTACTCTCTTGGATTAAATCTATTATTTCATGCAATTTTATTTTATTATATTTTATCATTTCAATCACTTTTTCTAACAGTCTCCCCCGTCCCCGTGATATCGGTGGGTGTGTCGCGCCAGTGCTACCGGTCACGTTAAAAAGTTTACCAGGCGCCTTAAAAGAGTAAATTTTTTAAATTAAAAAAAAAATTCTTATGGGGAAGTGTGCAAACCAAAAGGGCGCCTAGGGAGACATAAGTGAATATTTTAATATGTTTTATATTGCATATCTTTTATCCCACATTGCTCATGAGAGTTGAGCCTACCCTTGGAGAAAAAATAAAAAGGAGCATTGGTAGCTTCAATCGGCAAGGTTGAATATGAGAAGAAAATTGATGTGTGAGTTGCAGATCCGTTCTTGGCATTAGAAGACGTCTATCCTCTCTTGTGACATTCTAGACATCATTCCCTTGAGGTTTGGCCTTTGGAATCTATTTTTATCAGCTTCATTATCAAGCAGGTTGGGTAAATTTCTAACTACAGGCAGATTTGATGTTTTCCTCATATCTTCTTCATTACTCATCCAATGCTTATGCTACTTTAAGGGAATGATTTTATGAAGATATTAGACTGTTTGAAAGACAAAATATTGTAGCAACACTGTTCATGTGGCACTATTCACGTACCACTATTCATGTCATTGTAGCAGCAGGTTTAAATAACATTTGCTAGGGCATTATGTCAATAATATTGGAACAACTAGTGAGTTGATAATCTGCCCGTATTTGATTTTATTAAATTCTGAATAATAGCATCATATCAGCAGTAATACAATTTCCAATCTGCATATTATTGTACTTTCTTTTTGTTCATGTTGAGTGATTTTCAATTCCATGCAAGCAAACAATATAAATATTTCATTTCCGAAGTCATAAGGGGTTATAGTAGTAAACAGAGGAATAAGGAGTTGGATGCAAACTGTCTGACAAAATTCCTATCAGCAGTGGTTTAGTTTTTTGGGCATTTCTAGGGTGTCCATTACAGTGGTATCTAAGCCTTAAGTCCTACCATCTTATGGAGGCCTTACAAGGAATTTGGAACAACCGGATAGAGGGAAAAGTGTTTGACGAAGTGTCAAAACACTAAAGTTAGAAAAAAAAGTTGGTTAAGAATGTATGTCTGAGCATGCGACAAAGGCCATCAACAAAGATTCAAACTCACAAAGCGAGCAGTCTAGTTCATTCGTGCAGGTGGACATAGAATCCAGACATACGGACACAGAGGATTTATTCTTCGAACAAGACAACAGTATGGGTGACCAAGATAACAAGAATATAGGACTAGGCGGAGGCAAGAATGCCGATCCAAATCACGAGGAGTTAATGTTCAAATGGTTATTGGGTACATTAGAGCAGGGGCAGTGTGTGCAACAGGAGCAGAATAGGCGAATGTATATGATGTTGTAGCTTATGGCTAGACAGATGGGCATCACTATTAATCCAAGTGATGCGAACAATGGAAATGGGGGCAATGATAATAATAGAGGTTGAGGCAACAATAATGGTCTTGAGAATAACATTACTGGTAATAATAATGGACATGGCAACAATGGGAATGAGGTTGATAACTTTAGACACGTTGCACACCTAGCTCGGACAACGAGCTCAAGACCTCTTCTACCCACCTTCCCACCTAGAGATCCGGTTCAACCAGTAAACGAACCGTAGATTACCAAGTTTCAGGATCAGTTCAGGAGGGACTAGGAGGCTAGTGGACCGGAGTTTTAGGCAGATATTTTCCTCAAAGATTATATGGACTTGAGGATGAGACACATGCCTAAAGCAGGAGGGAAAAATTAAAACTTTGAGTTGAGAAAGAAAGTTGAAAATCTTTCTTTACCTTATTATGATGTTTTAGGGAAGATGACTGCACGAGCTTGGGTGCGAAAGGTAGATACATACTTCCAGCTGAATCCTATGCCTGAGGAGGCTATCAAGTATGCGGTTATTCATTTGGATGGTCCAACGCATGAGTGGTGGCACCATGGCATGGTAATCTTGGGGCATAATCAAATCACATCTTACGAGTTCACTAACAAACTCATAGAGAGATTTGATACCACAGATCCCGAGTTATAGTTTAAAGAGTTGGCACAACTCAAGCAGTGGGGATTAGTTAAGACATATATTAGAGAATTTCAAAGGTTAGTTGTGTTGGTTATAGATATTTCAGAGAGGAGATTAGTAGTGTTGTTTATGGATAGACTCTCAAATCCCTTGAGGGGTTGGGTCAAGGGGCATGACCTAGCTACATTATAGGAGGTCACTAAGAAGGCCCGTGATGTCATCCTTGGCATGACATGGATGGCCTCACTAGTTGAGTTCACACTCAACCTACCAAAACTAGAGATGAGATTCCAACATGAGGGAAGAACTGTTGTACTCAGAGGACTTACAGATGGGAGTTGCAGAGTAGTCTCCCTAGGGAGAATGCAAAGACTTTTTCGGCATAATGATAGAGTGGGCAGCAAAATGTTTCATTATGCCAGCTCCACAAGAGTCATAGGTAAAGAGTCATCAACCAAATACCCAAGAGATACCTAACAGGCATGCCAAAGTATTTGGTGATATTCCATGTGGGGTTCCTCCTGACAGGGTAATTGAGCATGTTATTGAGCTAGAGGAGGGAGCCAAACCGGTCATGATCACCCCCTATCGTCATCCTAAGAAACAATAGGATGAGATAGAGAAGGCAATTAAGGAGCTATTGGAGATGGGGCACATTAAGTCTAGCAAAAGCCCTTTTGCTTCAGCAGTAGTTCTAGTGAAGAAGGATGGGACGATGCCCGATTGGTAGCCACAAGAAGTTTACAGACCGAGGAGCATGTTGGGTTTAGAATCATAGTAGCTAATGGTGACAAATTATTATGCACTCGGAAGATATCTAATCTTCACATCAAGTTTGGAGATAGCTATGAGTTGGAGGATGAGTTCTATGTAGTAGACATGGGAGACTATGATGTCATCCTTGGCATGACATGGATGGCCTCACTAGTTGAGTTCACACTCAACCTACCAAAACTGGAGATGAGATTCCAACATGAGGGAAGAACTGTTGTACTCAGAGGACTTTTGGATGGGGGTTGCAGAGTAGTCTCCCTAAGGAGAATGTAGAGACTTTTTCGGCATAATGATAGAGTGGGCAGCAAAATGTTTCATTATCTCAGCTCCATAGGAGCCATAGGTAAAGAGTCATCAACCAGATATCCAAGAGATACCTGACAGGCATGCCAAAGTATTTGGCAATATTCCACATGGGGTTCCTCCTGACAGGGGAATGGAGCATGTTATTGAGCTAGAGGAGGGAGCCAAATCGGTCATGATTACCCCCTATCGTCATCCTAAAAAACACCAAGATGAGATAGAGAAGGCAATTAAGGAGCTATTGGAGATGGGGCACATTAGGTCTAGCAAAAGCCATTTTTCTTCAGCAGTAGTTCTAGTGAAGAAGGATGGGACGATGTGCATGTGCATCGATTACAGGGCACTAAATAAGAAAACAATTTAAAATAGGTATCCCATTCCTAGGATTGATGAGTTGCATGGTGCACGCTTCTTCACCAAAATCGATTTATGATCTAGATACCACCAAATTAGGATGAGAGCAGAGAACATTGAGAAGACAGCCTTCCGATTTCAGTATGCCCACTTCAAGTTTATGGTTATGCCATTTGGGCTAACCAATGCACCCACCACATTTAAAAGTTGTATGAACTAGGTGTTAGGGGGTAATTGAGGAGATTTGTTTTGATCTTCTTTGATGACATCTTGGTCTTCAGTAATACCTAGGAGGAACACTTGCAGCATCTGGAGGAGTTGTTATCTATTCTAGATAGAGAGTCATTGTATGTCAAGGAATCAAAATGTGAGTTTGGCATGACTAAGCTCTTTTAACTTGGTCATATCATTAGTGCCGATGGTGTTCGGGTTGATCCTGAAAAGATTAGAGCTATTGTGAATTGGCCTACTCCCACAAACCTCACACAGCTTAAGGGGTTCTTTGGTTTATGTGGTTTTTACAGGAGGTTTGTTAGGGGATTCTCATAGATTGCCACACCTTTGACAAATATCATGAAGAAAGTAGCCTTCACATGGACAGAGGTAGCGCAAATATGTTTTGATCACTTCAAACAAGCAATGTCATCTTGTCTGGTTCTAGCTCTACCTGATTTCACAAAGCCATTTGAACTTCAATGTGATACTTCAAGCGACGGGATAGGAGTAGTATTGATGCAGAAGAGACACCCCATTGCATTCGAGAGTAGGAAGCTCCGAGGAGTTGAGAGGAGCTATTCTATCTATGATAGGGAAATGTTGGCCATAATGCATGCATTGACCAAATTTCGATCATATTTGGTAGGTGGACATTTTGTGATCAAGACTGATCACAATAGTATTAAATACATCATGAGCTAGCATGGTCTTAAAGACCGGCAGTAGAAATGGGTTACTAAATTGCAAGCTTATGACTTTGATATAGAGTTTGTCAAAGGTAAGAAAAATGTGGTGGTTGATGCTTTATCTCAGAGACCTCACTTATGTACTATGGCAAAGGTTTCAGGAGATTGGAGGGATCAGATTGCAACAAAGTATGCAGGAGATGATTGGGCTTCTGGGATAGTTGCAGGCACCATTCAAGACGACAGGTATGTAGTGTTGGATGGGTTGATCAGATTTCAAGACAAGGTTTATTTGATCTCTACATCACAGTTTAGAGAGGGGATTCTGAGGGCATTTCATGATGCACCTATAGTTGGGCATCCAGGGGTCTTCAAGACCTATAGGGAGATTCGAGAGTGATTCTCATGGAGAGGGCTCAAGGATGATGTTCAGAGGTAGGTCAAGGAGTGTGCAGTTTGTCAACAGAATAAAGGAGAGCACACGTTTCCTGCAAGTTTACTACAACCCTTGCTCATTCCGCACAGGAAATGGGAAAGTATTTCTATGGACTTCACCACTAGTTTACCACGAGTGCAGGGAAGAGATTGTATTTATGTGGTGGTAAACAAATTAACAAAGTTTGCTCACTTTTTTGTTGTTCCTTCTACTTGTACAGCAACTCAGGTGGCAAATTTATTCTTCAGAGAGGTTTTCAGATTGCATGGGATACCGAGATTTATTGTTAATGAAAGGGATAACAAGTTCATAAGTGCCTTTGGCAGGAGTTTTTCAGGCTGTGCAGTACAGATCTTACACCTAGTACGAGTTACCACCCTCAGACAAATGGGCAGATGGAGATAGTAAACAAATGGGTGGAAGGCTATTTGCAAAACTATGTGATTGTGCAACAAAGAGCGTGGGTCAAGTGGTTATACATGGGGGACTATTGTTACAATACCACATATCACATGACCGTCAGGATGACTCCATTTATGGCATTGTATGGGTATGAAGCACCAAGCTTCACGGATTTAATTTTGGGGAACAACTGAGTGCCCAAAGCCAAAGACCTATTGCAGGATAGTCAGGATATCTTGAGAGCACTCAAGGAGAACATATAACAAGCTCAAAATCAATAGAAGTTGTATGTTGATCAGCATAGGGTAGAATGCAATTTCAAGGTAGGATATGGTGTATTTGAGGCTACAACCATATAGACAGTCATCGCTCAAGAGGAGTGAAGCAGAGAAACTGAAGCCTAAATTTTACGGTCTCTACAGGGTGATTCGTAGAGTAGGCGAAGTCGCCTATGAGCTTGAGCTTCCAGAGGGCAGTTGGGTGCACAATGTATTTCATGTGTCGAGGCTTAAGAAAGCCATTGGTCAGAGTGTAGTTCCTTCTACAGATTTACCCCCTTTGGATGAGGGGAAGCTCGTGTTAGTACTTGAGGCTATTTTGGACACCCGAGAGTGGAAACTCAGAACTAGGATAGTGAAGGAGTATTTGGTCAGATGGAAAGATCTATTGGAGGGGGATGCTACATGGGAGAGTGAGCGGGTTATTCAGCAAGCTGGACTGATATTGCTTGAGGACAAGCAATTTCAAGGGCGGACTGTATTGTCCCCACTTTAGCAGTTGACCAAGTGTGTGTGCGTTAGCCTAGTTCTACATGGTCCCGAGAGCTAACGAGGGTTTAAAGGGATCCTCGAGTGTTTTGGCCTAGTCATCTCTAGCTTGGGCCAAAACGGAGTTAATTTACACAATCTCAGCCATACTTACTAGTTTTAGTAAGTCAACAGGACATAGGGGAGGCTAATTTTCGTGACTAATTTGATACTCCTCGGCAAGAGCTTTCCAACGAGCTATCACTCGTGTTGTTCGGAGTCCAATAACTTATATATTTTAATGCCTGAAGTATCTTTAAAGTAACATTTAATTTAGTTGTAAAATATTAAAGTGTTACTTTAATATAAAATCTTATGGGGATGTGTGTAAACCAAAGGGGTGCCTAAGGGAGACATAAGTGAATATTTTAATATGTTTTATATTGCACATCTTTTATCCAACATTGCTCATGAGAGTTGAGTCGAACCTTGGAGAAAGAATAAAAGGGAGCAATGGTGGCTTCATTCGGCAAGGTTGAATATGAGAAGAAAATTGATGTGTGAGTTGCAGATCCGTTCTTGGCATTAGAGGATGTCTATCCTCTCTTGTGACATTCTAGAAAACATTCCCTTGGGGTTTGGCCTTTGGAATCCATTGTTATCAACTTCATTATCAGGCAGATTGGGTGCATTTCTAGATACAGGCAGATTTGATGTTTTGCTCATATCTTCTTCATTACTCATCCGACGCTTATGCTACTTTGAGGGAATGATTTTATGAAGATATTGGACTGTTTGAAAGACAAAATACTATAGCAACACTGTTCACGCGAGTAATGTTCATGCGGCACTATTCACGCAGCACTATTCATGTCATTGTAGCAACAGGTTTAAATAACATTTGTTGGAGCATTATGTCAATAATATTGGAGAAATTAGTGAGTTGATAATCTGCCCGTATTTGATTTTATTAAATTCTGAAAAATAACATCTTATGAGCAGTAATACAATTTCCAATCTGCATATTATTATACTTTTTTTTTTGTTCATGTTGAGTGATTTTCAATTCCATGCAAGCAAACAATATAAATGTTTCATTTCCGAAGTCATAAGGGGTTAAATTAGTAAACAGAGGAATAAGGAGTTGGATGCAAACTGTTTGACAAAATTCCTATCAGCAATTGTTTAGTTTTTTGGGCATTTCTAGGGTGTCCATTATAGTGGGGCTCAAGATTTGCATAAGCTCTTCTAAGTTCGTCGTTGCTATTCATTGTTTATATTAGTCCATCCTCTTCCCTGAGTATTTCTTCCTTGGCTAGGAAGGGTGTATGGGACTCTAGATGAGGACGATTCATTATTTTTTGAATAGTTAGACTTTATATCTCTCCCAATGAAAAAAGGATTTTTGAGGTCGTTAATTGATTTTCCCATATTTTGTATGACTTGTGCGAGAGCCTGATTAGACTTTTCTAATCTTTTGATTTGACTCATAATAGTCTAATTTGTTTGCTCCATAATAGACCTTAACTCATTATCCATTTCATTCATGGTAGTCTTCTTTCCTTTCCTTTGATAAGTTTGCATAGGCCGCTATTCACAGGACGACACGATTATGCTTTGATACCACTGTAATGTCCCCCTATCCAATTCAGTGGAATTTAGGGACTGATTCTTCTAATTTGCAAGAACTTTCTTCCGCTATGTACTTGTATCCTAACATCAATATATCAATATATCAATATACGGTGTATGAATGCTATCTTTATAGATTTTCCTGATTTACACATACATATGCAATGATCCAATACCATTAGAATCCTTTCCCCTAATGTAATATTTATCAATTATGCAATGTTTATGCCTGATTGGAATCTCTTTGTTGATGCGCTCTGATTTTATTATTAATAGGAGATTACTTCCCTGTGGGTCTGTATAGTATATAGGAATACTAGATTGAATGCTTTTCAAGATTATTGTCCTCTATTCAATTTTGTGTGTAGATAATATCTCTTCTAATTTGACACTTACTCTCCTCAATATGCAGGCCCAATAAAAAATTATCTCCTTCTCTTGCTTGTTGGAACGAATATATTTTATTTGGATCTCACTTTTCCCCTTAAGTTCCCCCCTGATGGATAAGAAACATATGTGATTTTGAGCTCCAACCTATTTGATTCCTAGCATGATTTAGTTATCTTAGGTAAAAGGAATGTCCTATGCATGGTGATATATCTTCCTGCTATTTGTCACTAGCTGTATTTTGACCTTTGAATTGCTGCCAGGTAAAAACTTTCATTTTATTGGAATTGCCTATATTTTCTACTGGGAAAGCTCGCTCCATTCTGAACAGATGGACACTGTTTTTATTTATTTTGTAATTCCCGAGTGTTGTTGATCATATGTATTTTGTGTCCGCTAATTCTACATCCTGCTATAAGCTGGGATAAATTTCCGAGTCTCACCACTTATCTGCATTTCTTTTATATAAATTGTTGTGTATTTTTTTTTTTTGAGCATTATACTAATTCTCAGTATAGATTTTTCATATACCCCCTTTGTAAAGGTCATAACTTTCAAAAGGGTTGCAACTTTCCTTAGCAAATAAGATTTTGTACCTTAAATATTTTGATATTTCTGTTTATTAATGAACTGCTTCCCAGAGATGATATTCTGATCTCATCAATCCTTCCTTATGTCGTTAATACATCTTGACTGACTAATTACCCAAGCGGACAATCTGCTGGACATTTGTGTCACTATTAGGTGTTCATATAAGATCGGCCTTGAATACTTCTTAATTTTCATCTGCTGAATGCCATCCCTGGTCAGTATTTTATTATAACTATTAATAATTGATCATACCCAATAACTTGACTTTTTGAATCCTCAACGTCCTTAGCATGTTCACTGCAGATCATTTCACACTAGTTTCTATCTTTTGCTACCTCTGTTCAATAGTGAACAATTATAATATAGTGGTTGCAACTTGCTATCACCTCGTATTGTTATTATTATTATCGTATTGACTAGTGTCAATAAGATAAATGGCTTCACAAAAGCTTTAATAAGGATTGGCATTATTCTATTTGCTACCTATGACATATATATAATATTATGTCATATTTGATAGTTATTATAGTATTTTATAATACTATTATAATCATTTGATTATATATAATAATAAATTAATTATATTATAATTTGTTCATATATATGAATTTTTTTGATAAATAGATGTTTCTATATTATTAAATCTCATTTGAGGAAAGAAAACATTACACCCAGTACGAACCAAGTACATTTCCACTTAGAAACATTCTATAATTTACTGCAGGAAAACATTACAAAACAAAGTTTGCTGAAGTTTAGAGATTGATTGCATCAGATTAAATTAGCCCTCAAGATTTCTTCTAATGAAAATTGTACATCCAACTGCTGATAATGATCCTTGTCTGATTGATTGCAAGCTCTCTACAACGATAAACTGTATTTTAAGCATTAAATAATATCTTCTATAGGTGAAGGGAGTTGCAGGCTAGTCTTTTAACATTTCTCAAGTAGGATGTTAATTACAAACAAACAAGCTCTCTGTACAATGAAAACAATAAAAGTATTAAGCATTTGAGGACTTGGAAAAAAAGAATGTTATTGGTGCAGCTGATCCCATTGACATTGGCACTGTTTGTGAATCAAGTAATGCCATTGATGAAAAACAAGATGAAGACTTAGATGATGATTGAAACTTAGAATAAAGTTTCAATTGCTGAAAGTCAAAACAATGATATTGAACTTAATATTATTAATTTAATATTTTGAGGTTGATATGATGCTATGATTACCATGTTTTTATGATACTATGTGACATTCTAATCTTAACTTGTGTTTCTAGGGTGCATAAATATGTATTTTTGTACTAACAAACCCAAGCCCCATTTCAAAATTTTGGCATACCAGTGAACCAACTCTTCAAACCCAAAATTTTAACTCAAACCCAAAACCGGAAACATAGAACTAAAAGGAAAAGATAACAAAAATTGTAACAAGTACAAGCTTATCTCAAGTGTAGCCATTGGGGTAGGACATGCATCCTGTTGATGCTGAAATTTCTTCGAATTGCATTTAAATAATACAAGAAAGAAAGAAAAAGTGTATTCTACTATCTTACAATGTTTTTGCAGTTGTTTTCAAGAGTAGAAAGGGGCATACTAATGTATCAAGATAATTGTTCCAAGTCATTGCAATGAAGAGAAAGAAAATTTTAAAATATCCTATGATTGATCAATTGGGCTAAGTTTAAAAACTTGTCATGACCACTCTATTGACTTTTCTTTTTATCAAAGTGTATTCAAGATACTTCTATAACTAAAAGCAAAGATGGCAAACATCATCTCAAGTTTATCTCAATTATATAGACTAGTATACAACATGCATCCTATTCGTGCTAAAAGAACACAAGCACTCTCCTCTAGCCCAAAACCCAAGGTGAGATTAGGGAGTAAGGTATCTCAAGGTAGAGATCAATACATCAACAAGGAGTGAATATTATTGGACAACACATATGATTAGGGAGCATCCTTTTACATAGGCTCTACAAAACCTAGGGGATGTTCCCTTGAGGCCTCAATAAGATATTGAAGATATAAAAACTTAGGTCTTCACTAGCAATGCCCTAATAGAAGCCATGGGTAGAGTCAAAGACATCATGTAAATCAAATTGAACACTAAATAGTAAATGCATATCCACAGCTCATGAGAGGGTGTAGAACATTACGTACATCAAAATAAAATGGGAGATAGTTTATGTATGTGGCAATTGTAACGGTCATAGATAAACAACAACATATCATTGCTTGAACATTACACTACATTTGGTGTAATAATCAAAGAATCGCTCATATCTTGCACAACCAAGGGAGCATCAACATGCTAAGCATATTGAAATTCACAAGCACTTCATCAAAGACCTCATAAGATGGCGTTCTTATCTTGGAGTACTTGTCTAGAATGCACCAAGTTGTGGACATCTTCATAAATCTTTGTTCTTATCTTGTTATCTTCAATTGTGATCTAAGCTTGGATTGAAGGTCTTTGTCCTCGGAGGATCTTCTTGAGTACTTCTGTTACCTTTTTATGTTTTCTTTGCATGTTTTCTCTCTTTTGGAGAAATTTTTTTTTTTAGGGTTTCTATCCCTTTTTCTGTTTGTGAAAAATTGTTTGTACACGAGTACTTTATCAGGCCTCCTTGTCAAGGACCAATGATTTGCACTCTTGCATTGGTTTGGTCCTCCCCAAGTGCAAGGTGTGTTGGTGGGAAAAGGTTATTCCCTAAGCAATTCTCTTCTAGGACCTATTCACACCTAGTGCTAAAGTTTACTTGGAGAGCTTCTAGAGTACACCTAGAATACTTATCACTTTGTCTTATTTCATATTATTATGAAACTTGTCCTAATCCTATGCCTTTCTAGGTCTTGCCTTGCCTTTAATAACATGGCTTCTCTTGCATGTTAAGCAATATGTAGAAAATATTATATTCATTGTATTCTTGATTGGTATGATAACATCTTTTCTTTTTTTCTTTGTCTCATGTGTCTATGGAAGGTTATTCGATATTGCAAATTGAAGATCTTGGTTGCACGCTCCAACAAAAAGTAGGCCAAAGCAACAAAGGGGACACACCATCTAGAATAAATCGAACTTCTAAAGAAGATGCCAACACATCCAAAATCCTTTTGACTCTAATTGTAAAAGAACGAAATTTAGAGTCCCTGGTTTTGTTCAATTAAACTAGATGTATAAAGTAATGGACTTGGAATCAATTATTGTTAAGAATTCAAGAAATAGGTATGGCATATTATTGAACTGTCTTGGTGAGAACACAAGTTAACAATTAGACAAACCTGTGTTCATGAAGTTAAGATAAGGTTGAAATGATTCTTCGCTAGTTAATTGGTTTAAATGTCTAGTTCAATGAATAAATCAAAAGGACTTTTATTTATGTCCAACGTGCTTACTATAGTATAGATTGGAATTCTAATATGTAATAAAAAACATAGAAAGTGGTTCTTAAATTATCAAAGTTACGTGAATGAGACAAATGGATTTGATGAGATCTAGAGCATCTTGAAAATCATATCATTTTGTTCAAACTTGAAAAATATTAGTTGCTTCACACAAAGATTACTTAAATCTGCATGCAAGTTTTTGAGACCAGGGAATGTGTTTTTTAACAATGTAACAGATTCTAGGAAACAAGAAAACATAACAAACTAGTTGCACAAAACAATTTAAAAAAGGCCACGACATACCTTTGGCTGATGTGAAGATGTTATATCTTGTTTACAAACTCTAATGCATAAATAATGAAAGGAACATTTAAATAAAATTAGAAAGAAACAGCTTAGCAAAACTTGAATTCATCAAATAGTTCATTAAGTCAAAATCCCCACACTCAAGCCATAATGTAATGATTCTGACTTAGTATGATTAAAAAGAGTTAATCCTTTGATAGAGGTATTTTGTCATACAGTTGGCATGTAACCCGGTGTTAAGCTTTGATACTTCTGTAAAGCTCTAATTTCCAAAATTTATAGCAATACGACAAAGGAATTTGCAGACACTGTAAGAACTCAAAAAATAACAGTACTGACTTTATATTATTCTCCAATTAAAGAAGACCCCTACAATGTTTCATCTATCTTGAAGTATGAAGAAACAATTTCTGAATGCATTCATACATGCTTAATTATCTTCAAATCACTACACATTGTTTACAATCACAAACAAGGTAATTAATGGAACCTCTATCTCGGCAGTTGTAGTAGACTGTGCTACCTATCCACGGCATGCTCTTCACAGGTCTCCATTCTGTAACTGCCAACATCCAATCGTTCCTATATCCGCACCATCTAATGGGACTCCCCTTAGCGTGATAGCCTTGACCCACGATATCCCTGCGCTAACGACATCTCTTCCCTTATGTCAGATAAGTGTCAATCTTTGCTGATAAATCGAATAGGCCACACACAAACCTTCCTTCAATCCCTTATGGCAGCGTTTGAAACTTAATAACTCATACCATAGACTACATGAGGTGGTCTGGATTTCCAATCCATCTTCTGAGATAACCCATACTTCCCACACAACGCGTGCTTCTTGGAGGGTGACTATCATAGTTATTTGAATGTCTTCCTCCCGTAACCGAGCCTCCACCTTTGGCTATACTACAATTCGTAAGTGCAAATGGAGCTTGTAGAGTTGTGTTAAATACCTTATATTTCTCCTTCTGCTCCTCACATGATTCTTGATCCTGTGTCTCTACTTTGCTAAAGGAGTAACTACTTTATCCAATATACCTCTCAGCTAACATAAGAGATCTTGTTTGGAAACAAATACACCTTACTGTCCAAGGAATTTTGAATCTAATGTAAGTCTCACAAAGAAGACTGGGGCTACATTCAGCTTCCACTTCCTAAGGGGTTTTGTCCTCAAGAAGGCATAGTCACAATTAAGCAACCATTTAGGATTTGAATAATAACATATATTCATGTTGTCAATCCCAATGCAACTGCTTTCTTTTATAACCTCGAAGTGAGGGGAGATGCATACAACTTAGCAATGTGGGATAAAAGACTATTTTGTCTTTTAGTCACTTAAGTCATTTTGTCCTAAAGTGACTTTAATTAATAAAGTACTTTATAAATCAACTTAATAAAGCAGTGTGACTTTAACCTTAGAATTTCTAATTTAAATATTTCCTCTACTAAAACCAAAAGACTTTTGTGACTGGTTGGCATCCTAAAACAAATGTTGTTAGCCTATCCAGATGGAAAGATAGACCAACTAGGCGCCAATAGGTCTAGTGCGGAGAAGAGGACATCAAATTCCTCCCTTCTTGCCCTCAAGCAATCTCAATGCCGAATGCTGCAAGATTGACTCGCTTTCCCAAGTGGCATCTTCATATGGCAAATCCTTCCAGCGAATCAAATATTCCTTGATAGACCTGTTACATAGCTTCCTTTCTCCGACCTCTATCACCTCTATTGGAACTAATACTAGCTTCCCTTCCTCATCAAGTGGAAGCAATCCAATGGAGGGCACTACATGCTGACCAATCGCTTTCTTGAGGCAAGAAATGTGGAAAACGTTATGAATTCTGTTGTCATCTAGTAAGTCCATCTCATAAGTGAGCTCCCCAACTCTCTGACTAATGCGATAGGGACCAAAAAATTTAGGCTGGAGTTTTTGAGACCCACTCTTCTTCAAGGAATTTTGTCTGTACAATTGGAGTCGAAGATAAACCATTTCACCCAACTCAAAACTTCGCTCTGTCTGACGGCTATTAGCGTACATTTTTTGTTGATTCTAAGCTTGTAGAATGTTCTCCCGAAGGGATCTAAGAATGTCCTACTGATCTTGTATCTAATCCCCAACTAATGGTGCCCTGCTGTCCTACAAAGCCAGATCTACGAATGATAGAGGTTCGCTGCCATAGAGAGCTCGAAATGGAGTCATCTAGATGAACATGTGGTAGGAGTTGCAGCAATATTCCCCTAAGTATAACCACTTAAACCAAGCCCTCTGTTGCCCTGCTACATAGCTCCGGAGATAACCCTCCACCCATTTGTTTACTATCTTTGTTTGCCTGTCCGTCTGGGGGTGGTAACTCGTGCTAGGTGTCAACTCCGTACCTATCAATCTGAATAGTTCCTGCCAAAATGTTTTGAGGAACTTGCTATCCCTATCACTCACAATGGTGCAAGGAAGACCATGTAGACGAAAAACCTCTCGAAAGATAACACAGCTACTTGAGAGGACCAATCTGCTGCTATGGCAAAGAAATGAGCAAATTTCGTCAATCTGTCCACCACCAAAAAAATGGAATCTCTGCCCTGCACCCTCGGCAATCCTGTAATAAAATCCATGGAGATACTCTCCCATTTCTACGTTGGAATAGGAAGAGGTTGTAACAACCCGACTGGAAGCTCATGCTCTGACTTGTTCTGCTGATAAGTCCAGCATTCTCTAATATGCTGGAGGGCATTGTCCTTGAGGCCCTTCCATGAAAACCTTTACCTTACCTATTTATAGGTTTTGAAAAAACTTGGGTGTCCTACTAATGGTGCATCATGAAGAGTCTCGATAATCTTACCCTTGAGTTTAGATCCTAGTACGAGGTAGATCCTATCCTTAAAAAAAAATCACATCATCGATTATCTTGTACCCATTGTCCTGAAGATGTCCATCCATAATCTGACAAGCTTGAGTATTCTTAGAATACTCAACCAGCCCCTGGGACTTCCAATCTGCCGATATCTGGGAAATAGCACAACATTCTACCACCAAAGATCTCCTGGAAAGTGCATCAGCCACTACATTGTTCTTACCCTTGACATACTCGATGTCAAAATCATAGGCCTGAATCTTGCTGACCCACTTTTGTTGCCTTTCATTTAGATCCTTTTGTTCTAAGAAGTAGCGCAAACTATTGTGATCCATCCTAACTGTGAATCTGCTACCCACCAAGTACTGTCTAAACTTGGCTAAGGCATGCATAATGGCCAACATTTCCTTGTTGTAGGTGGAGTACAGTTTCTCACCATCCTTGAGCTTCCTGCTCTCATAGGTGATTGGATGCCTATCCTACATTAGAACAGCGCCAATCCCACTCCCTGAAGCATCACACTCTAGTACAAACAATTGAGAGGAATCGAGTAGTGCTAAGACTAGGCATGTGCTCATCACCTACTTGAGCTTATCAAAGGTCACCTATGCATCAACTGTCCACCTGAAAGCCCCTTTCTGTGTGAGATCAGTGAGAGGAGTTGTTGTTTGTGAAAAACCTCTAGCAAACCTCCTGTAATAAGAGCAAAGACCCAAGAAACCCCTCAAATCTAATACATTCCTTAGTGGTGGCCAATTTAGGATTGCTTGAATTTTTTCTTGGTGTACCTTCACCTCGTCTACACCAATCACGTGACCAAGGTACAGAATCTCGATTAATCCAAACTCACATTATGACTCCTTCGCAAATAATGAGTGCTCCTCCATAACACTGAGTACCTCATCTAAATGTTGCAGGTGCTCCTCCCAAGTTCTTCTGAAAACCAAGATGTTATCAAAAAATACTAACACGCTCTTTTGCAGTTGTTTTCTAAAAATATGGTTCATGCATGATTGAAATGTAGCCGGTGCATTAGTGAGTTCAAATGGCATAACCAAGAACTCGTAGTGTCCATAGTGACATCGGAAAGTTGTTTTATGCACATCCTCCTCGCGAACCCGTATTTGATGGTATCCCGATTTGAGGTCAATCTTTGAGAAGTAAACTATCCTATGTAGCTCATCCAGTAACTCATCAATGCGAGGAATAGGGTACCTATTCTTGATGGTCCTCTTATTGAGAGCACGGTAATCAATACACATGTGAAGAGTGTCATCCTTCTTCTTCACTAATACAACTGAAGAAGCGAAGGGGTTGGAGCTAGGTTTGATGTGTCCCATGTCTAAGAGTTCCTTAATTGTCTTTTCTATCTCCTCTTTATAGTGTCTGGGATGACAATAACGTGTAGTGATAACAAGTTTCACGCCCTCCTCTAACTCAATGATATGCTCAAACCCTTTTTCTGGGGGAATGCCCGAAGGTATGTCATCAAAAACCCTCTTGTGCTTATCAAGCACTGGCTGAATGTTGATATGAAACTATTGTCCTGAGTCTAAGGTAGCCTTAGAGGAAATGAAACAGTGTGTTGCCCACTCCATGTCATCATGCCTCATAATAGCCTTCATCCTATGGGCTGAAATCAACCTGGGTTCACCCTCTGACATTGCCTTGAGGATCACTTGTCAGCCATTCTGTAAGAACTCCATTTGTATCTTATCATGATCAACTATGTATTTGCCAATGGTATGTAACCACTGTCTTCCCAACATGGCATCGAGTCCATCCAAATTGACCACATAAAAATCTGCATCAAGAAGGAAACCATCAAAATGAATTGGAAGTCCTAACACTTTCCCTGTGCATCTCAATCTCTCACCTCCTGCCACTCTAACCTCAAACTCGAGTATGTCATCAATCTGTAACTTCCTCTTTGTAACCCAGCATGTGCTTATGAGGTTATGCAATGCCCTTGTATCTAACAGACACATGATACATTGTCCCCTAACTATTCCCTTCAAACGAAAGGGATGCCCCGTGACATCGCTAGAAAGGGAAGCTATGAGAGGAGGCTATCCCTGAATGGATTCCTTCTTTCTCTCTCTAGGTGGTTGTTCCTCACCTTCTTCCTCATCGCTGCCCTCCTATTGTTCATCCTCCTCCTCTGAAAGTACCTCGACATAATGTATTTTGCCTTTGCCAAGGCATCTATGATCCG
This sequence comes from Cupressus sempervirens, assembly GCA_028749045.1. Classification (NCBI taxonomy): domain Eukaryota; kingdom Viridiplantae; phylum Streptophyta; class Pinopsida; order Cupressales; family Cupressaceae; genus Cupressus; species Cupressus sempervirens. Next base: position 614,369,270 of record CM053789.1, read on the forward strand.
ATGTCCATGGCTCTCTACAAGTGAAACATAGCTTCTTCCTCCTAAGTTCATTTCGTGTCTCAAAGTCCATCCTGGGAGGTGTAGCTTTATGCTAGTTTTTGTTCTTTTAGAACGAAGTGGACCCCTTATAAGTTATCTTAGGAGGTTGCAATATCGAAGAGGGTGAATCTAGATCACATGTGATCTTAATAGCATCATCCAAGGTGTTTGGCTTAAGTACCTTAACCAAACCTCTGTATTTGTCCTGTATACCCTCAGTAAACAACATTACCTTACATTGTTCTAACATATCTGGAACCATCACCGAAATCTATTGAAACTCAACAATGAAATCATCTAGAGATCCACCCTATCGCAACTACGCCAAATCCATGTAATAGACCTCTATATCCTTCCTGTCAAAGTGAGTGATCAACTTAGAGCTGAAAGTCTCATAAGACATAATGAGCCCATGATCCTGGGTGACTAGCCCATGATGCCACCTATCATATGCCGCTCCCTCCAAATGCATCGTAGCGAATCTAATGGCTTTTCTCTCTGACATGGGCTTAAGTGTCAGGTATGTGTCTAGCTTGTGAATCCAAGCTCTCGCTGATGTCTTACTGCTGCTCTCAAAAGTAGGAAGAGATAGTTTGTTCATGGCATGCTTCAAATCCCTATTTTGTGCTCTAGGTCTCATGTCCTGATGTGGTCTTTCTATCTCCCTTTTCTGATTTAAGTATTGAACAAAGGGTAAATTATGTTTAATCGTATCAGGAAACAAAACTCATTCATTGTACATTGCCATCACGTTATCTGGCAGTAAGTTTGGTGTCGCAAGTGGTGCTACCTCTTTCTTTGCATTAGAAACGGGCATCAAAGGCATGTTCATGTTCCGTGTGGGGGCCCTAGCAGTTCAGGGTAATCCTACTACACTACCACCTCCATTGTGATGACTCTAGGCTGCCCTGTGAGGCGGGGCTAACTGTTGCATAGCACCTGTAAGCTGCAGAAGTGCAGTAGCTATATTGTTTTGCCCATCTCTAATAGCTCTCAGGGTTTCCCTCACTTCCCATTCTTGTTCATTCTCATTACGAGCCATGAGTGTCCTGTACCTGTTCACCCTGTTCAACTTGTTCAATTTGCTCAATCTGTTCAACCTGTTCACCTGTTCCAAAAAATATCTCTTCGTCAACTAAATAACTATCCTCAATGTCAATCTGATCTGAAGACTCTGCCCATTCAGGTTGGAGGTGACTAAATTTATAAGGTTTTCTCCTCATACCTGGCTGTCATTTTTTTCCCTTTTAATCTAGCCTGTTATGTAATAACTTTTCCCCACAAGTTGGCAAGATGTATGGCTCTGATAGCACTGTAATGATTTTGACTTGGTACGATCAAAAAGAGTTGATCCTTTGCTAGAGGTATTTTGTCAAATAGTTGGCATGTAACCCAGTGTTAAGCTTTGATACTGTTGTAAAAGCTCTAATTTCCAGAATTTATAGCAATATGACTAAGGAATTTGCAAACAATGTAAGAACTCAGAAAATAACAATATTGACTTTATATTATTCTCCAATTAAAGTAGACCCCTACAATGTTTCATCTATCTTGAAGTATGAAGGAACAATTTTCGAATGCATTCATACATGCTTAATTATCTTTAAATCACTACACATTGTTTACAATCACAAACAAGGTAATTAATAGAACCTGTATCTCAGCAGTTGTAGTACACCGTGCTACCCATCCACAACATGCTCTTCACTGGTCTCTGTTCTGTAGCTGCCAACATCCAATCGTTCTTATATCCGCACTAGCTACTGGGACTCCCCTTAGCGTGATAGCCTTGACCCATAGTATCCCTGCACTAACGGCGTCTCTTCCCTTATGTCGGATAAGTGTCAATCTTTGCTAATAAATCGAATAGGGCACGCATAGACCTTTTGTCAGTCCCTTATGGCAGCATTCAGAACTTAATTACTGATACCATAGAATGCGTGAGGTGGTCTGGATTTCCAATCTGTCTTTTCAGATAACCCATACTTCTCGCACAACCTGTGCTTCTTGGAGGGTGACTGTCTAACTATCTAAATGTCTTCCTCCCGTAACCGAGCTTCCACCTTTGGCTATACTACAATTCGTAAGTGGAAATGGAGCTTGTAGAGTTACATTAAATACCTTATATTTCTCCTTCTGCTCCTCGCGTGATTCTTGATCCTGTGTCTCTACTTTGCTGAAGGAGTGACCACTTTATCCAATATAACTCTCAGCTAACATAAGAAATCCTGTTTGGAAACAAATACACTTTATTGTTCCAACGAATTCTGAATCTGATGTAAGTCTCACAAAGAAGACTGGGGCTACGTCCAACTTCCACTTCCTAAGGAGTTTCGTCCTCAAGAAGGCACAATCACAATTAAGCAACCATTTAGGATTTGAATAATAACATATATTCGTGGTGTCAATAACAATACAACTGCTTTCTTGTATAACCTCGAAGTGAGGGGAGATGCGTGCAACTTAGCAATGTGGGATAAAAGACTATTTTGTCTTTTAGTCACTTAAGTCATTTTGTCCCAGAGTGACTTTAATTAATAAAGTACTTTATAAATCAACTTAATAAAGCAATGTGACTTTAACCTTAGAATTTCCCACTTAAATATCTCGTCTACTGAAACCAAAAGACTTCTGTGACTGGCTGGCATCCTAAAACAAATGCCATTAGCCTATCCGGATGGAAAGATAGACCAACTAAGCGCCACTAGGTCTAGCGCGGAAAAGGGGACAATACACATAATTAACTAAAGGATGTTAATAAAATAAAAATGTTCCCAAAATAATTTGATGATAAAGAATGGTTCAAAGAAACCATATGTCGTCTAGGAACATCAGCGCTTATATCAAACAGAAAGTGCATTTTCATTGGTAGCTTCTATGTGATGGATGGTAGGCTGGGGACAGCGATATGCTAAAACTTTTGGATTTCCTGGGCATGTTCAGTTGATCAAGATATATGAATCAACTTTTAATTTTCCTTGAATGATTGAATCTAAAATTCTAAATATCATCACGTTGAATACTGCAGATATGAGAATACGATTTCTGTGAAGAGAAGTTGCTTATATAGATATCTGATAATTTAAGCCTCTTTATATTGTATTTCCATTCCAGTTTGAACATTGTAGGTATGAGACAATTCTCATCTACATTTTCTCTTAGGCAACTTGATTATACAGATTTTTTATAACTTGTTCCTTTCAAATTTACATTTTCATTCTTATTTAATTTCTAGACCAGACATAAATAAAAAAATAGGATTTTTGAGAGAAAGTTTGTGCATACATGGATTCATGTGTGTATGAGAGAGAGATAGAGGGAGAGATGTTTTCCATTTAACAACCATCAAGAATGAAGTTAACGCAAGCTGTATATTATATCTCATGACAACATGTGTGCATACAAATGACATGTTCCAAGAAGAGGGGAGAGCATGGAGATATTACCAATGAAAGAAGCAGCTTCCCTATATTTCCGTAATAGTTCTTCAGGGAATCTACAAAATACTAACAGTCAGTTCCTCTCTTGCAATTCAAATGTAAACTATGTATGTCCATTAATTTAAACACTCTAAAAAGATGACATATAAACAGCCAACAATTTGGAGTTAGAAGAAATACTCTGGTCAATAGATTGTACGCCCATCTGCATAAAATTTGCAATTCCACCAGACAGATCCAATATAATGTTCCCAATGCTCCATCCTTCTGTACTCTTCCTTGTAAAATTCATCCATGCCTAATAACATGAATATTGAGATTTTAGGAATGCTGATTATGAGGATCTTAGGAAAGAAGTAACAACATAGCCCAACCACACAAAAGGAAAATAAGACACCTTTAGTGCTAAAAAAAATTGTTCCATGCATAAGAATCTATTAAATTGAACACTATCATGCAACAACATAGCAAACAAGGTTTCAAATGCCAAGAGGCTGCTTCTCTGTCGAAAATCATGAAAGAAACTTTAAAATAATATACATGTAGATATTGAAATAAAAACACTAAAAAAATATTACTTGATCCTCTAAATGTATGATCATTTGATTTCTATTATGTTTTCTGTCAAAGTCTCATTTTTTTGTGTTTATCGATACTTTAATGATGGCCTATAGTGATAATTTAGTAATATATTTCAAGGTTTAAAATTTACTAATTTAAATTTCAAATTATTATTTTAGTTTCTGATTTACAAATGAATAAAGCATTAATGATCAAATTTACTTAATTTACTTTTATAATAACAAAATTTTATTATTTACCTGTTCGAATTTATCTATTTATAAATGTTCCATTATAAACTTCGATAAATATAATATTAATCTTAACAGCAAGAACTTTAAAAATATTTGATTAGAAATTTAAAGATTATAATCAATTTACAAATCAAATTAGATTTGTCTTTTGTGTATCCTTTGCTTTTGTGCTTTGTGTGACCTAAAGTAGCCTAGAGTAAGAAAAACAAAAGTGGAAGCCTTTTTTAATTAAGTTTGAAAAACAAAAACTTACATTTTGACTTATGCTTTTGCGATCCTCTACCTTTGAGCTTTGCATGACATTAATTTGTTTTTTTTAAAAGAAGAAAATTCATGTCTCTTGAGCCTATGTGTAATGTCCCCTTTTTCTGGGACATTATAATTCTATATTGCCGGCTCACTTTGCCTAGGTTTCGAGGGCGAAAAGGGTTCTTTACGAGGTTCAATTCGAGATTTGGCCTAGACATTTCCAATTTCAGATCCATCAGAGCAGTTTTGGCAGGTTGTTCGGATACTTACTATCTTTAGTAAGTAAACAGAGCACAGTATTTTCGGTACCTCAATGTTGGTTTGGAAGCGTCTCGCCGAGAGCTTTCCAACAAGCTATTGCATGTGATTATCTGAGTTCATTTGGTCAGTAATTTTAATGCCTGGTGATTATATGGTTTACTGACTAAGTGACTATTAAAGCTCATTTAACTTGTCACTTTATTTAAAAAGGTACTATGTTCACTTAAGCAACTAAAGGATAAAAAAGATGCTTTATCCCACATTGCTTAAAAGAGCATGCAACACATTGGGAAAAGTGATAAAGGTACAACAGACTACACATGGTATGATATGAAGATTATAATATTCAAAATAAATATTAATCTGGGAGGTGGAAACAGTTGTTGGTTATTTCTTCTAGGACGCAAACCCTTGAAGAAGCTTTGGAGGTTGGACACAAACCTAGCCTTCTTACAAGATTTATCTACATTTGCCAATCTGACTGTTTTTACCATTTGTAAGATTGGATCAATTGGATATATGCATGTTATTGTATTGCGGTTGTATAATACAGTAATGCATTTGATGGTTATATGAGTTAACTCCTGATTTTAATATGTACTTCTGAATATTGGAGGAAATAAATACACTTTTTTTTTGGATTTTCTCATATGCTTATCTGCTGGTTTTGAACGATTAATGTTCTGGAATTTAGATTAAATATTGGTTTACTGTTCGGATTTGAATCTGCACTTAAATATCAAGGGTTTGGGGAAAATATCCGTAAAGGGATATTACACTATGCATAGCTTATTATTTACTAATTTAGTGACACTGTGACATGTATTATAACAATAAATTTTGTTTCTTGTAGTGTCACTATGAGTATGAGTTCTTCACACAACGAGTGATTTAGAGGAACAACTTGAGCCTATGTGGATTTAGTCAAACTCAGGCAGAGGCAACAAGTCCTATAGATAGTGTACATTTTAGTTGCTCTTCAAAATTATTAGAGGATTTTTCCTAGAGCACCTTTGATAGAAATTCATCTTTAAAACAACCTGCCATTAAATTGCAAGCAAAATCAACAAAGGGCAGTTGGATAAAGAAATTTCACTTTTGTGCCATTAAATTGTAAGCAAAATCAACAAAGGGCAGTAGGCTAAAGAAATCTCATTTTTGTTAGCTTAAACTTCAAGGCACCAACACAAGAGTTAGTTAATTCACCCTTGTTTTATGCCACTAAAAAAGGTGTAGGAACTTGTGGCAAGTTGTCAATTGAAAAAAGAATTGAAATACATAAATTGTGGGCTTCCGATGGTGACCAGAGTCCTGTACCAGCACTTTTGTCATTAAGGGCTCCTATTACTTCTAGTATTACTAGGAATGCCCGTGACTTTCAACTTGTTGTCTTTATGCTATTCCAGCTAGTTCAAGGGTAAAACAGAAGACCTTAAGGGGAAATGTCGAATGACCACTACTAATGTTGTCAACAAGATGGTAGAGTTATTCAATGTGCTGAATAAAGATGAGATAGATGATGCCATTGGAAAATTCTTCTTTGCCGATGGCATTCCATTCCATGTGGCTCACTCTCTTTTTAATAGACAGATTACCATGGTATATGGCATCCATTTTTAAGGGGTCTACATCACAAAAGAAGAAGGAAAACAAGAAGTCTCCACAAGTGAAGTATCTGGAATTTTTACAATGAATTTTCAGCAGCTAGTAAGCAGCATACAACTGATCCTATGGAAAGCAGAAATCAGACCTTACTAAAAAAATCAGAAATTCATTGGTAGACAATGAGTCTGAGGATCAGGTTTTGGATGGACATAGAGCTACCTTGGAAGAGGAAGTGTGGCAACAATATCAAATGAGCAGTTTCTACAGTGTCTCCTAAGTCGTCCTATGAGATACATAGCAGTAGTACCTTCATTTTTAATGTATAGCACACATGATATTGCTTATCATGATATGATTTAGGAGAAGTGTAACACATTTCATGACCCTAAAAAGTTTATATCAACACAGTGGTGAGGTTCACTTCATTAACAATCCTTTGTTTGAAGCGAATGATGTATGGTCATATGAAAATCTGTCTTTTTAGGTGGATGTTGGTCATTCTCTTTAGATGAGTGTTCATGGTGATTGGGAACCTACCAATGCATCAGGATTTCAGAGAGAGCCCACTGAGGAGTTCTCGGGTGTTTACACAACAAAGAGTGCCTACAATTTTACTTTTGACCCTCATGAGCATGACATCTTTCAGACGCATAGTTCAGTTGTGCATGTGCTAGATAGGGTGTATGTGTAAAATACACCCTGTTCTGATGATTTTTGACCATTTCTAATCAAAAGAATTTCGTCAAAAAGTTTTCTTGCAATCTAAATACATAGTTACTGATTGGTTATGTATGCAGAAGTAAATGTGACTGCTATGGTGTTTTTTGTTGCTTGTAGTTCAGTTCTTTCAACACACAATAAATGTTTGCACAACATATAGAAATGACACACACAGCAATTTTATAGAGACAAGCTTGTTCACAATGTACCACTTTGCAGTTCACAAATATTACAGACCTGAAAGTTTATATCAAAACTGATGTTGATTGCCATATTCATGCCCAAACATGCTGCTCCAGATTTTCTCTTATTTGCAGTTTAGTGACTGTTTGGTGCTGTTGTGAGGTCCATTGACTTATAAAGATCATCCCTAAAGATTCTCAGACCTTTACGGAGCTGTAGCAGATTTCCATACCCTGGTACGAGACATTAATGGCAGCTTCAGGCTAAGTATGGTTTGCACACATCAGTTGTAGCTTGTACAACACTGGTGGAACCTTCTAGTCTCCTGTATGACACTGATTGAAACTGTAACAACTCCTTGAATATGTTCTCATGTATGTATGACAGAAATATTATTCAACCCACTATTTGGTATGGCTAGCAAAGAGTATGTGTGCAAATAGTAATGACACTTTATTCTCCACACTTGACACCCAAGTTTGACCTCTTCTCAACACAAACCAATGAACAAAATCATAACAGCTCCATTACTACAAATCAAACCCCTTGATTTATCTCACAAAAACATAAATGGATCAACCCAAGAAATCCAAACTCCAATTTATTTATCTTTCTCAAAATACAATTTTCCACAACTATAAATAGAAATAGTGAACACACGCAATCTTCAAATTTTACCTTGAAGCTCAAGAACGAATCTCAAGACCATATATTTCAATGGCTTGAAGATTGATGGCAGAGAGGGTTTGCATTCTCTAAGCCTGAGAGAAATAATCTCCACAATTTCACAAATTTCATTCAATCTCTTTTATAACATTTTCTAGGAGCCCAACCCCTCACCTTGACAATGAGGGATAACCAAAATCATTTCTTTTCCCTTTCCTATAATTTTGGGATTTTTTGCTTTTTCACCCTTATTTTCTTGTGGTTGCTTTTGCAGCCTTTACTTTATAGCGATAGTTTCTTCTTTAATATTTCCATGCCACGTACATATTTTCCCTTCACCTACGTCCCCAATAGCTTTATTTATGCTTCCAATGTATTATAGAATAAAGACGGATGCTCTTCTCCATTCTTTCCTACCAATGCCCGCTTGAACAGAATTTTGTAAATTTTATCTCTATTAATATATATAATCTATAAGGCTTAGGCCGCTTACCAATCAAAAAAAAGAATAAAGACAGATGTTTAATTAAATATTCCCCACAAACTATAGACTACATTAATAAAGTAAATAATTAAATTTAACTTTATTAACGCATTAATAAATTATATCAAAGATAAATAAATGATCTTGTCGATATTACCAATTTTCCATCGACGTGCCATTGCAACTGGAAGTCCATCATGCCAATAATGACTTACTATAAATAGTAAGTATGCCCAAAACTGCATCTAGGCAACACGGATCGACTTGCAACTGAAACTGCCTAGGCTAAATAGCCTCAAAGTCCCTAAACAGTTTATTTTTGGTGGAACAAGAAAAGTCAGATTTGATATTTCTAACATTTGATCGGATTTTGATGATAACGCTGAGCCAGCATTGTTTGCTAGAAGAAATAAGAATGAATGGTCGATTGATAGTGGATGTTCAAATCATATGACTGGTGATAAAAGAAAATTTGTGAAACTTGAGAAAAATGATGGAGGTCCTATTAGATTTGGTGATAATAAGGAAGCATATTCTGTTGGAATTGGTTGTATTAGTTTTGGTGGAAAACATAACATTGACACAATTTACAATGTGAAGGGATTGTGTCATAAACTTTTGAGTGTTGGACAAAATGTGTAAGAATGGCTATGGTGCTCTATTCAAGAAAGAAGGTTGTGAGATCCAAAAGAAGTCTGGGACTGTTATTGCAGTTGGCATAAGAACACGAAGGAACCTATATCAGCTTGAAGGAGCCACAAAGAGCTATTTGTTATCTCGGTCTGATGATAGCTGGTTTTGGCACTGGAGGATGTGTCACATCAATTTTGGCAACTTGATAAGGATAAGTTCAAAAGGTGCAGCGAGAGATTTACCAACAGTGTCTAAATCAAACAATATTATCTAAAAGTAATGTTAGGAAAGAAAGCACACAAGAGAAGCATTCAAGGAAAAAGATCATTCATCTACCAGTTTGTTGGATCTCGTGCACACTGACATGTGTGGTCCTACCAAAACAAGAAGCTTACAAGGTGAGAGATCTTTTATCCTTTTCATTGATAATTATTTCAGATTGTCTTCGGTTGCATTTTCAAGAGAAATCAAAAGCATTTAAGAAATTCAAGATAGGTTGAGAATGAAGTTGGTAGAAATCTTTGAGATCTGATAGAGGAGTTTACTTCTGATAAATCTAACAACTTCTATGAGAAACATGGCATTCAAAGGCAATTATCAATCCGTAGGACACCACAACAGAATGTTGTAGCGGAAATGATGAATCGGTTAGTGCAAGAAGCAGCAAGGACAATAATCAAAGAAGCAAGTTTAATGGAGAGAAGCAATTCACGCAAGTTTAATGGAGTTCTTTACCAAAGGAAGTATGGAAAGACATCATATAACCTATGGCATGGAAGGGAACAAATAGTGAAATACTTCATGATTTTTGAAAGAAAATGCTACATTCAAAGAGATGAAAACTATCTTGGCAAGTTTGACAGAAAAGCTAATGAAGGTATATTTTTGGGATATTCGACAAAGACCAAGGCATACTGGTGTTAAAACAAGAGACTGAACAAAATAGAAGTGTGAATGTGAAGGTTGATAAGGAAATTCTAAAAACTCCTAAAAAATATTTTGAATATCCAATATAGAGGGCAAAAGAAAAGACAAAAGAAAAGAACAAAGAACAAAGCAAGCTCCGACATCTACAACTAAGAACCCAACATATGTATAGAGAAACCATTCAGAAAATCAGATTATATGAGATAAGAATAAAGGTATCATTACAAGTAGAGCGACACAAGAGGAAGTATTAATATGTTTACTCTTGGAGAGAACTAAAAAGTGTGGAAGAAGCATGTAATGATCAAAACTAGGTAAGAGCGATGGAAGAACTTGATTAGTTAGAGAATAATTGGACTTGGGAATTTATGCTCAGATTGGCTGACAAGAATGTGATTGGTACAAGATGTATATTCATAAACAAGTTGGATGAAAATGTAAAGGTAATAAGAAACAAGGCAAGACCAGTTTGCAAGGGCTACACACAAATTGAAGGTAATGATTTTGATGAAACGTATGCCCCTATTGCCTGGAAAGATTAGATTTGAACAGTAATGACTTTGAAGGTAATTCTCTAATCTGCTTATTAGAAGATTTATGTTTCTAAATGTTTCGACCAGCTGGAGTATGAAGTTTTCTCAAAAACGTCATCCTGGTTGGATTTGGATACATTCTTACAGGCTTAACATTCGCAGATGAAAACATGTGCAGTGCCCAACCAAGAGAAGCCTTAGAAAATGTGTTTTTAAAATATATTCTATCTTAAAAAAATGTGCCCTTTACTTGTACGAATATGAGGCAAATTCTAACAAAAAATTTAGTAGGGTTTTGAAGTTTGTCGAATTTTGAACTTCAAGGCTGAAATTCAGCAAACCCTGTGACACAAATTGATGTCAACATATCCTATGCCTATATGTGGATTAGATGCTTTGGTATCCCAATAGATTGTGCCCCAAATGATGTGTGTGTGATCTGGATGATGTGTTGTCAAAATTTATCTTAAGTTGTGTCCATGTCGGTCCCATTTACTGTTGAAATATAGCTTCTGTCAAAGTAATACTGAGCAGATTAAATCTGATTCTGTGATTATATCAAACAAACATATATACCTATATATATGTATATACAAATATGTGCATATTCATATATATAGATATATCTATCTGCATTAAATGTCTTCAACTCATATCGGGCTTCACTAGCTATCACCAATTTATATTGGGATTAATATTGTTATCACCGATTTATGTTGCTATAACCGATTTATACAATACATTGGTTGTGATATGTATCGCGTGTGATTACTGCCACCGATCTTAGCATTGTAATTATATTGTGTTAAGTGGTAGTTATGCCCAAGTAGGGTCAGGCCACGTAGGGTCATGCCCCTATGGGGACATGACTCCTCATTATATATAAATATTATCATGCATCGGTGGGAAATAAATATATCAATCACAAGTCATATATGCAGTCCCAGTGATCTGTTCCTCTTGCAGATTATTGAAGAACAACTATACATTATCATTCAAGTAGAAGATTTTCCAAGCAGCAAAGCACTATTCTGAATTGAAGATCTGCAACACATGAATCTAAGAGAAAGTAAGTTACATATTCTATTACAGTCTGAAATACAGTTTATTCTATCAGAGATCCTATTGCATTAACATTTACCTTGCAATATATTGTGGTCCATTTGTTTGGGTCTAGTCTTATCTAGAAACTGGTTGATGTGCTTCAATTCAGACGTTTGATTTGTAATGTGTATATCCTACCATTAGTACTAAAGATCTTGGTGTGGAGGAAGTTTGTACGTGAGCAATATGCAATGTGAATGCGAATCTGACAAGGAAAGTTCTTTGCACTGATGAATATGTGATTTTGTCCAATTGGTAGCAGTCTATAATATCATTCCTGTGTTTTTTTTTATTGTTGGTGACAATGATTTCAATGGTGGAATCCTTTCATTTCTTATATTATGGTGTTGTGAGGTTTTCACACCATCGCCCCAAAAAAATTTGGGGACCCCCCTTGTTTTAATCACCTTGGCAAATTTTTGGATTGTCCAACAATTTTGATTTTTTGAGAATTTTTGAGCTTTGACACCTTCAAGCCAAAAGTGGGAGAGACTTAGCTTATTTTCACCCGGTTTCGCTTGATTTTCCAGGGCAACCAATTTCATCCTTATAGGCCGGACAAAATTCAACAGGCAACATTTGGCAGGATAAAATTGTAAATTTTGTACTTAGACGTTTCTTTTGAAAATCTGGATATAATTGTGTAAATTTGAATAATCTTTCAAAAAAGAAATTTCGTTAGAACTAAGTTTTGGAAAATCTCAAATTTTATTTTTTTTGGTGAAAATTTTAATTTTGTAAAAATGGGGCTAAATTGCAAAAATCAATTTTTGGCTCGAGAGGCAATTTTACTTTATTTTGTCAAAAAATTCTAAATAGCATAGCAAAATTGATTTGGAGGAAAATTGCAAAAAATTGGCTTTAATAGATTAAAATTGCCTTGAAAATTTTTTGCGTTTAATGAAATTGGTAATTTAATATTAAAAAAAGGCTTTTGGTTAGCCAAAATCCAATTTTAATGATGTATTAATTACTAAATCCTCACTAAATGGAAATATTTAACATCTCCACGGCACCATTTAATTTCCTTTTGCAATTTAGAACTAATTGGCAATCTTAAAAGGCAATTTCCCTTTTGGCAAAATTAAATTTTAGCTAAGTATTTAATTATGGGCCATGACTTTGATTTAATTTTTGTTTTTTCTCCCCTCCAGGTCCAAGTCGGCCAGCTGGGAAGATATGTGGAGTTGAGTATAAGAGGAGGTCCTTCCCCCTTTCTCCCTCATTCCTCATTCATTCTTCTCCATCCTTGGGCGAGTTTTTTAGTGAAGAGCAGATTTGGTGTTTGGCGACTTTGTTCCAAGGCAGATTTCTCCATTGTTTGGCAAATTTTCCTCTTGGAGCAGCTTTTGGTGATTGTCGATTTTCCTTGCAAGTGCAGAATTTTCTCCATTTTAGGCGATTTTTTTTCTTGAGGGCAGATTTGGCCCTTGTCTTGGGCGATTTTAGTGAGAAGGCAGATTTTGTCATGGTGTTGGCAATTTTTATGCAAATTCTGATTTTTGAAAGGAGCTGCGATTTTGCCCTAGGTTGGGTAATTTTGTTTGGAGGCGAATTACATTATAAATTCCTAGTTTGCAAATGGATTTGAAGTTCTTGAGGTCTAGTCCTAATTCCGAAAAGTCGTTGTACAATTATTGGTTAAGGTGAATTTTAATCATTTAGAGTTGAAAGGGGTCCTTAAGCTGACATCCTTTCATTCTAGCCTAAGGATTGCTTCCCTTGGTTCTACTTGCCTTCTAGTCCACCAATCTACCATCCCGTAATAGGGCAACGAGTATGGAGGATGTTAGTGCAAGTAAGAATCCCAAGCAGACAAACACTAAGAAAGACAAAGAGGATATGATGCCCAAAACACCCTTCTCGAAAATGAAGCGAATAATTGACACCAATATCGGTGCAGTGGATATGATATGGATGAAGGATAGACTAAAGGAAGGACAATCCCCCTTGGCAAAGAGGATATATAGAAGTGTAATTGTACATGCGGCAGCTTTTCCTCCTACATTGTCGTGTCCGGAATTGATTATGGAATGTGCATCTAGATTTGATCTAAACAAAAAATCCATCATTTTTGATGAAAGGAAGAGAGTGTTGGCCAACATCGGCGAACAAGCAATCGAAGAAACATTCAACATTCCCCAGTACAAAGGCATGACCGTTGTGATGATGGATCAGGCAACCAAATCATTTCAAGATAACCAAGAGGCCTATTTCATGCATCTAAAGCATAATTGGATTCACGAGGGAAAGAAAGGTGTTAGCAGATCATCAAGGTTCACAATGGCAGATTTCAAACCAGAATATGGTGATCTCATTGTTCTTCTCAGCCGGATCATGGGCCTAGCTCAAAGGATGCAATTTGAAAACTGGATGTACTTCTTCATTGATGAGATTGAAAAGGGGAAAAGAAGATTTGATTGGGCTAAGATCATAAGCGAGAACCTAGAATTGCAACTTAGAACCGTTCAAAACCAAAGGCAATTCTACATGGGCTCCTATCTGTTCTACCTAATTGCTAGATTGTACAAGAGTTTGGGACTAAAAGCCTTAGGAGAAGTTGGTAGTGGGCCGAGGCAATATTTGGTGCATGAATGCTATATGTAACTCGATTTGCACAACAACAAGGATTACAAGATATTTTGTGATGCCTTCGCCATGAAGACAGTAAGGGTATTACAAGGGACACCTGCTAAGAGACTTTCACCGAAAGCAGAAGCTAGAATTAGAAAGTATGGGAGTTGGTTCATCCAATTTCCACAATTTGCATACATTAGAGTGGCAGGAAGTATAGTTTGTCCTAAGAGGCTTCCAAGGTACCCTCCCGACAAGATAGTTTTAATGGAATTGGCTAAGCAACTTGAGCACTATGATAGAATAATGAGAAACGAAGGAAAAACAGGCATTACATTCTCAATCATAATTGGCTATGATAGTTGCCCAAATCGGGCCTCCTTTGAAGCTGTGGAGAAGGAATTGGAATGGTATCATCTAGGATGGTACAGAGCAAGGCAAGGATTTGATCCTAATGGTCTTATCAAGGTATCTCATGGAAATGAATTCAAGCATGTTCCCACCATAGAAGACTTTTGGGCCAACGCCAAGGATGACTTTCATGTGAGAAAGCTAGCTTTCTCAAGGCTATCGGTGAACATGATGAGGGCTATCAAATGGAGAGGCTTTGATATTCCGGATCAATTGGAGGATGATGAAAATGTGCTGAGAGAAGATTATGATACAGTAGAAGGAACAGAATTGAATCCAGTCAATTGGGATGACCATCAGGATCCTTCCTTGGAGGCAGTTACAAGGGCAGTAGATTTACATACTAAGTCGTGGTTTAATGAAAGACTAAGGAAGCTGCAAAGGCAAAGGATTCCCCTTACCTATGAGATGATGAAGTCAAAAGAGAGACAAACAGAATCAGTCAAACAGAGAAATGAAGGAAGTAGCCAGCAATAGGAAATGATTAGAAATAGTAAGAAAGCCTTGGAGGTTGAAAAAAGAAAAGAACACAAGGAACCTCCAACCAAAAGATAGCACACAATGCCATCAAGAGACAATATAATTGAGGTGAGAAGCGAAGAGGTCAATTCAAGTGATAAAGGGGCCACAGTAGAGGTGAGCTCTAATTGGGAATCAAGTGACTACAGTGAGAGTACCGAGTACTCCCCTCTCTCGGAGAACCAAGAAGGAAATGATATGGCAGAAACTAGTAGAGAAAAAGATGGGCCAATCAACATTGAGGAGATAAGTCAGGCGCCCGAGGCCATTGGTGATACTTTGTTAGTCGAACCGAATCTAGATTTGGGGAGATGCACTGCACCACTATGGTTAAGGAAAATGCTTATGCCAAGACGCGAGGTGGTAACTACCCATACAGTTGAGGACATCCAAGGATTAATGGAAAAAGGTGATAGCGAGAACTAAAAACAAATGGCAAAAACGGTGGCAAGGGTAATCAGAAGCGACAATGATGGTCACCGAAAGGTTCAGATTGCTATTCCAACAGTCAACAAGGCAGTGGATGAGATTGTGGCCCAAGAATATGAGATAGTGGAACATAACTTGGGAAGGAATACAAATGATATGGAATATGAGGAGGTCCAGGAGGGTATAGCATCAATCAGAGAAAGGTTAAGAAAGGCAAATGAAAGAATAGTAAAGTTGGAGGCCAAGAACAAATATTGGAGAGATTGCCAACCCATCCAACAGTTGCACCAGGCAGCCCTTCCTCAAGATAGCGAGAGCAATTCAGAAGAGATATCAACTCAACTACATGAAGTCAGGGATTGGATCCATGATACAATCCAAGATGGGCAAAATTTCTTACCCTTCATCTTGACATTCCATTCATTAGTGGCCATTAGAGACAAGTTCAAATTATTCGAAGAGGTGTGGAAAGGTTTCCTTCCCATCAAAGATTTGGCTATTCCTAGGCTATAGGCATTTATTGGGCTACCAGAAGCATATTTAGAGAGGGCCAAGTTGGTGGATGAGAGAGGATTGAATATAGTTGAATCTTGGTTTGTTGCATTGACTACTAGATTTAGAACACTTGAAGAAATACATAATGAGATTGCACGTCACAGCCCAAGCGTCAACACTTTCATATCAAACATGATGAGCAACGTTGGGATGGCGCTTGATTTTGAGGGTATCAGAGAAGAGGATATCAAAGAGACAGATTTTGGGTCGAGGTTGGATGAGTTAGGAAAGGTTGCTATCAAGAAAAAGCATTTGGGCACCCTTTCCTCTCTCAATGCTTTTATTGGATTTGCGAAAGAATATGAGAAGGATCATGAAAAGATACTACAAGCAGCAAGCAGTGTGGTGAAGTCAGCGGAACTCAGGGCGAAGCACACACCTTGTCCTTCTATGGAGGAAGTCAACGAAAGGCTAGCTAAGTTCAGTGCTTTAGCTAAGAAAATGAAAGAAAAGGGAAGAGTTATATTAGAAGATCATTTGATGTAAGCCCAAGTGGCAATTCCTCTTTCTTCTAGAATAGGATAAGTGTCTATTTCTGATTGGCCACTATTTTGGTGCCTTCTCATTGGTTGCCACTTTTTGCACTTTTTTCATTGGTCCATTGACAAGGTGGTAGCTTCTCATTGGCCGATGGGGTGGTAACCCTAATTAGGGTTTTGAGGATCCAATCTAGATTGTTGATCTTGTTTTGATCTACACCGTCTGTTGTATTTTTGGCCCCCTATAGAAGGCCATTTGCTCTCATTTGTAAAGTGTTGGAGAAATTGTTGCTAAGATAATACCAAAATTGCTCTCTTCTTCATGGTTGTGACTTGCATGGTGATTAAGAATATTGGGTGTTATTGCATGTTTTCTACTTCCACATAGTTAGATTTCTTTTCAAGTTGTTGAAGCGAATTTCATTTCAAGTTGTTTAAGTGAAATTAAAGTAGATGGATAGTTGCATGGTGGCATTGGTAAATGTTAGATAGGGATCAATACTAGACCACTAGCATCCTAGCGGTTGGTTGGGAAGCCTTGTGTGGTGAACTAGTTTATTGTTTCTTTGAATCATTGCACCTGTGGAAGTGAGGCCACTGATTAGCTCTCATTAGGTTCGATCCCCATCCATTTGCTAACCTTCCATTCATAGGAGTAGGAGTAGAATAGTGAGTAGCTGAGTAGTCAAAGTTTAGAGAGGGTAGTTAGAGAGGTAGTTAGAGAGGTAAGTCAAGTATCAGAACACACCCATTCACCTCCACCACCACAGCTTTCCCATTAACATCATCATTGGCAAACACGTCCTCCATCATCGCCACCATCAACATTATCTGCCCCCACACATTTCACAAATTGAACCACCATCACCTTCATCCCACCAAAGTCCAAGTCATCCTCAACAATTTGCATAAGGCCGCCTACGTGATTATCAACGAATCACATCGATAAAACTCAGCGAGTATCCAACGGTGTAAGGAACGTTGGAGTTATACTCATGTCTCATAAGCAATAACTTTTCAAGAGAGGAATTGTATGTTTGATATTCCGTATCGGATGTTCAATTACTAATATGTTATGTAAGTGATACAAAACTCGCATCAACATATGGCAGTAAGCCTCTTTGTATTGGTAGTTAACCTCATTAATAATTTGGTATTTAGCCCAACCCATACTGGCTCTACCAGCAATGAGCCGTACCTACAGAGAAAAAACTGGAGGAGAGCCCTTTGTAAAAATCACCTTAACGAGTTTTCTATTCATGAGAATTGATATCTCTGCACTTTTTCTTGTCTTGGGTTTCCACATAAATTTTGGTGTTCATCATGTTTGGTGTTTGGTGTTTTCATGTTCATAGCTGTTATAAGTTTCTAATTTTTTAAAGTATATATTGGATTAACAGAAGTTCAGGAAATTAGTTAAATATAACTGATTTACTCCCCCTCCCTCCCCCCAGCTATTCGGAAGAGGAATACTATAGTATTAGCATACCTGTTCACATATACGTATTCTTTCTTATGCTTGTGAAGTTCTTAATGGGTTTCATTATAGACTGATATTTCTAAATCTATCTTATGTCTCCCTTCTTGGCTTTAGTGACAATAAGGACTTTAACCGCAAGAAGTGTCATTTGCTTAATAGCTGCCAATTGGATCTTCATATGATTTATCATTCCAATGAACGCCAAGATTCTATAGTTGAAGAGAAGAAAATGTAAGTGATTCAAAATGGTCCAGGAGATTTCTGCAATACATGAAACATGCTACGTCCTTATTCAGTCACAATAAATGGTCAAGGATGCACCAAGACAAAATGAAAACCTCAATAAATGAAATACAACTAACTGGCTATCATGTTTGAAATGTGCATCATGAAATGGAAGAGGCTGATCTGTTCTTACAATTTCTTTAATGCATGAACTGATAGGCATTATATATGATGCAAGAAGCAAGCTTTGAACACCAGATGCAAGTTACATGAAGCTAAAATTCCCTCAATTCAAAATCAATGTTTCCACTCTTGATTCACAAGCTGGGAAATCCAAGAAACCAACAGGCTGAGATGAACACCCAATTTCAAATCTTTGGCAAATGCTCATATCAAACCAGTTCATTCCAGGGCTTCTAATAATTCAGATTTTTTCTTTACAAATATCCTCCTGTCAGAGCATGTTTATATCATTCAGATAAACCAGATTTTCTTCATTTCAAACGATCTTAATTTTAGACAGGAAGACCTCATATCTGTGCAACATTAATTGCACTTTTACAACTTACTCAAAATATCTTCATTAATCACTGTTCAAGACAATCTTCAGCATGTGCTTGATCAATTCTAATGGAATATGTCAGAAGGAGAACTCAGCAGATCAATTGTTGATTTCCTGTAAGATGGTATAGCTACAACTTATATCGTACATTATACCTTCACGTTGTATCACATAATGTTTATTATTGACCGTTGTTTGCTAGTTTACAAAAACTTCTATGCCACAAATAAAAAGAAAAGTGACAGGTTACAGTATCATGAGGACCATTGGCATGTTTCATAAAAAATTACCCCACTAAGGAATCACAAATGGAAAACTTTCATTACCTGAGGAATGTATTTGATAGCAGTCATGACAACTTGGATTAGGCTGTAAAAACAAGCAACATTACATAAGATAAATGTGCATTCAATGAGAGTCGTATAATAATTATGGTGAACAAAAATTACTATAGAACCAAAATGCTTAAGGTATGTGTAGTATCCATAGAAATATATAAATGAACCAAATTTTATGTGTATTCTTATATTCTATTAACCACTCACGTGCTTGTTCAAATGAACTGTACAACCATATAACTGTATAACCTTCTACACCATAACAAGATGCAGCGCACATTTGACAAAGGAATTAAAGGTGTGTATTTGGATTTGTTAGATACAGCAGAGCCTATCCATGCCGTGGCTGATGCTCTAAGGGGTTTTTCACCTCTGAAAAATTAACACACCATTTTTTGCCTAAGGAAAAAGCTGAGTAGTCTGAGCGTTGTACATCATTCAAATGATAATATCACTAATGACTGAGGTTCAATTCAATCTGAAGGTCTTTGAATATGCGAAAGAATCAACAAGGAATAAATTTAGAAGACGAGCAAGGGATTTATAAAAGAATAGTACCACTTGTAGATGTGGCAATATCTGCATATCTGAAGGCTTGCATTCACATTTATCAAAATTTTCTATCATGAGCAAAATCTCGAAAGGGAGGCCAACAGATTTACAAAAATATTTGGCAGTTTTCCACATAGGACTGACACGGTCTGATAAGGAAAACATCCAAGGACCATGAATCATATTCGATTGAAATGTATGCATGATTCAAAAATTGGCTAGGGAAAGCTCAAAAGTAATGGACCCTTCCTCTTTATGCAGCATTTTTTTGGAATCCTTGATATAACTTCATCCAACTGCAGTCACAGATTCTAGTAGCTAACATGAAATCCAAAAACCTTAGAGAAAAGATTAGTGACAAAATGAAAATGGAGGGGGGAACTTCAGTCGTTGCTGAAATTGACAACAAAGCTAGAGAAAGCATCCAATGAATCTGATTCGGGCAAATTCCAGAAATAGATGACTTAAGCAGACATAAATTGAGATTTTGAAGAACAAAAACAGGAATTTATTTATTAAAGAGAGCTTTGAGCTCACTTGTGACACCCTTTGATTCATTACCTTTAGCTCTGAACTACAGAAGTCCTAAGTCTAACCTTAGTTTCACTTCCTGCAAGCATTTAAAAGATTTCAAAGCTAAAACTGTGTGTGTTTTGGTATCTAAAAAGTAATGCTGCGTAATTACTTTTCCTTCCATACAGTATATCAGTATATCATTTCTACAATCTCTTGTCAGTGCTGTTTCTTTAGCCTATATATCTTGATCTCAAAGTTTATTAATGTGCAAGTAAAAAGGTCAAAATTGTCTCGGTGTCTAGTATGCCTATTTACTCTTTTTTGCACTCTTCTACAGTTTTCCCTTCATAGTTCGTAGATTTAGCATCGAGATAGGGGCAAGCTAAGCCAGATATGGAGGTTGCTTCTTGAGAATCTCATCTTCAGAAGCTTACTAAACAGTTTCACTAGCAGGAACCTGCATAAGGAAATTAGAAAACAATTAGGACACCAACAACAAAATTAGCATTCAGCATTTTCCACAGACAAAAGCATTGACCCATAAGTGACTTAATTGCAAAACATTTATCTATGGTTTCATATTCGTGATCAAAAGCAATGTTCTCTCTATATCCATCTATCAATCTGCACATGCATATATTTATGCATGCAATCGCACATCTATGTTCAATAGTCATCTTGAGATGTGAGCTACAGTGGCCTAGGGACAACAGTGAAGTGATCGTTTACAAACAAGATGAATGAGCATGAAAAATAGTAAACTGCTATATGACATTACTAGTTGAATGACGTACTCATCCTTGAACCCGAGTTTCCCAAAAATAGAAATATAAGAACTGAAATTTGGCACTTTATCAACATAACATAGGACTTAAAAATATTCTCCAATTAATTCCTTTGACCTTTTGCCCACATAGTCAATTCTTTTCTTCTGTCCTCAATTTTTTTAACTTCATGTTTGCCTCTACCAAGGTCTTCTCCTTTTCACTTTCTCACATTCATTTCTTATTTATCCTTTCTAAACTTTCTCCTCCATGTTCTTGGTTTTCATTTTATTTCTTTGATAGTGTTTAGTCTTTTGTCTCCATTTATCAATGTTGTGTTTTAACCATTTTTGAGTACCTATTTAGGATTTTTCTCCCTTTTAGCTTCCTTGTAGAATGCTCCTTTGAATCTTTGGCCTTGTTGTACCCATTCTGACAACTCTGCGATTGTGTTACATGATATCTGTTTTCTTTGTTCATTTAAATATCAGCTGCTTGTCAAATCCAGATCCATATAAATAATCACTCTTGAAAAGTGATAAGTGTTGTTTCTGGATCCACTTTTTAATTTTACTTTTGGACAAACGAGTTTTTGCAGATTGATCACGATTAAAATATATTGAATTAAAAATAATGTTCTAAACTGTGGTGGCTGTGATGAATGGAGGACAGTGGAATGAATCTATGAAATTCTTGGAATGTTAATGTCATATCTGAATTTCTTTTTCCAGTAAGCAAGGCAGTTTGTTTCAAGAAAACAAGCCAAGCAAATTCATGTTATCTCTCAAATGAATGATAGGGAAGGTGCTATTACATTCAAAGATCTGTCCAAATGCTAATTTAGTGGCTTTTGAGAGTGAATGGAGCTCCAAGAAATATGGAAAGTGTTTTCATTCCATAAAGAATCAGATATTTCTTTGAAATTCAATTTGCATCACATGGGCCAACAAGAGAAATCTTCAAAACACTCAGAAATTGGTTTGTCGTATGCTATGAGGTGGCAGAAAGACCATATAGATGTTCCCAATCAACATGGAGATGAGCAAATTGAGAGCAGTGCACCTAGCTAAAGTTTACAATACAACAAATAAGAAGTTGAAAGAACAAAGCAAAGTGTGTTTTATTAAATAATTTGTTTTATCCTTCTTACACCCAAAGACAAAGGAACTTTGGTAAGTAAGTTGAGCCAGAAAATCAGACAAAATATTGTCCAGTCAGCACACAATGATACCAATCCAAAAGTAATTGCAGTCAAAAAGAAAGACACAGAGGCACTTTGGAACAAATCAAATAAATATCTAATAAGCAACAAGAGGAGTCTATTAAAAGGGAATGACGTGCCAAAAGATAAAAGTCAAAACAATTCCAAGACAGGACAAAGTGACAATTTTTTGAGGATTTTGTCTGCGGCCTAGGGGTTTGTCCAAGGTTGCCTGAAAACGGAAAGACTTGGAGTTGTCTGATACTGGTAATGTTTCCAATATGACTAGTTTTCAAAAATAGGGGATGGGGTATTTGGAGGCAGCCAAAAAAAGATTAATATAAATTTAATAATTTCTAAGGAATATCATAGATTCATAACATGGTGGTTTGGAAACAAGAAGAATGGAAATTTATAAGTATGAACATTGAACATTAAAAGTTTTAGAGTCAAAGACTAATACTAAATAGTAAAGTCATATCTGATTTCTGAATATCGCATATGATGATCATCATATCAGATTAATAATCCCTGAGATTATCATCACATATTAAAATTTGAAATTCAAAAATATATTGTTTGATGCTAAATCACTGATATGCAAACAAAAATCTCAGAACTGTAAACAAAAATCAGAAATCTACCTAGTATCATCTACTCCACAAGGCTGTGATCATCCATCTCAATGTCTTCAGCTATGATGCTGTCCAAAAAATCATCATTCTCCAACTCAAGTTCATCTAATGGCAGTACAACTGGGGGCAATTCATTTAGGCAATCTGGTTCAACAGCTTACCGCCATGGTTACAGCATTTCCATCATGTACAATTCGGTCCCATTTTGCTAAAGGACCCTCCATATAAGTAAGATCAACGTGAGAGAGAAGGCGAAAGTGTGCTATGAAGGTACACTTAATGAAGGTCAAAATCATTAAAAAACTTAATGTTGTATTTTTTATTTATTTTTATTCAAGAGACGGGAAAGAAACTTCATTTTTTGGAATCGGAGACTCGGATTCTTCAAGAGACTTCACCATTTTTGGAGACTTTGGAGATTCAAAAAGTCTCATAGACACATTAGGGAGGGGGGGTCTCCTAGAAACACTGGGTTTGTTACTTGTGAAGTTCACAGTGCACTTTTGGGGTCCAGCTGAAGAAAGCTATTGTTCATAGGTCAGACCTCAAAGGGTCACAAATCAGTGTCTGCAAAACATTACACTTGAAAATAGGGTTTCTCCTTTTTTTATTTGCTTTGCAAAATATGGGTTTTCTAGTAAACCATTAGTTTTTATATTGTCAATGGTAAAGCATTCCACTCTCATATGAGAAAACCTTACATTGGTAAACTAGCAAACTAAAACTTTTGGATTCACAGAACAGAACATTCCTCACAAAATAGGCATAAATGGCATAAATGCAAACTCTGAAAAGTGAAAAACGTGAGTAAGGCATAACTAATGACTGAATAAATGAGTGGAGAATCAATGGATGTGAAGTGGACATAGGAGAAACCTGAATGATTCCACAAGAAACTATGCTTATTACATTTGGAATGCCATATAATTCAAACAACCCCATAAGTTATTCATTTTTCATAGTTGGGGCCTCAAAATCCATATTGTTGCACACATAAAAGCAAGGGTGCAATCAAACCAAGTTGGCATATTTAGGTGTAAACTTGACTCATGTGAATTCCAAATTGCATAAGAGGATCTAGCAGCACAGGCAGGTAAAGATAACAAGAAAAATTAAAATGGTTGGGAAGCAAGAAAGTCATAGCTATTCTACCACAATTTACATATTTGTTGCCCCTATTTTTTAACACATTAATTTTTTCTCTAGTTCCCCCTTTGAGAAAAAAAAGAGTATATTAATTCTCCTTTTAATTTAACATTCCACTCCCCTAAGTCCTCATTTCATCGTCAAAAAGTCTTTTATTTTCAGCCTTTTGTATACCTAAGTGTATGATTTTGAAACTCCCAATTGAACCCACAGTTGAAGTTCAAAAGGTCAATGGTTCAAGGCTTGTTTTGTGCTTGTGTGTTCTCTGACTCATTCAGTTTCCCATTTTTTCCTGAATCTGAATTAGAGACATGTAAAGCAATGTTGGTTGAAAGAACTTGAACCCTTGTCCTTTTCATTTGGTTCCAAGTTCAAGGTTCATTGTGCATGCAAATATAAAGGCGGGAGATGAACAAAGGGTAATTGAAGGAAAGGCACATTCTGGGTGTCGTGAAGTTTAATTTTTTAAAGATTCCATGAATGAAAGGTTACCATTATGTGGCAAAGGCTACATGTGGAAGGGACTGATACTTAATGTTTGCGTCAGATTATGTCATGACAAGCTAAATTGACATGAACGAAATGACATTTTGAGTATGGAAATTAAGTACCAAAATTTTGTGCCATTAAAGAGACATCAAATGAGCTATTTTGTCATCGAAAAACCAAATATCGTCAAGTAAGAAAAAGAACGTTGGAGGTGATGAGTATTTTTCCTCAACATTAGCAAGGAATTCAGAATCTATGACAAGTGAGTTTTGATACTTCCTACCACCATCACTATTTCTTTGTTGCAAAAGGAAGTTATTTACTATTTAGATTTCCTACATTTCTTAGTTGGCTTCGTTATTTCATTTTATGGCTTTTCAAAGTTGCCACCATGAATTCTCTTGTCAAAGTTTTCTCATGTGTTCTTTGCTAGAATTTGAGGATAGCTCTTTAGCTCATGCTAATTTAGAAGATTTCTTGGAAAGAGCCAAAAATCCCACATGACTCCCCTATAATGCAAAAGATAATTGATAGTGACCTTATAGAAAGAGTCACTTCCCCACAGTTGTGAAACACCCAAAATTGGTTTTCGAATGTTTGAATAGATATGACCCAAAAATAAGATGCATTAGGTCTGCAAATGGTGTTATTGTTGTCCATTACGAAAGAAAATATAATGGTGCTCATGAAAATCCTCCCAAAATAACCCTATGCAAACTAGAATATTACTATGTCATACTGCTCCTTTGAGAATAACGCAAAGTTCAAAAGTGAGATTGCTAGAAATTGGCTCCTTAGATTCCAAAGGGTGGTTCAAGAATGCCCAAGTCCTTAACTAGTAAACACCTCATGAAGGAAATTAGGGACATTTTCATTGTATTACACAAACTCAAAGTTAATCAACAAGCATTTTTCTGGGAGGCCTAGATGTATTTCTTTATCCAAGCAATTCTGAAAGGAGAATAGTACATAGACTAGGCATATATTATAGTTGAACGCCTATATGAGGGTTTGAGTAATTGTCTTGGAAATTAAAAAACTCATGTCTTCTTATCTCTTTTACTATCTAGCATGCACAAGGCAATGGAAGGGGTTGCATCATGAACTTGAAATAGATGGGATAAAAATTTATGAATAGCACCCTCATTTGCATATACAAAGGTGTTATGAGAACTGTAGAAGGGTTGATCATGTTTTTTTTTTGGAAGACTAATCATGGGTTGCAGTGGAATGTTAATAAGCAAATTTCATATGAGGCTATGTAGCTACTAAGCACCTATGGCAGCTACTTCATTCAATTCTCCAAATTCACATACACAAAGCTTGGGTTTTTTGAAGGTGAACCAATCAAGTTATCACGTTATGCCTTAGACCATTTTTTGTTGATTGAACTTTGTACACAATTAACCCATACTGGCAAGAAATTTGTAGCAAAGCAAAAGTTGTGTATCTCTTTCCTTCTTGAATTGCGTCATTATGTATGAAAATCGGAATCAAAGGCTCTGAACCAGGAAGTAGACTTTAGAAAGTTTAATTTGCAATGTTATAGAACTCGGCCAAAATTTGATGGTAAAGATTTTGCGAAACTCATTTCAACGTAGGAGCATGATATTCACACAATTTGGTGTCCTCAATTTTGACATCACAAAATTGTGGCAAGGTCAAAATTGTGGCAACTCTACATAATTTTCTCATAGATTCGTAGGTGCATCCTCTATGTTTCAATACATTGATAAGGTGTCATGAATGCAGTTCGCCATCCCTGAATTGTACTTTACGCAATCTTGTTTGTGTGTTCTTTTTGAAGATTTCCATCAAGGTAATCCCCATAAATCCTTGTCAAAACAAGTTTTCATTCTCTGACTACAAGCACTTGATTTTTGGCAATCTTCAAGTTTATTCTTTGGCTTCCCCTTTCTTGTTAGTAGTTTTCATCTTTCTTTTCCCTTTAATCAATATCCTTTTAAATCCCACTCATTTCGAGCTATCTTAGGTCTCAAACGCAATTGTCTAGCTCAAGTTAAAAAGGAAAAGGTGGGGTTTTCCAGGCTGACATTGCATTTTATTAAAATACCTCCAAAAGTCAGCCTTTTATTGGCAATGGCATAAAATAAAATTATTACTAATATATATAGTGGAACTTGATCGCCATTATCAAATTTCAACTCCTTTTGAGATGATTTGCCCATAGTTTTTAATGTTTTAATGAAAATGGCCTTTTTATGTCTATTTTCATGTTACTTTATTGAAGACTATAGTTATATACTAAAAGTAATTATGTGACACTTTAAATACAATTAAGTGGGTTTTTTTGTTACTAACTGCATATCATTTGATGCAAATGACTTCCTAAAAACTCACTAACCATAAAAATCTAAGTCCTAAATGCATAAAAGTGGGGTTTTTATATGCAATTGCATATTTTAAACCAAAAATATGTCATTTAACATGTGCAAGTGGGGTTTTCCGATGCAAATGCATATCAAAATCTTATTATTATAAACCTTTATCATTGAAAGGCTTATAGCGGGGAATTTGAACCCAATAACACATGCATATTCATATTAAAAACAATGTAACACAAGGACTCGCACCCCCCTCCCAAACCTCGAAGTACCCGTCCCCGATACGTCCCCGCACTAAGAGCTTGAGTACCCAAGTACCCCTCCCTCAGCCATTCCACAACCATGTCGCCGCTGGGATGTGTACTTGAATTTCTATTTTGATTTTAATTTTTGAATGTTACTATTGGGTATGCAATATCTTACTATGCTGAATGTTCAATAGTTCTAGCTCATGTTGCAATTTTGCTATGTTCAATTATTTTAATTTGCTATGTTCTACTAAAACATCATTTCATAACTAGCATTTCAAGTTCTATGTGTATGCTATACAACACCCTTCCCTGCCCCATCCTCCCCTTGCTGCAGTCTCCCTATTGTCCCCTAGTCGTCCCAAAAATGAGGCCCATTTTACCCACGTCCCAGAGACTCGTCCCGACATACCCCAGTAATGGGGTAACACTGATTAAAAACCTATTTTTGTGTATTTGAACTGGAGTTATGACTTAAAAGCACAAAAGTGAGGTTTTTGAACCCAATACCACATATGTTATGTGCTTTTGATGTTTTAAAAAACCAATTATGCATTTTTGAGATTCAAAAACCCATTATTACTCCTCCAAAAAGTGTTTTAACTAAAATCACTAATGGTGGAGATTATTAACTCAATAAAAAATGTTATTGACATGAAAAAATGTGTTTTAACTTGATTCCTTGCCTTGGATATTAAAAAGCAAGTATAATGATTTTTAAGAAGTAAGAACAAGTTTTCTTGACCAAAAAACCTGTTTTTGCTCATTCCTCATGCATTTTGAAGCTGGATAGTGATTTCTTTGGCCATTTGAATGTGTTTTGGTCTACAAAAAACAAATCTCTCATACTTAAGCGTTGTTGCAATATCTTTGGGTGGTGATTTCGGGAGCAAAAACACATTGATTTGTCTTCAAAAGAGCCCATTTAGGGCACATTTTTTCCCAAAAACGACCCATGTTTTGTCATTTTCTTCCATCAAGACCAAACATTTGCTATCAAAGGTGAGTTTTTTTGACATTACTTATCATTTACAGCTCATTCATCATTCTTTTCAAGTTGTTTTTAATGCCCTAGACGCCATTTTTAATCACCATTGCACATTGTATTTGATTTAGTCAATATGGTTTCTATTATTGTGCATTTCAATCCCCTAACTTCCCACATTTGGCAAGCAATGGATCTTGAATCTAAAATGCATTCATTTTTAGAAGATTGAATCAAGACTCGAAAACTATACGAGTCTCATTGCTTCAATTTTTTCTAACTCCGAAAACCTTCTTCAATTTATTTCAGATTGTGCATTGATATTTAAAGAGACTACTTCCTTTGCTTTTTGTATAAAAAATGTAAGACTTCTTATGATTTTCATAGGACTAAGTTGCATATATGTTTTTGTTTTTGCAAATCACTTTATTTCATTTTCAGATTTGCATTTGTTTTGTATATGATATGTACTCCTATCTTTCATCCTATTTCTCCAAGTTGCATATGCAAGTGTTTCATCTTGCTTGCAATTGCAGTCAGGATTAAAAAAATGTTCTTAAATGACACTACCAAGGAAAGCAAGCTTCTTTTGCAACATGCTTTTGCATCCAAAAAGCCCACCTTCACACTTGCACACACTTCATCTGCACTAGTTATATCACTACCATGTGACTTAAAAACCCATGATGGTGTTGCTTGCACACTTACTTATAATGAAAACATAACAATTCATTATAAGTAGATGCTATGCTGCCCATTTTTCAAGTATTCTTCATGCATAAAGTTTTCTGCCCTCACATATTATTACCCTCCAAAAACCCATTTTGGATTTTTCCATCATAGAAGCACACGTTAGAACTCAAATGCATATGTCCATTTGCTGTCCCAAAAGTTTCCAGCCATCCTCCATATGCAATGTTCCGAAAAAACCCCGTTTTTGAGTTTTTCCCTCATTTCAAGAGTTGGTTTTGCCAATGATCCTTCTCACTTTGTTACTCAAAGGCCTTCCACTTATAACTTATATCCATATTTTTCCAGATATGCAAAGTTCGAGCTTGAAACACCATGTTATGGCTTTCTTTGGTGACTAAAGAATGAATTAAAAACAAGTGATGAAAGATGGAATGACTGCAAGCATAGAATGCTGTCAAGACAGAGATGGAAAGAAACAAATGTACTTTTTAAGAAACCACCAATATACTGCAGAACGGGTAAGGATGCAAGTTCTTGTTCCAGATCAAGATGCTTCCACCAAAACCTGAGCACAACAATCGTAAAACATCCTTGCAGCAGCATGAAGGCCAACAATGGATGATGTAGATGAGGTCGTGTCTTTTTAGACACTTAGAATATTTACATCATAAATTTGTAGTCTGTAATGGACATGTTACATGTAATGGAAAAACAAGATGTAATTGCATGTGATAGTGTCGCGTGCAAAACTGAACATAAAATCATGTTGCAAGTGTTTTAAGCCTTGTAGCATCAAATAAGTCAAAGTTAGTTAGTTAGAGAATAAGTCAAGGTGGTTAAGAGCTTCCCCCTTCTTTCTCCACCCTTTTCCTATATAAAGGAGGGAGATCATTGTAGATAATAATTTTTGGCAAGGCGAGAAAAGTCTGCCAATTTGTATGTGCACTCTAAGACTTTGTGATTGGATGTAAATCAAATTGCTTTCAATGGAAGAGGCGGATTGTTTTCAGACTTCGTGCCAATTCTAATTGTTATGTGACAACATTTTCTTCAGTTAATTGTGAGTTTTAACACTTTAATTCAAAGGGATTCAATTGTGTAGACTTTGAGCTACCTATTGCATTCAGAACCAATTTGAACTTTTGCAGACATTTTGCTGCAAAAGGACAAATTGCGATAGATAGTAGTGGCTGCAATTACTTAGAGCTGAAGACTTTGGGCTTCACTTGTAGGTATTTTTATTTAATTTGAGGGTATCCAGTAAGAGACTTTACGCCTTACTACTTATTCTTATTGAGTCCTTATTCAAGACAATTTCAGGAGACCATGTTCCAATTTTTATTTCACAAAATATAAAACATAAACTACTGCCCCTAGTATTGTTCCTACATTAATTTCAAGGTCACCGGTATTATCGTAGCAATAAGGCACTTTTTGTTAAGTCGGAAAGTTGTAATTATATGCAAATCATTCTTGAAAAAAAAGGATTGATTAAGAGAACTACCCTTTTTGTAATTTCAGTTAAGTTCATGTTGAAGTCACCTCCCATAAAAAAGAGAGCCTCCCTTATTGTTGAGAGGAGAGAGAAATCTCAGCAGACGTGGCCTAAAATCATAATTTTTCAAGTTGTGGTCATAGTGACTTACGAAAAAATTAGCCAACAGATTCCTCAGATGGAAGATTTTTTGGAGGATTGTATTGAAATTGTCAGACTTTATCTTTGAATGAATAGCACTTTATTCCTCTGCTATACATGTACATATACATATACATATATATATTCTTATCTTAATTCCTGATATATGTAAGTACATATGTAATGAAATGAGAATGGTGAATGCTGATGATAAACAGAGGGCAATCTGATTTATATATTCTGATGTCTATCTACGATGACTGTGACTTAACTTGATTGAAGTAGTAATTGCACTATAGAATTGATCTTGGTCGATCTCTACAGATACACAAAAGACTAAATTATGATTTGTTTGATGTGTTGTGCAGAGTCTTTGTCAGCGTATATATAAGTCAATGAGGACGCATGAAGTGACTCCATTGTGGAGTCACATCCCTAACGTCCCATCAGGTACGTGGCTCCCGGTGCTGGATTTCACAAACAAACAAACTTAATTGCCCATCGATCAACAAATAGCAAGCAGTTGGTCAAACTTAATATTTGATTCAATCGGACTTCCTTAATTTTATTATTATTATTGTATAATATTTTATGTATATTGTTTTAGTAAATTATATATGTATATATCAATTACATTCTTATATATTATACAACAATAATAACAATAATATATTGAAATATACTACACAATTATTTTGAATAATATTTTATCCTGATTGAACTAACACATTAACACTCCCTCTTAGATTAGAAGGAAAAACAAGTATGTAAATAGAACACCATTGATAATATTTAGAAATCACAAATCAAAGAAATCTTTTATTAGAAGACTTTCATTATAATATCATATGAGTATTGGCCTATCAAAATATATTATTTTGATATCATATTAGGTAACATGAGCATTGGCCTATCAGAACATCACTTAAATGATATTCACCAAGTTCTCTAAGTGATGGCCTATCCGAACACCAATTAAATGGTATTCACCAAGTACTCAATAAAGTCATGGCCTACAGAATATCAAGGCATGATATTTACCAAGTACCTATCATATATGTATACAAACAACTCATAGACCATCAATTGAATGGCATCTGTTGGTTTACAAGATATGGCCTTTCATGATCTATTTCAACATTCACATAAAATGTATATCATGATTTAAGTTATTGTAAGATCATCACCTTCCAATAACTTCTGCAAGTACAAGTGAACATTTGAAAGTTGTTTGGGCGGGGGCCCTAGCTCGGTTGGCTAAATCTTCCTTGTTGCAGGGGGTTGGTCACGGGTTCTAGTCTCCCCCGTCCCTGTGGTACCGGTGGGCGTGTCATGCCAGCGCTACCGGTCACGTTAAAAAGTTTACCCGGCACACTGCAGTTTATAGGGGGGCCATGCTGCACCCGATTCCTGTAGTCTAATCAAAAAGAAAAAAACATTTGAAAGTTGTCACTTTCTTATGATGTACATAGGTTTTATAAATTCATAACATTTATAATATATAATTTACAATAATCAATTACTCTGAGACACTTTCTCAAAAATTACAATCATAACAAGTTCCTTACTAAAGTGTTCAACCTTTGTTTTAGCAAGTGGTTTGGTAAGAATGTTTGCAATTTGATTCTCTGTACTAATATATTTCAACTTGACCATTTTCTTCTCAACCATGTCTCATATATAGTAATATGGTATCTCAATGTGTTCTGACCTTTTATGAAATACTAGATTCAAGAGAGAGTTTGATGTAGCTCTGGCTATCACAATAGATAGTTGTGGGTTCTAATGGCTTTCCAAACAATCCAACTAGAATTTTCCTCAACCATACACCTTCTCGAGCTCCCATGGATGCTGTTATAAATTCTACTTAAGTGGAACTCTGAGCTATTGATTATTGTTTTCTACTGAACCATGATATCATTGCTGACCCCAAGGTAAAACAACATCCTGGTGTACTCTTTCGATCTAAAGAATTTCCTACCCAATCAGAGTCTGTACAACTACTTAGACTTAGTTCAACATTTGTGTATCTTAAGCCATATTCAATTGTTCCACAAAGATATTTGAGAATGTGTTTAGTTGCTACTAAATGCACTTGTTTGGGTTTGCACATGAACTGACTTAGTGCATTTACTGCATAATAGATGCCAAGTCTTCTATTCACTAAATAGATTAAGAATCCAATAATTTGTCGGTAAAGAGTCAGATCAACATTCTCAAAATCTTTAGTTGCTTCTTTTAGTTTTTGTAGATTTGTTTTCATAGGAGTCTTCATGAGTTTGCTTTCCATCATTCCAAATTGTTTTAGTATATGCAATGTATACTTCCCTTGATTTAGAATGATCTTAGTAGCATGTTGCCATACTTCTAGTCCAAGAAAATAGTGTAGTAATCCCAAATCTTGCATATCAAATTCGGATGCTAGATCTTGTTTGCACTTGACAATTAGGTGATCTTCTCCTGTAATCAATAGATCATCAACTAATAGTACTAGAATCAACATATCCCCTTGTTGTAATTGAAAATACAGATTAGAGTATGTATCGTATTTAGAGAAACCGAGTTTGGTTAAGTGATGATCTATTTGCTCATACCAAGCTCAAGGAGCTTGTTTTAGTCCATATAATGCCTTTTTTAATTTACGTACATGTGATTGCTTATTATGTACCACAAATCCTTCAAGTTGCTCAAGGTAAACTTCTATTACTCCATTCAAAAAGGTCATCTTAAAATCCATTTAATGAATTTTTCATCCTTTAGAGACAACAATAGCTATTACATTTCTAACAGAGGCATATCTGGCAACTAGAATAAAAGTTTCTTCGTAATCAATTCCTTCCTTTGGAGAGAAACCCCTTGCAACAAACCTAGCTTTGTGTTTGTCAATACTTTCGTTTGAGGCATGCTTGGTTTTAAATAACCATTTGGAGGACACGACTAATTTATTTATGGGTCTAGGAAGAATATCCGAAATGTCATTCTTAAGGATATAGTTATAATCCTTCATCATGGCATCTTTCCAGGTTTGTTGTTTCATGGCTTCTTCTACATTAGAGGGTTTTGAATTTGAGAGTTCACTCATGAGTGCAATAGAGCTAGAGAATATATTTAGTCTTTCTTTCTCTAATAGATCTAGGAGTTGCAATACTCTCAAATTCTTCAATTATCTTTTTGGCCCATTGAGGTATCTTCTTATTTTCTTTAGGGATGTATGTCATATCTATAGGTTCTAAAGAGTTATCTTCTTCTATTTGATTGTCCCTCTGAATCCCAAGAATTGATTTTGCTTGGGTTTCTTCATTATTTAATTTGTTTTCAACTTTGGATCTTTCTTACGCAATATCTTCATCAAATATTACATCTCGACTTAATTCAATGTTTCTTTGTCCAGGGATGTATATGTAATATGCTTTAGAGGTTTTACTGTAGCCTACAAAAAATCCTCTTTTCCTTGAAGGTTCTAGTTTAGTTCTTTTCTCTTTAGGAATGTGATTATAAACAGAGCACCCAAATATTCTTAAATGACTAAGATTAGGTTTCTTTCCAAAAAAAATTCTTCGGGAGTTTTATGTTCAAGATGTGAGTGTGGACATCTATTCTAAATAAAAACAATAGTGTTAAAGGGCTTCACCCCAAAGGTAAGTTTCCAAGTTTTGATCATGTAGCATGGCCTAGCAGCTTCAACTATACTTATATTCTTTCTTTCTGCTACCCCATTTGTTGGGGATTGTAAGGAACTGAAAACTTCCACTTGATCCCAACACTTTTGCAATAGTTAAGAAAGATCTCTGAAGTATATTATTTACCATTATCAGTTCTTAGAATTTTAATTTTCTTTCCTAATATGTTTTCTACAAGAGCTTTGAATTTTTTGAACTTTGTCAAAATCTCTTCAAACTCTACATTTTAGGAAATAAATCCATGTTTTTCTGGAGAGGTCATCAACAAAGATGATGTTGTATAAGATCCTCCAAAGGAAGGGACAAACATAGGACCACATAAGTTAGAGTGGACAAGCTCTAAAACATCTTTGGTTTTGCTTTCACTATTATGAAAAGTGGTTTAATGTTCTTCCCTAAAGCACAACATTTATAGGTTCCTTCATGGTTAGGTTTGAGTTTGGGTAATCATGTTACCATTTCTCTAAAGAGGGTAATCCTCGGAAATAAAGATGCCATAGTATCCTATGCCAGATTTCAGTTTCTTTAATGGAATCATGAATTAATGCTCCAGGAGAGCATGAGTTTAGTTTGTATGGACATCCATGTCTAGAGCTAATTTTGTGGGCATTTTTTATATTTGAGTTCTTAGGCCAAGCTAAGACTTCTCCCCCCATAAATGTGACCCTATATCCTTCATCTTCAAGTGCTGATATTGAAACAAAATTTCTCTTTATGCCAAGTACGTATAGTATTTTAGTGAGTTCAAGTGAGATTCCTAATTTAAGATAAATAGTACATGTTCCAAGGCCTTTTACTGGATAGCTGGTGTTGACTCCACTGGTTACATCATCAACATAGTCTTCCTCGATTGAATCTAATTGTTCTTTGAATCTAGTAATGTGTCAAGACTCAAGATGCTCCACTATCAATCACCCATGTATTTGATATGCTTGACACTTCACTAGATAGTGCTGAATAGAAGGCATTATTTTCTGAATTTTCATTAGAGTTTCTGACTTTGGCAAAGGAAGCTTGTTGCTTGAGTCTATTAGGACATTTAGATGTTGGTAGACCATACTTATTGCATCTAAAGCATTGCATTTTGGAGTAGTCTAGTTGTTTCCTTTTTCCTTTGAGTTTTCGCTTCTTTCTTTCTTTTATTTACTTGTGTTGTAAGAACTTGGATATCTTCTTTTGTGGAACAGATACCAATGCCTCGAGATGTTAACATACATTCTTCTTGTATGTAATCAGCTTTGAATCTATCAAGTTTAGGAAACCTGGATCAAGAGCATACTCCTTGTCCAAAGGTATCCGATGATGTTGGGAGTCCTTTTAGAGCCATTATGGTTAATTCCTTGCCATCACAGATATGACCTATTGTAGACAGTTGATTTCTTAGCTCTATTCTCATAAAATATGAGGAAATGGTCTCTCATTTATTCATGTTGATATTGGAGAGTCCGTCCCTTAATGTAATAATTATGATGGTATTGTTGATCTCAAACATCTCTTCAAGATATTTGTACATTTCATGTGTTGTGTCTAGCTCTCTGATGATTGGGACTAGATAATGCTTAACACTGTCCACAATTAATTTCATGACTTTGGTGTTGTCATTTTCCCATTTTCCAAATTCATCACTTCCTTTGGGTGGTTGTTAAGATTTTTCAATGAATTGTTTTAGACCGTTCTCTTTTAAGGTTAAGTTCATTCGCAATTTTCATCCCGCAAAATTTGAGTCACCTTTGAGTGTGTCTTCTAGTCTCATACCATTAACCACTTTGAAGGATATGGAATTTTAAGAATATTTGAGTGCACTATATAGGTAAGTCTGATCAGGATCGTCTCTTAGACCTGCTCTAATACCATGTTGAAATTATCAGACTTTATATGTGAATGAATAACACTTTATTCCTGTGATATATATATATATATTCTTATCTTAATTCCTGATATATGTAACTATAAATGTAATGAAATGAGAATGGTGAATGCTGATGATAAACAGAGGGCACTCTGATTTATATAATCTGATGTCTATCTATGATGACTTTGATTTAACTTGACTGAAGTAGTAATTGCATCATAGAATTGATCTTGGTTGATCTCTGCAGATACATGAAAGACTAAATTATGATGTGTTCGATGTGTTTTGTTGTCTTTGTTAGCGTATATATACGTCAATGGGGAGTGATTCCACCATGGAGTCACATCTCATGGGGTACGTGGCTCTCAGTGTTAAATTTCACAAACAAACAAACTCCATTGCCCATCGACCAACATATAACAAGTAGTCAGTTGGACTTAATATTCAATCGGACTTCCTTAATTTTATTATTATTATTGTATAATATTTTTTGTATATTGTTTTAGTAAATTTTATAAATAAATATATATACATACATACATACATACATACATACATACATACATACATACATACATACATACATACATACATACATATATATATATATATATATATATATATATATATATATATATATATATATCAATTACATTCTAATATATTATACAATAATAAGAACAATAATATATTGAAATGTATTACACAATTATTTTCAATAATATTTTATCCTGATTGAACTAATACATTAACAAATTGCTATGATGAGTTTGAAGTTAAAAGAAGATTACGATCCAATTCACTTTAAACCAAAGACGAACATTACTGGAATTAAGGATGATGGAAAGGATATACTTGATTTGCAGTATAATGAACAAGTGCAAAGGCAACTTATCCCTGAAATAGATTGGGATAAAATGAAGAAGATCAAATTGAAATCAAAACCTTTCCAGTAATAAGGACCAAAAAATGGCTAAGATCCCAGAGATTTGGGAAAATACAAATTAGTGACTTGGAGGCATCCACAAATATAGATGATAATTTCCCCACATATGCCCATGTGATTTTTTCTAATGAACATATTGATACTTGTGTTGCAGGTACTTTCAAAGTAAAAACTGAAGGTTCTATTTCTAAAAGGTCAAAGAGATCTTTTGTAAGTCATTCAATCTGCCTGTGTAACCCAGTCAAGCAGAAAAAATGACATCAAGAAGAGCCTTGACAGTAAGGTGCTTGTGGACTTAGATACCATAGAGGAGATTGATAATGCAATGGGTGACCAGAGCTTTGAGGTACCCATGGTCGAAAATATTGACACGAAAAAGGAACATGAAGCTATGTCGGGTTCCATGAGTACCATGGTAGTGTTGAATGTGACACCAAGTTAGGTTACTCCAAAAAAAAGTTGATTTAGTTAGTACCCCTCATTGGTTGGAGACTTCAATTAGTAAGAAGAGAAATGTTGACCCTATTTCCTTCCTATGGAAGATATGGTGAGCAAATGCCTAGGGAAGACCCCCAAATCTAAGAAGCTAAAAACTATTTCTGGACATTGACTTGGATATAGGAAATTGGACTGCAGAGGTAGCTCACCCATTAACAGATAGCAAAGTCCAAGATCCTACAACAAAAGATTTTGTAGCGGAAAAGGTTAATCTTGAGGTTGTTTCATGGGCAGTAGATGTACACCACCTGGAGGCTTCTAGCAAGAAAATGGTTAGCAAAACTTTGAAATATGAAAATGATAAGGGGCTGAAACAAACCCTGTGCCTTGTGGCCGATCATCATCTAAGCCTGCAACCTTTGTCTCAGCTACCCGCTTCATTTGATCATAAATCTCCAATCAACTAGAAAATGTTGGATCGGATACGAAGGAGGGAAATGATAGCTGAAGTTTCCAATGACTAGTTGGAGGGGGTAATCCAGGGTGGTAGTCAATACATAACTGTTGAATTTATGAGGATCGCTGCAAATGTATTAGCACTACCCTGTAAAGCATGTGTTTTCCAAAGGCAGCAATCCCTTGTATTTATATTGAGAATAAGCCAAGAAGAGACATGTCCCTTCACGAGACATGTCTATTCGTTATTAAGTATTTAATATAATGGCAAATTTTAATTATATGTATGTATGTACATATATAATTTCCATGAATCATTATTATGTTAATTTCTCTTACATATTAAAACTTATATATTTAAATTTATATCTCTCATATAATGAATATATATATATATATATATCATAGTTCTGAAAACTGCCCTAACATTGCTAGAATCTTCAGTTTGGCGATTCGATTCATGTCTAGCGATTTTTTTGGAGACAATGAATCGAATCACCAATTTTTTGTCATTAATCGGATGAATCAGTGCAGGCAGCCAACAGTGAAGACATTTCTTTAATAAAAACACATTTTTTAAAATATTTTTTTGCCTTTCTTCTTTGTTTTAACCGTAAAGGGCCTTCTAATTGTTTAGCATGAGTAGAAGAGACGATCTTCATCTTAGATTCTTATATACATTTATGATTTGATGTCTTATGGATCTTCATCTTAGATTCTTACATACATACGTTTCATGGATCTTCATCTTACATACATACATTTCATGGATCTTCATCTTAGATTCTTACATACATCTATGATTTGATGTCTTATGGATCTTCATCTTACATACATACGTTTCATGGATCTTCATCTTAGACTCTTACATACATTTATGATTTGATGTCTTACGGATCTTCATCTTACATACATTCTATGATTTGAATCATTATGATCCTATGATTTCTATTACTTCAGCTACAGCCTACAATTTACATTTTACATGTAACATAGTTACGTATGTGATGGATTTATCATTTATGTTTCATGTTTATGTATGTTAACTTCTATTTGATGATGTTATAGTGTGTTTAAGTTATATTCAATAAAGCGTATATGAAATAAGTTTTTAATTGTTAAAATCTCTAAATTTCAAGGGTTTTTTTAATTTGCCAATTCATGGCCGATTCGATTCTGATTCATGGCCGATTTGTGATTCCATTCGGCCTTGCCGATTCCGATCCAATTCCGATTCTCGTTACTTTGATATATACACAATAGTAGTATCTCATAGGTTTATCTTACTAAAGCTACCAAACATCAAACTCCCCCTTAGCTAGGGAGGATAAACACAAGATATAATATTACTTCAATGAAAAATCAGGAATGACAAGTTTTAAGGGTATCTTTGATCAGAAGATATGCACCATTTAGATATCATGTCATGATATCAAGAGTAATGCCCTCCTGAATTTCAAGTCACATAACATTCACAAGTACTCAAAAATGTTCATGAGGTATTTGCACACATATCCTCAATGATAGTTACCATAGGAACATTCAAGGTTTGTTTAAAGAACTTAATCCACTATGAAAGATATAATCTATCAAGATTTGCCTCAAACATCATGAAATGTCCGACACAATAGAAGGCCATGGTCTGTTTAAGGAACTTAATCCACCATGCAAGTTATCATCTATCGTGATTTGCTTAAACATCATAAGATGCCCATTACAATATAAGGCCATGGTTTGTTTAAGGAACTTAACCCACAATGCAAGTTATAATCTATCATGATCTTCTTAGACATCATAAGATCATCTTATGATGACTTCAATTCCCCTGCACTTCAGGCTTCGCTACACCTAGGTGGATAAACTTTCACTCCAAACCTAATCACCTGGTCCGAAGCTTTTCTATAGCGAATTTGATCAATATGAATTCTTTAAGTTGGTAAAAATCTTTAAACGTGTTCAAAATTGAATAATATGAATGCTTTGGTATGATCTGATGATTGAGTTGATGTTTGTAGGAAAGAAATACAAAGATTTTAACTTCGACTATAAATCCAATTATTTAACTTCAGTGATTAAAAGGCCAGTGCCTTAGTTTATTCAGGCAACAAAGTCAACTATAATGAGGTATTATGTACAACTTTATGATACAATATTTCATCAAAATATCATCAATTGTTCTTGTGCTTTGTAAAAGACAAGTGTTATATGCAATTCGGTGTTAGTCCAAGAGGGTTTTAACTTCTGAGGCGGATGTCCAATTAGACAAAAACAAGGAAACACATAGTTATTTCACAATGTCCCTGATTGTCAAACAAAGAATGTGGTGACAAAATCTAACACATGGGCATCATCTGGAATAATTCAATAATTCTTTTATTGATCATAAAGGATGAATCCACACTCTAACTGTAATCTCTTTTCCTTTTAAATAAAGGAAGACCAAACAGATTTTTATTTATTATTAAAATATGATTTTTTAAATTTACATCAAAGTCATACTTTACAATTTCATCTTTCTCCTTACAAATGAATATCTCTGTAATGCTCCTTATAATATTTCTTTTCCCAATATATCTTCTCGTTGTTTTCTTTTGCAAAATGATTCACTCTTTATAAATATCAGATTATACAAGAAAACGTGACTTTAAGTCATGCCTTTTATTTACAAAATTAAATAACACTTGTTAATCGCACTTGTTTGTCAAATTTAATTAACTTGTTAGGTCAAATGAATTTCATCACCATGTATTCTTATCAACTTGCTTATGCACAAAACGATGCCACCATAAATCTCCAGCAATGTGATTTTACAGACCCGACTATTTCTGAAGGCGCTTTATATTTTTGTTTCGACCTGCGTATCTCAGGCGTAGTGACGTGGAGACGCACATCACAGGCTGACTAAAGGGACCATGAAGATGTCATATATGGCTGCCGCATACCATCATTTCTTCTACCGATTCTGCTCTCGATGCATCCAGAATTTGTTTTCAATTTCAACAAAATCTGAGAAGTGGCTCCTTCCTTCAGTTCTGCACTTGATGATTCTAACATGTTCGAAATGATATGCATAATCCACTGCCGGTGATTATTATGTACTCAGAAATTCCAATGATTTGGAAATGTCATCGGGTGCTGCTTTAGTTTCGTGAATCTTCTTCAGAGGATTTCGATATTACAACTGCCCATTGCACAAACGCTGCTATTCACAATACCCAAACACACGGAGTTAACTATATTTCCTTAAAACAGCAAGACACCTTCATCGTATTGGAAATTTTCTTGCAATAAGTATATGTATTAAGAGACGGAGCCTTGTGAATACACGGATTAATGCAAATCCGGCCCTAAATAATGCTCCACTGATCATTTCGAACCATAATGTTCAAGTGCATGCCTTTGACCACTCATCTTCAGCAAATGTTGTTATCAGAATTTATACACGATGACCTTCTATTATCAATCTGAAGCGATTTATAGATTCATACGATATTTCAGAAGGGCAGTATTATAATACACTGATCAATGACAAATATGTCCCTGTACGTATTCAGTTAGACGCCTGGGTATTTCTGCTAAAAGGAGATCAACTAATCTGTAATGAATCCAGCCATGTTCTGTAAATTGACCATTCAACACTTTCAAGAACTGCTTCTGAGCTCGACATCCTTATCCAACGGAATGTAGTTTCCAGGATAATAATCACTGCTGAACAAATTAGCATTATACTGTGTTGTTTGGCTTAGGAAGATTAGTTTCAAGTGCAATGATTCCTCCCGCATATCTCTATTATCTGCCACTCGTGCATCACGCATGATTTGGTGATACGCTTCATTATTTTCTTAGCAAATCATTCATATTGTAAGTTCAGAATTTCTCCAATAAGATTCCAGACTAATAGTGAGAGAGGTCTGCTGTTTAGAGGAAGCAAGACAAGTGTTTGATGTAATGTCTGTGAAGATATAATAGATGAAATGCAATATATTTTATGAAATGTCATTGTTATATGGGTGTTTCCTCAGAACATAATGACTTGCAACGACAACAGTTGAATGTTCATTTCATACAAGTGTTTGCCAACTTATGCATTGATAACTCGTGAGACTGTTATAAAGTTAGCTATCACATCTTAGTTACAATTAGGCAATAGGAACTTACGAAACTCAGATCAGCCCTTACACACCAATGGTTTGACATTATGCCTATGTGGTATTAGTTAGGATAATATTTTGTAGGAATATGAAGAAGACTAATCATGATTGGCAATTTGTAGAGATAACTAAATTTTGCAAAATAGGACAACAATATTAATCATAGGGCAAAATGATTTAGGATAGTACACAAATGGAGACTCTAAGATTTAGGACTCCATCAGACTGCTTATGAGGAAATGATTTCATTACGTCTGTCCTCCGTATGCCACTATAATTATTATATTGGCTGTAGAGAATTTCAATACTTGTGATGTGTATAAATGTCTATTCTTTTGCAGCTTGGCTC
This sequence comes from Cupressus sempervirens, assembly GCA_028749045.1. Taxonomy (NCBI): domain Eukaryota; kingdom Viridiplantae; phylum Streptophyta; class Pinopsida; order Cupressales; family Cupressaceae; genus Cupressus; species Cupressus sempervirens. The sequence continues at coordinate 614,411,583 of CM053789.1, forward strand.
TAATACCATGTTGAATGTATGAGGATTGCTGCAAATGTAATAGCACTGCCCATAAGGTATGTGTTTTCCAAGGCAGCAATCCCTTGTATTTATATTGAGAATAAGCGAAGAAGAGGCATGTCCATTTATGGGACATGTCTATTTGTTATTAGGTAATTAATATAATGACAAATTTTAAATATATATATATATAATATCCATGCATAATTATTATATTAATTTCTTTCACACAATAATACCTATATATATATAGAGAGAGAGAGAGAGTACTGTCTAATAGGTTTATCTGACTGAAGCCACCAAACATCAACAATAACTAACCTAAGAAAAGTGTATGATGATACTTTAGTCGTCATTAAAGAACTGAAATCGTAGATTGCCTCTTAGAAGAAAGAATGTTAATGTTCAAGTAGCTGCAGGGGAAATCATTCATACCCGCATTGTGCTTCTTATTTTCTTTGGTGGTGATTATAATGTTGTCATCTATCTCAAAGTGTATGTTCAGTGTTGGGCTTTGTTGGCCTTCTACAGTTCGTTGTCTTATCCTGTACGATCTTGTGATTATTGGGAGGTGTTTCTCACTTCCAAAAAAGATGCTATCCTGACTGTAAATTCTGATCATTGCTCCTCCTTTCAAGAGGCTTTGTATTCTGCTTAAGGTGAATCAGCTCATTTATTATTAGTCACAGCCTAGCTTTATGTAAAATGGTGTGTAAGAGTTATAGTGCTGGAAACTCAAACTGTTATCTCAGTCTATTTGTCTTCAGGCTTTTGTTTATTATCATTTATCATTCATTTTATATACTCCTTCATGTCGGGTATAGGATGACATGGCATCTAGCTCCTTCCTCCTCCATGTGGATTGTAGTTATGGGGCAATACATTGGCATCTTTACTGTCAACGATTCATTAAATGAAATGGTGATCTCTTTGTATTCATCGGAAAATTCTGTTCAGATATGAGGGAGCTTTGATGGCATGCATGAATATTTTGATCGATCATTAAAAGAGGCCTTAGTGGGAAGTCTTTTGGTTTTTTAGAGTCCTCTGGATTAGGAAAAATTTACGCTACAGTATCATTCTGGAATTGAACAACACATGATTATTTGTGTATGTAAGACATTCTCTTTTTGTAAGTATTTGCGACATACTTGGACCATTCATATATTATGTAATTGCATAACAGGAATGATCGAACTGTGTATAAGGCTGATTGTTTAACTGTTAAACGGTTATAAGCTCAAGATCATTGTATTATTTTTAGAATAAAATAAAGAATCTACCTTTTGTGGGGCTGCATTTTTCACCCTCAAGTGGAGGGTTTTCCCAAGGTGCCATATGTTTTTGCGGTTTTGAATGTTGCATTCTGGGTTTAAATTTAACATGGTATCAAAGCAAGGTTTTAAGTATGATCCAGTTCAGAATTTTATCAAATTATTAGTTAGAAATTTTCACAGTTTGCAGCGGAGTTGGCTCCTGGGGAACAAAACCTCTTCAGAAAGCTATCATGGCAGTGTTTGCAAATAAGATTTTAACAGAAGAAGTGCAGATCTTGCATGAACTGATTCTTCCGGTGTCAATCAATTCATTTTCTCATGCAAACAAGGGAAGTAACATCAAGGGAGTTAAGGCGAATAGATCAAACTAGAAAGTGGAAACCTGTTTGATATTTACCGTATGAATCAAACTATGTGTCTACGGGTGTTACTTTAGACAGGATTATCATCGTTTGAAGATGGGAGCATTGCATAAGGCAGGAAGGAGGCAACTGCAATGGTTGTTTGAAAGGGATAGACGAGTTTTGAACTGATATTATCAATAGTAAACTAGAGCAGTTAGGATAATCATTTCCAAGCCATGTGCAGTATATACAGCATACTTCAATGTGACAAATCAGTGAAGGATTTGCTTTTTTTGGTGAGATTGCATGAGGACGGAACAATCATATTTAGAGAATGTGGATTAGCAAACCTAACAAATGTCTTTGGAATAAGAAAATAGTGTGTGCTAAAACCAACCTCCTCTCCACATCATCTTTTGGTTAGTTTTTCAGGACACTCGCGATGAAATTCTCTTCAAAGACCACAGTCATAAATTCTGGGCAGACAGATTCAATTGTTTCACAGGCAGTAACGAGCTGATCAAATATCTATTTTTGTCCTGAGAACCTAGACAGAGAAATGAAATATTGGTTCGAATGGTAACTAGATCTTTGTACTAATTATTGGGATCTTTTCACTATTTTTTGAAAAAAAAAAATTGTCGTTTATTAAGATTCCAAGGTTTGGCGAGTCACTATTTGGGGACCCAAACAATGGCATGACATCCATATTGATCATCAGCTACAGAAAATGGTGATGGACATATCAACAGATTTACATGAAGCTAAAGAGATTAACGTTGGATAGCAATAAAGGCATACAGAAGGTTGTTATTTCCATGCTGCTTGTCAATAATAAGTACAGGGTTGTGTGGAATATGAATCAACTTCTGTAAGTGTGGAATCTGTTGGCATATAAGGACATATTTGCATACTATTTGAAGATTTCTACAGCGTTCTACAGATGTTTGTTCCTCATCTCTTGAGAATTGTGTGTGGTCCATACCTAGAAGAACAAACAAAGCTATGCTTGAAAGAAGTCAAATTCTTTTGCATAGTGTTTGGAAATTAGAGGACAGCAGAAAATGGAACCTATATTCTACAAATGTTGTTTGCATTAAATCCCTCGCTCTCGGAATGCTTGCTTCATTACACGGAACGGAGGAAAAATGGTAAACTCGAGCTCATTTTTCTCTCATGCATATTAAGTATTCAAATCGATGTGTTGTTCACTTGAGGTAAGCTTTTAATCAACTCAGGTGCGTTGTTTATGATTCTCTCTTCTTAATTTCCTCACAATTGACTATATATTCTTCTCTATGAGAGAGAGGTTAGAGGTGAAAGCCCTTGTTCCACCCTCTGGGAGCAGCCATGATGGATCCACCCTCTAGGAGTAGCCATGGTGGATGTCATGTAAGAGACTTCATGACTTGGCACATGTGTTTATTCACCCTTTGGGAGTTGCCATGGTGAATGTCATGTTGAGATGGCATTGTATCATGTTGAGAGAATCCATGATAAAGTTTTGTTTTTAAAATGATCTCTCCTTCAATAAGAGGGAGTATTAATGTTATGATAGTTGCAGGAGAAATCATTCATATCTGCACTGTGCTTCTAGTTTTCTTTGATGGTGATTCTATTATTCTCATCTATCTCATACTGTATGTGTTATCACGTGGGACCCTCAACCCCTCCCTTCGGACCTGTGTGGTCTCTGGCTAACCTCTCCAGTGGCACCCTCACTAACAGTTCAAGCTTTTGGTGTAGTGGTAGCCGGTTTGTGTTAACAAACTGGTGACTCTACTAGGGAGGGGCTCGAATCCCACCGGTGCTCTTTACTTGCCTTGTGGTCGCATGTGTCCCATGTGGACCTCTTGGCTCAAGGGGCTAAACTGTTATCACGTGGGACCCTCAACCCCTCCCTTCAGACCTGTGCGGTCTCTGGCTAACGTCTCCGGTGGCACCCTCACTAACAATTCGAGTTTTTGGTGTAGTGGTAGCCGGTCTGTGTTAACAGTATGTTCAGTGTTGGACTTGGTTCACCTTCTACAATTTGTTATCTCGTCTTGTACAATCTTGTGATAATGGGGAGTTGTTTCTCACTTCCAATAAAGATGCTATTGTGACTGTAAATTCTAATCATTGTTCCTTCTTTCAAGAGGCTTTGTATTTTGTTGAAGGTGAATCAGCTTGATTTATTATTAGTCACTGCCCAACTTTATGGTAATGGTTTGTAAGAGTTATATTGGTGGAAACTCAAACTATTATCTCCATCTGTCTTCAGGCCTTGCTTTATTATCATTTATCATTCGTTTTATCATTTTATATGCTCCTTTTTCAGGTCGGGTATAGGATGACATGGCATCACAGTTCCTTCCTCTTCCATGTGGGTTCGATTTATGTGGCGATACATCTGGCATCTTTGTTGTCGATGAGTCAATAAATGTAATAATGGTCTCTTTGTATTCCTCAGAAAGTTTGTTTGGATATTGTTAGTGAACAGATTGTCCTTCAAGAAAGTACATGCAAATCTGATCCTGAATACCCAAGTGAAAGGACTAATTGGCACCAACAGTTGGATAGATTATCATTGGGTTGATAACCTTCCTTTGAATTTTATCGGGTACAGCTCCCCGTATGAAATATTCAATGAATTAAATGTGAATGCTTTTACCAAAAAGCATAAAAGGATATCAAACATCTACCCGTAAATACAGCGTAGATGCGAAAACCTATACTACTGCATAGAAAGAAAGCAAAGAACAACAGGTGACACAAAGTTCATTTGCTGAACACTACATTGTGTAATGAAAATGAAACTATGTTTCTCATCTTCTTGAGGGAATTAAAATCAGAGCCTTGCAGAATATTTGGAATGTCAACGTAATAAAGAAACAATGACAACAAATTGTAATTTCAAGGAAAACTGGAAATGACTCAAAGTCCAAATTTAGTGGAAGGAAAAATACATTATCAACAAAGTATAATATGTTTAACCTTCAGCCTCCCTTCCCTGACTGTAAAAGAGCACAAAGACTCCTTTACACATTGCAATCTGACCATTATTTTTAAAAAAATAGAAACTTCTTTCACAATATTACGTCAACTATCAAAATCCTATCTCTATCTCAGACACACAATTTTGGAAAAGAAAAACAGCCCATGCTCTGCCTCTCACAACCTCTCAAGAAAATGGAATCATTTGCAAAATCTTCTTCCTGCCTGAAGCTCAAAGTCTGCAGTCTGGAAGAAGCCAGAATGGAATCCCTTCTAAATACCTCTGTCCTTTATTTATTCTTCTCTTTGTCCATCTCCATTCCCTTTCCCGTAACTGATTCTTGGAAATCAATATTATTTCTAAAGTCATTCCCATGGAAACTTTTCAATTTTCCTCTACCATTGGTTTTTCTTGATAAACCTTATTTAAAGTTTATGTTTTTCCACTTTCTTCCTTTTTCTCTCATTTATGTTTTGATAATCTTATAAAACATTGATGTAAATGTTTTATAAGAATAATTTGAAATATTAAATGAGACTTGGACAAGTGGCACATTATTATATTATTCCAATATGAAAATACTTTTGATTCTGGGCGGATTCAAAATAACTCTGTCAGAAACAATGGGTCTCGGTGCGGAAGGCATAACTATTTATCCCACCGTTGGATCTTGCTGAATTTTGGATATGTTATCCAAATCCTAATTCTCCACATTCTCACCAAGGCGATTTTGAAAATAATGCCTAAGTCAAAAGTTACAGATCTCTGTTTGAGGGTCTATATGACTGTCAGAAAATCCGACTTGCTAAACTTGATCCAAAAGAACAAGCTTCTCTTCATATTTTTATGCAAATTCGTGGGCTACCTTCAATTACTTTGCTAGATCATTGTAATGCACATTTATATCTAAATGGCGTGAACTTCGTGACAGGAGTTGTGTTTGAATGCTTGTATTAAAAATAGCTGGTACCCTTTATAAATTGCTTCAATCTGTCACAACATTTCATGATTGAGCAACTTTATTCCCTTTGATCAGATCTAATTGACATTAATCATGTTCACACTTGACTAGAGCACATTCCCACTACTGGTAGCTAGTATACCTGATGATGCGGCATTGTGGCTATACTCTCCTTAAGACAGAGTTATTATGCTCGGGTGGATGCTGGTTTTCTTCAACGTAATTTTCTTCATTATTTTCCTATCACACCGTGTGGATATCTTGGTTGACCGTGGCATACAACATGTAAAACACTTGATTTTCCATCGACCCTGTGGCAGGCTTACATGTGATTCAATAATTAACATTGCCATCTTCAATCTTCATCCTCTTGATGCAAACTTTCAATGTACGAGCCCTTTGATTCATCTTTACTAATCTGGGAGCCCCATGTTCCTCATTTTATGATGGAAGTGTGATCACTAACAAGCTTCAAGTTATGTGCTCGTGGGATATCTGCATCCTCTATAGCTTATTGGATTATCAATTTGCACCTTGAGATTACAATTGTCCCCCCTCAAGATCTGCATTTGGAGCTATTAACCTGACTTTGAGAATCTGAGACTATATTTCAGAATCTAATTTAGATCTGTATCTAAATCTCGAACCATTGAACCATATCAACGAATCCATATGAAGAGCAAAATGGACTGCTTTAAACCTCTAAACCACTTATGAATGATATCCCGAGACTTATGTATCCCATCTTTGAAAACTAAAATTTTATTTGGCATCAAGAAGGATTAGATAGATTTGATGGGGTTTCCAGTGAAGTCTGAATTTTGAACTCAATGATCTCGATACCCCCGCCATTGGATCACCAAATTTGAAGACATTGAGCTCAGACATTGTCTCTCAATCTGGATGTTGAACTGATGAACTGCCTAGAACTTCTAAACCATCGAACCACTTTGAACTTCTGAACCTAATCTTCATCTTAATCTGCACCTCACATCTTCTAAAATCATTGGGCTGAGACCGAATCACAAACAGAGGCTGAGTTCTGACCTTTTCGAACTAACCAATCTGCATTTTCAAAATCATTTGAATTGTCGAACTGCTTTGAACTACTTTGAACTTCAGTTCGAAGTGGTTCAAAAACTCTGAACTTGAAGTTTTGAAACTGTGATCATATCGAGTGCTAAGAGATATGATGGAGCTCTGATGGCACATATGGGCATTTTGACTGATCATTTAAAGAGACCTTAGTGTATGAAGTCTTTTGGTTTATTTTCAGAGTGTCAAAAGTATTCTTTGATATCTTCTGTATTAAGGAAAAATTTATGCTGCAATATCATTCTGCAATTGATCAATGCATGATCAATTGTGTATATAAGACATAAGACATTCTATTTTTGTATCTATGAGATTCTTGGAGCATTCATATATTCTGTAATTGCATAACAAGAATGATCGAACTGTGTATAAGACTGATCGTTTAACTGTTAAGAGTTAATAGTTATAAGCTCGAGATCATTGATTTGTTTTCAGAATACAACAAAGAATCTACCTTTTGTGGGGATGGGTTTTTCACCCTCAAGTGGAGGGTTTTCCCAAGATAATTTTGTGTTGTATGTTTTAGTGGTTTGGTATATTGCTTTCAGTTCTAATTTTGACAAAGAGACCACATCGATGATGGTTGTATTTCAAATGAATGAAGTTCAGAAATATGGTGTGATTAAGTTTTTAGCACAAAAGGTTGTGGCTAACTTAGATGATAATGCATTATATGTGTGCAAAAAGAGTATCAAATGGGGGAATTTGATAGTGAAATAAGGCCACGAAGAACCTGTCAAACTATTGAAGGGATTGATAGAGCTTACTCTGTCTATGCAAAATGATTTGAAATGCATTAATGTGAAATGCCTAAAAGACGATGGAAAGAATGTGTACGCTACAGACACTATAATTCAATCTTTTAAGGAAAAGACTGATCATGTAAAAAGAATCAAAGGTTCTGACAACAGATGATTTCTCCAGGGTAACAAAGATTGAATTTTTGCTAAACCTTTGCATCAATCAACTCCAAATTCATGCAAATAAAGTGGCAGAAGTTAGGAGAGACAAGGTAGTTTGGAAACAATGTATTGCACATATTGGTGTTCCCAACTTCATGGTGATTAAGGAATTCCGCTGCACATAAAGAGTGGAAAGTGCAACATGTCGCCATGGCAGGACAGTGCAAATTGGGAAGTTCCACAGAGCCACCACAACCATGATGATGCCACCAGATTTCTCTATTTTATTTTAGTTTCTTTAGGTAGCTTTTAGCTTTGGTTTTTCAGTTATATGGAAACCAAATCATACGCTTGAAAGAGTTAGATAACTCTGAGTTTTCAAAGACAGTTGACCTTATAAGGCAAAGACATTGAAAAGATCTGCAAAATTTTGAGCATATAGCCCTGATGCTTATAGTTTGATATGTGTTATTTAAAAAAAGAGACTTCTATGAATAAAGTTGATGAATGATTACAGGCTTAAATTTGTGTGTTTAAGATAATGAAAGTAGATTTATCTGTGAATTTATCAGTCAGTGTGGTTATTGTTTATCTTTTGAAAATATATCATCTATCTCATTGGCTATGATTGATTTAAAAGATCATCTTAGTTAAGCTTACTGGTATTAAAACAGAGTCCGTGTGCTCTGTTTTCTGGAATTACTTATTTTAAAGATCACATTCATATCATGGTGATGTGTGAATGTTAGCTTTTCCTTTATTACTTTATAGCTAAAAGTATATTTTAAGATTTGTTTAGTGTAGTCTTATTCATTGAAAACCATTTAAAGGGAGTCGTACCTTAAGTTCAGAGGAAACTAATTTGGTTTACCCAACTGTGGACACTTTTTTTCTTAAAGGAAAGGGTTACAGAGTAAAAATTGAGTGTTATTAAAAGGACTAATCTGTTAACAAACACCTATAATACTCGACCAACACTAAAATTGAACATAAAACAAGAACAACTAAAACCACTAGTAGTAAGCAAAGAAATCATCTTGGAGCTAAGTTTTAGCAGAAGAGAAGAAAAGCAGCAAGCGACCAAGAGATACCTTGAAGGCAACATACTGAAGAAAGCTCAGAATCAACACAACCAGGATTATATACTCCCAAGTGTTCATGTATTGTTTTATTCAATCCCTGTGCAGTTTCCCTCCCCATTATCTATTTTGAATTGAATAAGCTTTGTGGGATTTGCTTATGGTCAAGGAACATAAAATCCTTTGCCTAGTTTTGAACAATGCCTTCACCTTCTGCCCTAGGCAAAAGAAAACAAAGATATGCATTTAGTTTGTTCAACAAAAACATAAATCACCCCAAGAATTGTAGATTGTGAGTACATTCTCAATTTTAGGTTAATATTTACCCTAAAGTGAGCTTCCCCTTCTAATCCAAAGAGTGATGTTAACCACATCTATTTTGTTGTGTCGCACTAAAAAGTGAAAATTAAAATGCTAACATATATAATAGTATTTTTCATGGAATGCATTATCTTTGTTAATGGACAATATTTTAAACATTTGTACTTTAAGTAATGTAATGGTTGTAACTCTTGTGGGTGTGTCAAAGATGTTTGAACAAACATACATTCTAATTCTGCATATTGCATGTGTGCACTAGCTAGTTGTCATATCTCACATCTAGTTTTCAGCCTAAGCTGGATTTTTGTTCAATTTCATTGGACTGGCCAGATGGCTTATATCATAAATTTCTAGTAGCAAAAAATTTAAAATACAGACTCCACAGATCAGCATAGTTGGGTGACGATAAAGTCGATTCATCCTCTGTAAACCTCTCACAAACATTTGATATTCAAATTTGGTCTCACTGAAGGGAATGGCACTGAAGGGAATAATACTCCATACTTGCTTAGGCAGACATGTATCCAATACCAAAAGGTGGATGTAAATGCACACAGCATATAGAGGGAAAACAATAACTGAGGAATTAAAACCCACCATTCAGTTTTTATCAAGTAGTAATCTATATAAAGGCTTTCCAACAAGCTGGAATTCCACATCTTCTATCTTCACAAAAACATCAAGGTGCAAAACAACTTACTTGAAACAAGAAACAAGCCAAAGCCATGATCCATCAGGCCATGCTATGATTAAAGAAATTGCAGCATAACTCCACACTGCGACAGTGATCCCTATGCATGTCTTAGACACTTTTTGTGTTCCTCGCTGCCAACATGAAACAAATTGAAATTCCTTCTTTATAAGCCTCTTTTTTAATGCACTATGCTATTTGTCTAAGGCTTTTTACATGTGAAAAACACAATAGTTTCCTCTAAGTTCAGTTTGCCAATCACAGAAAATGTATAAAGTTCAGTCAGATATACTCAAATGTTAGTATTCAGGTCTACTTACTTCGTAGATTAAAACTTGATATATGGTGAAGGCTGTAAGAAGTACTGCATGTACAGAGAAAGCTACATCATTTGGAGCTACAGGAATCATCTGCATGGACAATATAGAAAAGGTTCACTTTTCATCAAAAATATTTGGCTTATAGGAAAATTGAGCTAACTTTAATCTAGACAAAAAAATGCCAACAAATCTATGCAGAAGAAGCAATACTAACAGAATCATAGATGCAACAGAAATAAATAAAGGCACATTCACGGTATGATAAGAGGATTTACCTTGGGAAAACATTTCAGGAAACAACCAACAAAAACAGCACGCACTATATGACTCAAATTTCCACAATACAATATTATATTTTGCAATTTGTTTAACCAAAATTCATGTGCAAGCATTTGCACATCAATATAGGAAACCCCTTAGTGGTATTAAAACACAACAAGTATTAAACCATGGGCTGGAAAACCATCTACAGAGGTGCAAAATTCCAACTCTAACAAGAGGTTAAAAACATGCCAAATATACAACACATTCCAAAGTGTCTCCAACTAGTTGAGTACTTTGCATGGGGAGCCATACATATTTTAAAATCAGCTAATGATGGCAGCTATACCAATTGCTTTCCTACAGCAAAAAAACTTCAGTAGTAAAAGACTTCATCAATGACTCAGCAACAGTTTGTTGATGCCTGGACTTCACACAGACTCAACAAGCCATTTTTTACTTTGAATTCAAACTTTGTGCCAAGACTAACTGCAAACTTGACAAATTGGAAAACACTGAAAATAGCAAATGTTAAGGGGAAAGATTATTTTGTATCTGGTGCAGGAGCCCGTCAAGCAAATAATGTCAAAATTTTCATTTTTGTTTTGTTTTGATGGATGTGATGTAAATAAGGTCTTCTGAGACCATCAGAGTTCCTTCGTGGTGATATTTTATGTTTGTTTGTAATTTGGGAAAAAGGATGTAAAAGGTGATACCATTCATCGTCACTCTCCTGTCATCCCACGAATTCACAAACTGAAGCAAACAACTCTCATCATAGCCATTCATAGCCATTCATCGCCCCCATAAACAGGACCAGACACCCTTCTTTTAACATGTACTAGGTGAGAGGATTCCAAGCATTGTCATCAATTGCCAAGGGGTAATTTGGTTGTAGGGGTCGGTTGGAGGATGCCAATTTGATGGTGTAGGCATAAATAGGCCTCCATTGTACAACCCAAAGGTGGAATGAAATTTTTTGGAGTTGGAGCAATAAAATTGCATCATTTTTCTGCACCTTTGTAACGTTTACTGCTTCTATCTTTATAAAGATCTGTACCAAATTGTACGGGTTTGAGGTTGATTGTGTATGACAAAGGAATGTCTTACCTTTCATATGCAGTTGTTTTGTTAGATTTTCATTGTGTTTTGTGAAATTTATGATCAATCAGTGACTGCCACTTCCAGATTTTTCTGTAACAGTCCTGTTGCAGCATGTAGTACAGAATGTATATTCCATATCTTTATCTCAAACCAATTGAGATTGAAAGATATGTGAATCTACTTTCTTATGCACTTAGCCTCATCAATTTTTGTGGAGTTTGGAGAGGGATATTGCAATTTTGGTGAAAACATGTTGAAACCCTACCTTAAGGTAACCAATCAAGAAGAAATATGTTTATGTGTTTTCCACCATTGTTTTGATATGTACTTTAATATTCCAAAGTTGCACATGGAGGTTTGTACAAGTGAAGAATCCATGAACAGTCGATATCCCTATGTATCAGACTGAGGAAGCCAATTAGAGAGCCAAAATCGCATGCTAGAAGTTGAAAAGATTGAAGCATCATATGAGGGGTGTGGAGACATGTGAGGACCCTGCCCAAACCAAAGCCTCATGGTGGATTCAATGCCTGTACGAGGAAAAGCCTTTCTTATTGATAGTCCTAATAAGACAACCTAGCCTCATGACTATCAATAGTGGTATGACTACTGCAAACAGAGTTGTAACGGAAGTTTCTCTTCGTTGTAAGGCTTTGTGCGGAATCGTTCAAGTCAATGACAAAAGGATTGAGTTGTAGATGTCTTAGTTTGGAAATGTGATCACCCATAAGGGTTATTTTCATAGAATAAGCCTTGAGAACAACCCTTATGGGTGCTCATAATTCCAAACTAAGTTATGAACCCTATCTTCACAAACCAAGATCATTTGCTAAGAAATTTATTGCTGCCCTGTGGAAGGTGTAATGTCCCGTTTTTGGGGCATCTTCAGATTTAACATTTTATTTGTATAATTTGATAGTATTTCCTATTTTTCTATCTGATATCCCTGTCCATTGTGTGATATTTAATATATATATATATGTGTGTGTGTGTGTGTGTATTTTCAAAAGGTCGCCTCTTTTCATGATAATAGTTATAGTATATTAATAATTATATTATATATTAATAAGGTTACTTATATATCATAAGTTTTATTATATTTAATAACTATATATTATATATTAATAATATAGATTAATATTAATTATATATATGATTATATATTAATATTAATTATATATAAGATTATAATAATATATGAATCTTTTTAATTAAATATTATTTTAATATATAACAAGGATATAATGTCATACACTATTGTTATACAAATATATATGTATTAATTATTTATGACATATAAATATCTAATTACAACTAATATTCATATATATATATATATATATATATAATTAATATTTATAATTATATAATATATAAAAATTTATATTTGTCCCTCAATATAATTATAATATAGTAATATTTTATATGAATTAGTGATTATTAATATTATACTCTTCATATATAATACTTATTTATTAGATTTCAGAATGGGGACATCACAGTCCTCCCCTCTTGAATTTGCTTGCCCTCAAGCAAAATCTTTCATACACAAGCTTTGTCATAGACAAAAAATTACTTGCATTTAAAAAGCCAAAAAGATTTATGAAATATACATTGAATGAGAACACGAAGCATACACGATGTAGACAGATCATGAAAACACGAAGTAGACATGATGCAGACAGAAGACACGAAGCAAACATGATGCAAACGCATAAGACACACATTATGCATTTCCTTAATTGTGAACCTGCAACCAAAAAATCATTAGTACACATTATATATAAATCAATCCCCTGACAGGGTGTTTATAGTCTCAATCCATTTATTAACTCATCATTTTCTAAATATGGGAGGAGGAACCATAATAGGGTGCCCTATTACCCAACCAATGGGCCTCACCGTTCGCCCTCATTATTGTTACCTCTCTCCGATCATTATTTCCAAGAAGGTGCCTTTGTATGATGTACCCTGGGACATCCCGTCACCGTAGGCCTTACCCGGTACCCGTAGGCTTTATCCGGTACCCCGAGTGATGTTACCCAGCCCATTGCACCGCAAGCCTTATCTCAACTTGGAGAATCATGATCTTAAGGTGATTCTATCAACTATTTTCCAATAAGAAGTCTTTTAAAGCATAATCTTTGAAATATCAGATACTTAATCTTATCATTCAATTATATGAGGAGAAACCATAATGGGGTACCCTGATACCCAATCAGTGGGCCTCACCGTTCATCCTCATTATTGTTACCCCTCTCTAACCATCATCCCCAAGATAGTGCCTTTGTATGACGTACCTTGGGATATCCTGTCACCGTAGGCCTTACCTGATACTCGTAGGCTTTATCCGGTACCTCAAGTGATGTCACCCAGTCCATTCCACCGAAGGCCTTATCTCAACTTGGAAGATGATGACCTTAGATTATTTTATTTTATTTAACAACATTCTTTGATTATTGTCAATTTGAAAATCAATGTCATTTCCTTGTAACTATTTGATTAGAACCATTGATAGTAAGTATTTAAACTATCACAATAACAAAATGTGTCAATAATAACAAACAAGCTAACAATTATTTCATAATATATGAAGAAAACGTATAATTTACCTCATTACTTTTCTTTACCTTGTTTGCTTGTGTTAACTTCGTCCTTATCATTGTGAAGTGGTCTTCAAGAGACATAAACAATATATCTTTCTTCTTTGTTTTATGTATTCCCATATGGGGATCACCACTTGAGATGTCCCCTTTTCAAAAGAGGGATTGTATGAAGTTGTTTCTCAACATAATTCCTTTTTTTCCCTTACTTTAGGAATGACTCAATTTAAATGTTTATTCCTTTTAATCTTTTGTGGTTGATGTGACTCAATATTACCTTTAACTTCTCTATGCATGTGGCCCACAGATACTAAGATGAGGTGATAATGGACGATTAATGTTATTTTGGGGGTTTATCGCATTTTGCATTGTGGCATCACCATTTGTGGCTATTCCCTCAACTGTTCCACCAACGCTGGAAAACCCAGCCAGCAGCATCTACAGCCTGCCTTTGCATATTACTAAAATAAGAAACACCATTTACAACACTCCCAATACGTGATTCTGCAGCTCCTTTCATCTTTCTTGTAAGAAATGCACCAGTTTGGCAGGCCAAATACTGTTGTCCATTTGTTTCAAACCAAACATGGCTATTTGGAGATTTCCCAGGAGCGTTTCCTTCTATTATTCCATTGTGCGACTTAGTGTTAACCAGATCCACTCCAACGATATCACTTGCAGATCCCTTTGAACTGCGTCAGTCCTCTTGCATAGAGCTCTTCTGCTGTACCCGAGCTTGACTCGTTATATTCATTTACCCATGCATCTTGTTGGTATTCCCTATGATCTCTATAAATTGAATTACACACATATTAAAACTGTGCTATGAAATGTAAAGTCAAATCTTCATGGGGACGCACATCCAATTCACAAAGGCAAATTTATAGTCTCTTCCAGTTCAAACGTTAGTTATTGGGTCTTTGTATTTCTCAAATCTGTATAATATTGAAAGAATCCCATCTCAATAAAAGTTATTGCCTTTAGGATTGAAGTCTGTGTTCTCTATGGTCCAGAATTGACACTCTTCATTTGCGAATTTCTGACATTTTGATGCTAACTAAATAGACCTTTGTTTCTCTACTCTCCAAAATCATTGGTTAATCCGTAACGTCTGACATGATACAATAATATAGTCAATATGTAATGAGAAGAGGTGTTTGGCCAACTGTGTGCCTTGTTGTATTGTCTCCTATAATTTCTTATTTTTGCACAATCTTCACTAGATGGCAAGATCGAATGCTCTGATACAACTTGTAATGTCCCGTTTTGGGGGCATCTTCAGATTTAACATTTTATTTGTATAATTTGATAGTATTTCCTATTTTTCTATCTGATATCCCTTTCCATTGTGTGATATTTAATATATATATATATGTGTATTTTCAAAAAGTCGCCTCTTTTCATAATAATAGTTATAGTATATTAATAATTATATTATATATTAATAAGGTTACTTATATATCATAAGATTTATTATATTAATAACTATATATTATATATTAATAATATAGATTAATATTAATTATATATATGATTATATATTAATATTAATTATATATAAGATTATAATAATATATGAATCTTTTTAATTAAATATTATTTTAATATATAACAAGGATATATTTATTAAATATATATTTCATATATATATACCCCAAGTGATGTCACCCAGCCCATTCCACCGTAGGCCTTATCTCAACTTGGAGAATCATGATCTTAAGGTGATTCTATCAACTATTTTCCAATAAGAAGTCTTTTTAAAGCATAATCTTTGAAATATCAGATACTTAATCTTATCATTTAATTATAGGAGGAGAAACCATAATGGGGTGCCCTGTTACCCAATCAGTGGGCCTCAACGTTCACCCTCATTATCTATGCTTGTATGATGATACTCCAAGCCATGATTGATTGCCCAAGCCTAGAAGCCTAACTAATGCATTCAACAGTGCCTAGAAGCATGAGACCACTATTCATTGTTTTTGTATGTTAAAACCATAGCGAATGCCCATACACCTCTCCATTAGCATATTATTTAAAATAACTTCAAAATAAAACATAAATAATCAATTACATCTCCAATCTACCATACATAGTGATGCAAAGCAAATTGTGATAATCCAAAAATAGGGTTTCCCTAACTAATCTTCTTCCTTAACTATCCAGTGGTTAGTCTTCTAGGAACCTTGCCGAGTTCTCCCTAAGGCCTTGTCCTACCTTCCCAAGGTTTCTTGATGACAAACCTAAACACCATGATACCAATTCAATGGTACTGAAGACAAATTGCTCCCTAATTGGCCTACCAACCAGGATTCTTAGTCATTCATGTTGATGTATAGCATCTGTAGAAGTAATAATGTTCATCAAACATGTGCGAATCTATATCAGGTTTATCTGATAATAGTCATTGATGTTATATATATTAAATCATCTTAACTTGTATTAGATGATTAATAATATCACTGGTAGGCAATATCATGTTAAGATTATTAGCGGACATCTTATGACATCTGGAGTCTTGTATTACTACCGATTATGTTGTTTTGGTTTAACTAACATTAGTTAGTTGTGCCTCCGTAGAGGCATGACCCTACGTGGCCAAAGAGTCATGACTCTAAGGGGCATGACTCTTCTTGTACCTAGATAAACAAAGTGCAGACCAATGGGAATGATCAGTCTAAGGCATCACAGACCTAGCAATCTGCATATTAATCTTGCAGAATATATTCTTAGCATTCTCCTCTACAATCTGATTTAAAAGACTATCACCATTTGCATTCTACAGTCTGTGTTATCAATGATATATAGTGAAGGATATTCTGCATCTCAACATATTCGAGATCATCATTATTTGAAGAACAACTCTGCACTACAGTTATTCAAGTAAGAGTATCTATTGTTATTCATATCTATTGTAAAAGTTTTATCTATCAAAGATCACTAAAATCAAACATGGTATCAAAGCCATTCTGATAAGAAAATCTATTACTCAGAATTAAATCTAAAACCTTAGATTTACAAAAGTTAAATTATATTCTTAAATCAAAATGGTGAATCATGTAAGGCTAGAAGATAGGCTTGAGGGCGCATCAAGTTTTTCATCATGGAAAATTAGAGCCATGATAATATTAAGAGAAATGGAATTAGAGGAGTATATTGAAACAAACATATCCATGCCTAAAAATGATCCAGAGAAAGTAACATGGAAAAGACACAATAACAAAGCAATGAAAATTATAATAGATTCTGTAAAAGATCATATTATTTCATCCATATCTAGTCTCAAGACTGCATTTGAGATGTTCTCCACTATAAGAGATACATTTGAAATCAACAATACTAGTAGATTATTAACCCTAAAACAAGATCTACTATATATAAAGATGAAAAATGGAGAATCTATTACATCCTACTTTCTAAGGATTTCTGAATTAAAAGATCAGCTTGCAACAATGGAAAATCGAGTTGATGACAAAGAACTCAGCATGATAGCATTAAGAGGTCTTCCTCTATCTTGGGAAACATTTATTCGAAGTTTAAACTCTCGACCCGAACTTCCTAAATTTGATTTACTAAAGAATGAATGCACACAAGAAGAATCAAGATTAGTCTCAAGAGGACTAAGTACAAATCAAGAGGGAGACATTCAAGCACTTTATGTAAATTCAAACAAGAAAAGAAAATTCAAAGATAATAGAAGGGAATTTGACAAATCATATAAGAAACGTGATTGGTCCAAAGTGAGATGTTTCAAACGTGATCAAATTGATCACTCCCATAACTTCTGCCCTAAAAAGAAGAGAATTCAAGCAACCTTAGCAGAAATCAAAGGAGAGGAAGTAGAGAAAGAAGAAAAAGAAAACTATGCTTTTTACTTAGCCTTTTCAAGTGAATTAAACTCAAACCACAACACTTGGATCATAGACAATGGAGCATCTTGGCACATCACCGGTCTTAAAGACAAATTTGAAATTTTCTCAGAACAATCCTCAGAAGAAGTTACCATTGGAGATAACTCTATTCATCTTATCAAAAGCATTGGTTCCTATTCAATTTACTTGAATTTAGGAATTAATCTCCAACTCAAAAATGTTTTATATGTACCAAGAATAAAAAGAAACCTCGTCTTTGTTTCTAGTCTTGCTAATCAAGGATTCAAAATCACTTTCCAAAAGGAAAAAGTTCTATCTTGGCCAAAGAACTATAATATCAAGAAAGCCATTTCCATCGAATTTAGAGATGGAAGTCTATATAAACTTTGTAATAATCAAAACCTAGCACTTAGTCATGAAACTTCAAATTCCACTGAAATTTGGCATAGGAGGCTAGGTCACCTTCACTATCGTGCACTATCATCCATAGGAACAATTGTAAAAGGTTAACCTATTCCAAAACTGATAACTTAAGTATTTACAAAGGAGGCTAGGTCACCTTCACTATCATGCATTATCATCCATAGGAACAATTGTAAAAGGTTTACCTAGTCCAAAATTGATCAGTTAAGTATTTGCAAAGGATGTGCTTTAGGCAAAAATACTAAGCAATCATTTCCTAAAAGTGTTCACAAATCAAAATCCATTCTTGAACTGATTCACACTAACCTTTGCAGTCCTATGTCTGTACCTTCTCTTAACGGGTGCTTCTTTTATGTAATTTTTATTGATGATTACTCTAGAAAAATTTGGATCTACTTTCTGAAACAGAAACAATCAGCTGATGTATTATCAAAATTCAAAGAATTCAACGCCCTAGTTGAAAATTAGTCAGGACAAAAAAAAAAAATACTAAGGTTAGACAATAGAGGTGAATACATCTCCAAAATTTTTAAAAACTTTTACATTGCTATTGGGGATTAAGAAGGAGTTTTCACTACCATATAATCCTCAACAGAATGGAGTTGCAGAATGTAAAAATAGATCAATTATTGAATCAGCCAAAGCAATGATGCACGATTAAAACTGAAATGTCCCTTTTTCTGATTTTATATGATATTTCAAGCCTCTAATCAGATTTTCAAAATCAAACAACCTATATTACAAAGATCCACCAATTTCTCAATAAACCCCAAATCGGGTATGTCCGAAATAGTGCCAAAAACTTCACAACTTCACATATTATTAATAAATCTGAAAATGGACATTTTTACAGAAATTTCAGCAACATAACGACCTACTAAATGACATTTCCAGATCTGTATAGCATTTACACAACAGCTCACAAACGTAGGACAAAAACTATGCTCATCAAGCTCTCGAAATTAACACAAAAATGCCCGGAAACACCACAAAAACACTAATAATCTATCTCAGAAGTTTAACCACGTCCCAATACATATATTCAGCTCTATTTTAACATCTTAAAGTCTGAAATACAGCAGCAACCCAAACTGATATGAAATACTCAACCGAAAACACCAAACTCTTATAAAAAAACACACCCGAAAACTCACAAATTTGCATTGTTCAGCACAAAGGCAAACTCTGCATGAGCTTGCATATGGAATGGCTTCAAAATCCCGTCCTTAGCCTTCCTGGAAACCTGCAAACTCCCGTCTTGGGTCTCCTTCTCCACAGGTTTGGCAGCCTCTGAAGAACAACAAAGCAATAAGCGAAAATCAAGTTCTGGAATGAGCCCAAAATGCCTCCAAATCCCTTAAAAGAGGGCATAACCCTAACTCACGTTCAAGAGGGGTTAATAAAACATATTTTAATAATAATTTTTATTTATTAGTCCATTGGTTTCCAAAGATTAGCCCCTTTTGCCGAAACTTCACTTTTTTTGGGCCTGCTTGTGTTAGCAAAGATTATTATTTTTAAATATTTGAAAAGGGGACATGACAAGTCCTCCCCTCCCAAATATTGTTTGTCCTCAAGCAATGAAGATTGGAATGTTCAAGAATATGTGCTCCTTCCCAAGTTGCATCCTCCAGTGGTAATCCTTTCCATTTGACCAAATGCTCTATGATGCTCTTGTTTCTCAATCTTTTCTCTCTTGTATCCAAAATCTCTTCTGGTATCAAAACTAATTTCCCTTCATCATCAAGAGGTGGTAATTCTATAGATACTATGGTCTGCTGGCCTAGAGCCTTCTTCAGGCAAGATACATGGAAAACATTATGTATTTTGTTGTTTGGTGGGAGCTCCAATTCATAAGCTACCTCTCCTACCTTCTTGGTGATCTTATAAGGCCCATAGAACCTTGGCTTGAGTTTCTCTGCCCCGCTCCTCTTCAAAGTGCTTTGCTTATATGGCTGCAACCTAACAAATACCAAATCTCCCACCTCAAAAGATCTTTCAGTCCTTTTCCTATCAGCATACAACTTTTGTTGGTTCTGGGCATGTTGTAGATTATCCTTGAGGGACCTTATTATGTCTTGGCTTTGCTTGATGAAATCACTTGCTGCAGGTATTCTGCTATCTGAAAGTACTAAATCAACAAAGGAAAGGGCATCATAACCATAAAGAGCATGAAAAGGAGGCATACCAATAGACATGTGATGAGATGTATTGTAACAATACTCCCCTAGGTGCAACCATTTCACCCAAGCATGTTGTTGATTTGAAACATAGTTCCTCAAATATCCCTCTATCCATTTATTAACTATCTCTGTTTGTCCATCTGTTTGAGGGTGATAGCTAGTACTGGGAGTGAGTTCAGTTCCTGCCAAATGAAAGAGCTCCTTCCAAAAAGAGCTGAGGAATCTACTGTCCCGGTCACTGACAATGTTTTTAGGCAAGCCATGTAATCTAAAAATCTCCTTGAAGAACAATTCGGCCACTTGTGATGCCTTGAAATCAGATGTGATAGGAAAGAAATGTGCATACTTAGTTAGTCTATCTACCACCACATATATGCAATCCTTACCTTGAACCTTGGGCAACCCGGTGATGAAGTCCATGGAAATACTTTCCCATTTTTGTTCAGGAATAGGAAGTGGCTGCAACAACCCTACAGGAAAATTTTGCTCACTCTTGCTTTTTTGGCATACCATACATTCCTTAATGTGTTTAAGGACATCCTCCTTCATACCCTTCCATGAAAACCGCTCTCGAATTTGCCTATATGTCTTGAAGTATCCCTGGTGACCAGCCAAAGGTGTGTCATGAAAGGCCCTCAATATCCTCTCCTTAGTTATTTATCCTGGCACTAAGAAGATCCTGTTCTTGTAATAAATCAATTCATCAACAACCTTATACCTGTTATCATCCACTAACTTATCCACAATCTTGGTGGCAAAGGAATCTTTAGCATACTCTAAAATTATGGAGACTTTTCAATCAGCAAAGATAGATGTTAAGGAACACAGAGTGGGCTTTCTTGAGAGAGCATCAACAACCACATTATTCTTTCCTTTCATGTATTCAATATCAAAATCATAAGCTTGCAATTTGCTTACCCATTTTTGTTGACGATCATTCAAATCCCTTTGTTTCAAGAAGAACATGAGGCTATTATGGTCTGCCTTTACAATGAATCTCCCACATACCAAATATTGTCTAAACTTATGAAGTGCATGCATGATTGCCAACATTTCCTTATCATAGATGGAGTAACCTTTCTCTGATTGATTTAGTTTTCTAATCTCAAATGCTATTGGATGTCCCCTTTGAGTTAGGATAGCCCCTATACCTTCTCCAAAAGCATCACATTCAACAACAAAAGGTAAAGAGAAATCTAGAATTGCAAGCACAGGGCATGAACTCATTACATTCTTACGCTTATCAAATGTTTTTTGTGCCTCTTCTGTCCAGACAAAAGCTCCTTTCTTTGTCAAATCAGTCAAGGGGGCAGCAAGCTGAGAAAATCCCTTGGCAAATCTCCTATAGTAGCTACACAACCCAAAGAAACCTCTCAACTGTGTAAGATTAGTGGGTGGAGGCCAATCCAAAATTGCTTGAATTTTTTGTTGATCAACCTGCACTCCTTTAGAACTTATAATATGTCCCAAATATAGGATCTCTGTCAAACCAAACTCACATTTATATAGCTTAGCATAGAAAGATTGCTGCTCCAAGATTACCAAAACAGTGTCCATGTGTTTTAGATGCTCTTCCCATGTTTTACTGTAAATCAAGATATCATCAAAAAATACCAAAACAAATTTTCGAAGATGCTGGCTAAATACCTTATTCATACAAGATTGGAATGTTGCAAGTGCATTAGTGAGGCCAAATGGCATAACAAGAAATTCAAAGTGCCCATAGTGACATCTGAAAGCAGTCTTTTCCACATCTTCACCCCTCATTCGGATTTGATGGTACCCTGATCTTAAGTCAATTTTTGAGAAGTATATAACACCATGTAACTCATCAATGAGTTCATCTATGCGTGGTATGGGATACCTATTTTTTATGGTCTTCTTGTTTAGAGCCCTGTAGTCTATACACATTCTCATTGTACCATCCTTTTTCTTGACAAGTACCACAGATGATGCAAATGGACTGGAGCTAGGCCTTATGAATCCCATGTCCAGGAGTTCCTTAATAGTTTTTTCAATTTCTTCGTTATAACCTCTTGGATGGTGGTATGGAGTTGTTATAACTGGTTTGGCACCCTGTTCTAACTCTATAACATGCTCAAAACCTCTATCTGGTGGTACTCCTGGAGGCAAGTCATTGAAAACTATACTATGCTTATCAAGAATATTTTGAATTTCAAAATGGAAATTACCTTGATTCTTTGGAGAGCTTGTTGGATGGATTATGACTCCTGCTGCCCATGCTGCTTGTCCTCTTCGAAAAGTCTTCTCCAACCTCTTTGCAAAGACCGCCTTAGGTGCTCCATTTGATAAGCCTCTCAATAAGACTTCTTTCCCATTGGAATGAAATTTAAACTCCATAGTTTGATGGTTCATGTAATCGCCTCCAATAGAGTGCAACCATTGAACACCCAATACAAAATCTGTCTCCCTAATGCCAACAACATAGAAGTCATCACATAACTCATAATCTCCTAAGGTCATCTTGAGTTGTTTCACCACCCGTGTGCAAGGCATAGTGAATCCATCAGCTACAGTAACATTGAATCCTTCAAAATCTTCTGCTTTAAGCCCTCTTTTCATGACAAATCCCTCATCAATAAAATTGTGAGTTGCCCCACTATCAAGAAGAACTGTCAACCTTTGCCCTGCTAGTACCCCTCGAATTCGAAAGGGATGGTATCTTGGGACTCCTAATAATGCTGCTAAAGTGCCATCCTTGCTGATTTCTTTTTCTTTCTCTTCTTCTACCTCCTCCTTAGTGTCATGAAATTCCTCATGCTCATCTGAATCAGATTCTGAAGCAACTTCAATATAGTGCACTTGACCTTTCCCCAAACATCTGTGTCCTGGAACCCATGGTTCTTTACAAGTAAAACAAAGCTTTTTCCTTCGTAATTCACTCCTAGTCTCTTCATCTACCTTCTTTTTTGCCACATTTATCACATCTTTTGGTGGTAGTGTTGGGAAAGTCTTTTTCTAAAAATTCCCCTTATGTTGCCAAAGATTTGGGAGTTTTTGATTAGTGACTGGTTTCATAGGCATGCAAGTTTCAAGTTGCAAGCTTCTTTTGATAGCTTCCTGTAAGGTTGAGGGTGAGAAAGCCTTAACCAAACCCTTAACAGAATCTTCTAAACCATCAAGAAAAAGATAAACAATCCTCTTTTCACTCATATCGGGTACCATAACAACCACTTTTTGAAACTCTTCTATATACTCATTAACTGATTTGGTTTGCTTCAACTTTGACAATTCTTTAAAATACTCTTCATCATCCTTGAGGTCAAATCTATCTATCACTCTTTGACTGAAATCATCAAATGTAGTTACCTGATCATGACCTTGAGTAGTCATTCCATGATACCACCAATCATAGGCTGCATCTTCCAAGTGTAGACTTGCAAATTAAACAGCATCACTCTCCTTCATGGGGTTAAGTGTGAAGAAAGTCTGTAATTTTTGTAGCCATGCTCTAGCTGAAATTTTATTTGTTCCATCAAAAGTAGGTGCTGTAAACTTGCTTATTTTATTTTTGAGCTCTCTTCCACTTATGTCATGCTCCCTCCTGTTCTCTTTCTTGGGCATCAAAGTGTTCATCATATCCACATATTCTCTAAAAGGAACCGAACTGCGAAAGTCATCATCTAAGCCATTGTAAGTAGCTCTTAATGCAATCAAGTTACCTGTAACCTCTTCCATAGGATTAAGGGCTAGATTTGGTACTAGTGGCTCATCTGCAGGCAGGAAAATAGTTTTTGTTGATTTAGAGGGTTTGGGTTTCAGATTTCTTGGCTCCTCTAAAGTGCTCCCTTTCTCATTAATAGATGCAACTCCTTGCAATTTTTCTGTCAATATCCGCAAAGCCTCTCTAGTTTCTGCCAAACTATCCACTGTTTGCTTCTGAGTATTTTGGATGTCTTGAAAAAATTTCTTTGCCATCTCATCTTGATCAGCCATGCTTTTTCCTTCCTTGGATTTTATACTTTTACTTTTAACTGGAGGTTTGATCAAAATTTCTTTATTCTTTTCTCGCTGCAAATATCTCTTTTCTCTTTCACTTGGTTGCATGCAAACTTCTACAAACCCTCAGGCTGGCAAGATCATAGCTCTGATACCAGTGAAATGTCCTTTCTTTTGATTTTATATGATATTTCAAGCCTCTGATCAGATTTTCAAAATCAAACAACCTATATTACAAAGATCCACCAATTTCTCAATAAACCCCAAATCGGGTATGTCCGAAATAGTGCCAAAAACTTCACAACTTCACATATTATTAATAAATCTGAAAATGGACATTTTTACAGAAATTTCAGCAGCATAACGACCTACAAAATGACATTTCCATATTTGTATAGCATTTACACAACAGCTCACAAACGTAGGACAAAAACTATGCTCATCGGGCTTTCGAAATTAACATAAAAATGCTCGGAAACACCACAAAAACACTAATAATTTATCTCAGAAGTTTAACCACGTCCCAATACATATATTCAACTCTATTTTAACATCTTAAAGTCTGAAATACAGCAGCAACCCAAACTAATATGAAATACTCAACCGAAAACACCAAACTCTTACAAAAAAACACACCCGAAAACCCACAAATTTGCACTGTTCAGCACAAGGGCAAACTCTGCATAAGCTTGCACATGGAATGGCTTCAAACTCCCATCCTTAGCCTTCCTGGAAACTTGCAAACTCCCATCCTTGGGTCTCCTTCTCCACAGATTTGGCAACCTCTGAAGAACAACAAAGCAATAAGCGAAAATCAACTTTTGGAATGAGCCCAAAATGCCTCTAAATCCCTTAAAAGAGGGCATAACCCTAACTCACGTCCAAGAGGGGTTAATAAAACATATTTTAATAATAATTTTTATTTATTAGTCCATTGGTTTCCAAAGATTAGCCCCTTTTGCCGAAACTTCACTTTTTTTGGGCCTGCCTGCGTTAGCAAAGATTATTATTTTTAAATATTTGAAAAGGGGACATGACAAAAACTTTCATACTTCCTTCTGGGCTGAAGCATCTAACACTGCAGTCTACATTCAAAACAGATGTCCACACTCAGTATTAGAGAACACCACTCCTGAAGAAGTATTTACAAGCATTAAACCAGATCTAAGTCATCTAAGAATATTTGGATGTCATGTTTATATCCACATTCTTAAAAAGAAAAGAACAAAACTAGAAGCATCCGAAAAGAAGGGGATACTCATTGGATATAGTGAAACAACAAAAGGCTACAAGGTCTTCATTCCAGGTCAAAGAACAATTGAGATTATTAGAGATGTGAAATTTGAAGAAGATATCGCCTTTAATATTTCTAGAAACGGTGATAAATCTATTACTAAATCTATTCCTAAAGTAGATGAAAATCACCAAGCAGAATTTGAGAGGGAGAATGATATTGAACCATCCTCCACCACTACATCTAATCATGAAGATTATGAAAATGTCAACAATAAAAAGAGGCCACTTTGGGCTAGGAAAATGATAGAAGAAAATAAGGTTGAACCTAATGAAGTGATTCGAGAAAGTAAAAGAACGAGAAATCAATCATGTTATATTGCATTATTAACTGAACTTATAAAAATTGAACCTTTAAATGTTAAAGAAGCACTTTCAAATCAGTCTTGAAAATAAGCAATGATTGAAGAATATAACTCCATACTAAAAAATGATGTATGGGATGTTGTACCAAGACTTTTAAACAAATTAGTTGTTTCTTCAAAATGGTTGTTTAAAATTAAGCATGCATCTAATGGCAGCATTGAAAAGTACAGAGCTAGATTTGTAGCACGAGGTTTCTCACAAAAAGAAGGCATTGATTATGAAAACATTTGCACCAGTTGTTAAACATACTTCAATTAGAACCATCTTGGCTATCGTAGAATCCAAGAGATGGAAGGTTCATCAAATGGATGTCAAAACAGCATTCCTAAATGGCAAAATTGAAGAAGTTTATATCGAGCAACTAGAAGGATTCAGCGCTCATGACAGCAAAACTCACATTTGTAAATTAAAGAAAGCTCTATATGGTCTCAAACAGGCTCCCAGAGCGTGGTATGAAAGGATAGAAAACTATCTAATGAAGTTAGGATATTCTAAAAATGAAGCCGATCCTAACTTATACTTCAAAATAGATGGTGATGATATAATTATTCTTGTGTTATATGTTGATGATTTGTTAATAACAGGTGAAGAACATCTCATAAAGAAATGCAAACAAGAACTCACAGCAAAGTTTGAAATGAAAGATTTAGGTCTTCTTCACTACTTTCTTGGATTGGAAGTTTGGCAACAGGATAAGTATATTTTTTTAAATCAAAGAAAATATACAGTCGACATTTAACAAAATTTGGAATGATGGAATGTAAACCAGCTTCTACTCCTATGGAAATCAATCTACACAAGTTGAAGGATGATATGATCAAATCAAAACTTACAGATTCTACTTACTACAGGCAGATCATTGGGTCTTTAATGTATTTGATGAATACTCATCCTGACATATGCTATGCTACTAACACCTTGAGCCAGTTTATGTGTGCACAAAAAAAGATACATCTACATGCAGCTAAATACATTTTCAACTATCTAAAGGGTACTATTGGCATGGGAATCAAATATGATAAAGTCAACATCGAACTTCATGGATATTCTGATTCCAATTGGGTAGGCAGTCCTACTGAATGTGAGAGTACTTCTGGATGTTGCTTCAGTCTAGGATCTGGAATGGTTTCTTGGTTCAGTAGAAAATAGTCTTCAATTATATTAAGTTCTACTGAAGCAGAATATATTGCATCTTCCTTGGGTACTAGAGAAGCGGCATGGCTACGGAAGTTGTTAGCAGATTTGTTCAAAAGACCTTTGAAGCCCACTATGATTCATTGTGATAATCAAAATTGCATCAAGCTTTCAACTAATCCGGTTTTCCACAATCGATCCAAACATATTGAAATTCTTTACCACTACATTCGAGATATGATGAATCGAGGAATCATTCAACTGGAGTACATCAGTACTAATGAGCAAACAGCAGATATCTTTACTAAGCCTCTTGCTAAAGTGAAAATGAAATATTTCAAAGAAAAACTTGGTATGATTAATTTGTAATATTGAATTTAAATTTTCAATTCATGTGAGTTTATGCTTCTATTGTTGTTTAGTCGCATTAGATATGTAATGAAAGGTGATGATCTTTCATGGACATATATATTTAGAAAGTAATCATTTGTAAGGTGACGATCTTGCAAATGATAGGCCTATTATCATGGACATCTCTAGATATTGTTTCGGACAATTAGAGATCATAGATAACAAATCCATTATGTTATCATGGACATCTCTAGATATTGTTTCAGACAATTAGAGATCATAAATAACGTATCCATTATAATTACTCTAGATATTGTTTCAAACAATTAGAGATCATAATATACGTTATGATAGTGTTCACAGCATGGTGATTTTAATTATTTGACTAGTCACTGTTTCAGAGTGTTAAGATCAAATAAAGTATTCAGATATTCTATTCTGAAGGAGTATTACTTCTCCCTTGCTAAGAGGGAGTGTTGATGTGTAGCATCTATAGAAATAATAATGTTCATTAGACATGTGCGAATCTATATCAAGTTTATCTGATAACAGTCATTGATGTTATATATATATATAATTGATAATATCATAGGCAAGCAATATCATGTTTAGATTATCAGCGGACATCTTATGCCATCGGGAGTTGTATTACTACTAATTATGTTGGTTTGGTTTAACTAACATTAGTTAGTTGTGCCTCCGTAGAGGCATGACCCTACGTGGCCAAAGGCCGTGTAGAGTCATGACTCTACGGGGCATGACTCTTCTCATACCTATATAAACAAAGTGCAGACCGAGGGGAATGATCAATCTAAGGCATCACAGACCCAGTGATATGCATATTAATCTTGCAGAATATGTTCTCAGTATTATCCTCTGCGATCTGATTTAGAAGACTATCACCATTTGCATTCTATAGTTTGTGTTATCAGCGATATACAATGAAGGATATTCTGCATCTCAACATATTTGAGATCATCATTATTTGAAGAACAACTCTGCACTACAATTATTCAAGTAAGAGTATCTATTGTTATTCATATCTATTGTAATAGTTTTACCTATCAGAGATCACTAAAATCTAACAATTCAACCTTTCATGACCTTCCACTAGATCAACTGGTTATCTCTTTTCCATTGGAATAATGGGTTCTACTCAAACTTTTAAGATTCAAATAGTTGCAATAGTTGACCTAGTATGCCTAATTGAATTAGTCCTCCTAATTGGGTTTTTGGCCTTTAACTTTCATAACACTTGAACACACCCATGAATTATTCACCATTCCAAACACCCATTTGGTGGTCCTTCACAATATCAAAGATTTGGACATGGGTTTTGCCACTCTGTCTGATAATCCAAATTGAGCAATTCTTAAACTTATTTGGCTTTCTTGGACAACATCACCAACGGTTTCAATCTTGCTTCCAAACTAACAACCAGTCAATCCAATAGTTGCATGAGGTTTGCATAAGTTAGAAGAATCCCAATCGACCATCAAACTCTACCATTCAATCCTTTACACCCTATTGCAATGGATTTTCTATTGTTCCTTGGCTCAACACTGCCTAGTGATCAACCTAGGGCATCACTACAAAATTAGCAAATCAATAAAGACAAGCCCAAAACTGAAAGAAATGCAAACTATACAGGATAACCTAACATTCCACCAAGCCATTTAGAATTTGAACAGTGGAATGTCATGCTAGTGCCATTTTTGCTTCAAAACCCTGGTTTGTGAGGGTTTACAAGTGGATCAACGTCAAAATCACAACTCTCTTAAACCAGAGCACTTCAAACCTTCAAACCTGGTGCAAGAAAGCTAAAACAAAACTCTACAAACTACCAACACTAACTTCTCAAAATGCCACCAATGATGTACAGATGCAGTACAGAAATCTACTAAAAAACAAAGCAAAAGTTGTCTCTCTTGATTCAATCGACTCCCTATTCAGTTTTCGAAGGCCTATATGTGCTTTTGGATCAGTTAGAACCATTCTTAATAGTTTGTCAGGTATCTTGTTGCATTCTTGCAACATTTTTCAAAAAGACGCAAAAGTTGCAAAGTTGCAACTTTGCAACTTTTGAAACAACTTTGCAATTTTTTAACTCCATGATTCCAAGCTTGTCTAAGATAGTCCAAATCGCCTAGGAACCATTCTAAACCCCTAAACAACCTTAATCCATCCTACTTACATCACTTTCCAACTATGACCACTCTTGGTGGCTCTAGACACAAAATTGCTCATAAGCAACTTTTAGGACATGCAAACAAAAATTGGACTTCAATTGGCTCAATCTTACTACATTTTTTGCCATTGAGTCTTATTACATTCAAAATACTCACATCACACCAAAATGTCTTAGGTGCTCTTGCACCATTTAGACAACGGCATAAAGTAAAGAAATGCATCAAACTTCATATTTGAACTTCAATAGAAAAGAAAATATGCAATAATGTTAATACACTAAGCATTGTTTAGTAGAAAAAGTTGAAAGTTTCACCTAAGCCTAAGAGAAGCCCTTCCTCCCAACATTAATTCCAACTTGTTGAACCTTATGGCTCTTTAAGTATGTCAAAGAAGTAATAGTAGACATTTAATCTATAGAAGAATCTTCAACAACTCTTGTCTCCATCTGCATAGGCTGGAACCTCCTCTTCCCTTATCACTACAAACTCCACTCACAGTCAACTTGATGCATGGTCCTCATCTAAAAATTAGTAGTGACCACTCATATGTAGGAATCAGTATGATGCTCCTCCAACGCCTCAATGGCTAGTTGTCACTTATAAAGACAATTGTCTTGTGGTGGAAGCATAAGTTGTAAGCCACAAATACAAAATCAATCAACATTTTCATTGGCATTGTTTTGTACTTTTTGGAGTGTAATGTCCCCTTTTTCTGGGACATTATAATTTTGTGTGGCCAGCTCACTTCGCCTAGGTTCAGGGGCGGAAAGGTTCTTTATGGGGTTTAGTTCGAGATTTGGCCTAGACATTTCCAGTTCCAAACCCATCAGAGCAGTTTTGGCAGGTTGTCCAGATGCTTACTATTTTTAGTAAGTATTCAGAGCACAGTATTTTTGGTACCTCAATGTTGGTTTGGAAGCGTCTCATCAAGAGCTTTCCAACGAGCTATTGCATGAGATTATCTGAGTTCATTTGGTTAGCTATTTTAATGCCTAATGACTATATGGTTTCTTGACTAAGTGACCATTAAAGTCATTTAACTTGTCACTTTATTTTAAAAAGTTACTATGTTCACTTAAGTGACTAAAGGATTAAAAAAGTGCTTTATCCCACATTGCCTAAAAGAGCATGCATCACATTTGGAAAAGGCATAAAGGTACCACGGGCTCCACATGAGAGGATATATGAAGATTATAATATTCAAGCAAACATTACTCTAGGAGCTAGAAACAGTTGTTGGTTATTTTTTCTATGACGCAAACCCTTGAAGAAGTATTTGAAGGTTGGACGCAAACCTAGCCTTCTTACAGGTTTCATCTACATTTCCAATCTAACTATTATTTCTGTTTATAAGATTGGATTTTTTGGATTGTTGAATGTTATTGTATTGCTGTTGTATAATGCAGTAACATATTTGGCGCTTATTTGTGTTAATTCCTGGTGCATATATGTATTTCTAAATATTGAAGGAAATAAAGGAACTTTTCTAAGTTTTCTTGTATTGAAATCTGCTGATTATTAATCTAATTATGTTCTGGTAATTGTATCAAGTGTTGGTTTTCTGTTCGGTTTTTTTAAATCTGCACTTAATATCAAGGGCTTTGGGTAAAATATCCGGAAAGGGATATTTCATGGAGTGTATGTGCTCAAACACAATCCACTTGCACTCACAAACCAAAGCACTGCATAGCTGCCTCAAAACTCTTCTTTGAAGATCAGACATCTTAGAGCCCAAATTGTCCCACCATGTATTTGTAAGGACAAAATTGAAATGTTCATGATTTGCAAATTGAAGAAATTAAAAATATAATAACAAAGAAAACCAGTATAGTTTACAACTTTACATCAATGTTTTGAATTTAAATGACAGAAAAATTTACATTGGTTCTCACTATCATGCATGTCTCTCTCTAGAGATCTCTTCAAACTCATTTGTAATCTCAATCTTAGACATGATCTTGCCCTCACCAAAGGTCTTCACTCCATAGCCTCTATGATAATGTAGAGGTCTCCAATAACTTCAGCCTTGAAGCTATCAAGAAATTGAAATATCGGATTAAGAAAGTATGCACAAACACTAAGTGGCATATCAAGTTTGTCTTATCTAGCACTCACCAATGAGATCCTAGATGGGCACAAATTTGACCTCAACACCACCATGATACTGTCTAAAATGCTCCTTTGCTCAGTCCATTCCCTCATAGATGTACTCATTGCTGGCCTTTTTCCATCGATAATACAAAGGAGATAAACCAATGGCTCAAACATCTATTATTAACTTTTAATGGTTAAAAGAAGTATATATTATGATGCAAATGAGGAAAATAAAACATTTACAAACATTAGAAAAAGAAATAAAAATTGTATCTACAATCTCCTTTGAAGGAGTTAGAAAACAGGCATCATCAAATACCCGTTGCACCACATCAATGACCTCATCTTTGTGCAATACAACTTTCACCTTTGCACAAGAAAGGTAAACCCAACCGCTCAAAAGCCAAATTGATTTGGATGAGATCAATCACTGTATAGAGATTGGACCATACAAAATGAGACGCCGCCATGTTTTCGAAAAGATGAGATTGCTATTTTTGAAAGGAAAGGAAAAAAAGTTGCAAAGTAGAAGCAAAAAGTGTTAGATTGGATGACATGAGGGAGATGATTAAGTTGAGCCAGAGGAGGAATCTTTGCCCTCTAGTTCAAAGGTGGAGTTGCAGCATTCTAGACAAGCTTGGAGCCGTAGCCAACTTTGAGGAGTAAGCTCGAAACTATTGCTAGTATGCATAAAGAAGAGAATTTACTGTTATAGCTTTTACAGAGATATGATTTTTATGATGATTTTCTATCGCCATAGCATATATCATATTTAACTACTGATGTATTCGCATGATGTTATAACTTTGTACCCTTTTTATATTCAATCTAATTGAGAACACTTCCCCAACATTTGACACACTTACTTGATGCATTATGTACATTTAGTATACGTAAAATTCATATTTTTTAAGAAAATCGAATAGTTAATCTTAATTTGCCAAGACAGTCTGCGCAAATTTGGGTTTGCCGAGTTTTACCGAGTGCAAACTTTTGACCTGTGGTCTGGACTCTGACCTATTCGGCACTTAATTCTGTTACATGTTTCGAACAGGCTACTGACTTCCCAAGGTCTTCTAATCAGCTACCAAAACTTCGCGCTGAGGAATGGCCGCTTCTCTTCAAACAACACAAAGGATAATCGATTCAAAAGTATAGACTAACTAAAGCTAGAAATGTAATTACAATCTCGAGTTGTCCGTGAACTCTAAATGATTAAGAAATCCTAGCACAAATACCAGTTTCATGTGTTTTTCAACTTTTGAATTGCCTCTTTAATTTAGGGCAGTACTAATCTGCCTAGATGAAGAATTCACCCACCTATCGATCCTTCATTCAGCAGTATGTTCGCTTCAATCCAGCGTAGCATACTTGGTAAATCAATCATCTTAACAAAAGGAGATGAATACAGAGAAAGCTAAAATACTCATCAAACCAGATGTAACCTATTGTTAAAGTCGATCCACGCATTTGATTTTAACGAAAAAAGGGGCTGCTACTGTTGTAGCAAGAATTCGCAACTTTGTATATTATGTTCAATTTCTTACAAAAGCATAGAACTAATCACCTTAGAAATATAAAAATAAAGATATTTTTTGTACTTTTTTGGGAATAAAATTGATCCACGATCTGTGGTAATGGAATGATGAGGTGTTAATGGGTGGGGAATGACCTCGTTGTAGCCATATTTTTTATGATACTGGCGCTGCACAACAGGACTGAAGAATAACGATACGTTGTATATCAGATACGATGAATGCTTGGTCAGATTAAACACCAAGAAGTCCAAGTTCAATCCCACCACACTGAAAAAGAATTCAATAAGATCGTCAGTTATGATTAAATTGGAGAGAGAAGCAGGTGAAACGCCCACACCAACACCCACCTCTTACGACGGTAATTAAGAAGAACTTGCGGATAGAAACTGAAAGACCAGACACAAAACGCAAACCATCCGAGAATCTGATAAATTATCTCCAGAAACACAGAATTCCACGACACAGCCATGGCAACGCGTGTACCTCTGCCTCTGTTTCTGTCTACTTTGTAATCGTTGGATGTACGAAGATTAATTGAATTTAGACATCTTTGGAAAAAAATTATTTTGGTTTTTTAATTTAAACAAGAATCTTTTGTTTTCTTACTCACATCGTCATTTTCCCCTGCTTTTGTCTCTCACGTTATGTGTATGATTTGTCCCTTGATAAAGACAAGATTCCTAGGATCTGATATCCTAAATAAATACACCTCTCGTAAAATTTAAACTATTGCTCCCAAATATAGCTATGCTAATTATGTGGATGCTTTAAAAAATATAAAAATATTAAGAGGAAAGGAGGTTTTATAGTCCACATAGTTGTAATACCCCAAAATTGGCTCATTGCCATTATACCAATTCTAGTCTATTTCTGATAATTTCAAAGTCCTATTCTAATAGGCAATTCTCATTCTGCTATTCGCTACTTAACTTAATTGTCAAATGCAGAAAAATCCTAATCTGCATTCATCATATTTCTTATTTAATTCCTATAGTACGTACTCATATTAGTTGCATTAAACCTACTTGATTAATATTTAATTTAATTATTAAGTATTTATACTTTAATTAAATTAAATTATATCCTAAGGCTAATGTACTATGGAATTAAATTTATTTAATTTAATAAATACGCCTATCTTAATTAATTAAATGTAATTATTTAATTAAATGGGAAAGGTATTTCTAATTAATTTAAAGAAATTATTTAATTAAATGGAGTACTTACTTCTAAATAATTAAACAAAGTTATTTAATTAAATGGGAAGACATTCCTAATTAATTAAATGAAGTTATTTAATTAAACAAAAGTGTCTCTAATTAATTAAAGATTATTTAATTAAATAGAAAAAGTAATTATGAGAGCATATTTCATTTTATTAAATTAAATATCTCAACAAAATCTCTCCTCAGTTCAAAAAAGGGGAATTTCCAGTTCACTATTGATCAAAAATGAGTTAACACAGTTAACTCCTTTTTCTACTCAAATTAAAACAGTTAACTCCTTATTTATCTCAAATTAAGTCTGTTAACTCCCTTTAAACTTGGGAATCTCCCTTTATGACTGAAACTCATCTTCAATCCTGACCGTTGATCCGAATCGATCTCAACTGTTGATGAATTCCAGGGAACTCTATTTAAGAGACCCTCATCTCTTCATTTGGGAGAGGATGAATTGATTTGCTATTGAATTGCTGTTGAAATTCATGCTCATATTTACTTACATTTCTTGCATACATTCTCATTTTTAGTTTAATCTCATTTTAGTTTAATCATGCATATGCTTAATCTAGTTTGCTTCATTTGTTCTTAGATTACATTGCATCTTTCATTTTCTTAGATTAATCTGTATACTCATTCTTAGCTTAATTTCATTATCAAATCCTTCATTCTTAGAGGGTCTGGTTGCCTACACCTCGATTCTGAGGATATTAACAGGCAAAATCCCTTTAGATAGAAGGCAACATGTCACTTTGCAGGGCAAATTTTGGATGAACAATTCAATGTTCATTCCGCGATGAATCCACAAATAAGGACCGTGTTGAAGTGTGTGTGTTAGCATAGGCCGCATTTTCACGCATACATTTCTGGCGCCCACCGTGGGGCCGCGAAAATCAATTTTTCTGGCCTCTTTCTGTATTTTTTTAATCATTTTTTTGTTCTTTGTCCGTACAGGTTCGAATCTTCGCGCGAAACTGTTCATTTTCGCGTGAGGATCTAGAATCTTCGCGCGAAGATTCTTTCCGCATCGCGCGAGAAAGTTCTTTGGCGCGCGAATCTTCGTGCGAGACTTTATTTTTTTGCGCGAGCTAAATTTAATCTCGCGTGAGCTGGATTTGATTTCGCGTGGCCGTAAAACTTCTTCACGCAGACTATCAAGAATTTCGCGCGAAACTCTGCTGACAGAGGCAAAAAAAAAAATTTGGATTGATTTGCGTGTTTTTTTATTTTTCTGTTGACTGTTAGTAGTTTCTAGTGTTTCTGTGTTTTGTCTTGATTTTTTTTGAAACAGCATAGTAGCGGTTTGTGGAATAATGGGAAAAGCGTGCTAAAGTTGTCAGAAACAGGTAAGAATCTACTAAGCGCATTGCGAAGATCACCAGGTAATCTTCATCAGCTGATAACATTTCATTTGGATCTAAAACAAACATCTTCCGTGTTGAGCTTGTGTGTTTCCTTCTATACTTCCATTTTACAACAAATGCATAAACTCATACTAGGGTGTAATCTCTGTTAGTATTCATTTAGCAGGCTTAGTCTTTAGTGATAGATCTGATTAACTATCTTGGGTTATTGGACTCGCTAATCCGCCGGCCCCTCGTTCCACCCTATGGTTGCAAGCTCAGCACCATGTTAAATAGGGGAGGGGTCTACAGGACATAAGCGTTAAAGGCTCCACAAGGCAACCCTTTTGTGCTTTTTAGAACTCACTAATTTCTGAGTTGTGGACTCGTTTTGGCTTGTGTGAGGGGTTAAATGTTCCACATCTTTGGACTCACCTTACATTAGCTAAAGCGTTAAGTGTACCACCTTGTGCTTTTTGATTACTTTTAGATAGATTTGCTTTCAGGAATTAACATCTGTACACACATAGTAATTAAGCCCCCATGAACACTATTCGTGGATCTTGAGGGAGTGGGTTCCTGGTGAAACTCCTCTCTAAGACGGATTCCTTATGGGTGGGGAGGATACTTTGAGCATCTCGTAAATAGATGAATCTTTGACTTGTTGATTAAGGCATCCTTTCTCCGGAGAGGTTGATAGATCATAGGAAGATGATATCATAGATCTTTAAGGGATAATCTTAGTCTAGCGTGTCGGATTAATCTGTTTGCTTTGATTGGGCTAAAAGTGAAAAGGTGTCAGAACCTTGAATCTGGAAGCTAAGTCCCCTTGTGGTATACTATTGTGAGTTGGTCACCTTTAGAGAGGGTTAACCGTAGCAGATAATCCCTCTACAGGGAAAATTGTGATGACGGAACTTCAAGCGGTAATAGCCATTTTCGCCATGGTAGTGAAAATTGCTATATAAATGTCCTTGTGGAAGAAATCTCCACGGGTGTGGTTCATTGTGGATTGTTAGATCTCCCTAGCAGCTCTTGAAGATTAAGTTCTCAGACTGTGTCAAAACTTCGGTGCGCTGGGATTGGAGGTCACCCCTGTGAACCATAAAAGTTGTAGAGTCAAACCATTATTAAATACTTTAGAGAAGCCAACTTTTATTTTTCTAAGGAATGTGTGCAATGATTGCAAAACTCTTTGAAAATGTACACAAATAGCTCTCTTAGGGATTAACACAAACTAAGTAACTTGATTGTTCATGCGCAAGGTTGCTTTTGCCCTTGCTCATTGTTTTCAGACGTGCTTGAAATCACTTGCTTGCTGTTCTACGTGCCTGTTTATCTGCCTGGTTATTGGATCGATCAAAAATTTTGCCAAAATTAGTCACTGTTGTGAAACTGTTCTGTCCGTTCGCGCGAAATCATTTTGGTTTCGCGCGAAATCATTTTTCTCTCGTGCGAAATCATTTGGATCTTGCACGAAGCCATTTTGCCCTCGCGCAAAATTAAAGTTTTGTTGTGCATCTTCGCGCGATACAGAAACATTCTCGTGCGAAATTAAAAACTGTTACTGATCTTCGCGCGACACATAAACATCTTTGCGTGGGCTGTAAAACTTCTTCGCACGACCCGTAAAGGTTTTTCGCACAAAATTTTGTATCAGCATTTACAATCTGGGTCTGTTTTAGCTATCTGCGGCTTGCACGCTATCCTTTTTTGCGTCCATTTATCGCTCTTTGTTTGCAAACAGTCCTGGAACAGCGACACTTCGCTTAATTGAAAACTTGTGTCTTATACCTTGACTAGTCTCGTCTCATATATCCTCATCTTAATGCTTGCCATACTTTGTGCTGCAGTGGTCATAATCTTCGGCTGTTCTAGCCTTTAAATTAGACCATTTGTGCCTTAGTGAACAACATTTTTGTTACTATCTTGTCCTTTTTGAGACTCAGTCTTAGTATAGTCCTTGTCTAGGTTCTAGCTTCTTGTCCTTGCCTATGACTGTCACAACCCGAAGTGGCAACGTGTTTTATCCTGATAACATTAGACGTGGTCATGCTAGGGGTCGTAATTGCAACAGAGGTAGCTTACCTTTCGCTACGCAATCCATATCCAGTTTGGCTAGTGAGGCGTCTTCATGGTCTTCCTCACCTGCAAGGTCATCTCAAGATCATCGAACATTTTCCAATTTGCAACAAATTGGGAATCTTTTTTACCAAAAGGATACTGAGACAGGTAGGAGTCCTGCATTCTCAAACACAATGTATGACCCTTTCTCCACGGACCCTTTTCAAACACAACATACGGAAACTGAACAAGTTCCTATAATGCCTAATCGTGAACCTGAATGGGGTAGCCATAGTCGATATCAAGAACAACCTAGGGATGACAAGGAGAAAGAGAAAGAAAATGACACTGATGAAGAACAAGAAGAGGTGGAAATCCTTCCTGAACACATAGCAAGATGTCGACGAGACAAAAACTTTCAGAAGGTCATGGGAATCCTAATCAATGAAGAGAAAGAAAAGTACTTTCTCAAACTCGCCCAAGAGGGAGCTAAACTGCCCACAAATTTCGATGTGGAGACCATTATCACACGTGAAGAAGAAACTGAGACCACTAAACTCCAAAAACAACTGAAAATTATGCAAGACCAATTGGCTCAGATGATGCATGAGAAAGAAAAACCCAAAAAGACATACAAATTGGACACTCTTTGTTCATTTCCATTTGACAAAAGTATAAACATGTCGCCTTTCCCAAGAGGTGTAGAACTACCCAAATATGACAAGTACTTTGGTACTACTGATCCCCAAGATCACTTGCGGGAATTTGGTGCTTTGTCTATGGAGTTTATACACAATCAAACGTACCTCATGCGTTTATTCCCTAGAAGCCTAGGTGGTCAAGCTTTGGAGTGGTTTTCACATTTACCTCCTGGCATCAAGACGTTTGACGAAATTGCTAATTCATTTGTTCAGCAATATTCTCATAACATTCAACACCCTGTAAATATTTGAGATCTATGCAACCTTAAATAGAAGGTGGGTGAGCCTTTTCTCACTTTCCTCCAATGGTGGAGACAACTTTATACCAAGTACTCCCATAAAATCCCAAAAACGGAGAAGCTCGACATTTTCACCAATAACCTCTTACCTGATTTCGGGTATAGAGTCCAACTACAAGGTCCGCGTACCTTTGAAGACATGATTACACAGGCTATCTGTATCGAAGAATTTATGGTCAAGAAAGGTGAGCTCACTCTTCAGAGAGACTCAAAACAAGGTTCCACTTCCAACAAGGATAAAATCAAACATGTCAACAAGAATCGAGAAATTGTACATGATGGGGTTGTTGATAATATCACACCAAAACCTGCTAAAGCAACATTTAATCTCACAGACTGCTTCAAAGCGGCCAAAAGTGTTGAGAAGCCTCCTCCTGACAATAAAATGTTTGGGAATAAACCAAGAAACTCATGGGCAACACGACCCAAGCGAGAGTATATGCCTTTAGGAGAACCTTTGGATATGGTTTACAAAACATTGCTACAACACAAGCTTATCTCACCAATGGATAACCCTCGTCCCTATGATCCACAACCACGTCCACCATGGTGGAATGAGACCTCATTTTGTGAGTATCACCAAAACAAGGGTCATAAAACCATCAACTGTATAAACTTACATCATAAAGTCCAAGACATGATTGATGCTGGTGAACTTGTGGTAGATGGACATAACAAAAACTCGGACCACAAGGCGTTCAAAGAGCCTTTCCCACCTTATGAAAAAGGAGAGACTTCAAAACTAGAACCCTACAATAAGGTCAACTATACGTATTCCAATGATGACAATGTCATTCACATGGTTGAACCTGTAGATTTTGAATACTACGACGTTATTACCATAAAGGGGAAGCAAGATAACGATAAACCCAAGACACCATTTGTCTTGAGAGGCCCTACTTCCAATAACTGTGCTAACGCTGTTACTCGCTCTCATGCGAAATTGGTGCTCAAAGGCCCTACATCTCCTACTTCAAATCTCGAACAAAACAAGGACAAAGCCCTTGCTGGTCCATCCGGTAAAGGTGCAAAACACACGACGAACTTGACTGCAACCAGTTATAGTGTTCTAGATCAATTGAAATGAACCAATGCTCACATTTCTATATTTGAGCTGCTTAAAATCTCGCCCGCTCATAAGCAAATTCTGGATAGAGCCCTCACTGAGACAAACGTTCCTCAGGATCTTGATCTTGAACGATTTCAATCCATGGTAGGTCACCTGACCTCACCTCATCTTATGACCTTCTTCGAGGAGGATGACAACTCACTGAATCACCCACACAATCAGCCTCTACACATTGAGGTTATGATCCACCAGACACGTGTTCGTCGGGTACTCATTGACAATGGCGCTGGCCTAAATATTGTTTTTGCGGCTCTGCTTAGACAATTGGCTTATTCTGAGGACTCTATTGATCCTCGACGAAAGATCACTATTAAAGCATACGATGAAGTAGAACGAAAGTCACTAGGTCTTGTGACTTTACCAATTCACGTCGGTCCTGTCGAAAGGGATGTCACCTATCAGGTGCTTGACATTCCCTTAGCCTACAACATTCTGTTAGGACGACCATGGATACATGAGATGCGTGTTGTGCCATCCACATACCACCAATGCATTAAATTCCCATTTCATGGCTCTGAAGTTACTATTCCTGCAACTACTAGCTACACTTGCAATATGCTCAAAACTGTTGAATCTTTCGTCCCTGCTAATCGTGAGTCTATTGATTGTCACAACAATAAGCTAAAACAAATTAAGCAGTCATTTAAATTGAAAGAAACTGGTATGGGAGAGTACCACATGGAACCAGTGTTATCATTAACATCAATTCCAGAATCCCCTCGACATTTTGGGAGACCCTCACTAGCAAAGAAGCCAT
This sequence comes from Cupressus sempervirens, assembly GCA_028749045.1. NCBI lineage: Eukaryota > Viridiplantae > Streptophyta > Pinopsida > Cupressales > Cupressaceae > Cupressus > Cupressus sempervirens. The sequence goes on from CM053789.1 coordinate 614,452,434, forward strand.
TCGTGTTGACACCTCATACCAAGTTTAATGGTTCTTTTGTCAAAGCTACGGTTCGCTTAGAAGATGAAAGCGAAAATAGAGCCATTGTTGCATGGCTTTACAAAGAAGAGTCTCCAGTAGACCTAACAGAACAAGTTCGAGAAATCACTCCTAAGAAGTATGGACCTGGTCTTAAACTTATGAAGCGTTTTGGCTACAAGGGAACTAGCCCTATTGGGTGCAATAACAATGGTTTAATAGATCCTGTCAAAGCAACAGCTCGAAGCAACAGTGACACAACTGGCCTAGGGTTCAAGAAGGTCCCTTTCCATTTGGGATCCAATAAATTCATACCTGTACGTGAGAGTTCATCTGAAAATGAGTCACAATCTGAATCAGGTACTCAAAAGGAAGAATCTGATGATGAGGATTCTTACCCTCATCCTATTCCTTATGATCTTGCTAAATTCTTTGTTGAGCCAGATGACTTTGTGCCATGTGTTAGCACTCTGGATGATACTAGTGATTCTTCTAAGGACAATACTGAGCAACTCGAATATCATTCAGAAAAGGGAGAATCTAGTCAGTCATGTCATATTGAGTATTTGTGTAAGAATCCAGAGGCTGAAGGAGAGTATGTCCCTATCACTGTTGGGGAGTTCTATAGTCTCTCACCATGTAGCACCGATTCTCATGAATATGAATTTGACAATCTTTCAGAAGCGACTACTGATAAAGACATTGACCAAGTGCATGTCTATGAAAATCAAATCGAAGTGAGTGAAACGTCTAGGGATAGGTCACAGGGGTCTGATCCAACTAGTGTCTTAGAGTCATCAATTACTAACGTTCGTACTCCAAGATGTTTGAATACACTTGTGGGTGAGGTCGTCGTAGGTCTCGAATAGCTGGTCCACGCATTTAATAACTATACTGTGAACGCAATTGAACCAGCCACTACTCTCTCACTTGCACATCCCGAGCTTATAGACTAGAACCCCAATGCATCTAACGAAGTCTCCACGTTCCAGAATGACTATACTCTTGCCTGTTACCTAAACGCTATCGAACCTATAACGTATTCCACCAATGAGCAGAGCATCAACATGACTGAGGCCGACATCAAATATCTTAGTCACATAATTAAAAAGAAAAATTGCAAGAGGTCCGATGGTGAAAACCGCATTGTGGTAGTGTCGGATCCAAAAATAGTAAAAACAAAAGACGTATCCAAGGGTGAATACCTCTCTAAGGCGCCCGCAGATGAGATATTTGATGTCCTTCCCAGTCACTTTCAGGAGAGATCATCAGTGTTAATAGAGCCAACACAGTTGATTAACCTAGGCACGGAAGAACATCCTCATGTGATACATTTGGCTCAGTCATTGTCAACTGAAGAAAAGGAACAATTCATTGCCTTTTTCAAGGGAAAGAAAATAAATTTTGCCTGGACATATTCTGACATGCCAGGATTGGATCCTGATCTTATTATGCATCACTTGTCCATAATGCTAGGCGTAAAACCAGTTAAACAGAAGCTCCGCAAAATGCATCCTCATGTTGCATTGCTAGTCAAAGCCGAATTGGAGAAACTTCTAAAGGCTGGTTTCATTCGTGCAATTGATTATGCTGAATGGATATCCAATATTGTCCCTGTGTCCAGGCATGATAAGTCTATCAGAGTTTGTACAAATTTCTGTGATCTTAACTTGGCATGTCCTAAAGATGACTTCCCACTCCCTAATATTGATATGATTGTGGACATGACAGCTGGCTATGAGATGTACTCACTTATGGATGGTTTTTTTGGATACAATCAGATAAAAATTGCACCAAAAGGTCAAGAGAAAATAGCCTTCACATGTGCATGGGGAACCTTTTGTTGGAATGTGATGCCATTTGGTTTAAAGAATGCTGGAGCTACATATCAGCGGGTTGTTACTACAATCTTCCATGACATGATGCATAGAACTATGGATGACTATGTTGATGATACTTTGGTCAAAAGCGCTAAACGCAATACCCATTTGCATGATTTGGGACCAATTCTAGATCATATGGAAAAGTTTAGTCTTTGGCTCAATCCTAAGAAATGTGCATTTGGTGTCACATCAGGAAAACTGTTAGGATATATTGTTTCTGCAAAGGGAATTAAAGTAGATCCAAAAAAAGTACAAGCAATAATGGACATGCCACCACCTCGAAACATCAGTCAGATGAGAGGGCTACAGGGAAGGCTTCAATCTATTCGCAGATTTATTTCACAATTGGCGGATAAATCACAACCCTTCACAAAGACTTTACATAAGGGTGTGAAATTCAATTGGAGCCAGGATTGTGAGCAAAGCTTAACACAGATTAAACAGTATCTTGTCAATCCACCAATCCTGATGCCTCCTATGCATGGGAAACCTTTGCTTTTATACATTTCAGCTACTGAAACATCTTTGGGAATCCTGTTGGCTCAGGAAGACAATGATAACAAAGAAAGAGCTATTTATTACTTGAGCCAAACATTGGTCTCTTATGAGAAAAACTACAGTATTATTGAGAAAGCTTGCTTGGCAGTTGTCTTTGCTTCCCAAAAGTTGAGACACTACGTGCTTGCCCACACTACACGGCTTGTGGCTAAAATAGATCCCTTAAAGTATTTGCTCAGTAAGGCAACTCTCACAGGAAGATTGGCTAAATGGGTCATGATACTAAGTGAGTTTGACATCCAATATGTTGAATGCAAAGCTATAAAGGGACAGGCAATTGCAGACCAGCTAGCTGAGGCACCCATACCGAGTCTCCTACCAATAAACATTGATTTTTCAGATGAGTCAATTCTAACACTCACTCACCATACATGGGTTATGTTCTTCGATGGATCCTTCACACAACAAGGATCAGGTGTTGGATTACTTTTCATCACACCACAGAAATACTCATTGCCCAAAGCATACAAGATTCTATTTCCTTGTACAAATAACATTGCTGAATATGAAGCTTTGATCAATGGTATGAAAATTACAGCTGTATGGAGAGTAGATCAATTGGATATCTTTAGTGACTCTCAGCTTGTCATCAACCAAGTAAATGATGTGTATCAAACAAAGGATGAAAAACTAATTCCTTATAAGCGCATGGTTGTTGACTTGACGAAATATTTTGCACACATCACCTTCCAACAGGTTCCATGTGTAGATAATAAAGTGGCTGATGCCATGGCCACTCTGGCCTCCCTTCTACAAATGCCAGAGAATAATCTCCGACACGAGTTCTTGGTGGAAGCGTTACACTACCCAGCCTATGACACACCTGATTCCAAGATGATCTGTTCTATTATAGGACAAGAATCATCCTGCTACCATCACATCTATTCCTACCTTCGTAATCAAACCATTCCAGAAGGTCTGACCCAGAATGAGAAACGTTACCTAATCTGTAACGCTTCACATTATGTCATTATTGCTGACGATCTATATAGGAGAGGTCTCGACGGAACACTCCTTAGGTGTTTAGAACTCAACGAGTCCAAACGTGCACTAATTGATGTTCACGAAGGCATTTGCGGATCTCATTCCAATGGCCTAACACTAGCTCGCAAACTCCTTCGTGCTGGTTACTACTAACCTAAAATGGAGTAAGAAGCTATTAAATATGCTAGGTCCTGCAAACAGTGTCAACTACACGGGAATCTCATTCACGCTCCAGCTAGAGAGTTGATTCCCTCTACTTCAACATGGCCATTTCAACAATGGGCCTTTGACTTGGTGGGACAAATTCACCCAACCTCTTCTAATGGACATAAGTTCATTATCACCGCTACAAATTATTTCACGAAATGGGTAGAGGCAGTCCCTCTCACAATTGCTGATGGCAAAACTGTAGCACTTTTTATCACAAACTACATCATCTGTAGATATGGTATATCGTCCTCAATCATTACTGATAATGGAGGACAATTCAAAAATAAAGACCTTAAGGAACTGTGCAAGAAATTTAAAATTACACAACATTGGTCTTCCATTTATTACCCCCAGGGTAATGGGCAAGCTGAGGCATCCAATAAGGCAATCCTCAAAATTCTTCACCGCACAGTCAGTAAGTCAGGGCGAGACTGGCATCTCTAGATCAATCCAACCCTGTGGGCATATAGAATAAGCATTAGAACTCCAACGGGCATGACTCCTTTTGCGTTGGTATATGGGGTAGATGTTGTGCTTCCGATAGAGGTTGAGATTCCTACCTTGAGAACCTCTATGAAAGGCCTTATCACAGATGATGACTATAGGATAGCCTGGCTTCAAGAACTTGTGTTGTTGGATGAACGACGACAAGTGGCTTGTGATCATCTACGAGTATATCAACAAAGAATGGCGCGAAGCTACAATAGGAGGATTAGGCCACGTGACTTCCAGTTGGGTGATCTCGTCCTAAGAGAGAATCCTAAGAATCAACAACAACGAATGCAAAAGGGAAAGTTTGAACCAAACTGGCTAGGTCCTTACATCATTACTGCAGTATATGGATCTGGTGCCTATCAACTTTCTACAACTGAAGGAGAAATGCTTAAAGAGCCTATGAACACTCTCCACCTGAAGCGGTTTTTCAGTTGATTCAATCTCAGCAAGCTCTCTGTACATATCTAAATGTCCTGAAAAAATTCTAAAAATCAGAAAATGTCTTGAAAAAAAAAAAAAAAACCTGCCAAGAAGGTGAAAACCTGGTAAACAAGCACCTCTTGTTAGTCACTTTCATGCTTTTGCTTTCCTGCTTTTCCTGCTCATGTATCCATGGATTGAGTTTTGTCATAGGTCGAGGGTATTCCCCTCTAGTGTCACTCTTTTCAAGATTTTCCTCATAGAATCTCCTTCATGACAGTCACCAGTTGTTCTGACTGCGTCTGCCTACTGTCACCAGTGTCACTCTTTTCGAGATTTTCCTCATAGAATCTCCTTCGTGACAGTCACCAGTTGTTCTGACTGCATCTGCCTACTGTCACCAGTGTCACTCTTTTCGATATTTTCCTCATAGAATCTCCTTTGTGACAGTCACCAGTTGTTTTGACTACGTCTGCCTACTGTCACCAGTGTCACTCTTTTTGAGATTTTCCTCATAGAATCTCCTTCGTGACAGTCACCAATTGTTGTGACTGCGTCTGCCTACTATCACCAGTGTCACTCTTTTCAAGATTTTCCTCATAGAATCTCCTTTGTGACAGTCACCAGTTGTTCTGATTGTGTCTGTCTACTGTCACCAGTGTCACTCTTTTCGAGATTTTCCTCATAGAATCTCCTTTGTGACAGTCTCTAGTTGTTCTGACTGCGTCTGCCTACTGTCACCAGTGTCACTCTTTTCGAGATTTTCCTCATAAAATCTCCTTTGTGACAGTCACCAGTTGTTCTGACTGTGTCTGCCTACTATCACCAGTGTCACTCTTTTCGAGATTTTCCTCATAGAATCTCCTTCCTGACAGTCACCAGTTGTTCTGACTGCGTCTGCCTACTGTCACCAGTGTCACTCTTTTCGAGATTTTCCTCATAGAATCTCCTTTGTGACAGTCACCAGTTGTTCTGGCTACGTCTGCCTACTGTCACCAGTGTCACTCTTTTCGAGATTTTCCTCATAGAATCTCCTTCGTGACAGTCACTAGTTGTTCTGACTGCGTCTGCCTACTGTTGTCACCCTACTGAAGAGATTTCTTTCTTACATATTCTGGACATTGACACTTGACATCATCCTGAAAACATTAAACTCAATGATATACTTGTTTGGATCTTCTGAGCATTTTCTCTTATTGCTTTGTTTTGCTTTATCATATCTCCTTGAGCAACATCGATGATGTCATCTCCGACTAGAGAAGTAATGACCGGGGGCATGATCTTTTCATATGTTTTCTATTTGCAGTTTAGTTCCAATAAGTTGATACATTCCTATAAGAGGGGTGTCCACTATAAGAGCCTCTATTCCATATTGGATGGTCGTGTGTACCTCGACTCCTTTTATACAGATATGTCAATGATATTGGTTCTTCTCCTTGTTTGTTGGAGTGAACTCTTCATGCTATAGTACATACTGATACTCGTCCTATTAAGTGAATGTACGGGTCACTGCGAGTATATTTAGCACACTTCTATCTCAGGTTATGAATGCAAGGGTCGTTGCGGACATCATGAATATTGAATACTTTGCATAAGAAGAATCTCCCGTGTGTTTGGTGTGCCTTTCATGCAAGCAACATTCAGGTCATCCTAGCATTCATGCTTTGATGCTTATGTTAACTTGTTACAATAAAAGGGACAAATGCTCTGGTCATTCTGGCTTCTTGTGCCTCGAATGCTTACATTTAATCTCGACATTCCAATAACGTATGTTACATTCATATTTTCATGATTGCAATTTCAGTGGAAGTTGTGTAACATACGAGCTTTGTTTTATATCCAATGATGATAAATCATCGAGGCTTGGTGACCAAACATAAGGCTGCATTTAACATAGTCTTGCATACTTCATTAGCATTAGCACGCAATTCGACGGTAATCCTATTCATACTCCACATGCATCAAATTCCTCCACGGCTGCACAAGAGTTTGGTTCATTGATTCTCGTTCCTCAATGGAATACTTGTGACTGTCAAATAAAAAATGCACAACACTATGTCAGATGTCAGTTCATACATATGCGTTCTATCTAAACATACATCTCATGAACATCAGAGCAAAACAAAACAGACAATGACATGTACACAGGAATACTCGGCTCAAAATCTCATATATATATATATATATATATATATATATATATATATATATATATATATATATATATATATATATATATATATCAAAGAATGGGTCAGTACAAATAAAACGGGCGCTACTCGAGCGCAATCGATCAAAAATGATACATCTGGTGCTAGCACACCAATCGATACATAGCCAGAGATCAAAATAAAAGTCAGGCACAAAGCATCTAACTCTGTCTCGAACCCTCACCTCCGGGAGGAGCAAGAGGAACTGGGGCAACAAGTGGTGGAGGCGGTGGTGGCATATCCGGCTTGACAGGAGGTCGTGCACCTCCGGACTCTCGTGCGTACTAAGAGAATCGCTGCACCTGCAATGTCTCATCAGGTACTGCACTAGTGTATGCAGCATAATAATATGCAGCTTGAGTAGATTGGAAGTGGATCTCATCCTGTGCCAACTCTAGCCTCCGCTCTGTAGCCTTTGCGCGCTCTCTCTGGCGATCTGTCTCTCTCTGTCTCTCTACTAGCTGTGCATCCTGACTGCCACTGCAATCTGCAACTCTCCCAACTGTCGGGAGGCTGCACGAACTCGCTCTCGGTATCGCCATACCGTGTCCTGTACCCCACCTACTGGCAGATCCGGCATATCCTCATCGACCATCTCTAGTGCATGCTGAGGTGGAGGTGCCTGTTGCGGTGGAGGTACCTGCTGCTGTGGGACCTCCTACTGAAGAACCTGCTCCTCTGTCCTCTGCCTCCTCCGTCGACTGTGTCCTGCTCCACTACCCCTAGCACCTGGGTCTGATCCCATCTGCCATGGGGGAATAGGTATCTGCTATACCCGGTGTTGGACCTGTGGTGGCACCTGTGGCTGTGCCTGCTGCTGCTGTGATACCTGTCCCTACCCTTGTACCTGCCCTACCATCCCTAATGGATTTGTGAAGCGTGGGAATGGATGGCTCATAAAAAATGTCTGATATGTAGGCGTCATCCCGACATCTACTACCTCTAGCAGGTAGTCCCACTGAACTGCAACCAAGTTGCGAATATCTATCATGGATTGTCCTGGATCCATCCGTGGAGGCCATCCACGCTCTATATCCTTCTGTACCCTGGCATAGGCACAGTACTCAGCCAAAATGTCCTGTGGTCTACCATACTGTTGCCACACTCATGAGATGACAAATCTCTCTATGATTGATGTCGTCTTGCCTGCTAGCGGTCGAGAACTAAACATCCAGGGCAACTCTCTCGGGGCATCATCCCAGTCTTCTGTCTCTCTCCAAGGTCGCCATATAATAGACACCAGGTCATCGAGATGTGCTCGCCAATGCTCAGTCTTACCCAGGTGGGCCTGGGTAATATGCCCTCGATATCTGCAAATGTAGGGCTCCATGGGCTCTCGAGAATCCTCAAAAATTGGTCTACATACAGGGAGATGCTCCCAGGCCCAAATCTGTAACACATAAACACCTATTTCCATGGTCTTCTTCTCATGGAAGACGACCTCATGCATCTCATGAAAAAGATGGGCCAACATACACTGACCCCACCCAAAGATCTCAGGTGCCTCAACCATCCTACGGAGCATGACACCCCATCCACACTCCAACCCATGCTGTCCCCTGTCAGGACATAGGAAGCAGCTCAAGAAAATACCCAAAACAGATGCTAACCTATGTGTAGGTCCATAAGTATGCATCAGCTCATCCCAGCTGATGGCCCTGCCCCTCGGTAGCTCTCTCTCAAAAACAATGGATAGTGCCTCTGTCCCTAATCGAGGCACTGTATCATATACAACCCGGGCACCGTGAAAGGGAATCCTCAAGATCCTCCATATGTCCTCTGGTGTGATGGTCATCTCACCCATCAACAAATGAAATGTGTTCATCTCCGAATGGAAATGCTCTACCAATGCAGTCAGTAAACCGTGATTCACCATCACGGCTGGAATATGACATAGTGAAGACAAACCCAATCGGGCAATGTGTGCCCGATCTGTGTCATCCAAACTCTGCAATAACTCTCCATAAGGCAGATAATGAGATCTAAATGATACATCTTCGAATACCTCCTACACGCACAACAAAAAAATGATAAACAAACGATCAGTATCAAGTCGAATCGAAGCATCAAAACAAAATACAATGCAATTTCTAAATGCGAAAATCACAAAACTGGCACAAAATTTCGTGCGAGATTGCTGAAATCTCGCGCGAATACATATGGTTTTGCGTGAAATAGTTCTCTCTTCGCGCGAAGAAACTCTCCTTCACGCGAAAATAGATCTCCTCGCACTAAGATAGATCATCTCGCGCGAGAAAAGAGGTTCTCGCACGAAACAGGATTTGCCTTGCGCGAAGAAAGAATTGAACATCCTAAAACATGCTAAAAACGTGCATAAATGATCTCAAAATACGTGTAATTAAAAGTACAAAGATGGGAGATCGATGACTCACTGGTGGTCCGTAGTCTGCTGGCCGGCTGTGTCGTCTAGAGCGCTCAAAACGATGATATCTCAAGTTCACTGCCATGTCTATATCAGAGCTCAAAATCACTAAAAGACAAAAGCATAAATGAATTGAAAATTACCCTTCAAGCCATTATATAGGTGTTGACCAAATTTTTCAAAGTGCTCGAATTTGCCAAAAATCGCACCCTTGGCTAATTGGACCATTCTGGATCCATTTTCGAGATCAAATTCAAAATCTGACACACCCAAAAGCCTTAAAAATGCATTTTAAAATTTTAGGGACCGATGTGATCGAACGCTTGTGCAGTCAAATCTTTCTGATACTTTATAATTCTTGGAATCTTTTCAACTTTACATTCTCTATATTTTCAAAATTCATTTTGAAAATAGTCAACTTAAGTCAACTTTACATGATATACTGCTTCAAATCATAATTTTGGTGTGTCATCTTTCAATTTTGCTCCCGAGGGGGCATGATGATTACATCATTAAATACTTATTGCTTGGGGCATTTAGTTCCCATCTTATGTCCTAGTCACTTGGGGCATCTCATCACTTGGGGCTTTTTGTTCCCTTCTATCTGACATCTCTGCCATCTATCTTATCTTTTCATCAATTGATCAACCTTATAACAACTCTTCTCAGAGTTTGATGGACAGGTATTGGGACAGTCTAAACCTCGACTCCTGAGGATCAAACCTCGTTCTGGGGATGATTCTATGACTCATGATGAGACCTTGTTATCTTTTATTAATTTCAGGTATCTAGGTGTTCTATCTGGATCCTTGAAGATTAAGCTTCATTCTGGAGATAACTTTCTAAATGCTATTAATTTTAGGTATCTAGGTGTTCTATCTGGATCCTTGAAGGTTAAGCTTCGTTCTGGAGATAACTTTCTAAATGCTATTAATTTCAGGTATCTAGGTGTTCTATCTAGATCCTTGAAGGTTAAGCTTCGTTCTGGAGATAACTTTCTAAATGCTATTAATTTCGGGTATCTAGGTGGTCTATCTGGATCCTTGAAGGTTAAGCTTCGTTCTGGAGATAACTTTCTAAATACTATCAATTTCAGGTATCTAGGTGTTCTATCTGGATCCTTAAAGGTTAAACTTTGTTATGAAGAAACTTTTTTAATGCTTATCAATTTTAGGTATCTAGACATTCTGTCTTGATCCTTAAAGATTATGCTTCGTCCTGAAGATAGTCTTTTAAATGCTATCGATCTTAGGTATCTAAGTGCTCTGCTTGAATTCCTTAGGATTAAGCTCTGCTCTAGAGAAGGTCCTTAAAAAGCTTATCAATTGGTCTCTGTGTCATCACCTTCGGAACCAATCTCATGTTCACATCATGCTTTCTGATTATCTTTGAATTGAACGTGTTGCTCGCACATTCATTCAAAGAGGGGCAAAATGTAATACCCCAAAATTGGCTCATTGCCATTTTATACCAATTCTAGTCTATTTCTAATAATTTCAAAGTCCTATTCTAATAGGCAATTCTCATTCTGCTGTTCGCTACTTGACTTAATTGTCAGATGCAGAAAAACCCTAATCTGCATTCATCATATTTCTTATTTAATTCCTATAGTACGTACTCATATTAGTTGCATTAAACCTACTTGATTAATATTTAATTTAATTATTAAGTATTTATACTTTAATTAAATTAAATTATATCCTAAGGCTAATGTACTATGGAATTAAATTTATTTAATTTAATAAATACGCCTATCTTAATTAATTAAATGTAATTATTTAATTAAATGGGAAAGGTATTTCTAATTAATTTAAAGAAATTATTTAATTAAATGGAGTACTTACTTCTAAATAATTAAACAAAGTTATTTAATTAAATGGGAAGACATTCCTAATTAATTAAATGAAGTTATTTAATTAAACAAAATTGTCTCTAATTAATTAAAGATTATTTAATTAAATAGAAAAAGTAATTATGAGAGCACATTTCATTTTATTAAATTAAATATCTCAACAAAATCTCTCTTCAGTTCAAAAAAGGGGAATTTCCAATTCACTATTGATAAAAAATGAGTTAACATAGTTAACTCCTTTTTCTACTCAAATTAAAACAGTTAACTCCTTATTTATCTCAAATTAAGTCTGTTAACTCCCTTTAAACTTGGGAATCTCCCTTTATGACTGAAACTCATCTTCAATCCTAACCGTTGATCTGAATCGATCTCAACCGTTGATGAATTCCAGGGAACTCTATTTAAGAGACCCTCATCTCTTCATTTGGGAGAGGATGAATTGATTTGCTATCGAATTGCTGTTGAAATTCATGCTCATATTTACTTACATTTCTTGCATAAATTCTCATTTTTAGTTTAATCTCATTTTAGATTAATCATGCATATGCTTAATCTAGTTTTCTTCATTTGTTCTTAGATTACATTGCATCTTTCATTTTCTTAGATTAATCTGTATACTCATTCTTAGTTTAATTCCATTGTCAAATCCTTCGTTCTTAGAGGGTCTGGTTGCCTACACCTCGATTTTGAGGATATTAACAGGCAAAATCCCTTTAGATAGAAGGCAACAGGTCGCTTTGCAGGGCAAATTTCGGATGAACAATTCAATGTTCATTCCGCGATGAATCCGCAAATAAGGACCGTGTTGAAGTGTGTGTGTTAGCATAGGCCGCATTTTCACGCATACAATAGTATACCTTGTATTTTTTTTACAAAAGGTGCTTGGCGCTACAAATGAGGCATACATACCCTACCCCCTAGTGGGATTTGAACTTGTGACCTCTCTTTCAAGAGTACAAGTTCTCCACCACTAGGCCAACTCATTCTCTTTCATTGATGCTATTCATTGTCTTTTAAATATGTTTTTAAATATATTGTAATAAAGGTAATGTAAGTTATAGTTGATTCCTTTATAATAAGTACATATTGATTTTTTATGTCATTTTTCTTTTTAATTATTATCTTATTTAATTCATAATATTACATTTATTTAAAGAATAGTGGACAATGAATGCATCATACTTGAGTTTATTTTAATTTATTCAAAATGTGAAACATGAAAAATATAAATATAAAAATTATGATTAAAATAACTAATAATGAATTATCAAAAAACTAATAGTAAATAAATACATAAAAAATTAATTTAATAATGAAATTAATATTTTAAAAATTTATAATAAAGTAATAAAGTAATTGTTAATAATGAATGATAAATTATTAATTAATTTGGGGTTGACCCTACAATGCAACAACAAAGTCTTTATCATTGTAAGTTGTGTTGATACGACATCCCATGTTCAAATCCTCTCGCTTGCAAAAGGAGTTTGTGTCATGGTGGATTTGTTCATGGTGGAGGTTTGTGTCATCTTGATTGAAGGGAAATGTAAGGTGCTCGCCAGAGTGGAGATATAAGGTGGCAAGGAGGTATAAGGGGTTGGCGTCAGCTAGACGACGTTCATGTTGATCAATGTTCAGGCCAATGAAGATAGAAACAACGGTGGTCAACTCTCAAGATCGTTGTTGGGCTAGGAATGCTCGTGGACCCTGTCAGACATGTGATGGAGTGAGCTAGTTTTGCCCCTCAAGCTTGGTGTTCATGTTGGGCTTCCATGCTCCTAGGTCTTGAGTGTTGGTTTTGGAGATGAGGTCCCCCAGATAATGGCCTCACTGGTTCATAGCTCCAGTGAAAAGTGAAATATTATTGGTTTAAAAATATATTATTAACTAATTTAAATTAATAAATATGTTGGATTTTATAATTAAGTTGATACGATTTGTGTGGGAGCTTTACTTCCATAAATTACAAATTTTCACTGGGAAATTGTCAGTCTCTTGTAAAATGTTATTCTCAGCTACTTCGAGCTATTTTGGGGTCTTCTTTTATTTTCTCCTATTTCCTTGCTATTCCTATCTACCCTACTTCTATAGTTCTTCTCTTATTTGCAGAGTTTGGCCAACCACATTTCTATTATCTTTTCCTTTCTTTGATTTTTGCCTCCTCTAGCGAGTTTGATATATCACATTTCCTTTGAACTATGTTGTTTCCTCCCATATGCTCAACCTTTTTAGGTTGCCCTATTTTAAAGTTTCCCTTTTGTTATGTTTTTTTTTTTAACCGTGGTGTATTATTTATCTTTCATCCTAACGATTTACATATGGACGAGTTGCAGTAGCAAATATTGTAAGGATTTTTGAAGGAATCAAGATAAATATAGTTATGCCCATTTATTTCCATTCTTCATCAAATTATGGTTGTTTATTTGTTGTTTTGATAATAATTTTTAAATACTATTATGGCCTAAAGTCAATAATGTTGAAAGTCCGGTCCAACTGTTGGAAGCTTTTGGACTTTTAGGTGAAACTTTGGTTAAGTTTTTGATCAGAAATCCATACATCCTAAGCATCCTAAGATGGGATTCTTTGAGATTCCAATCCCATAAATTTCTTATCAAAGCCTACTTAAAGCCTCCTCCATTTTTTAGTTATAACTTGTAGAAGATCATAAAGCCCCTAGTTATTTTCTAGGAGAGATGGGGCTTTCAAGGTAAAAAGCTCTTTCGCATTATTGTGTTTGAAATGATACTTATGCTAGAGAAAGAAGAGAACAATTAAAAATATATTTTGACAAACAATGTTTTTTAGCATTCCAATATTTTCAAAGTTGTAACCTTGGGTTTGATGTGGTAACCCGAGTTATTTTTTCAAGATGGTAATATTTGTCCTTCAAAAAAATTATTAAAATCAATACACCAAACAAGTAGGTTCTTCCTTGTATAGTGAAGTTTATTAACAATTGGACAACATCAAAAAATATTGTTAATTGGAAGTCATAGTTAATAAATGGTTCCAAACATATATTTGGGGCTCTAGATCATTTCAAGCTCTAACTAGGTTATCTTCAATTTCAAAATAGTTTGGATTTCTATGGATGCCAATTTCAAAAAATATTAATAATATATGAATCAAATATGCAAATCCTTTTAAAATGTCGGAGCAAGCAACAAACTCCTAAATTTAAGTGGACTACTCGAGGCTTTGACTTGAATTGAATTTTGTAGTTGCAAGTAATTACCCTTTCTAATATAATTCATCGATATTGGTGGACATACTAAGGGTGGTCAATATTATAATAGGGGTAGAACAATTTAGAGATGACTTTAATGCAAGGATGTAGCTTTCATAGAGCATCAAATTATGGAATAACCATGGTACAAGATGGAGATTCTTTTACAATTATAAACAACAATTTCTTCTCCTGAATAGAGTACATGTAATTATGTTATTCTAGGTTGGAACACTAATGTTAAACAACAAAACGAGATTAGTAGTTATAGAAATTCATCTCTAGAATTTAGCAAACCTTTTTCCTTTGTTGCTTGTTGATGACACTCAACAACATTGATCTATTACTTTTGTTCTAACATGCTATTTTTAAGCATCCAATTTTGGGTCATTCAGAATCAACTTCCTTCTAAACCATACACCTACATTATCTTCAATGAGAGGTTAGAGATTGACAGTATTGATAAACTTCATTCAACCATGGATATAGGTTTTAATGTTATCAATCAAATAAGCCCTTGTTCCTCATACTATGATCCTACATAATGCTCCACCAAACCTTGATCTTCAAAATCCACATGAAATTTTAGTTATAGTGACACCTAAAATATTTGATATCAATAGAAAATTTAAGCTTCTTTTGGGAAGTGTAAGTTCAAAAAATATTAAATGATCTATATTGGAGTGGCCTAAATGCTACTTTGGTGCTTTGTTTTGCATCTTGTAGATGAGGAAAACTCTCCAAGGTTTTGTAATAATGTGACTAGTAAAAGGCTTCATCTTTGATTCTTGAATCAAATTTTGCAGTTCTAGGTAATTAAGGTTAATTAGAAATGTAGGGTAACATTGCTACTTGCTAATATTTTCAAGGGATTCCATTATTTTTGCCTTCAATCCCTTGCTTTTGGTATGCCTTGACCAAAATACCTAGTTGTTATACTCCTTTGGAACCATCGGACTGAAGGGCTTCAAATATTAAAACTTTAAATTCGATATTGTAAGAGACAATAATAGCTACAAACTTGTGAATTTTATGTGTGCTATTACTTCTATAATATGGGGAGGAAAATATTAATTTATAACATAATTGGTTTCTAAGACCATGGGGATCATATCTAGCATTGAAGAGAAGATGTATGTCTTCAAGTATGGAATCCAAATCTAAAAGTTAGGATTACATAGTGATATCTAGTAGAAATGATTCCCAAAAAGGTGGCAATGGAAGAACCAATAATAGAAATGAAATAATCATCTTAATATCTTTAGTGCATGGAAAAATTGAATGTGTTAAGTGGCAATTGGTCACATTCCATCAGCATGGAAAAAGTGGCGTGAGAGGAATGGGGATAAATCTAATCCCAATGCACATCAAGGATTAGGTCATAAATAGTGGATCATCTCACACACTATGGTTTTCACCCTAGTAAGTTCTCCACAAGATAGATTCTTGTGTTATGTGGTACCATATTTGTCTCAAGTGTTTTTTCTTAATCTTGACCGGTTGAGTTATAGTCATCACTAACTACAGACTGGTGTGAGGGAAAGAATAATAAAAGAATTTGAAGTTATCTAGAATATATTGATTCACTCTTTCCCCCCTCTCAATATATTTACCTATGTGTGGACCAACAACTGGTATCAAAGCCCAGGACCTCTAAAGGAAGGAGTCTAACAACTCGAGGAATAAGATCAAGATGATGAAAAGAGAAGTGCAAAAGTTTTCAAAGGAAAACTATAGCTTTTGGTGTTGAAAGATGAAATTAGATCTAAGAACTCTTGGAGAAGGGTACTAGAATCACATTGAGACTAAGTGTGCTGAGCTTGTTGTTCCACTTAGTGCTAATTAGATAAAGGACAAGGATATTCATTTCGTAACCATGGATACTTTGGTTGGCACCCTATCATACGTTGAGTATGAAGATGTAGAGAATCTTGATACCACTTATGAGATGTGGGAAAAGATCAAGATCATCTATGGAGGAGACAAGCATGTCCAAAAGGCTAAAGTTGATAGCCTAAGAGGGAAGTATGATGAGATGAGAATAAAAGGAGAGGACATTGAACAATACAACAAGAGGGTGAAGGATATAATGCTAGTCATTAGAGTTGTTAGAGGCACACTACAAGAAGATGATGCAGTGAGAAAGACACTAAGAATCTTGTTACCCAAGTATGATATAAGAGTCTTAGCCATTCAAGAAATGAGCTTAATAGAGAATATCAATGTATCTCTTAATTCTTTGATAGGGAGGCTGACTGCATTTGAATTGAGTGACTACGACAATAATTAACCAAAGGGTGAACTTGCATTCAAAGCCTTAGCTACATTTGTTTCACCCCAAAAAGGAAAGGATGTGTAAAATACTTCTATATATTAAAGTGACCTTGAGATTATCTATGTTGTAGAAGTTGAACAAGAATATTTGGAGGCTTTGTTTGCAAAAAGATTACCAAGAGGTAAAGGGAAGCATAAAGGTAAGCTTCCTTTTAAAAAAATCAACTGTAGAAAGGTAGGACACTTTGATGCCATGTGTCCTAATCCTATCAATAAAGATAAGAAAATAAGATGGAAAAGATTAAAAAGCAAGGAGAAGAAGCATTGTTATATTGTTGAGGAAGGTGTGATTGATAAGGAGTCAACTAGTTTAGATGGCAATGATGATGATATAACATTTGTTGCTATAATGGAGGAAAGGGTGGAAAGAGCCCTAATATCAAGTGTCATCCACATCAAGGAATGAGTCATAAATAGTGGATGATCTCACCACATGACTCGTGATGGGAGAAAGTTCCACTAAGTGGAAGAGTACGATAAAGGAATGGTAAGATTCAACAACAACTCTCCATGTATAGTAGTAGGCAAGGGCATTGTATCCCTAAATGATTTCACTAATTGTGAAGATGTTTATCTTGTAGAAGGTCTCAAATATAACCCACTAAAAGTAGATGGATTTTTCAACACTTCCTACCAAGGTGACAACATGCTAAAAGGACATGAGGAAAGAAATGAACAAAGTAAAATCTCTACACCGAGGAGTACTGGAACAACCAATGAGGAGAAAATACTAGAGAGCATCAATAAGAATACAAAGGATCAACATACCTCACATAACATCATACTACTCTAATCTATGATCATCAACATCATCATAAAATATCATGTATAAAAGCACCATCACAATGACAGAAAGTACAAGCATAAGATGTAACCAAACTAAATCAAACTTGCTCATTTCCTCTCAACCTTAATGTCATTATGAAACCTTTAGGATCCTAACCATACCCTCAAGCATGAAATCATAATTTTCCAACACAATCGTGGTGTTACCTTATGAGTTCCACCTTACCAATAACCATCATAAATGCCATCAATGAAACATGGAACATCCTACATGCTAATATATCAATTGCATCACGAATCCGTAGCAATGGTAAGAAACATCAACTAAGAAATAAGATCTAACATCACGATAAAGGAATACAACAAGTAAACATACTAAGCATCATCTAAAATATTATATCTATGCATCCAAAGTAAAACATGAATCCATTCTCTAAAAACTTGAGTAGTTGTCAATGATCAATTACCACATATCTTCATGTCTTCACCCATCATTGAATCTTCCAAAGATAGCTCTTATGCATCATAGGAATCTGTCATAATCATTTCAACCATGATCTCCTTATACACAATTCAAGATGCTAACACATGCAAGTGGAGTGATACATCAACATTCCAACTAGACATGTACACTCACACTTAATTACATTATTTAAAAAAAAATACATTTACAAAAGAAATAATAAGAATAGGAATTATCTAAGGTTGAGACACCTTGTTCCTAATAGTAGGTTACTATCAAATCAATGTGCAAAAATGTAAACATGAAACATAACACATTCAATAACATATTTGACACAATGATTTTACATGGAAACCCAATTTGGGAAAAAGTACCAGTAACATGCTACTCATTCTCACTCTTTTGAAGTGATGCCCTATGAAAGGAAAACCCTATTAAAGGTTACAATACACACTATTAAATGTGACCTGGTTAAAGGATTTCAATCACCCTGTTAGGAGTGAGGCTTGTTAGAGGACTTTAGATCATTCACTTGGAATGTCACCTAGTTAAAGGATTTACAAATGACTTTTAGGTCAACCTTAATCCAAAGGATTTACACTAGACTGATACAATGATTAGAGAGTAATAGTAAGGCTTGATTTGATAACAACTTACAACTCATTTGTAGATTATAAATCTCTATTTTAGTCCTCCATTCTACTTGAATTTCTCACTGTTCAGCTCTGATAGCTTGTTCACCCTTCAAGCATCCATACCCTTAAGCCTTCTTGCTTTGTTTGCTAATGCAGTCTCTTCTCTTAGGTTACTGTACGAAGCAAATACCCTAGATTCCTTGTCTTCCTTAGGTTTTCACACATCAACTCTTACTTCTAACAAGCCATCTCTATAAATAGAGAATTAAGACATTTTTTTGTTCATCCTCCATTGTCCATTTTAGGGTTAGGTTAGACTAGATAGGATTCAATGAATCTACCTCTCATTTTGTTTCATTCCCTTCTAGAAATTCTCCTTCAATATTATTTGAATTCACCTCAAAATGGTTTATCTTGAATTCCATGCCACCCGCTCATCAATCTTATCTTCCACATGGTTTACAAAATCCAAGAAATCAAACTTGTCAGCTCAAATTCATCAAATTCTCAATCTTTCTCATAATGTTGACACTTGGCATTAATTGGCTTCTGATGCTCGACACATACTGCATTTCTTGACATCTATTATCAAAACACTCAGTATGAACTAAAGTTTACTAGTGCTCGACATCAACTAAACTTTATTTTTTCTTACATTATTTCACTTGGCTTACACTATAATTGACTTTTCTTAGCTCCAACTAATTTTCTGCTTGGCTTGCACTAACTTTTCTTGGCACCTATTGTCCACTTGGTCAAGCTTGGCAAAAAAACTTTGTTTAATGTATTTTTCTAAACTTACTCAGTGTAACCAACCTTTGCAACCTTAAGTATATTATTAATTCACTATAATATCATTGTCTTAACTAATTCTTGTACCCCTTTTCATATCATAACTCAACCTTTCCTCTAGATGCTATTGTTACCTCATTTCATCAAATCCTTTTCATCAATCAAAAAAATGATAGTACTTAAATCATATAAGCAATTGTCTTACCAACAAGTAGCAAGTTTGACATTAGTGACAAAATAATGATTGAAACACATTTATCATACTTGTATCAATCTATTTTCAACAATCTCCCTCTTTGGCATTAATGGCAAACCAAACTAACCAAACTTAATCAGCAAGATCAACAAAATACCAAAAAGATAATAATTCCTTGTATTAAGATCTCTCCATCTATCAACAACTTTCATCTTCTAAATAGGTTACAAAATTCTATTATGATCAATAGAAAATAAACCATCTCATCCTTATGACTCCCTCTTGATCACTTCTTATATCTCCCTCAACACCATCTCCCTCTTATTCTCTTATTTCAATTCCTTTATCTCCCTCTTTGACAACAATTCCAAAGACATGTCATCTTAATATGAAAATATGAATATTTTTAGTTTCTCCCTCTATCATCTTGCTTGTGACTAATTTGTTGTTCCAACTCTTTGATTACTTTAGGTAGCTCCTAAAGTAAGATCCACTACATCAATGTATAACATATGTCGATCAACTTATTTGATGCAGGGAACTTCTCATGCATCTTAGATAGCCTTTGATAGGGGTATTGCCCCTAATTTACCTCTTAGATACTCATGAGCATCCCTAAGTAATTTTTTTGTGAAGATATCAGCAATTTGTTCTTTGGTGTTGACATATTCCATCTTCACCTCTTTAGAAAGCATCATATTTCTATTTCAGAAACATAACTATCATTATTCTAGAATAATCATCAATAAGAAACATAATATACTTATCTCATTTTTATCTTTGCACCTCAATTGGGCCACACAAGTTAGCATGAATAATCTCTGATATTCCTTTAGAGGTATAAGTCTTACTCTTAAAATTTGACTTTGTCATTTTGCCTAATTGACATTATTTGCAAATTATATTGTCAGGATTTTTTAACTTAGGAAAACCTCTGACTCTTCTCATGTAACTGATACTAACCAAGTTATAAAAAGTGACATGACATAACCTCTTGTGCCATAGCCACACATCATTGAATTCTATAGCTAAACAAGTGGCATCCTCTATATCAAGGCAAAATAGATTGCCTCTAGTTTGATCACCTTTTCCAATCAGTTTTCCATTAGTATCATATATCTTAGCAATTTTGTTCTCAAACTCAACCTTGCAACCCAAATTATTTAGTTGTAACACACTCAACAAGTTATAGTTAAGTCCTTCAAAATAATAAGGGTTGTCACATAAAATCTTCTCTATGAGCTTGATAGAACCTTTTCCTTTTATTAGACATGGTGCATCATTACCAAACCTTACACTATTTCCATCATAATAATTCAAGGTAATGAACTTACTTTTATCTCTAGTCATGTGATGTGAACACTCACTATCAATGATCCATCTATCACTCTTGTTCACATAAGACACTAGTGCAAGTGCATCATCTTCATCAGATTCATCCTTCATTGCAATATACACCACTTCATCATCATGATATTCAGATCCATTTTTTGTTTCTTCTTCAGCAATGTAGCAAGACTTCTTGCCTTTGCCTTTGTATTGTTTTCTTTCTTCATCTCTTCTACTTTTGTACTTGTCACCACCTATTTAATTCTTCTTCTCTGGACATATAGCAGCAATATGACCAACCTCATTGAAATTGAAACACATGATAGGTAACTTACCTTTAAACTTGCCTTTACTTCTATGAAATCTCCTTGCTAATAGTGCTTTAAGTTGATCTACATCTTTCTCATTTGTATTACTGTCACTGGACACATATTTTGTCTTTTTCTTCTTCTTCTTCTCATTAGGTTCCTTCAATGACAACTTAGCTATGATAGTAGATTCAATATTTCCAGGTTTGTAATTATCAAAATTAGATAGCTCAAAAGCAATGAGCCTACCTAACAGACCTTCAAGACTTAGATCATTCCATGGCATACATCTTAATTCTTGTATTGTAAAAACTTTAATAGCATAGATGAGCAACAATGTTCTCAAAAATTTGCTTAATATAGTATCATCGTCTATTTTACCAATAGCCCTCTTATTGCATTAACAACATATTTTATCCTAGAGCAATATTATCACCTTTTTGCATTCTCATATCATCAAACTTACCTCTAAGACTTTCAACTTTGGCTCTTAGAACATTTTTGTCACATCCATAGATAGTGTGTAGAGCATCCCACATTTTCTTTACACTTTCAAAACCCTTGATATCATCAAACTCAACATAGCTTAGGGTAGAGACAGTCTCCAACATTTCCTAGTTGTGTTCTTTCTTCTTTTTCAGATCTTTAGCTGTTAAGGCTCTAGCAAGATCAGTATGCTCAACAAAAATGGTAGATTGTACAAGATCTCCAAGACCTCCTAGGTGTAGCTTCATCAAACTTTTCCATGCAAGAAAGTTATCTCTATTAATCTTGTGTACTTCTCTTTTTGACATCTTGATTTGTGTGCTTCTAGTACCTTCAAACTAGTCCTCTTAAGTAGATGGCTTTGATACCAATTGTTGGAATTCTTTAGAATAATTTAGAGTGGGGGTGAATCAGTTATCCAAGGGTCTAGATGTACAATTAAAACTTTTCACAGCTTAGTGAACCCATATCCATAAAACATTTTCATCATGCATGCATCCATTAGATTATGCAATCACTTAAACTTGTAGGTTACTGCCAAATCAATTTGTAGAAATGTAAACATGAAACATAAATAATTTAATGATATATTTGACAAAATGATTTAATGTGGAAACCTAATTTGGGAAAAACCACAAGTACCATGCTACTCATTCTCACTCTTTTGAAGTAATGCCCTATGAAAGGCCAACCTTGCTAAAGGTTACAATATAGACTGTTAAATATGACCTAGTTAAAGGATTTACAAATGAATGTTAGGTTAATCTTAATCCAAAGGATTTACCCTAGACTGATACAATGATTAGAGAGTAATAGTAAGGCTTGATCTAATAACAACTTACAACTTCATTTGCAGATTACAAATCTTTGTTTTAGTCATCCATTTTGCTTGGCTTTCACACTCTTTAGCTCTAATAGCTTGTTCACCCTTCAAGAACAGATACCCTTAAGCCTTCTTTCTTTGTTTGCCAATAAAGTCTCTTCTCTTAGGTCACTGTATGAAGAAAATACCCTAGAGTCCTTTTCTTCCATAGTTTTTCACACATCAACTCTTGCTTCTAACCAACCATCTCTATAAATAGAGAATTAAGATATTTTGTCATTTATCCTCCATTTTCCATCTTAGGTTTAGGTTAGATTAGATAAAATTCAATGAATCTAGCCCTCATTTCATTTCATTCCCTTCTAGAAACTTCTCCTTCAATCTTCTTTGAATTCACCTCAAAATGGTTTATCTTGAATTCTGTATGACTAGCTCATCAATCTTATCTTTCACACGGTTCACACAATCCAAGAAATCAAACTTGTCAATTTAGACTCATTGAATTCTTGATCTTTCTCATAATGCTAACACTCGACATTAACTGGCTTCTAATGCTCAATACATACTGCATTTCTTGACATCTACTATCAAAACACTTGGCATGAACTAAAGTTTATTGGTGCTTGGCATCAACTAAACTTTACTTGACTTACACTAAAATTGACTTTGCTCAGCTCTAGCTGATTTTCTACTTGGCTTGCACTAACTTTGCTTGGCACCTACTATCCACTCAATTAAGCTTGGCAAACAAACTTCATTTAACTTGTTCTTCTAAACTTACTTAGTGTAACAAACCTTTGCAACCTTAAGTAGATTATCATTGCACTATAATATCACTATCATAACTAATTCTTGTACCCCTTTTCATATCCTAACTCAACCTTTCCTCTAGGTGCTATTGTTACCTCATTTGATCAAATCGTCTTCATCAATCAAACAAATGATAGTACTTAAATCATATAAGCAATTGTCTTACCAACAAGTAGCAAGTTTGACATCAATAAAAAAATAATGATTGAAACACATTTATCATACTTGTATCAATTTGTTTTCAACATAAATTAGAGGTATACATCTCAATAAAGTGCTTCCATTTTACCCCTAAACAACCATATCATAAATCAAATCACCCCAAAGGTGTAGACCACTCATAGATTGTAACAAGATCACTACAAAGCATGAACATCAAAGTTTCATCCTTTCAGATGACTTACAAGAATCAAATAGGAGATGCACTGCATATACATTCATCTATATATGTATACATATATTTATATATGTACACACACACATATATATGAACATAACATGTGTAATGAAATGTAAATATAAAATGTCTCTAGAAAAACGTGTGTGTGTGTGTATAAAATAACACATGTTATAAAATATATGAAATAACATTTATATCTAAAATAATGTGTACATGTGTATATCTAAAATAACACATGTACTAAATTTGTATGCATCAACTAGGTCTCCTCTAATCCATGACCTTATGGTGGTCTAAATCATCCATGTGATCTTCATGTCAAATAAAACAAATATATACACGTATCAAATTAAAAATACTTAGATCTATAAAATTACACACATGTGTATCTATAATATATATAAATTATCTAGATATATAATATTACACACGTGTATCTATAATATGTATAAATTATCTCTAAGTCATGTTTCTTAGTATCAATAGGTATTTGTATATCTCTGAAGTGTAAGATACTGTCACACAGACATTTTAGTATATATACCTATATAAGTTATCGTGAATTAGATATGTATGTAAGTACATTTAAAATCAAGTAAAATTTATAAAAAAAATTCAATATTAACATATACATATCATAGCAGTATATAATGCTTTGTCAATCTCACTCGTGTTTGAATTATGCAATGATAAAGCATCTAGATTGAGCATGTCACATGTAAGCAAAGTGGTGATTAGACAATGTATTGTAGGAAGTGTTGTGGCTGCCTAAGTAGGGGGAGGTATTGCAAGAAGTGCTTGAATATCCTCATCAACTATGGTCTACTAAGGAGATGTAGAAGGTGCAATAATTTCCCCTTGTCATTGTACACCCTGTGACCTTAATGTGCATTACAAAATATAGGTGATGTGTGATGAAATGTCACTAAGAGGAATTAAGTGATTGTGGATAAGGCCTACTATGCACCAAGAGGATGACTAGATAAACATGCTAACATATGATGCAACAAATCCAAATCTAATAAAGAGACAACCTCTAGTGGAGAAATTATATCTACTATCTCATATGCATCATCACTAGAGGATGTAGCCTATGTTGCTATCAAAATGGTAGTACTAGAATGCAACATACATTTCCAACATTGATATGATGATATCTCATGCACCTATGTAGAAACAATGGTGATACTGGAATACATCTAAGTTGTAACTATATCACATGGAATGGTCTATTTTGTAGTGGCCATCTTCATACCTTTTGGCATAACCAAAAGGTTCAGAGCCACCTTTTCCCAAGTATTAGCAAGCGTAGGGGTATTTGTAGGTATAAATATATCTAAT
Organism: Cupressus sempervirens; assembly: GCA_028749045.1. Lineage (NCBI taxonomy): Eukaryota > Viridiplantae > Streptophyta > Pinopsida > Cupressales > Cupressaceae > Cupressus > Cupressus sempervirens. The sequence continues at coordinate 614,477,376 of CM053789.1, forward strand.
AATCCACCCACGACTTACCCAACATAACATAGAAAAATCTATATAGTCTAAATTATAATGCAAATGGAATTTTACAAATAATTATCATAGAAATATAGTGGAAAGTCATCCTTTTTTGGCCATCTATGATGAGCAATCAAACAACAAGGATATCTAAATGGTGCAACAAGATCATTCATACACCTGGTAGCCATGTAATCTCTAACCCTAGATCTTCCTAGATAAAATGGAAACATGGTCTTCACCATAGTGGTGGAGACCTCAATATCAATCTATCTATACTTTACAGTACCACTAATAATGTGAGAAAGAGAAGCATAAAAAAGTGTCAGTGCTAATATTGTCATATGTATTGTATGGATCAACTTTCTAAATTATACAAAGTAACTCGTGTTTGCTATTGGTCACATTTTCCCTATTAGGGAGGGTGATGGAAGTTAGAATGGTATAATCAAGGACCTTGATAGCATAAGATAGTCTACCAATAGTATTAGAAAATAATTGTTGTTTATCTTGACTAGATGATGTTGATCTATGTATTGTACCTGACTAGGCACTAGCACCCCCTCCCTAAACACTTTCTTTTCCTACAGATGTAGGTGCAACCCTAGTACTAGATGCCATGATGTATGATCTAAAGATGTAAATAAAGTGAAGGTTGTGTGTACAAAAGTTGTCATACTTCTATAGACCTTTATACTTGAGAGAACCTATGATAAAAATAATCTGAAGAGGCAACCTATATCTTCCTATTTATGATGTGTAAGGGTGCAATAGTAGTATGGTGGCTCTCAATTGAACCTAGTTAGGAAACCCTTGCAAGGTTCACCATATAATAAAATATTCAAAGGAGTAGAGGCAAGAGTGCCAATATCCAAAAATCACAAGTATGTAGTTCCAAATGCAAGTTAAAGATAAGTAAAATGCAAGATCTAAATGAAGAGATGAAAGTGAAAGATTAAGCTAACAAGAATGAAAGAGTTACAAGACCCCTAATTAGAGTAGGTGAGCTAAGCTAGTGCATAAAGGAAATCTAAGCTAATAATTCAAGTAAAATAAGTGAGTGCAAATATGCTCAAAAAGTGAGTAAGAAAAGAAACAATATAAAAATAGAGTGCAAGCATAAGGTATGAGAGAGTGAGGAGAGAGCCTTCTTTTAATGAAAAAATGGACGATAGAGAATAAGAGGCAAAATCTATAGTGGAGAATGAATCTCATGTCGACTTTGGTGCACAAGAATCTTGAGAGGCAAGATCAAGGGTTATGTTTAAGATGCAAAATTTGTGTGGAGAAGGATAAGAGGAAAGGAGAGAAGCCTTGGATAGTGTTCATTCAAGAATAGACAAAAATCCCTTTTTATTATATTTTTAAAAGAAGAAATTCCTTTACATGTGCACACATAGGATAAAGGGGGATTTATTTAATTGAAAGGGGATAAGTTCTTTCAATTACATAAAGACTAGGATAAGGTGGCCAAACCATAAGTTATAATCAAATTAATAATAAAATGATGATTTGATCAAAGATAAGCGATTCATAAAATATGCAAAAATAATAGAACAAGGGCTCATGTTGTAGTGCCTCTCTTATTTGATTTCTATAAGTCATCTTGATGGATGCAACCTTGTTGATCTTTCTTTGTGAAGTGATCATGATTGGGACCATGAGTGGTCTACACCCTTGAGGTGATTAGATTTATGTTATTGTATCAGTTGCTTTTATTATGCGTATGGCTGATTTATGAGACTATGACATGTTAGATGGTTTAACTAAAGTTTGTACCAGTGGTTGCTAGGATTAATGTGGTATCATGATGTTTGATTACCCTAAGATGTGTGCAGAGATTGCACTGTGTATTATTATCCTGCTACACTAGACTAGGTTCAAGTAGCAATGGTTATTCATGTATTTGACCATGTTCACTTATGTGTTTTAAGTGCATTTTATGTTGTTTAACAACCATTATTAAATTATTAAATAATTAGAAATGAATTTTACATCTTGGATTCATTAGTTATGTGCTATGGATATTTACATTGTGCATTTTGGTAATTTATGAAAAATGGGCCATTTAAATAGATGATTTTAATGTGATTAAATAAATGGTTAGTCACTATGATTTAATGTATTTACCACTTCAACTATATTATTATATACAATTGCACTTGATTGTGTGGTTTAGTGTGTAGGACTTATATCCCCGGTAGTGGCACATGGAGTTAGTGATCAGACCTTTCATGTTGAGATAATATTGTCCCTATATGGATAGTGTATCTTTTTTGATATTTTAATCCTTTGGTAATTGGTAAATTTAGACTCATAATGCATTATGTGATTAGACCCATGAATGTGTCTGTGCATTTAGGAATCCACAGTGGTTGTGGAAGTTATCTAATTATTGTGATTTAATGTTGTAAGGGAATTTTATATTAATTTAACTTATTTTAATTATCAACGACTTTGCTGTAGTTGAATTCCATTTAATTAAAATTGCCCAATTTTTTTTGGGTTGAAAAGGGGTTGTTTTAGTGAGCCAAATTTCCTAATATTATATTCAACTTTTAAAAGTGAATATATATCCCAAAATGGGAGTTCTTTCTCACCTTTTGAATTAGTGAGCCAAATTTTAGTGAGCCAAATTTCCTAATATTATATTCAACTTTTAAAAGTGAATATATATCCCAAAATGGGAGTTCTTTCTCACCTTTTGAATTAGAAAGTTTGAGAGCAAAACCCAAATCCTCTTAAGGAGGAATTGCTATTTGATTCATTGTGAGAGCTATGAACATGAGATTATCATGAGGTTGGTCTCATTGGATCTGGCTCGGGGAGACTTTGGTTTGCCAAGCTTTTGGGTGACCTTTGCAGAGTGATTATTTTATCACGTGCATTCCTATTGTGTCCCTTTTAGCTGTGAGGTAGGGCTCTCCCATTTTTATGTTTTAGCTCTATTTTAGAGTCTATTTTGGATAGCAGTTTGCTAGGAGGTAGAGAAATAGTGTTCCCCTTTATTCATGTATGCTAGCTTACCCAATTGGGTGGGTATGAGTATTTGAGTGCTTTTTGACTTGAGGGTTTGGGGTTTCGTGCTGTTATTCTGGCCATTTTTGCATACAAACTTTGAACCTAGATTTTTTTTGTATTCATGGCTTTTCTACCCAAAGACAAAATAGATTTTAATTTTGAGGTTTTTGAAATTTTTGATTTTTGCCTCGATTTGTGTGCTTCCTTTCTTTCTTGAGTTTTCTTGGCATTGTAGTTGGTCATGGATGTAGATTATCTATAGGAATATATTTTTAACCCTTGATGTATTTTTATTACATTGGGATTCATGTTGAATCTATACTCCCAGATATAGGCCAATTGAGTGATTTGTTTACTTGTGTCCTTTTGTTTCTCATCCAACCCTTGTTATTTATGATCATCATATAGTTGGTTGCCCACATATAAGTATGCGAGCATGAAATTATTAGGGTCTTGTGAGTCCCAAGATCTCGATTGCTTATCGATTGACTTATGTTCATTAGGTTTGGGTTGGGAAATTGCATTGCCTACGAGCACTCATCATGTGATGAGCATAGGTAGTAGGGTAAGGTTAGTGGAGGAGCTTCTCTCGTAACCCGAGGTTGTATTCCCAACAAGGTGTACGTGTAGAAGTTTCTAATAAGTGATAACTAAATAAATTCATGGGTAATTAAATAAGAGAAGAAAATATGACATTGTCCACATGACTCATCCAAGGATGCACCACGTTGGCCTCCTGAGGGAGTACCGAGGGGAATGGTCTGCAATGTTGTTGAGCTTGGGAGTACCAAGTAACCTACTCTTCACTAAAGTCCCTACATAGTAGACCCATAGAGTGTTTGACTAGGACCTATTGTATTGCATTGTCTCATGATCTTAATTTGAGTCCTCTATACGGTTTGGTGTGAGTGTTAGCCATGGTCATATTGTGTGTACAAAAAGTGTTACACTTCTATAAACTATTATTCTTGAGATAACCCATGGAGGAGGGAGTTCCAAGAGCCAACTTATAGCTCTCTATCTATGAAGTGCAAAGGCTATGAGATGGTGGCTCTCAAATTAACCAAACTATGCAACTCTTGCAAGGTGCACCATAGAATGAGAGATTCAAAGAAGAGAGAAATAATGCTAGCATCCAAGAATCTAGAATGAAATGCAAGCTATTCTAAATGAAATGCTAGCTAATTAAGAGAACAAAGCTAAAGTATAAATGAAACTAAGATAAAAAGTATGCCATAATGTAAGTAGAATGTGAGCTAAGATAAAATGCAAAATTGAAAGAATGTTCCAATTCTCCAAAATCACCAAGAAAACCTACAACATAACAATAGCATGAGAGACTAAGATTTTTAAATGAGAGAGCCCTCCCTTTTAAAGAAAAATGGATGGCAGAGATTAAGAGGAAAAAGAGGAATAATCAAGGGAGGAGAATGCATCTTGGGTGATCTATGTGCACAAGGATCTCAACCAATCACAATTAATGGTTGAATTTTGAGAGGGTTTGAAATGTGTGAAGGAGAATTAAAGTTATTTTAAAAATAGAAGATTCCTCTCACATAGAAAATTGTGCATTCATGTGTAGACAAAAATGTTTTTTCTTTTATCTCTATAATGGGAATAATACTTTATGTGTGCACACTTAGGATAAGAGATGAGTGGGAAATTTTATTTAATTAAAAGGGAGACATGTTATTTTAATTAAATATGAACTTGGGATAAAGTGGTCATACCATAGGTTATAATCAAATAAATAAATTTTTGAGAATTTGATCAAAGATAACCAATGGATAAATTATGCAAAAATGATAGAAAGGGGGCTCATAGTCTAGATGACCATTTTTGGGTGATTAGATTTGCCTCTCTTTTTGTGTACAAAAAGTGTCACACTTCTATAAACCATTATTCTTGATAGAACCCATGAAAGAGGGAGTCCCAAGAGCTAGCTTATAGCTCTCTATTTATGACATGCAAAGGCTATGATATGGTGGCTCTCAAATGAACCCAAGCTATGAAATCCTTGCAAGGTACACCATAGAATGAGAGATTCAAAGAGTAGAGGCAAGAGTGCCTATATCCAAGAATTTAGAATAAAATGCAATGCAAATGCAAGCTATTCTAAATGAAATGCAAGCTAACAAAGAGAACTAAGCTAAAGCATAAAGGAAACTAAGCTAAAAAGTATGCCATAATGTAAGTAGAATGAGAGCTAACCTAAAATGAAAAAATGCAAGAATGCTCCAAGTCTCCAAAATCACCAATAAAACTTACAACATAACAATAACATGGGAGACTAAGATTTTTGAGTGAGGAGAGAGCCCTCCCTTTTAAAGAAAAATGGGCAATAGAGATTAAGAGGAAAAAGAGACATAGTAAAGGGAGGAGAATGCATCTTGGGTGGTCCATTTGCACAAGCATCTCAACCAATCAAAATTAATGGTTGACTTTTGAGAGGCTTTGAAATGTGTGGAGGAGAATTAAAGTTATTTTAAAAATAGAAGATTCCTGTCACATAGAAAATTGTGCATTCATGTGTAGACAAAATGCCTTTTCTTTTATTTCTAAAATGAGAATAATGCTTTATGTGTGCACACTTAGGATAAGAGATGAGTGGGGAATTTTATTTAATTAAAAGGGGGACATGTTGGGATAAATTGGTCACACTATAGGTTATAATGGAATAAATAGATTTTTTAGGATTTGATCAAAGATAACCAATGGATAAATTATGCAAAAATGATAGAAAGGAGGCTCATAGTCTAGATGACCATTTTTGGGTGATTACAACTATATTATGTGATTGTGGTCTGATCATTATCTCCATCAACATGATGGGAGTGGGCCTAAGGATGACCAAATGGGTGGGAGGCATATCTACCTATACCACTTTGGGGGACTAGTGTAGATAGATGGTCTACTTCTAGTTCAAGGCCAATGCTGGATATTCACTTGGTACTTTAGTCTATCTAAAGTATGTTTCCTTGTGATTTGTGTTTTACTTTGGATGCATTTGATATCATGTTGAGATGATAGTAGTTATTACTTGATGGATTCTTTATTATGAAGTTGTATCTTATGGTTTAGATGAGATTCCTTACCATTGCTTTAGATTGAGTTTCTATTGATAGATTAGCATGATTGGATGTATTTTTACATTATTTTGTTATTGATAGTATTGGTAAGAATGATCTCATGATACAACTCCAACTATCTTGTTGATAATTTGAGATTCATGCTCAAGAGATGGCTAGGGCCTTTGAGGTCTCATTATGCTATTATGGATGAGAGGAAATGGGAAGAGTTGTTGTTAGTTTGGTGGCTTCATTATTTGTGCTTCCTTCTTGTAATATTTGAATTATGCTCATGTATGTTCATTGTGATGTTATTTTTTGCATGATTACTTTAGATGCGATGGATTAGATGTTAGAGCTATTTGATCTTGTTTATGCTCTTGAGTGATCATTCCTGAATTTACATGGATCTAGTACTCCCTAGTGTGGAGGTTTCATATTTTTATGCATATTCTTAGTGCCTCGAAGTTATGCTATTAGCATGCCTCACATGAGAAGGGTAGTTGCTCACATGAGAATGTATTGTCTCACACAGACATACATTCTCCCTTGTGTGAGCATATACTTCCTCATGTGGAGTGTGTACTCCCTTGCATAGTGTGATGTGAAGGCTCACGCGAAGTGATCCAAAGACTCATGCGAGGCAATGGAAATTCTTGCATGGAGTTAGAAAATGTCTCGCATGAGACTAATCATCAATGTTTCCTCATGAAAAAAACATGGGGCATTTAGGCTTGGCCAAGGAAAGTTTGGAAGTTGGTTTTGGACACCCTACTAGGTTCTACACCTTCCTAGTTCAAAACAAATTTTGTATGTGGTTTAAAATATATCCTTGAAGTATAAGTTGATGTATATGTATTCCTTATATTTAAGATATATTTTAATAAATGCAATGATTCATTTGAGATATGTTCCAGACCTCTCTGAGTTAAGATAAGATTTTAAGAAATTTTAGGGCTTCAAAAATTCAGAATTATCCAAATTTTAGGGCTTCAGGATTTTAGACACAGCCAAATTTTTAGGATTCAACATTTATCTTTTAGCATGGTGTCCAGTAGATGAATGGTTGTTACTTTGAGCCCTTGGCTTGGACATGGTCATTGTTGGTCTCTACTTGTGATTCTTGATTATGATATGATTAGTGGAAATAAACTTGTATGTCTAACCATGCTAGGAACTTTTACTTTGAGTTTCAAAAAGAACATCCCATTGGTATATTCTCATGATTCATGTGATCTTTGGTTTTTTAGTTGGTTTAGTGCTTGGAGATCTTTGGAAGTGTTGTAAGACTTTCACAAGTGTAGGTGAACATGTGAGTTGAGCCATGTTCCCTAATCTTATCACCTTGTTTTAATGTTTCATTATTGCACTTGGTTACTTTATATTATTGATTCAGTAACTTATCTTAGGAAAAAAATTATTCAGTGCATGTTTTATCCTTGTGTTCCAAGGATCTTTGGGCAGGGCATTACACATGTTCTAGATGACCATATTTGGGTGATTACATTTGCCTCTCTTTGACTAATGTGCGAGCGATCAGTGAACACATTAACTCAAAAAATTATGACATAAAGCTTGATAGAACTTTAACTATGAACCTAATCAATTGAAGCATAGAGAGATGATAGGACAAATCAAAACCCATAACATTAAGATGAGAACAAATAAATCCTAGATAGATAGTCAAGATGAATCAGAACCCATAACAATGAGATGAAAAATGATACATCAAATTAGACAAGTCAAGAGAAAGTATGTAGATCAAGTCAAGATAAATCAAGACCTATAATGATAAGATGAGCTCTAACAAGTCCCTAATAGATAGAAGCAATAGAATTAATTTGTAAAATCATAGATATAGTATGCCTTCCCCTTGGGATCAAAATTGAAATGAAGTAGAGGAGATGAAGAAATGAGATAGACATGATAAAATCAAGATAAGATAAGGTCCATGATGATAGATAAGAGATTAAGGCCAAAGGTTGACCACTAAGCATTGATAGCATGCCCCAATTTGACTAAGTTTGACTAGAAAGATAAATTATAAGATTAGGTCAAAATAACAAGAAAGATAAAATACAATGAAATGGAATGAATGAGAAGAGAGATGAAGAGAGTATAAATGAAGAAACGATGATTTCATTAAAAATATTCAAAGATTATTCCTCAAAAGTGTTGATATGGGGTGATTGATCAGGAAAATATTGCACATTTTTTCTCTAGGATTTTTTAATTGATGCGTCAACCATTTCCCAAGGGTTAATCATTAAGGGGTTTTTAATATAACCTATCAAAACTATTTAGCCCTAATTTTGTAAGTAGAAAATCTTGTATAAAATGGTTTAGGCTTAGGGATCTCATTATGTGTGAGGTGATAGTTGTTGGAAATGTGGATAGAGTAACTAAGAGGGGGGGGGGAATCAGTTACCACAAAAAATAATCCACAGATCCCTTAGATGTCTTAAAAACTAGTTACTACTGGCACTCAGTAGCCACATAGAAAAATGTTGTAACTCGATAGATGTACTGTAAGTTATAACCGATCTTTAAGAATTCACAAAGATTTAACATGTATGCATAAAAGAAATAACATGAATACAAGAAACACCAGATTTAATGCATAAACCCAATATGGGAAAAACCACCAAGTAACTAGCTACCAACTTTCACTCTTCTAAAGTGAGCCCTGTTAGGAGCCAACCCTATTAAAGGTTACAAAAACATAATATGAGGTGTTACCTTTTTAAATGATTTAATCATTATGCTAGGAGTGGCCTTGCTAGAGGACTTTAGAACAATTCAATAGAACTGTCCACCTTGTTAGAGGATCTACAAAATGGCTATTAAACCAACTCTATTAAGAGATTTGAAAATCACTGCTACAATTGTGAGAAAGTAACAATGAGTTGACCTGAATGAGATGCAACTAAATTGTTGATATAGATCTCTATTCTACTTCACTAGATCCTTACTGATCGAATATGACTTTGCTACTCCTCAAGGATATCTGATCCTTCTTCAAGAATTTCTCACACCTTCCTCAACACACTTGCATGCTCACTCATTCATCCATACTTTTGAATTCACAACTTGACCTTTTATTTATACCTTACAAATTATCAAGTCGACTCATTTACAAGCTACAATTACTAATAATCATTACATCAATTGGATCCATTCATTACATGAAAAAATTAAACTTTATTTCCCAAAACAATGAGATCCTTCATTGGCTAACCCTGCTTGGTAGACACTACTCCACAAATGATTTCCAATGTTAACCAATTGAAGGTCGGTGAACATTGCAAACTTTGAAAAATCCTTTGGAGATCAAGTTAACTTGGTAAACACTGACTTTCCTTTGCTAACCTTGTGAGCTTGATAGAAACTAACTTCTGCCACAGAAACCTTCAACACCTGAGTGAGCTTGGTAGAAACTATTTCCATAGAGTATCTTTTAGGAACACTCGGTAGACTCTGTAATTTGCTTTGCTGACCAACTGAGCTTAGTAGATATTGAGAATTGCCTTGCTGACCAACTGGGCTCGGTAGACTTTGTCTGATAACTGATATGAAATTTGTGTAACATCAAAGACAACACAAAATTGAACAATTGTATCCAACAATCTCCCTCTTTGGCATTGATGGCAATGCAACATGTCATAGCAGATAAAATTTGAAAACAAGTCTTTTTCTGACAGAACAATTCTCCCTCTTAGATTTTATGCCACAAACTTCTCAAATATAGTAATCTCCCTCTATGAAGGAATTACATAGCTTCTTTTCAAATAGAAAACTCTCCACAAACAAATATTTATGCCACAAACTTCTCAAATACAATAATCTCCCTCTCTGAAGTAATTACATCACTTTCTTTTCAAACAATAAATCCTCCACAAACAAATTCAAATTTTAGAAATATATGACACTATACTCTCCCTCTTTGACAACACATGCCAAAGACAACACAAACCAAATGATTAGCAATGTACCTTGAGTATTGATTCATATGCAATGATTCCATGACTATGCTACATCAACTAAAAAGATCTTCAACTTGGTTCCTGTTGATGCATCACTAAAACTTCATTTTGGTGAGCTTCAGATAGGGGAATGACGCCTAACTTACCTCTTAGATACAAGAATGCATCCTTAGGTAATGGCTTGGTGAATATGTTAGCAATTTGTTCTTTTGTATGAACATATTCCAATCTAATCTCCTTATCCTGCACCAATTTTCTGACAAAGTGATACTTTATTGCAATGTGCTTGGTTTTTGAATGCATCACTAGATTCTTGGATATATTGATTGCACTTGTATTGTCATAGAACATAAAAATTGGTTCTTTGATTTCCACCTTCATGCCTTCCAATAACTATTTGAACCACACAATATTAGAATAGTTCACTACTGCAACAACATACTCTGCTTCTGCTATAGATTGGGATGTACAATTTTTCTTTTTACTTGTCTAAGAAACCAACCTCTTTCCAGGAAAAAATGCTCTCCTCCACTTTTACTCTTTCTATCATCAATCTTTCCTGCCCAATCAGCATTAGTAAACACTTTCAAGTCTAGATTACCTCCAAATTTGTACCACAATCCATAATCTTTAGTGCCTTTCAAGTATCTCAAGATCCTCTTGATTTCCATCATGTGATTTTCTCTTGATTTTGCTGAAAATCTTGCTACAATACCAACTGCAAGAGCAATATCTAGCCTTGTATGAACTACATAATGAAACTTTCCAATATTGATCTATATAAGGTTTGATCTACTTCTTTTGATTCATCATCCTTGGTAAGCTTTAGTCCAATACACATGAGAGTCCCAACTAGTTTACAATCTTCCATACCAAATTTCTTGAGTATCTCCTTGATGTATTTTGACTGAGTAATGTAGATATCATTCTTTCTCTACTGAATTTGAAGACCAACAAAGAATTTAATCTCACCAAATATAGACATTTCAAATTCCTTATTCTTTTGCTCTAAAAATTCTTTGCACAGATCATCATTTCCTATAAACAAAGTATCATTCACAAATATTTTTGCCAAAACAATCTTGTTATCTGGTCCTTCCTTGATATACAAGCTACTATTATCATTAATTCTCTGAAAACCAATCTGAATAAGATAGTTATGCAATCTTTCATACCATGCTCTAGGGGATTTTTTCAAACCATTCAATGCTTTGTGTAACTTGCAAACATGTCCTTCTTGTCTAGATCAAAAAAACCTTCGGGCTATTCAATGTAGACTTCTTCATCTAGAATACCATTGAGAAATGCAGATTTGATATCCATTTGATATACCTTAAATCCTTTGTGTGCAACATATGCAAGTAAGGTCCTGACACCTTCCAGTCTTGCAACAGGAGTGAAAGTCTCTCCATAGTCAATCCATTCTTCTTGAGAGTAGCCTTTACATACCAGTCTAGCCTTGTTTCTTGATACCTTACCATCTTCATTCAACTTATTTTTGAATACCCACTTAGTTCCAATCACATTTTTATCTTTAGGCCTAGGTAGAATAGTCCAAGTTTTGTTCTTCTCTATTTGCTCTATCTCTTCATTCATAGCCTCAATCCAACTTTCATTTTCCAATTCATCTTTGACATTTCTAGGTTCAAAATCAACAAGTAAACAAGTACCTTTTAGCTTACTTCTTGTCAGAGTACCTTCAGATTTGTCTCTAATAATCTGATCTAGTGCATGATGTCTCTTGACATATTTGGCTAATATAAGTTCCTTGCCTTTTGACTAAGTTCCACTATCTCCATTTTGAATTTCAATTTTTGGTTCTGGTTACTCTGACTGTTGCTCGAGTCCTTCAGATTTTGTAGGTATTGGTTCAATAGCATCTAAACGTGACTCGGGTTCCTTCAACTTGGTTTGAACTTCTTGCAACTTGGTGATTGAAGACTTGGGAGTAAAAGTTTCCTAATTAACAGATGTATCTGGCATTGTATTAGGTTCAATGAAAAACAATCTCTTATAATCTTATGGTTCCTTTTTGCTTTCTTCTTCAGTCCTTTTTGCAAACTCAACAACTTTCACATGTGCACTTTCTATTTGTAAGTAGACAAATTCAAACATCTATATGCCTTACTCTTGCAATAATATCCCAAAAATATGCCTTCATCACCCTTCACATCAAATTTTCCTTATCTAGATTCTTTCAAAATGTAACCTTTACTTCTAAATACTTTTAGGTAACTTACATTGGGTTTATAGCTATACCATAACTCATAGGGGGTTTTGAATGATTCCTTCTTCAGTTGTACTCAATTCAAGGTATGGACTGTAGTGCTGGTATCTTTCTCCCAGTATTTGATAGCAATATTCTTTACAATCATTAGAGTTCTTGCATAGCCCATGATAGATCTATTCCTCCTTTCAGCAATTCTATTCTTCCTTTCAGCAATTCTATTCTGCTCGGGAGTTCCAGGAGCTGATACCTATCTTTTGATTCCTTTTTAAATGCAAAAGTTATTGAATTCATGGGAGATGAATTCACCACCTTTGTTTGACCTCAAGAATTTTAGTCTTTTCCTTGTTTTCTTCTCTACTCTGGCCAAATACCATTTGAGCTTCTCAAATGCTTCTAATTTCTCTCTTAGATACATGATAGTCATCATTCTAGAGTAATCATCAACAAAAAGAATGAAGAAATTTTCTCCAGTATAGCCCTCAATTCTAATAGCTCCACACAAATTAGTATGCATAATTTCCAAAAAATATTTAGACTAATAGTTCTTACTTTTAAAGCTAGTGTTTCCCATCTTACCAATCTGACAATCCTTGCATAGACCTACATTAGGTTTCTTTATACTAGGAATGCCTCTTACTTTCCTAAATTTGTTTATTTTCACCAGGTTATCAAAATTCACATGACATAACCTTCTATGCCATAACCAACTTTCTTCAACTTGAGCAATAAAATATGAACATTCACTAAGTTCAAGATAGAGCAAGTTACCTTTAGTTTGTATGCCTGATCCAATCAGTTTTCCTTTATCATCTAGTAGTCTTTCTTTTCCATGCATGAATTCCACTTTAAATCCAATATTGATTAGCTATGCCACACTTAACAGATTGTGTTTTAGACCTTCAACCCAATAGGCATTATCACATACAAGCTCTTTGGTTAGTGAGATTCTTTCTCTTCCTTTTATGCAACAAGGTTCATTATTACCAAATCTCACACTGCCACCATCATAATCTTCAAAATGTTCAAACTTTGTTTTTTCACCAGTCATATAATGAGAGCAACCATTGTCTATAATCAATTTGTCAATTTTTCTTACACGAGAGATAAGTGCCATCTTATCTTCCTCATCATTATCAGATTCATCTTTCACAACAATGTAAACAATCTCATCTTCACTATTGTTAGAATCCTTAGAATCCTTAGCCATGAAACATGTTTTCTCACCTTTGTCCTTGAATGATTTGAAGTCTTTCTTACCATTTCACTTGTGACCTTTCTTCTCATCCTTGTTTTTCTTTTTTGGGCACCTAGCAGCAATATGACCAATTTCCTCACATGAAAAATAGATCAGAGGAACTTTACCTTTGTATTTTCCTTTGCCTCTAGAATATTTCCTTGCTAGTAGAGCTTCAACCACCTCAAGATCACTGTTAGAATTCTATTCTGATTCTTCCTCACTTTCTAATTGAGATTCCTTTATCTTCTTTCCCTTTTCTTTGAGTGAAAGCTTGGCTTCAAATGTCGATTCAATGTTCTTGGAAGCTAGAACATAGTTGTCATAGTTATCTAGCTCAAATGTAGCCAATCTTCCTACTATGGCTTCTAAGTATATCTTGTGATTTGCCTCACATCTTCTTTCTTTAATTGCAAAAACTCTAATTGCATAAATGGGAAGCAATGTTCTAAGAACTTTACTTACAACTATTTCTTGTTGGTATCTCGTCCAAAAGATTTGATTGCACTGACGCTTGCTTTGAATCTTTCAACATATTTAGCAATGTTCTCATCCTCTCTCATCCTCATCTAATCAAATTTTCCTCTTTGAATTTCTACTTTGGCTCTTCTCACATTGTCATCACCTCCATAGATATCTTTTAGCTTGTTCCACATAGCAAAGGCAGTTTTGCAGTCCTTGATATCATCAAATTCTTCATAGCTTAGGGCTGATGCAATGTCTATCATCATGGTGTTATGAGTCTTCTTCTCAGCAATGTCATTGACAGATAGTGTACCAGAAGGAGTTACGTATTCTTCATCAGGATATTTCAATCTTGTATCTCTAATAGAAGCCAAATGGAGTCTCATGAGACCTTGCTATGATGAAAATTTATCCTTGTTAAGCCTTGGAATTTTCCTCTTGTAAGACATCCCGATCTTTAGCTTAGATCATTAAAATCCTTCCTTCAAGCACCAAAAGCTCTGATACCAATTGTTGGAAATGTAGATGGAGTAACTGAGGGGCGGGGTGAATTAGTTACCACAAAAACAAATCCAGAGATCCCTTAGATGCCTTAAAAACTAGTTATTGTTGTCACTTGACAGCCACACAGAAAAATGCTATAACTTGGTAAATGTACTGTAAGTTATTACCGATCTTAAGCATTCATAAAGATTTAACATGCATGCATAAAAGAAATAACATGAATACAAGAGACACCAAATTTAACATGGAAACCCAATATGAGAAAAACCACCAAGTAACTAGCTACCAATTTTCACTCTTCTGAAGTGAGCCCTGTTAGGAGCCAACCTTGTTAAAGGTTACAAAAACACATTGTGAGGTGTGACCTTGTTAAAGGATTTAATCATCCTACTCGGAGTGGCTTTGCTAGAGGACTTTAGAACAATTCAATAGAATTGTCCACCTTGTTAGAGGATTTACAAAATGGTTGTTAAACCAACTCTGTTAAGAGATTTGACAATCACTACTACAATTGTGAGAAAGTAACAATGAGTTGACTTGAATGAGATGCAATTGAATTGTTGATACAGATCTCTTTTCTACTTCACTAGATCCTCACTAATCAAATACAACTTTGCTACTCCTCAAGGATATCTAATCCTTCAAAATTTTCTCACACCTTCCTCAACACACTTGCATGCTCACTCATTCATCTATACTTTTGAATTCACAACTTGACCTTTTATTTATACCTTAGAAGTTATCAAGTTAGCTCATTTACAAGTTACAATTACTAATAATCATTACATCAATTGGCTACATTCATTACATGAAACAATTAAACTTTATTTCACAAAACAATGAGATCCTTCATTGGCCGACCTTGCTTAGTAGACACTGCTCCATAAATGATTTCCAATGTTAACCAACTGAAGCTCGGTGAACACTAAAAACTCTACAAAATCCTTTGGAGACCGAGTTAACTTGGTAAACACTGAATTTCCTTTGCTGACCTTGTTAGCTTGGTAGAAACTGACTTCTACCATAGAAACCTTTGACGCTTGAGTGAGCTCAGTAGAAACTATTTCCACAAAGTAACTTTTAGGAATGCTTGGTAGACTCTGTAATTCACTTTGCTGACCAATTGAGCTTGGTAGATATTAAGAATTGCCTTGCTGACCAATTGGGCTCAGTAGACTTTGTCTGATAATTGATATGACATTTTTGTAACATCAAAGACAACACACAATTGAACAATTATATCCAACAATAGTAG
This sequence comes from Cupressus sempervirens, assembly GCA_028749045.1. Classification (NCBI taxonomy): domain Eukaryota; kingdom Viridiplantae; phylum Streptophyta; class Pinopsida; order Cupressales; family Cupressaceae; genus Cupressus; species Cupressus sempervirens. The sequence goes on from CM053789.1 coordinate 614,493,139, forward strand.
CTTTTTGTAGTGGTATTGAGTCATAAGGGATTACAAATTGTAATCAAGTTGTAATTACTAGATAATTAAATATTGGCCTCGATGTTTGGTGGATGTAGCCTAGGGATCAAGTAAACCATGTTAAATGTTTGTCTTGTGTTCTCTTCTATGTGCTTTATTATTTTCTAATATTGGATATATTTGCATGTAATTGTTATTTATGTTTTGTCAATCCTAACAAAAATGTTAGTCAATTGTATAAAAGAAGGAAGAATTTGAAACACAATTTTGACAAGTAAGATAAACTTGAATTTCAATTTTGATCCCAAAAATGAATCTAGAATGTCAAAATGAGGTTAGGTTGTAATTTTTTTGGAAATTAGAGACTTCAAAAAATTAGGTCAAAATGCTATATAAAGGATCCAAAAGGGTAGATAGATGTGATGATGAGATTTACCCTCTTGATGATAGGAAAAAAAAAGATGATGAATGAAAGATAGAAGATATGATGAAGACATCATTGAGAAGAATAGAGAAGATGAACATAGTTAATTGACATGTCCAAAAAATATGAAGGGACTCTCTTAAGACTCAAATGAAAAACAAAGCTAGAATAAAATCCTAGAATGCAAGCTAGTATGCAAAGTGAAATTGCAAGGGTTATATAAGTAGGTCCTAAATTTTATCATCAAGCCTTATTAGGGACATCATAAGATCATACAATCATCACTAGTGTAAACTATGAGGATATGAATATTATCTATATTATATAGGAGTGTGGGAATCTAACCTATGCATCAAAGGCATAAAGGTCAAAATGACAGTATAGTTAGATTCCTTAGGTCAAGTGTAGAAATACCATGCTTGTATCTAGAAACAAAATGTTGAGATGGCCATAAGCGAGGTCTTACAAGAGAAAATACAATAAATAGACAAGGAGGTAACTTTGAAGATCCTAAATGTCAAGTGGGTCAAAGAAAAATGCACATGATACTTAAGATCCACAAAAGAGATCCACTTGCATAAATCAAAGAAAAACATACCCCATGTCTCTAGTTTAGTGACATCCTTGAGAGACTAAGGATGGAACACTCGACAAATAAATCAACATAGAAAAAACAAAAACAAAATAAGTCAAGCAAGTCTTTGTAGTTTTAGTTTAAGTGTGATGGGTGAGAAGTCAAGTTGTTATCACCCTAAACTATAGACAAAGTATCAAGTCAAAGTTATATTTTTGATAAGTGTTGAGAAACACTCAATGTCAAGGGGAAGTGTTGAAAATAACTATTTTGAGGGCTTCCAAAGAAACACCAATCCAACTAAAAGACTTAAAAAGCTTTACTGTTCATGCCCCTAGATGTAGATAAGGATTAATTCCATAATAAGCATGGAAAAAGAGATATGTGATGAATTAGTTTAGAGCACAAAGTGACACATTGATAGACATAAGTGTTAGGGTGTCAAGTAGTGTCTCTTTCTAAGTTTTCACCACTTGGTAGGAATTTTTTTTTCAATACTTTTTGCAACATTTTTTTGGATTCATATTAAAATAGGTTTTGAGGGGACTCAAAATATCATACAAAATCTATAAAAAAGATAAGAATTAAGTATATAGTGTCAAAGTAGGAGATAAGCACAAGTTTTACAAGGACCTAAAACCTCGGTGCATAATACATAAGAAAAAAGAACAAAATCCCATAAAGGAAGACACCAAAATACTGTTGGAAATAACATGGACTAGCACACATGACTAGGAATAGAGACTAGGACCTGAGACCATATACCAGACAACAAGGATTATAAAATGCCAAAAATAGAAAGTAAAGGACTAGACTAGATCTTTCACATCCTTTTCCATGTTCTTCCCAAGGTTAGCCACTTCTTCAATCAATTCCTTCTCAGTCGATCTAGGAGGAACCTTAATTGCCTTCTTCATGGTTAACTAAGTATGCTTTCTAGGACCTCCACATAAAGAGACAATAGTAGGGGACATAATTTCCTCTACACTTCTCTTAGCCAAACTAGTAGCAAAGAGACCAAAAGTCAACATATTCATCTTCTTCTAACTATCTTTGAAAATCTAGCGAAGCTTAGCCTCATAATCTAGAAGTTGACCTAGAATATCTCCCACCTTAACTTCCAGATCCACCTTTTATTTTTCTCTATGTCTAGGATAGCCTACAAATTCCTAACTATTTTCCTTAGAGAAATTACCTCATTATACATCCAAGTGTCAACCATGAGAGAAATATCAGCTCACATTTTAGCTTTGTGAAGAAATTCAAGATTTCCCTCACGTTCCTCCCCAACCATACCATCAGGTTCATCGATAACATAGTTTTCCTACTCCTTACTTTTCTTTTTATTAATTACTTTAATTCTTGTAACTTTTGGACCCAAAAAATAATTCTTTTCCTCCACAACATCCATACCCTCTTTCGACTCACCAATATTTTGGTCCACATTAAGAAATTTCACCATATTCTTGTCTAATTGATGAATGTGGGAATCTTGTAACTCTTTCTCCTTATCATCGTATAGAGCCTCCTTTTTCCTTGAATCCTTATTTGTAACAATCTCCTTTACAAACTCCTCTTTATTATCTGTGGTCCCTTTCTCCTCACCTTTTTTATTATTATTAGTAGGAGGCTTATCTTTTTTACCTTGGCTTTTAGACTCCTTAAGATTTTTGTTCTCACTCCCTTTCTTTTTCTTTTTCTCTATTATAGGAGTCTTAGTAGTATCATCCTTTGTGTCAAATACCACCTTCAAACCCTCACTATTTTTTCTTATAGATTTAGTAGAGGTATCATCTTGGCTACCAGAACAGCCCTCATCATTGGAATTACAACCTCTATTGTGAGTGAGATTCTCTTAAACTTGGCTACCTTTATGTACCTTCTTTTCCTCTTCTCCAGAATTTGAGTCATTCTCAGATTCAATCTCCATTTCTCATTTTTAACCATCTTATTTCTTATTCTAGAGATCAACTTCTCCTTTGTCTCAAAAGCCTTCATCTCACCATCTATAATAAAATATTCTCTCACATAGGATAAAACTTCTTGTGCTATATCCTTCATCTTCTCTAGGTCAATAAAATCCCCCATTTAAAATAATTTCTCCTCCTCTGGTGTTTTAGGGAACTTTTTAAGTGCTGCATTAGGAATCTTAGTTTCCTTATTAAAATTTATCCTAGCATTAGGAAGCCTTGTAATTCTAGATAAAAAATCCTCATCAATTATAACAGCAACTCCATAGAGACAAACCTTATTCACAGTCTAGCTCTTGAAAAAATTCCTCTATAGCATGCAACTTGAATCCATGGAGTTTCTCAAGGTAAGATGTGATCTTACCTTTAGAAAGGTGATCCCATACTAGTTTCTTCTTCTTCTAGAAGCTACAATTTGACAGCTCTTGCTTTCTTAGCTCATGCCCATCATAGATACCTATTTCAAATTGATCTTAACCAAAGAGGTGAAAAAACTAGAGATAATGTCATTCAAGAAAGGTAATAATCTTTTAAGACAAAAAAAGGCCTTCAACGATGCCCATAATATGTGCCAAATTAAGATGGAAACAATGAAAAGTTACAACATTAAAATTTTAAATTTTCCATCATAATTACTATAGCACCATAACATGAAATAATAATAATAAATCCTCCCCATAGATGCATTAGTCACATCAAAATTTATTAACTCTTTAAGCTATGATTGGATTCTTAAGTCATCCTTTGACATCATCTTCTTACCTGAGATGACAACCACATTGGCAATCTAATCCACCACTCTATTAGTTTCCCTATAGCTATGTGATATATGAACTTTATTAAAGATTTGGAGGAGCTCCTTATTTTCCAAAATAATGGATTCAATATTCCATGAAATAACATTTTTTTAATTTAAAATATTAATAATTTTAAGAGAATCCCCTTATCACTAGAGGTTCCCATATCCAATTTTCACTACCATTCTAACCACATACAACACACCAAATACCTCAGACATATGGCTAGATGAAATACTAAGGAGCACTACAACAACATCCACTACTCTTCCATAATGATCTCTTAAAACTCCTCCACATCCACCCTTGCTTGGGTTACCTTTAGTAGACCCTTCAAAGTTTTCTTTAATCCACCCATTGGGAGGTGATAACCAAACTACCCCATCCCTTTTTGATTGAGGCTTCAAAAAAAGGTTCATAGAAAGATTGATAATATTAAAGTCCCCCTTTCCACTAATATGTGATATAAAGCTCTGCTTGACAATCATAATAATGTTAGGACCCACTACCCATGAAGGAGTATCTTTGTTCCTGAATATTTGATTGTTTCTCTCTTTCTAGATGCCCCAACACAAATGGGGAAGAGTGAAGTTCTAGAGAACTTTGGCTTCAAGGCTCTTAATTGGGTGCTTCCAACTTTCAAAATAATCAACCATTTTTTTAGCATGCAACAAGAAAATGGCCAATAATCCAAAATAATTTTTCACACCTCTCAGCTAAAGCTACAGTGGATGAAGAGATTATCAATATCTTCATTATCTCTCTCACAAAGAATGCATCTATTGAAAAAGTGAAAACCCCTCTTCTTCAAATTATCAATAGTGATAATTTTTTCTAAATAACAATCCAGAAGAAAATTTCAATTTTAGGAAGAAGACCTTTCATCTAAACTTTTGCCCAAGGCAAAGGTCTATCATCAACTTTGGCCCTAAAGACCATGGCCACTTTATATTTACCACTAGGATGAAGACCCCAAACAAGAGAATTAATATAATTCATATTAATATAGATAGAGCTTAGATAATTTTGAAAAGCCAAAGGTCTTGATTAATATCAATAAGATTTTATCTCTCCAATAATTAAATGCAAAGTCCACAAATCTCTTTTTACATCTTTCAATAGAATCCCTATCATTGAAGGCACTTTCCAAAGGATAGTCCATTAGCCAGTAATCCTCTTAGAACTTCACTCTTCTTCTATCTCCAAATTTCTACCTATCCCCATAGCAACAATATCCTTAAATCATTACACTATATTATAGATAGAGGAAGCATTAGCCACTAGAGGAGAGATACTGAAAAATTAAATTGTAGGGGTGTTAAATAGGTATTTAATGTTTCCAAATAGTATGCCATTCATTACTATCCTGAAAGGCCCTCAATCTCTTCTTAGAAATATGAATTTTGTTCATTAATTTGATGGGTCTTATACCGAGACCTCATTCAATTTTAGGCTTATATATAGAATCCCAAGAAACCAATGATAATATTTTCTTCTCCTTAGTCTCAGTCCAAAAAATATTACTTTGGATTCTTTCAATAGTATCTACATATTTAGCTAGGATTTTGAAGAGACTAAGAGCATAAGTAGGTCAAATTTGAAGGTAATAATTAAGTAGTGTAACTTTTCTTGCCTAACTAAGCAGATTACCCTTCTAGCCAACGAGCTTCAAATTGAATTTATCCACCAGAGACTACCAAAAAGAATCTAGAGGCTTTAAGCCAAGGGGGATACCAAGATAAGTTCTCGACAATAAGGCTATGAAATAACCCATAATATTAGCAATATTAAGTTGTCTATGCATAAGGGTATTTATGAAGAATATGAAACTTTTCTCCCAATTAATTTTCTAATTGGAAGCATCAAAAGAAAGATTAAGTGCCTTCTTGAAGTTTCTAGCTTCCCTAATAGAAGCAATTCCCATAAGTATAGTATCATTTTCAAATTTCACATGGGAACATGATAATAGATCAGAGGAAGGCATAATACCATGAATAGTCCCATTGTTTAAGAGACCACCAATGTATCTACCCAAACATTTAGCCATGATAGTAATCAAGAAAGGAAAAATTAGATCCCCTTTCCTTAAGCAACTAGAAGGTTTGGAAAAGAGAGAGGGTGCCTCATTAACAAGGAAAACCAGTGAAACTATACTAACCAATTAAGATATGAGTTGGATGCATCTATTATCAAACCCAAAAGTCTTGAGAAATTTGAAAAGAAAACTCCATACCACTCAATCATAAGCCTTAGATACATCCACCTTCATAAAGAAGCCTGGAAATTTGAGGATACCATAGAGTGGATATTCTCATGACCGACTATAATAGAATTCAAAATATGTTGATCAGGAACAAAACCATTCTACTACTAAGATATGAGGTTAGGGAGAGCCTTAAGGATTCTCAAAGTGAGAACTTTTGAATTGATCTTATAGATCAAGTTACAAAGACTAATCTGCCTAAAAGAGTTAAGAGAATTGACACCAACTTTCTTAAGAATTAGATAGAGGATAGTAGAATTAATCTCCTTTAACATCTTCCTTGCCCCAAATAATTCATTAACAACATTAGACACATCCTTTCCAATCACTCCCCAAAGTAGTTGGAAGAAAAAAATTGGAAAACCATTTGGCCCTAGGGATTTATCCCCTTCAAATGAAAAAAATAATCTGCCTAATTTCATCATTTGATGGAATAACCACAAGCACTTTATTTTTCTCTTCCAAGATTAAGGAAGGAATAGAGTCTAGAATTTTATTCTGGCTCTCATGAAAAATGCTAGGATCAACAGATAACAGGGAAGAAAATAAATCCACCATCTCTTTTGTAATTCCCTCCTCATTCAAAATCTCTTTGGTATTTATCTTCAACATAGAAACTTGGTTAGTTTCCCTATGCTTCATATTTATTCAGTGGAAATATTTAGAATTTATGTTTCCTTCCTTTAGCCAAATATCCCTAGACCTTTGTCTCCAAAACACCTCTTCTTTAGAAATAATATCATGATAATTGACTAGGTTGACATTTTCTTCCTCAACAAGATCAATTGAGTACCTTTCAATTTTAATTTTATCCTCAATCTCTTTAATTTATCCTTTAAGGGTCAAATTTACCTTTAAAACACCCCCAGAGGAAGTCTTATTCCATCCTTTAACCATATCTTTGACATGTCCCAAATTTTTAGCAATTCTAAACGAGTTGACCCCTCCACCTTAATATTCCACCACCCTTCAAGATGATGTACAAATTTTGGGTGTTGGATCCACATATTTTCAAATCTAAAAGTGAAGTTCCTTCTCCCCAAGTTAGAATCATTCACCAATACCAAAGGAAAATGATTAGAAGCCACCTTAGGAATGAAAGATAGAGAGCAAGAAAAGTTATGAGTCCAACCATGTGAAACAAGAACTCTATCTAGATGAGCTTGAATACAATTCTCTCCAACTCTTTTATTACTCCATGTAAACTTAATCTGTTGGAGATCCATGTCCATTAGAGCCTCTTTATTAATGAATTCCATGAGATCAAGTCTACCTTCCAAATGACTCATATTTTCCCCCATTTTTTCATGATAAAAAAAGGGGCACATTAAAGTCCCCCAAGATCAACAAACTACTAGCATCGGTAGTACTCATTACATAAGATAATTTCTCCCAAAACTTCTTTTTGGCATTCATATTATTTGGAACATAAATATTTACTAGAATCTAGCTAAAATCTAGTTTGGAGTGTTGAAGCTTGAAAACCATTAAATGCTTGTTAGAATCTAAAATTTAACCATTCAACAAGGATTGATTCTAGAGAACTAACATGCCTTCTAAAGCCCCTTCATCGCTACTAGCTACCACCCAATTATTTTTGAAAGGCCTGATCTTCTTTGCTTTATTCATATCCGTTTCCTCCCCCCTCCCCCCCAAAAGTACCAGAATATCTGGCTTATGCTCACAAACAAGATTTCTAGCAACATCTACTTTATGGAGGCTATTAAGCCCCCTTATATTCTAGGTTATGATTTTCATTTCTTTTTGGTGTAAATTGTAGAATAATAACCTACTTTCCATCAGCTAGATTCTGTAAGCTCTCTTGTTCTCTCCTACTTTATAACTTTTTTGTATTTTTTGAGATTTTTTTTTTTTATGGTGATACATCAAAGAACCCATTGCTAGGCTTTCACTTAAAAGATCATTTTTTTAGGACATTTTACATTTTTAAAGGTTTCTTCAGGACCATATATCATTTTTTAAAGATTTTTTAGGATCATAAAGTATGTACAAAGCTCAAAGTAGCAAGAGCATTAGGCATAGATCTTCTTGAGATGTAGTATATTAATAGGAGTAGGGAGTTGTCCTCTCTCAATTGTAGAGAGTTGATAAGAATCAGATCTAAGAGCAGTAGTGATAATGTAAGGACCCAACTAGTTAGGTGCAAATTTTCTTTTTTGAGCCCTGTTCTATTGATTCTTTGGATTCTCTATAAGGACTAAGTCACCAACCTAGAACTTTGTAGAATGAATCTTCTTATTATAGATTGTAGAAATCCTTTTCTTTTAATCTCTCACATGATCAAAAGTAGATATTTGATGTTAATCTAGGAGCTCTAGTTCTCAGATTCTCATAGCTCTATAGTCATCATTAGTGATCAGGCCCTTCAAAGATACTTGTAGAGAAGGGATCACAACCTCAAGTGGTAGAATAACCTAAGATCTAGACACCCATGCAAAAGGTGTAGCCCTAGTCAGAATTCATACGATAGTCCGATTAGTCCATAATACATGATTAATCTGTAAGTGTTAGTCCCTTCCTAATTTGTGAATAGTCCCATGCAAGATCTTCAGGAGTGTTTTGTTAGAGGCTTCATCTTGGCCATTCCCTCAAGGATAGTAGATTGAGCACCAGTGTTGTTTGTTCTTAAATTTCTTATATAGTTATCTAAGGTCTTTGTTCTTAAACTATCCTCCATTATGGGTGAGCCCATGCACGAACAAAATTGGCAATGGTAAAAAAAAATTGAATTTCAATTGTTTGCACGAACTTTATGTGTTTGCATGAACACATAAATTATGTTCGTGCGAACCCTATTTCATTATGTATTTGTGCGAACATATATAATTATGTTCATGCAAACACATAATGAAATAGGGTTCACACGAATGTTTAGATTTTTTTTTTAAATTTTCTTTGAGCGTCAAAAGTCATAATTATTTTTTATTGGTTAATTATATGTTAGTGTTATTAGAAAAACATTAGAAAATATTAGAAAAAATATGAGAAAATATTATACAAAAATTAGAAAATATTAGAAAAATACGAGTCTAGAATATTAGAACAATATTAGTATAACATTAGGAAAAACATTTAGAAAAATATTAGTATAACATTAGAAAACAAAAAATAGTAAAAAAAGTCATTAGAAAACATTAGGAAAATGTATAACAAAAATATTGGTATAACATTAGAAAAAAAAGTTGATTTTCTTTGAGTGCCAAAGGTCATAATTATTTTTTATTGGTTAATTATATGTTAGTGTTATTAGAAAAACATCATAAAATATTAGAAACACATTAGGATAAAGTAAAAAAAAATAGTAAGGGGTTGATAGTGGATGATTTGAAGACTTGTTTTGGATATGGTGGAGCATTGGAGATATGGTTCTCAGAGAGGGTTAATAGAGAATAATAGGAATAGTGAGAGGTTTGGAAAGGGCTTGAAGCCTTTCAAAAGACATAAAGGAAGTTTTTACTAGGGGAATAGGAATGGAAGATGGAAAAATGTGAACAGAAACTTCCAAGAAAGATTACAATGGAAAAAGTGGGATAGAACAATGGGGGAAAATGGAAGAGAGAGGTAGAATGAAAATGGCTGGAGAATACATCCGATGCAAAGATTCACATCAGTAAATCTTGGTGGGAATGTGGTTTTTGAGAATATAACAAAAAAAAGAGAAGAACACATGGAGTGGAAAACTAGGAGAAGCAAATGATTGAGGATCAATAGTTGACTCGATGTATAGTTGAGAAAGTAGTGCTGGAAAGTAGTTTGATAAAGAAGAGGAGTAAATTTCTAGAGAAAAATGCATTATTTCTAAGGTGGGGAGGTCCAAGGCCAGTAATAAGATTAACATGGTGTGATGAGAAATGGGGTGTAGTGAAATACTTTAATACATTAGAAAATGGTTTTTTTTATGGTTACAGTGGATATAGCACAAGATAGGGACTGGATCTTGAATAGTGGTCCTTATTTTATGAAAGGATATGGGTTTTATACGAAGAAATGGACCACAAATTTTGATCCAACAAAAGAGGTAATAAAGGAACTTCCTCTATGGGTAGGATTGAGAAATTTTCCCCAAGAATATTATTAAGAATAATGTTATAGAGAAATTGGAAACAAGCTAGGAACATTCATTAAGGTGGTGGAAATGGTGGACAAAGAAACTCTGCAAATGTTCCCAAGAATATGTATAATGTGGAATGATTGTCATCCAATCCTTGAATTGATTAAGATCTTTAATGAAGGAGTAGTTTGGAGATAGTCAGTGTCTCTAGAGGAAGGGTTGAAGGTTTATGAGTTTTTCCTTTGTGAGGAACATGACTCAGAAAGTTGTAAACAAGAAGGACATCATAAGGAAAAAGAAGAGGAAAGGCTACTCTAGAGGGTTATAGAAAAGAAATCAAGAAGGATGAGAGTGAAAAACTAATGAAAAGGGATAATGATAAGGTGGAGAATGTTATGATGCTAAAAACAAGAGCAAATAATTATCAAGAAAAAGGGTTTGGGGAATGCAAAATTTTGGAAGTGGGTCTAGAAAATATGTTAAATGATGAAAGCTGCAAAGGCTCAAAAGAAACACCCAGAAGTGAAAAAAGTAGTGGTGAAGATCAGTAGAGGAAATTGGTGAGTGAGACGATCAAAATAAGGATGGAATAGAGGCCAAGGAAAGTTTGTGAGGATAGGGTTGAATATAGAACTATAGAAGGAAGTGAAAAAAGGGGTTGTAAGGAAGTAGATAAACCTCAAATACCTTAGGAGGAAGGATGCCAGGTGGAAGTGTTGTCGGAAAGGCTAGAAGAATCACAAGGAGAGTGAGAGGAATATGAAGGGTACATGTTTGGGTTGGAAGGAGAAATGGAGGGGGGCATTGGAGAGTGTTTTAAGGATATTGAAATTTCTCTAATAAGAAACTTGAAAGGAAGATCAAGGGAATCAAGCTTAGAGGAAAGTTTGAATGAGGATGATGAGGAAAGGGATGCTGATGGAGAAGAAGATTTTTTTGGGGTGGAGGAAAATATGATCCTTAGAGAAAAATGAACTATAGAGAAAATAAAAAGTTAAAAATATAAAGAAAATATTGGGGAAAGCCAAAAAAGGGGAAGAAGAACTATTAATGCATTGATCCAAATAGCAAGAAGTGCTAGAGGTCAAAGAAAACTGAAAATGGGAAGGGGAAAGAACCCCTCTTGAAAGGGATGAAGATCCTTTCATGGAATGTCAATGTCTGTAATGCCCCTTACAAAATGCACTTGATCAAGAGAGGCCTTGATCAATCAAAACTAAAGGTGGTGTTAATGAAAGAAATAGAGATAAAGTTGGATGATATAGAGGGGATGAGGAGAAAGTTTACTAGATGGAAAAATGAGTGGGTGGCTGTAGAGGGAGCCTTAGGGGGAATGTGTGTTTTATGGAATAGGGAGATAGTGAATGGAATTGTAATGTAGATGGGCAAGAATTGGTAGTGGATAAAAGTTTCTTCAAAACAATTAGGATATGAATTTAATGTTCTTAATGTTTATGGCCCAATTTAGAGTAGAGAGAAGAGAGAACTCTGGAAAACACTAACAGAGGTTTTAAAAATCTTAAAAGATGAAATCACTATTTTAGGGGGTGATTTCAATGCTATCCTCTATCTAGAAGAAAAGAAGGAGGTAAAGGTTGGAGGTCAACTACACAAGAGGACTTCTCAACCTTTATTGCTGAAAAATTGGATAGGTTCCTTTTAGGGGGGGATTGGACAACAATTGATTGGTTTGTTGAAGCTGAAATTCTACCTATTCATGGCTTAGATCACTTCCCTATTAGTCTAACAAGAAGAACATACTCTTGATCAATTCCCTTTCAAATTTGAAGCTATGTGGATGAGAGCAGATGGATTTAAGAAGATGGTAGAAAAATGGTGGATGGAGGCACCTGAGTGGAAATGATACAAGGATTTAAATTCTTTTAAGAAGCTTTAGTACATAAATGAAAAGTTGAAAGTGTGGAATAGAGAATCTTTTCAAAACATATTTAAAAGAAAAGGGTACTAGAAGTAGCACTTAAAACTTTGAATGAAAGAATAATTTAGGAGGGGATGAATGAAGAAGATTACATAGAAGAAAAAAGGCTAAAGAAGGAGTATGATGAAGTCCTATTAAGAGAAGAAGTATTCTAGAGATAGAAATCAAGAGAAACATGGTTGAAAGAAGGGGATAGAAACACAAAGTTATTCCATAATTCAATTAAAATAAGAAGAGCCCATAATAAATTTTTTTCTATTAAGAATAAAGAGGGTGAGGTGATAAGTGATCCGAAATTGATAAAAGAAAGCAACATTAGATTTTTTCAAAGATAAGGGAAGAGCTAAGGATGGGGTGGAGGCTTTAGATGAGGATGTTTTGGATTGCATTCAGGAATGTATTACAGATGGGCAAAATGTAAGGTTAAATGCCGAAGTCTCCAAAGAAGAGGTGAAAAATGCTTTATGGCGTTTAGGTAAAGATAAGAGTCTAGGGCCAGATGGCTTTATAGGTAGTTTTTTTAGACTCATTTGGGAGTATATAAAAGTGGAAATTTGGGGGATGCTAGAGGAATTTAGAAGAAGGAGATTTGTTCTAAAATATTTGAATAATAATTTTATTACATTAGTTCCAAAAAAGGGATGAATGTAAATCTTTTGATGATTTTAGACCAATTTTTTTTATGTAATACTGTATATAAAATCATTTTAAAGGTAGTTGCTAATAGGCTTAAAGGTGTGCTGAATGATGTAATATTTAAGGTACAAAGTAGATTTTCTCCAGGAAGATCTATTTTTGAAGGGGTGATTATTGCCCATGAAATGATCCACAAGATCAGAAAAAAAAAGATCAACAAAATGATGGTAAAGTTGGATATTAAACGAGCTTATAATGTGGTGAATAGAGATTTTTTTGTTCAAAGTTCTGAAAACATTTGGTTTTAATGAGGAATAGATTAGCTAGGTAAAGGGTTGTTTAGCCTTTGTAAGATTCTCTATGTTGGTTAATGGAAACTCCCAAGGTTTTTTGAGTTAGAAAAGGGGATTAGGCAAGGGGACCCTTTATCTCCTTTCCTATTTATAATCTTGGCTGAAGTGTGAGGGAGGGTGATTAAAGAAAAAGGGGTTAAAGGTTTATGGAAAGGGGTAAAGGTGGCAAGGGGAGTGGACCCAATTTCACATTTACAGTTTATGGATGACACTTTTCTAATAGGTGAAGTTTCAGAACATGAAGCTATATTGATGAAAAAAACTCTAGAAATCTATGAAAAAGTGTTAGGACAAAAGATGAATTGGGTAAAGTTTGAAATTTTCTTTTTTAACACCCCTCTTTATAGGAGAAGAGATATTGGAAGAATTCTAAATATAATTTGGGGAAATCTTCCAAGTAGGTATTTGAGTATTCCTTTATTCTAAGGGCAAAACAAAAGTGAAGTATAGAAGGGATTGGCAGAAAAATGTCTAAGGAAGATGGAAGGATGGAAAGGTAAGTGCTTGACTTCTGTAGGAAGGATTTTGATGCTAAAATCAGTGGTTTCAACAATGCCTATCTTCTCAATAATGTGTTTAAAAATCTTGACAAAGGTGATTAGCTTAGTGGAAAGGCAGATGAGGAAATTATTTTGGAGTGGGCTGGGGGAGGAGAAAAAATGGCCATTACTTAAATAGGAAATTTTTTGTAGATCTAAGAATTTTGGAGGTGCAAAAATTAGAGATTGGAACACAATGAACATTTCTTTAGGGGCAAAGTTAGTGTGACAGATGGAAAATGATGCAGAGCAAACATGGATTAAGATTATCAAAGCCAAATATTTGGATTCTAATGAGGATATAAGGATTTTAACTATTCAAAATTTGATTAGAGGTTCAACAATATGGAATTTTATTCTTTCATGCAAATATATCATAACATACCACATTTCATGGGTTATTGGTAATGGTAATAAGGAAATTTTTTGGGAGGACTCATGGAATGGAAACAAATCTTTAGATGAGGAAATAGGGGATAGAGAAATGAAATAGATATTGTGTGATTTGTGGGGCGAGAATGTGAGAAATTATATGGTGGAAGTTGAGGGAGTATTTGGGAAAAAAAAAGATGTGAAAAGATAGGAGAGTGGAAGGCCTATTTGAAGGACATCAAAAATCCCTAAGGGAGATCTTTAATAGAAGAAAGGTATGTGTAATTAATAGGGAAGATAGGATTAGTTGGTGTGCAACAACTTCAGGAAACTTTTCAGTCAAGGTTGGATATGAAATCTTAGACAATAAGGAGGAATAATGTTTTGAAGGTGTTGGAGTAAAGAAATTCTTTCAAAGGAAGGAAATTGCACATGGCTATCAATACAAGGTATAATCCTAACAGGGGATAGGAGAAGAAAATTAGGTTTCCAGGGCCCTACAAAATGTGTTATGTGTGGAAAGGAAGAGGAGAGTGTTGATCATTTATTGTTAAATTATGACATTGCAACAGAATGTTGGAGATGTCTTCAAGGGAAATTGGGTTGGTTTGGACCTTAGAGCCCCTCTCTTAAAGACCTTATTTATTTCATGGCCAAGAGTAGCAAGAAGAAACTTATTTGAATGCATATGGAGAGTGAATCCCTCAATTGTTATATGGGAGGTTTGGAAGGAAAGGAATTGGAGAATATTTCAAGATTTATTAGAGACAATTGATCAACTTTTAGAAAGAATTGATCATTCCATTGAAGAAGTGGTTAATACTAAAATCTTTTGGAAACATATGTCAAAATGTGTATTTATGCATTATGATAGGGCTATTCAGAAAATATGGCCAAATAGAAAATTTAGGAGCAAAGGGAAAATCTAATTCTAAAACTAATAAAAGGGAAGATGTGAAGTGGGAAGCTCCCAAAGAAGGTTGGTTAAACGTAAATTTTGATGGGGGCATCTAAAGGAAACCTTGGGAAATCAAGAGCAAGATGTATTATTAAGGACTATTTAGGGGAGACTGTGGCCTATAGAGCATTAAGGTTACAGGATGTCACAAATAATGAAGCAAAGTTCTAAACAACATTGCTAGCATTAAAATATGCAAAAAGATGTGGAGGAAATAAAATTATTTTAGAAGGTGATTTGATAGTGGTTGTGCAGGCCGTAAGAAATAATTCAATCTCCACATGGCACTTAAGAAATTTGTTAGTCTCTATTATTGAAAAGTTAAATGAATTTGAGGAATTTCAAATTTGTCATATTTTTAGAGAAGCAAATAGAGATGTGGATGCTCTTTCAAAATGGGTAGTGGGCTTTAGGGAGGATGTAAGGCCAATTTTTGAAAATTGTAGCCATTGGGAAGGAATGAAAGAATAGGTTTCATGCATTTATTAGTTGATGTTCTAGAGATGATGGAAAGATGACTAGTGTCATAAAGGACTATCAAAAAAGTTGTTGGGTAGATTTGGAAAATCAATAATAAATGGGTTCATCATGACAAGATGTGATAATAGGGATAACATGATCTTTGAGGAACGTTGATGTGACATTTCCTTTAATGTGGAAGCTATCTGAAGGCATTATATAGTAAAGGTGGAAAGACTATTATAACAATCAAAATGACAAATTTATAGAAGTGATAGTGACTAAATTGAAAGGTAGAATGGAAGTGACATTTACATTTAAAACAAGCAAACGACATAAGGCTTTGTTTGGACTGGTGCAGGACAAGAGGTTGAAACTTCTACCTAAATGCCCAATGCTAGGTGTGATAGAAACTATTAAGGAGACAGTTGGGGAATTGTTTTGAACAAAACTCCTCCCATCATTGGATGAGAAATGTGGATATAATAACAATGATAATGGCATGGGGGCTGGAGATAGCATGCCAGGTGGAAGAAGTGAAATGTATTATGAAATTTTTTTTTCCAAATGATTTAATTGTGGGAATGCAATCCTTGTTAGAGTGGTCATGGATGAGGAAAGGCTTTGATTATAGTGAATTTTATGAGAAATTTGAAGAGGGCATGAGACTTGGAAGGGTGGTTTTCTTGTGGTGGCCAATAGGGTTGGACAAGGAAGGTTATAAATCCAAGATAAAGTTGGCTTGGGCCAAGATTGTGGTAGAAATAGGAGTTTTTCTGGAGAGGAGCCGACAAAAGGTTATGGATTTTTCATTGCCCACCCAAGAAAGTAGAGAAGTGTGGGAGGAAGAAGGATTAGGAGGTTGGTTAGGGTCAATTTCCCAATTAGGGTGGAGGAGTGAAGGACGAGGAAAGAAAAATGGGCCATTTTTGTTTGGATTAAGATGGGCATCGAAGAACAAAATTGCTAAAGGAAATTTCGAGGAAGGATAGTTGAAACTATAGCAATGTTGTAGCTCAATGCAGTGATAAGGAGAAGCAATTTTTTGGCAGTTTTCAGAGGGCTGAGGAGGAAGAAGTAGATAGGTGTGAGGTTGAAGATAGGTCGAGTTGGAGCCAAGGCCAAGTGATGGAGTTGAAAATGTAAGATGGGGAAATAGGACAACAAGATAGGTGGAGGACACTCTGTTCATTTTTGATGTTTTTTTTTGTTGTGGATGCCCAGTTAAGAAATGTCAAGATGTAAATGTGTTTTTTATTAAGGTTTAGGATGTAGGAGGAAGACATAAGTTTAAGATTGTATTAGAAAGATGGTTTTTGAGATGAAACATGTATGTGTAAAGGAAAGGCTATAATTTAAAAGCCTAGATGTAATATTGTAAAAATGATATTTTAATAATATAAAAAAATATTGTCGACCAAAAATAAAAAAGTAAAAAAAAATTTGTCTAGAATATTAGAAAAGTAATAGTATAACATTAGGAATTTTTTAAAGAAAAATATTAGTATAACATTAGAAAACACGAAATAGTAAAAAAGGTCATTACAAAACATTAGGAAAACGTTGATAAAATGTATAAGAAAAATATTAGTATAACATTAGAAAAATAAATTGATTTTCTTTAAGCGCTAAAAGTCATAATTATTTTTTATTGGTTAATTATATGTTAGTGCTATTAGAAAAATATTAGAAAAAACATTAGAAAATATTAGAAAATATTAATGAAATTTTAGTCTAGAATATTATAAAAATATTATTATAACATTAGGATTTTTTTTAGAAAATTATTAGTATAACATTAGAAAACACAAAATAATAATAAAAAGTCATTATAAAATATTAGGAAAATGTTGGTAAAATGTATAACGAAAATATTAGTATAACATTAGAAAAAAAAATTGATTTCCTTTGAGTGCTAAATTTCAATAGGTTTCTCAGGAACTCCAATACTAGTTAGTTCCTCTGGACACAAATTAGGGATTGAATCACATATTCTAAACGTTATTTGTTTATCTTACATACTCTTTATGAATTTATCGTACTTCACTTTCCTCTTCTTTTCTCCAATTGCTATCTTCTGAGGAGCTAGTGAGCTTGTTTCCACACCATTCAAAATAATTTCTTCTTTCCTTTTTCTCTATCCTCATTCTCTTTCCAAGCTCCTCACTTTTTTTTAATCTCTCCTCAACAAGTGTTTAATTTTCCTCTCCTTACTCTTTCTCTCTCTAAGCACTCTTTCTAGATATTTACTAAATTTATCACTCATAATTTTGGAGTAGAATTCTTTCGAGTCTAATCAATGGTATGAAACTGTATTTATTTAGAATGAATTTCCCAAATAACACAAGTGATCAGTTGCACAAGAAGTTCCACAAGTGTGATCTCATTCAAATCTTTATATAAGTTCTATCTTGCACAAAGATCTAGCTTAGGGCTAGGTCACCTGGCCCCACCCAAACCACTTGTTCCACTCTTCACACTTACCCAATGAATTATATGCATTTTTGTTCACTATCTCACAATTTCTCTCATGAACTTTGAATCATTTAAATAAGGACCTCGTATTGTATTGCCTAGAGTCCATGCAATTTAGTTTTTCCTCTAATGCCATGAAGGCCAATATTTCTTTTTTCGTGGAAGTATTTCTTGAATAATCATGGGGGAGGAGAGGTTCTTCTTGTAATTACTCACATTATATTGGAAGATTATGTACACAACCTCTTGCTCTTCTAGAAGCTAAAAAGTACTTGGAGTCCACCAAGTTTGGTTCAACGCCACTAAATTGTTTGGAAATTATCTTCCATAAATTGTTCAAAACCTCTTATCATCTTAAGTAGTTAAATCCTTTAAAATACAAGATTGTTTAGTCAACCTCAAGTGCTTGTGACACATGAACTAGGCATTTGAATCAATCTACCTATCTATTGGGTTCTTGTCTTGACTCTAAATTAAGGACAACTCTATTCTTTTCATATATTTCAATAGATGTACACTTGACATACATGCCTTAAATGTACATCATAAATGCACTTTTTAGCTAGCCTTGATATAAATATTTTTGAAGAAATAGACTTATTAAACACTCAAGTTCACTTTCTCTCTCCTCGAGATATCTTTCTCTCTTTTTGTCGATCTTTTTCTGTCTCAAATTATATACATAATTTCTCTTGAGCCTCATTGTCTCTTTCCTCACAAAAATATCTCTTTCTCATGTATGATATATATGTGTAGATTATATTATGTATGATTTGCATCTTTTAAATATAAATTTGTGTACTAGACTAGTGTAAATTTAATTACTTCTCTAGCTTGATTATTGCAGCTTTTTGCACATGTATGTATATGTGTATTTACAATATATATTAGCTCTATCATTATAGATATGACTTCACACAATCAACTTGGTCATCAGTGTGAGGGTGATGAGGCTTCTATTATGAATTCTACTAGTGCAACTCATGGTGCGGCTTGTGGTGCAGTTTGTGGTGTGAATCATGGTGGGGCTCGTGTTGTGGCTCACAATGGGGCTTTTACTACAACTTGTGTTGAAACTCATTATGGCTCATGGTACAGGTCTTGGTGCAGCTCCTAGTGTAGGTCCTAGTGCATCTCCTATCCCAGGTCCTGGTGTAGGTCTTGGTGTGGCTCCTAGTGTAGGTCTTGGTGCTAGTTTTGGTGCGACACCTCTAGGTATTGATATTGATGTACTATTTTCATTTGTAGAGCAGGAGGTTACTAGATTAGAGTAGTCTATACTTTCCTAGGATGATGGTGTATATAGAGACATCTGTGCGACCATATGTAGGAGCTTACAAGATTTGACTACTAGATTTTGAGCACATCATTCTTTTCCCTCTAATGTATTAGTTATCATATCTATGGAACTTAGAAATGAGATTTTAGGAGATGCATCTTTTAAGGATGTCAAGAGGGTGGCCCCAAAAGATTTCATCAAATGAAATTTGTTTCCATCATATGAGGGTACCCAAGGTAGGGTGAGGAGCTATTGAATGACACATTGTACAAATCCTATTGTTGCTAGTATGATCTATCCTTGTTTCTTAGCCATGCATGGTCATTATCCTAATGATGATCAGATTCCTCTTTATTTTGCATATCCATTGTATGCTAAGTTCCACATGGGGCTCAATATCAATTACTTAGTTATTCTAGATTATTGAAGATAGTGGTGTAGTCAGATTGCAGATCATGACTAGTATTGCAGTGTAGAGCATCTACCACCTCCAAATGTCAAATAGTTCCTTGGGTAGAGACTTCCTCTACTGACTCCAACACTCACTCCTATTATTGATAGAGTAGTGATTGCGTCCTAGAGGGGAGCGATTGATAGTATTAGACACATTGCATTTGCAGCTACTAGTATCACATCTAACTCTCTAGGTCAATATATTCACACTCAACAGAGTTATCTAGGTCAAGCATCTTTAGAGGCATTGAGTAGCACTTTAGGAACCTCCCTTGATGAGGCATATAGAGCTACTAGACTACCATTTCCAGGTGATATTCATGCTCTTTCTAGACAACACACACATATGGATCTAGCATTATATTTTTTGGAGGACCTATTGTAGAGTATCAGGTACATTTCTGATACACAAGGGATACCACTTCACTCAGTGATGGACACTACTAGACTACATCAGGTCCCCATAGTTCTACAAGCATAGACCACACCATTGATAATCACCACACAATATAGCTCCCAACATTTTTCACTAGGCTCATGACACCCTACAGATGGCTTGGGCATACAAGTTGGAGATGTTAGGGCCTTGATGATTTTGAAGAGAAGTTACGAGGGCTATCTCAGATTGATACTAGTTGTGGCATGGGATCATCATCATTCACAGACATGTTATTCTAGGGCACTGATTCTATACCATTACCCAGCCACTTACACATTGTCACTTCACTTATCATTACTAGTTGTAGTTGTAGACCTTGGGGGTGAGTTGGGTGCTTTAGGAGATTATGGTACTAAGGTTGCTTCTATAGGTGTTGGAGCTTCAGGAGATCTTTTTGGTGTATTAGGATGGGATATTGATAGTGGTACTAAAGGTTCATTGATAGATGATATGATGGCGTGTGATGATCATTCTCTAGCTCCGTAGACCCAGGTATATATATAATATTTTTAAATTTAAATATATGATTTAAAAATATTTTAGATAGATATCAAAAAATTATAATATAATATAAATTAAATAAATTTTGCAGGCACAGGTCACCAAGAACATTATTACATCTAGTGTTGGGTCAAGGCATGTACACTAGAGAGAGGATTGTGCTGAGACACCCAATAGTGCTTAGTTACAAGTTGTAAATAGTTTGTAAAGTTATGTATGTTTCAAAATTATATACACTTGTATTCATGTATATGTGCATTTATATGTTTAGATAGATCTAATGCATATATATTTGTATGGCTTAGTAGTTGTGCCTCAACCACATGATGTACATGAGACTCAATTAGAGGGTCATTCTATTCATATGCGTCTTGAGGGGTCCCTCTAGTAGTACTACATATATGTATATTTTGATGACATGGGATGCATTCATATATTCGAGACTTTGCATACATGTTTACCTATTCTATCTAGACTTACATACATGTATTTTAGTACTTGGATTACATATTTATTTGAGACTTACATGTATTCTTTGTTCATACTTGTATCCATGCATTTCAGTATATATTAGATCTAGATGTTCATTCTTGATATGTACATGTATATTTTTGTATTTTTGTAGATTACAAAGAAATATATATAATAATTAATTAAATTTATGTAATTTGTATACAAACTATTTTATGAGAGAGAGAGGGGGGAGGGGAAGAGAAAAGAGAAGGGGGGGGGGGAGGGGGGAAGGGAGGGAGAGAGAGAGAGAGAGAGAGAGAGAGAGAGAGAGAGAGAGAGAGAGAGAGAGAGAGAGAGAAGGGAAGGGGGAGAGAGAGTTTACATAAACAAATAAATATTAAATTTTTTTTTTCAAAAAAAAAGTATATATCTTCATTTAAATTATTTCTAACAAATTACTGCATGTAATAAATAAATTTGTATACTTGATGAACATATAAATCAATTTGTACTTACAATAAACATATATTTTATCAATTTGAAAATTATTTTGAATTTTAAATATAATTTTTAAAATCCTTGAAACTATGGTGTTCATGTATATCCAAAGTATCCAAAGCAATAATTAACAAAAACAAAAAGTTTACATTTAAAGGTCTAAAAATTTGATTTAAATTAAATTAGACTATCTCAAGGGGTTCAACCATGTTCACTTATAATATGTAATATCTTCTAATGATCTTCACTCTGTAGTCTCCACTTGCGATGCCCACACTTAAATTTGACTAGATGTAGACAAAGCCCGGTAGAAACAACTAGGTGGCTATATTGTAAAACCTTGTTGTCAGGTTGATAATCAACAAAGTGTATTCCATAGTGGATTATTTTTATTTGCTATAAATATGTTCCCCATATCACAATAAAACCTGTACCATAGATTTAAATATTTTAAAATTTGATTGATATTAAGTTACCTAGATATAGATAAATCCATATATATACATGCACATGTATGTATATCAATTAAGCATATATACCTATGGGGAACAACATTTCATCAATTTCTTTAGGATCATATAAATTTTCTCTCTTTGTTGTTCATTGCAATAAATAATAATTGACACCTTCATGGAAACCAATGGAATATTATCAAAATTTTCATCTTCATCTTTATCAATTGTATCGATAACATCAAGTGGTAGTGAAAGCCATGCACCTGTATATTCACGTGTTTAATTGATTCATTGTTGATAGTCTTCATCAATGCAACTATCACAAAAACATGAGTATTCTCTTGTCTCCAATGTCCAATTGCGATTATTTGTACTCATGACCAAATGTAACAAACATGTCTTTTCTATCTCTTACAACCATGCATGTTTTTTTATTAACACTTGAAATTTCATTATAAAAATATGGACAAATTAAATTTAAATTTCAATGCATCAAGATAAAAACTAAAAATTAAATTTTAAAACTTATTTGCACAAAATTTGAACAAATGTACACATCCATACCTGCTATCGCCCAAAAATATCTATATGGTACCGATTGTCTTGTTCTTGATGATGTCCCAAACTCGTCTAATGCAAAATTTTTCTTACAATATTCAAGAACATCATGTGGATTATTTATATGAACTCCTTTATAATTCATTTGATACTTTCATAGAGCACATTTGATGCAAGCTCTAGCACCATCATGTTCACCTTTTTCATGCCCACTCTCAAAGAAATTCCATATGTGTTTTATATTTTCATTACAATGATATCTACATAATGTGTAAAATGGTCTAGATGATTTGAATTGTACAACACATCTATTAGACCAAATATAATGTTTATCAATATTTATGTTTGTTTCTTTCAAATAAGAAAAAAACTTATTGAAGTGATATTCTACATATTGAATGTCATGTTCTTTATCATCACTTTATATAAAAGTGATATTCCTTTTTAATGAATCATGATTCAAGTGTACTCTGAACACCATCCAAACATAACTGAGCATGTCTATAACAAATATGTACCATAATACTAACCTGCTTAAAAAAAAACTGATTGAATTGCTTTTTGATGAACAAAATAATAGTTTTCAGTGAAATCAATGACTGATAGAATAGTTCCAAGTGGGAAATTGTCTCTCAAAGTTTGTAATTGTTGTGCTTACCACTATACAAAAAATGCATGATGAATATAAGATTGAATCAAATTCTTAAATTTGTCCATAAACGTTACAATTGGAAACCCCTCTTCAACATATTCTAAGCTTTTTATCTCTTCCCCAACTTTGTTTTTTTCTTTACATATAACTTTTGCAATTCACCTTTTTTCTTATATTGATATTTTCAATTTCAAAGGAAAAAGAGCCATTTCACCACATATTTATTTTATGCAATTTATTTTACCAATTGGATCATCTATTTTGTCACACAAAATGGATGATATAAACTCAATTCGCCTACTAGGAGGAGTAATGAGAAAACCATATGTGTCTTCTACAAAATTTTGAAATACCTAATAGTAGAGATCAAATTCAATATGATAACAACAACAAGTTCCAAACACTTTGTTTGACCTCATGAAGTATGTCTTCAATCTTTCAAACAACGTTGGCCCAATTTTTATATTAGGATGTTCACTGCAAAATGACACATATAACTTGTGTTGTGTCCAACCAATGTTTTGTGTGATGTTCATATTAGCCATATGCAATCCTATGTCTGATAACATCTCTACTATTTGATGAAGGATGAGTGTTATCAATCCAAAATGATATGACTAAATTTTTGATTCCCTCATCAATCCTATCAGAACAAGGTTCTCTACACATAATTTTCCAATTGCCTTCCATAGTACTATCATCTAAAATTAATCTTCTCTTAACATATTCTTTCATTATTTTCCTACTAAAACCCATTTCAGATGAAATTGAAGATATTTGTCTATTTTGGGTCATATTCTTATTTACAATAGATGTCAACAACAATTTTCTTTCCATGGACCTATCTTTAGTTCAAGACCACTTTCTTATGTTGCTCAAACCTTCTTTAACATTTTCAATCATATCAATTTGCATGTTAGAAAAGACTCTCTTCTTTGATGTTGTGTCTACATCTAACAATTTCAATGCCTCTTGCAACTTCATTTTTGTAAGCAAAAGTGAAAGAAACTAAGCTTGTTCAAGTATTTAAATGTTATCAAATTTAGTCATTATTTCTCTTATTGTCTTATTCATTGACCTTTTCTTGGATAGACTTCAGGGTTAAATAATAGCTACAAGTGTTCTCAATATATCCACATCCATTTTAAGTAAATGATCTAAATTTTTTATGAGAAATTCCATTGTTTATAGTTTGAGAAATATTTATGAGTTTTTCCATACTAGTAGAAGCACCTAATCCTTTTCCTGACCCTTCTTTGACTTCCATTAATTGAATTTCTATAGGGAGCGATCTTGGGCCTTCTCCAACATTGATTGTTTTAGATTCTATAGGGAGTGATTTTGATCCTTCTCTAAATTTCATTACTTGAACTTCTGTAGGGAGTGATCTTGAACCTTCTTCAACATTCATCGTTTGAGATTATATTGGGAGTGATCATGACCCTTCTTCCATATGTACTTTTTCTACTTGTGTTGAGCCTTGTTCAACATTTTCTTCACCTTCGCCTTGTTGATTGTTTGCAACACATGTATCAATGAATCAAATTAGACAAAAAATAAGATTGATACATAATTACATTCAAGATCATGAAAATAAATAAATTTAATATATATAATTACATACCTTTTTTATTTCTATGATAATGTGCCAAAGTTTTATGAAGATTTCTTTGTTTTGCTTCATCAGATCTATCCTTGCATGTTTGCTTTGTCTTTCTTCCTTGTTTCCCATTTATTAGTTCAAAAAATGCTCTTAAATTTATATCTTTTTATAAATTTCATTAGTTCTTCTTCAACATATAGCCCTTATGAATATATTTTCAATAATATTCTTCAAAAATTTATCTTCAACAAAAAACCTTCGCCTTAAAAAAATCTTCTTTGCCTTCAAAAAATTGTCTTTGCCTTATAAAATTTTCCATCACCTTCAAATAGCTGTCTTCAATTTGAAAATAAATAAATTTTGTCCCCGAATTTTTTAATAGACCATGTTCGCATGAACATATAACACAAGTTCGCACAAACACTATTTTTGCACGAACATGTTTGAAAAAAAAACTTTGTGTTCTTTTAAAAAAAAAAAACCTTGTGTTCTTTTTATAAAAAAAACAAAAAAAATGGTCTTTTGACCCTCAAAATTGGGATGAAATGACCTCCTACTATAAATATAAAAATTTCAAATTGTCCTGCTCAGAGTAGCCTTTCCAATTCTAGTACTATAGATAAATGAATACTTGAGAGATAGATGATATGATTTAGTATGAAGAGAGAATAATGTTTTATAATAGTAACAAAAAGATGGACAATTTCAACCCACTTCATAAAGTATTCAGTAGTCATGATAATGAACTTGTGACCACTATAAAATCTAGGATGAATTTTTCCTACTAATTCAAAAGCTCATTGATAAAAGGAAAAAGTGTAATAGAAGGTATCAACTCACATCTAGGAGCATGAATCAAATTACCATGAAGCTGACATTTCTTGCAAGACTTAGCATATTGCACAACATCAGTTTGCATAGTTGGGAAATAGTAACCAGCCCTAAGCTATGTTCGAGCTAGCACAAGGTCATTTGAGTGAGACCCACATATTCTTGTTGATCTCCAAGTCATGTTGCAAATTAGTGTCAAACACTGAGTCATTTCCTCAGTAGAGTTGGTTGGTCATCACTGCAAATGAGCCACCCAATGAAGGCTGAATGACTCTAGATTGTTTACATTTCAATTTGAGCTGAGAAAGTATTAGGTTTTCAAGCACCCAAGTATGTAGTATGTATTGAGTGCCATTTTATGCCAAGAAAGATAAAAGACACTAAGCTAAATAGAGTTGGTTCATGTTGAGTCACACAATTAGTGTCGATCATTCATAAGTTGAGTGACAACATGAGTATTAGTCATGATCGAGTGTCAGGGTATTCAAGTGTTGAGTAAACCCATTTTGGTATATGTGTTTGGAATGACACAAACACTTATGCAAACCATTTAAGATGAGGAGTTTCTTACGCATTTTGTTAGAGGTCAACAATCCCTATGAAGGTAGAATAACCATTCAAAAAATGGAAGGACTAAGAGGCAAAAGGGAGAAATCTATATTGTTGATTATGATCTAGAACTTTCTTAAGTTGGTTATTTAATGAGGGTCTAAACCCTAAATCAAAGAGAAGATAAGGAGAGAGAGAATATATAAGTGTATGTGTGAATGAGGCTATATTTGGATATTAGAAGCAAAAACCAGACAGAACAACCTAGTAGTGAAGGATAGAAAAAAGTTTATCAAATAAGGAGATTAGATTAGGATTGGAAAGAGGAGATCCATAATCTAGCATTAGAGTTCTAACTAAAGGATCAGGTACTGATACATTCTAGCAAGTTAATCAGGGTAAATCTCTTAACAGAGTGGTCCTAATAGGCCTATTCAAATCTCCTAATAGAGTGCTTATTTAGTTGTAAGATCAAAGCCTTTAATCAAGGTGGACTAAATAAGTCTTGTAATCTCTTAGAAGGGTAGACCTCTCATAGGGTAGATCACTAGAAGTGATCAAACATTGTAGCCTTAACAAACAAACTTTATTACTGTAGTAGTGAATATTTGTGGGTGTCATCCCCACTCCAATTTCACTTTCACCTTGGAGGGTTTCTAAGTAACCAAATATTTTTTGTTATGTATTTACATTTACTCTAATTTTTATGCATGTGATGGATAGTTAGATCTATTTCAGTTTATGGTTATATGATTTATGATGTTGATATGAGATGGGTTAAAGGTGAATGAATTTGATTTGTTTCAAGTAGACAAAAGTTTGATAGATACTGATTTAGCCCCCTCTAAGTATCTTACTTTTCCAATAGACTTCAAAAAATTCTATCATATACTTTAGATAACACTCATTCAAGTTCATCCTTCTCTAAGAATCTAAGAAGCATTTTTTCTAGGTCCTTCCTAAACAAGTCATCGGAGATGAGGGTATAGTGGGAGGCATTACGAATGAGTTGTCATTTCTCATTGTAGGTTAAGTTGTTAGGTATTATTTGGTCATGTAAAAAGGAGTAGATAGTGGCATAGCAAGAAAAATCATATCCAACAATGACACAAATGACTTAGTTATCAGTGGATTTATATGCGGGGAGACATAACTCTTCCAATAGGAATTCAAATCTTGACTCATATTCTTGTAGTTGTAGAATAGATGCCAGAGTAATCATAGCATTAGAAGCCTTATTTTTATCCCTAGAAATTTTTTTGAATGTAATAAAAGTAAAGTAATTACTCAAAGCATTAATTAGTTTTATTCAAGGGATCAACTTATCATCCTTAGTTTGGCAATCATTATTGATCTGATTTATGACAAGCTTGAAGTCTCCAAAGATGTGTAATTCTATAATCCACCATTCAATAGCTAGTTTAATCCCATTTGTGAGAGCCTCATATTCATCTATGTTGGTCATGTAAGGAAACAACAACTTGTAGGATTTAGGAATAATTTATCCATGAGGGGTAACAAATAAGATACCAATGCTAACACCATTCTGAATGTGAGATACATCAAAGAATATTTTCCAAGTCCTCTTAGTTAGATACATGATGGATGAGTCAAGAAAGTCAATCTACATAGGAGCATCATCTTGCAGAGAAAAATCAACAAGTTAGTGAATAATAGCTTGTCCTTTGATAACCTTATGATCAAAATATTAAATGTCAAATTTTAAAAGAATCACCATCCATTAGCTAGTTGACCAGTGAGGCCAACTTTACTTAAGAGGTATATGAAAGGATCAATCTTAGCAATTGAGTGTGTAGTATGAGTAACCATGTAGTGTCATATTTTTTGAGATGCAAACACCACATCGAGACAAGCCTTCTCAATATTATTGTAGTTAACCTTATAATTGGCTAATGTTCTACCAATGTAGTAGATATTTCTTTCTTTTTCATGCTCATCATGTTGTGCTTGTATTTCCCCTAAGAATGTAGTTAAAGCTAAGATATATAAGATAAAAGGTTTTCATGGGATATGAGACATCAAAATAGGAGGTTTAGCCAAGTACTCCTTGATTTGATTGAGGTTCTTTTCACATTCTTAATTTCATATACATGTGGATCCCTTATGCAAGTTCTTATTGAAAGGTTATGACATGTCAGCTACTAAGATATGAACCTCTTGATTGACTAAATGTTCTCTCTAAGAATCCTTAGTTGACTAATGTTGGGGGAGGTGGAATTTCCATGATTGCTTGGACCTTCTCGGGGTCAAAATCAATCCCTTTAGCACATATTATATAGCCCAATATTTTACCCAAGGTGACACCAAATGTGCATTTTTTAGGATTTAGTCTAAGATAAAATTGTTCCATGCAGTAAAAAATCAAGCTGAAGCCATCTAGATAAGTATTCCTTTTCATAGATTTAGCTAAGGTGTCATCTATATAATCTTCCATATTCTTGTGCACCATGTCATGGAAAATAGTGACCATAGCTCTCTGATATATAGCACCAACATTCTTTAGCCCAAATAGCATGAGATTTTAGAAGAAAGTACCCCATGCACATGTGAATGCAATTTTCTCTTGGTCTTCTAGAGCTATCTTAATCTAGTTGTAAACTAAGAACCCATCCATTAAAGAGTACATCTCATAGCCCATAGTCATATCCATTATCATATTAATGTTAGGAAGTGGGAAATCATCCTTTAGGTAAGCTTTATTTAGATCTCAAAAATTTGTGGACACTCAAATGGATTTATCATGCTTGGAAATAAGTACAATGTTTCAAATACATCCAACATAGTCTATAACTCATATGAATTTAGCACTTAGGAGTTCCTCTAGTTCATCTTTCACTAAGAGGGCAACATGCAGATGGATTTTTCTCAGTTTTTGTTTGATTAACTTCACACTAGAAGCCATAGAGAGATGATGCATAATGAGTTCAATGTCAAGGCCCTACATATCTACATAAGTCCAAGAAAAGTTGATCTTTTTTTGTTGGAAGAATCTAGAAAATTGTTCCTTCTCTCTAGCTGACAAGGATTGATCTAGATGTATGATTTTAGGAGCCTCTTCTGAACCAAAATTGATAGATTGTGTAGGCTTAATCAATACTAATGATCTCTCCTAGAAGTAGCTAGGAAAACTACCAAGCACCTCATCCTCGAGTGCCTCAAAGAGGTTTTCACCCTTGGACATGTCTTAATTTGTTTACTATTTTTTGCTCTAACATTGTCACAGAGTGGTTTTTGCCACAAGAACACCTATTATTTTTTAATAATATTTTTATTTTATGGATAAGGTATTTGATATCTTATTCTCTCATGATAGGAGCTATTTCATTATTGGAAGAGATGACAGGTTCAATGGCATTGAGATAGTAAGCAATTTCATAGTCATTTTGGAAGGATGGTAGTCAAGGTCACTAATCTTGTAAGGACTAGTCAATAAGATCAAGATACATAAATGACAGTGAGGTAGAACATTCCAAGTTATTGATACAGAGAGAGTCATCTCTAGTGACAAGATATTTCAAGTCTATAAACTAGTCTTCAAATATACTCAAATCATATTGATTTCGAGTGAGGTCAACGTGGTCCACTAAATTAACATGTGTGTTCAACTCATAAAGCCCTATGGGTGACTTTTCTATTGCACTAGTTTGGTTAGCATAAGAATGTATAACATTTACCCCAAATTCATGAGATGCAACTAAGGAAGAATCCAATTCATATTTATCATAATTAGTACAATGACCATGTTCTTTGAGGTGAACAATATTTATCTTGATTCTATCTCTGTAAGGATATTGGATATCTTATTCATCAAATAATCCAAAGGTAGACTCTTCAAAATTATGATCATTAGGTTGTTTAGTTTCTCCCAAAAGGATGCAAGCAGAGGGCACAAACATTTCTTCTTCTTGACTAACAGTGTAAATGGGCTGAATGTCTTCATTTGAATCACTTGTAGTAGGGTATTATTGATTATAGATAGGCAATGTCTTTTCCTTTTCATCCATTATCAATAAAAAACCCTAATTCAATATCATGTTTTCTTTTTCATCCATTATTTTGACTCATAGGTTCAGTGAGAGCATGTCTGTTATTAGTCAAAGGAGAATGTCTTGAATATCCTATTTTCTTAAGAAACTTGTACCCATTTCCATAGCATTTAGGAGAAATGGGAGTAGTATGTGTGACCTCATTAGCTATGTCTTCTTCTCTATAGATGTAATCTCTAACAACTTGATCATCTTTCTTATCTTCTAGCAAGACAAAGGACTAGACAAAAGTTCCAAAGGTTATCATGGAGAAAGATGAATGTTTCATACTCTCTAAAGGTTCCCCATAGGAGCAAGGGGAAACTGGAAGTGCAACAATAGAGTCAAGTGTGTATTCTAAAATCTCAATGTTCATCATATTTAATTTCTTGTCATAGTCAACAAGTATAGTTTTGGCCTCATCAACATCTCTATTATTTATTCCCAAAGACTTAGTAGTAGTAAGTGTATTGATAGACATAGAATTATCCATAGGAATAGATATTTCCATACCATTAGAAGGGAACCTATTAAATTCATGGAATATAGAGGTAACTTCTTGCATATCATGGATCCAAGTTCTTCCAAGAAAAATATTGGACGCAAGAGGTATGTCAAGAACTTGGAAGACTACATCCTTCTCAACTAGACCAATGCAAATAGGTAACACCACTAAACCTTTGGAAGATGTCTCAACCTCATCATAAGTCTTTATTGTGATCTTTCTCCTAGGATCAATAGAAAATTCAAATAGACCTAGTTGTTGAATGATATAGAAAGAGAAAATGTTTAACATAGCACCATTTTCTATCAACACATGTATGACTCGGGTTCTATAGATTTGGAACTCATTATGAAGAACAAGATTATGTGGATGGCTAAGTGCTTTGTCATTTTCTTCAAAAATAGATGGGTAGTGCAGAGTTGAAATATGGTTAACCATAGCATTGAATTTATCAATGTCAATATCAGTGGGGACAATGTTCTTTTTTTAGAATCTTCTTATACAAAGGTGACAATTCTAGCAACTCAAAGATGGATATTTGCATAGGAGTATATTGAAGTTGATCCAAAATATTATAAGTAGACTTGGGGGTAGTAGAAGCCTGTTTAGAAGAGGATTACTCCACTTGCTTAGGATTGGATTACTTGGAATGATTCACATCTCTAATAGAAGCTTTGGGTAGGATCCTAGTACCAAAGTTAAGTCTTTAACCATATAAGAAAGAGTTTGCACGTCTAAGAATGACCATGGCTTTGTGTTCACTAGATTTATGTCTTTGTGTAGAGCCAAAACCTCTCAAAATAACCTTATTTCTCTCATCAACATCAAACTCATAGTTATTTTTGTCATGTTTTAGTTTCACCATTTAAATTCTTTCACTTACTCATTCAAGCATGTGAATGACATTGTCCATGTTTGTGTTTGTGTAGTTAATCTTAGCATCTCTATTTTTCTTTTTAGTTTTTTATGCTTCCCCTTGTTCATACTTGGGAAGAGGCTCATTGAAAGCTTTAAGACCATAATTTTTAACAAGTCCATCTACACCAACCTTTTCATGCTCAATAAGGTCTTGGATGATGCATTTTGGCTTAATATAGTTGTTAGTACTATGACCCTTGTTACTATGAAAGTTGTAGTAATGATTATCTCTCCACCATGGAGGTTTAACATATCATGGAGGGTTAGGTTGTTGAATATCCCCCTTCACCTTTGGGTAGATCCTATCCTGGAGTAGGTGGGGAATGCCCTTAGAGACTTTTTCATGGTTGATAATGATTCATACAATGTGTATTGAACAACATATGCTCACATTTTGGTAGAGATTGAAATTTCTAAGGGACTCCTAGAAATGATTTCTTTGGCTTCTCCTCTTGGATATTGGAATCTTTTTCTTGACTATGAGGGTATCCCCTTCTGCTATAGGAAATGCCATATGACTGGCCACCAGTCTACAAGTTGCTTTTCTAGTAAATCTAGATTGAAAATGCCCCCTTCTTGGTGGAAAGGGTTCTCAGAAGATCACTACATGGTCTACAAGGTCCCCTTAGTGGAGGATGGCCATAAGGTCCCTTCTACGGGGAATGGTGATTCTCTGCAAGATGCTTTGGTGGTGGATTCTACTACTATCTCTGATAGACTATCTTCTCTAGGCATCTTGATGAAGGATCCTCCTATGGCTCCTTTTATGGTGGCAGTTGGTCCATCCTTGGATTATGATATCCTAGTTTCTGGTGTGGATTCTGCAATAGCTTTTATTTGTCCATCCCCTCCTCTAGCTCCTTCTATGGTGACAGCTGATTCGTCTCTAAATTTTGCTGCCCCAGTTTCTAGTATGGACTATTTTGTTATTTCTATTTGTCCATCCACTCTAGGCATTTTGATGGTGGATCCATTGTTGGTTCCTTCTATGGTGGTAGCTAGTCCATCTTTGGATTCTACTATCCCATTTTCTAGTGTTTCCAAGGCAGTTTCTCCTATGGTTCCTTTTTAGGTTGCTGTTATTCCATCTCAAGCTTCTACTATCACTTCCTCTTCTGTGGCCTTTTCCCTAGCTTTAGGGGTTTCAGGTACTAGCTGTGATGGTGCTATTTTCAATGGCAAAAGACTACTAGTTTGGTGGAGGATGGATGGACCACAATAAAAGGAAAAAAGGTCAAGCCATCCAAACCTTCTTTTGATATGGCATTATGGTCTAAAAAGAAGGACTCAAAAGGGAAGGTCTGATGTGGCTGTCCTTTTTTTGGCACTCATAGGTTTTGGCCTATTATTCTCTGTAGTGTCCCCTGGCTCTTTTGGCCTATAGTTCTTTGTAATGTGTCTCTCCATGGGGTTTCAGGAGCCCATTCAAAACCTTTTTTTGTGGCTGTAGTGTTCTATTTTATTATGTGTTGCCACCTTGGTCAACTTTTGTTTGGTGACATGTTTCACCTGGAGTTGTTGTTTTGTATAGGGTTTTAGGAACCCTTAAAAACCTGTTGGGGGTTTCAGGTGCCCATTCAAAATTTTTTTGCGTGGCTAATGAGTATTGTGTTATCTGTGATGCCACCCTAGTCACTGTATCTTGTTGGGTGACCTGTATTACCTATGGACTATTGTTTGGTTTGGGCTTCTTTGAAAATTTCTTGACATGTAAAGGGTTTCAAACTCCCTTCAAAACCTATTTTTCTTATCAAAAAGATTATATTCATAGGGTCTTCAATTTTTGGGTAGTGTAAAAATCTTATTGGCAAGAAATGTTTTGAGGATCATATTATAGGAATTAGCTAAGGGAGTAAAATTTTGTTTAGGATTTGATGTTTGTATGGATTTAGATTTGTTAGAGTCATTAGTCTTAGCAACCTCTTGTTGTTTAGTTGCAAGGACAACACTAGCCAAGTTGAAGATAGGTTCCTTAGTCTTAGGTACATCAACCACCTCATCATTGAGAATATATTTGTTCTTGTTCCAAGTTTTATTTTTATCTTTACCATTTCCATTTCCATTATTGTATTTTTCCTTGTTCAAAGTTATATCTCCCTTCTTGACAACATCTTCTATGTGATATGTACTCTCAATCATATCATTAAAGATGAGGAACCCTTGAATCCTAAGGTCATAGTGTACTTTTGGTATAATATATTTGAGGAAAATGTCAATTTTTTCATTCTTAGGAAGTTTACAAGGATATATTGAGTATAATTTCCTCCACCTTTGTAGGAAGGTGACAAGGGATTCACCTAAGTTTTGTTTGAAATCAGACACGTCAAGCATCGTGCTATGTTGTTTAGTGTGGATCTTGATTAGTCCCCAAGTGGGAGATTGTTAGATTGTGGTGACTGATCAGGGAAGTATTGTACATACTCCATAATTCCTTAGTGGGGTTCGAGGTTGGGCTAGGCCTTGAGTGGGGGTTTGGCAGTGGCAACCCCCAATATAGCCGGGGCTATTAGGCCATGATTGTCAAGGGTAGAGCTCCTGAGAAATTTTTTTGGGGCTATTTTATCAAAATTTTATGATTGACAAGTTGTAACTAATTTTAACCCTAAAGCAAAAAAAATACTTGTATAAAAGGGCTTAGGGTTAGGGATTATTTCATAAGATGTAATGTGAAAATTCTTATTATGGTAGTATTGAGCTATAAGGGATTATAAATTATAATTAGGTTGTAATTACTGGATCATAATAATATTGGACTTTCTATTTGGTAGACATAGCCCTGGGATTGGGTGAACCATGTTAAATCTTGGTGTCTTGCATTCTCTTTTGTGTGATCTATTATTTTCTATTATTGTTTATTTTTGTATGTAATTATTATTTCTGTCTGAGGCTAATCCTGACATGATAGGGTGTTGAATGTTATAGGATTAGTGTTGAATAAATATTTGAACAAGCTCATAAAAATACATAAGTGGAGTTGTAATCACAGTGAACCACTCCATGGCTTGACCATTTAAAATCCTTGGGAAAAGTCTCATGAGATAAGTGTCATTATGTATAAAGTCCATACTTAGAGCATAGAATTGCCTTATGTAATCATGCAGATCCCAATTTTCATCATATTTTTCATACTTAGGGATCTCAATGTCTTGAGGGAAGGCATCATGTAGAGAATTTTATCAAATGGTAATGCACATATAGATTCCATAGCCAAGGAGGATATAGGTTTTTCCTTTTCTTTCTTCAAGTTTGACATCTCAAGTTTCAAGTCTTGTATCTTTTTCATAGAAATCACAAGTGGAGTGGGTTCTTTCTTTTGAATTAATATTTGATTGTAAAAGTTGTATAGAAATTTCAATACTCTAGAAGCCAAGTGCATGAGTTATTGATCCCCATTTTGTTCCAAAGTTTTGAGCATAAGTTTTTGAAAGTAATCATCTTGGTGAAATTCAAATAGTTCTTCATCAATAACAACATTGTATACTTCAATTCCATGTTAAGAACTATGTGAATCATGTCCATAATGGGAAGACCTAGGTAGAGACTCAAAACCATTCAGATGAGACCTTGGGGTTCTAGGAGGAGTATTTTTTCCATTGTTTGCAAAAGGATTGGCATTAGCATTATCCCTAAAGACATTAACATTGTTCTCCCCAAATATATTAGCATTGATCCTAGCTTCCATGAGACTTTCTTGTTCATCTAGGTAATCTTTTTTCTCCCTTTCTACTTGTCACAATCTATCATTAAAGAGGTTGTCCAAGCATCTATTTCTTTCCTCTCTAGACATGGTGAAAGAAAAACCTTGTTCAGTCCTAGGAGTTTCAAGTGGAGTGTCCAAAGTACTACCAAAGTGGATAAGTGAATCAAACTTTGTTGTTGATTTCTCCTCTTCTACTTCATCAAAGATAGGTTCAATATCAAAGTGTTATTTATGTAGACATATAGTAAGAGAAGGTAGTTCTTGAAAGATAATAGGAGGATTGACTTCCTTGAAAAATGTAATATGTAGTTTTAACTGTCATGAAAGAGATAGTGTTTAGCTAATGAGATAACACAAGATGACTTAGAGTCCAAACTTAGAAAAGTAAAGTGTTCACTTATCAAAGGTAGAGAGTAATGGAGTATCAAAGTGAGTTATCAAGAAAAGTTTCCAAGTAACTTATGACACCATCTAATCAATTCAATATATAAGTGAGTAGATAAATATATAAGTAGAATATCAAGTCAAAAAATCTCCAAATCAAGTAAGTAACCAAGAAGACAAAGTGATATTTCTCATCCTAAACAAACCCAAACATACCAATTTTAGACCAGGGAATCAGGATGAGCAAGTATAGACACCTTAGATCAGCCAAGAATGAGTTTGAAGCAAGACCAACTAAGCTCAACAATTGGGTGATATAGTTTAGTATTTTAGACTACCATTAGGACATAAAATTTTTTCCCATGATACTTTGCAAGGAGCAGTACAATAGTTTTAGGTAGAAAAATTCTTTGGAGTATGGAAGTATGAAAGAAAATATGATAGAAGTATAAAAAAACTTTTTGAAACCAAAGCGTGGACTTATATGTCATATGATATTTCTTAGCAGTGCAATATGATAGTTTTCTAATAAAAGGTGATTTATAAATTTTCATGATCAAAAGGCCTAACTTGACTAATGTTTTTACCAAAAGTTCTTGAGTGACTATTATGACAATGTTTAATTTCATTTTTGATAGTAAAATAGAAATTTTGATCAACAATAGCGATGCAAACACACATATTCAAACAATTGGACAAGGGATAAATAAACCTTGCAAATACAAGTACTTGTGAGGTCTTTAAAAGTAAAGCCGTATGAGACTAATGATTTATGTATGTTAAATAAGATTTTCATGCATCTCATACATTAAAAAACACATGAAGATAGATTTACCTAAGGTCATAGATCAATACTCAATAGCTTGGCCCACAACTTGATGCTTCCTTTCCTTACACAAAGTAGTTGCCCACAATAGATATTAGCTTTGTCATAGATGGGTTAACCACATCTAGAGGAAGACATATGATGCACATAAAGCTTGGGTTGATCTAGGTAGTCAACTAGGATTGATCCTTGCACCAAGATATTGAGAGACAAAGTAGGGTAGCTTCTAACATATGGTTCCTAGTGAGGATTCTATTTATAACACCCCTCTTGCACCTGATATGGGACATAGACCTCACTACTACAAGAGTAACTTAATCAGACACACCTAATTATTTCCTCATGGTCACAATACCATAAGTACTCTCACTAAATGAAGTTAAGTGTTTTTGTAAGAATTTTCCTTAGGGTAAAATTCACCCAAGAACAAAGAACTCAAACACAAGCACAACTGTAGACCAGAAAGAGTATGATTAGAATATCGATATGTATTCGATTCAATATGCATGAAAATACACTAGGAGTTCCTGTATATAAAGGCCTCTAAGATGCATCTAGAATGCCTAAGAATCAACATCATGATAAGTCATACAACCAGGCACATGTCCACTAGATATGGGTTATCCTCTATTAACCACATAAGTAAGTGCGATGATGAGAGGATAAGCCTACAATGGTGTAGCATGAAAATTTATATTGTAGACACCATGTGCTAAAAAGGGAGCACAAATAACTATGTTGTCTACATGACAACTCAGTGAATGATGCAAACTCTAGTGTTGTAGATACCATGTGCTAAAATTAGAGTTGCACACTTTTGTGTTGTCAACATGACAACTCATAAAGGTATGCAAAATCCTAAGTGTCTCACAAAATAAATAATAAAATAATGCATTAACCTAAGTAAACTTAATTAAGTGTAAATAGTAAATATGTATTTACACCAACACCCCCCCTTAAGTGAAACTTAGGGAAATGCCCTTAAACATATGAAAACTAGGATGAAATGCATAATGGGTCCCGACTAATAGGCCATGTTAGATACCCATGTACATAATGAAAATGCAATCTCTCACAAAGTGAAGAAAGAGGGAAAACCTCATGGGAAAAACCCTCCACAAAAAAGAGAGATGACAATAGGATGCATGAATGGATGGAGTAATCAAGACCCCCACATTATGACATATATCAAGTATATACAATAGTGAAGAATGAGAAGAACAAGATCTCATAAGAGGAAATAGTCCCCCCAATAAGAAAGAAGAGGAAGAGATACAAGGTTGTCCCCTCCCCTAAGGAAGAATTCCAACTAGTGATTGCTGCTCAAGGGAAGAGGCTGGTCCATGACTGTAGAATGATTTTCCTCCCCTTTGGAAGAAAAAATAGCAAAGGTAAAATCCCAAAGATGTATAGTACCCTGAAACCTGCTCAAGTGTCCTTGTGTCAATGTTGATGGTCTCCCTTTCCAATTGTGCTAAAAAGAATGAATGTAGATCTGGCAAGGATGTCTATAGAACCTATCTCGATGAGCCATCTGTCTCCTCAACTAATAAAGAGACCTCCAACAATTGTTGTTCATAAGGATCCACAATTATGTTGACTTGTAAAGATTGATCATGTAGAGAATGGACATGAGGGTCAAAGTGAGCCCTCACAACAACTATAGAAGGATCATCTTCATCAAAGAGAAGATGTAAATCATCAAGGATGTCTCCCAAATTTATGGTGTGTGACTCCATGAACAAACCTACAATGTCTGCCATGTAGTCATCCCCTATTACTTGAGCTAGAAGACAATGTGTACCCTACTGTGCTAGACCTATCACTATTGCAATGTATGCATGTGGACTATATTGATGTCATGATCTCTCACTGCAACTGTTGATAGAACCCCACATGTGTAAATCAGTTGAAGCACTATCACCAATGTCACTATCAGTTTCCACAATATATGAAGTGTGGAGAGGATTACAAGATAAGCTAGGTGAATTTTCCTCAAAGTGTACATCCTTCTCCACAAAAATATCATGTGTCTCAAGATCCATGAGTCTATATCCCTTCACACCATCTTCATAACTGATGAAAGTACAAGGCCTAGGTGCTAGTGCCTTGCATCCCCTAGAAGATAGGTTTGCCCATGCTGGACAACCGAATACTCGGAAGTGACTCACAACTAGTTTTCTGTAACACCCCACCAAGGGATCCAAAAGAACTAACCTAAAGTTTTACTAATTTTGGCAAACCAATTTTTTTTTTTAAAACATGAAAGAGAAACCATTCACATCAAACACATAATAGCAGAAGCAATAACATACATTCATCTAAAAGCATACATAACAGGTTACATTCCTTAAGGATCCCAAGATGTTGAGTCACATTTAATCTAATTAATACTAAGTGTAACAACTACCACATCCACATGAAAGAATAATGAAAAGTCCAACATTCTTAAACAATGTACTTTTGTTCCAAATGTCCCTTACTAAATTAGTTTTCAAAATGCTCAATCATCCACTGTACATGTGATAGGGTATGAAAGGCTTAAAAGAATATACACATGTGATAAAGTACATTATCCTATTCTAATCCATGATGCAAGTGCATTAAAGTAAATGAAACCAATAACACACATGATACATCCATCCATCAATAAAGTTATAATAACAATCGTAAAAGATAACTAAGTGTGTAGTTCCTCCCAACCGTCAATAACATCATTAGACTATCGTGGGCCCTAGCCATCCCCCATGCGTAATATCCCAAGCCATCGAAGATATCATCAATACTATAGTAATAGGGATGTCACTCCTAAAACATGCTACAACATATGCATAAAAAAATCTAACATGCATGAATAAAACATAAGATGATTCTACCAAGTAGATAACATCCTCTATCACATGCTAATCATCAATATAAGGATATGTATAAGTAAATAACATCCATCATAATGATCCAAGAATAGAATGAAGATAAATGCCAACAAAAAAAGTGTTGGAGGAGACAGTCTCAAGTCCCAAATAGGATAGCAAATCACATAACATAAGTACTCTCTAAGTCCAAGAATCCTAAAAGTATACTAACTCAAAGGTTCCAACATAAAGGGTCAACACCTATACCTAGAGGTACACAAGACACATAGAAAACCTACTATGTAAGCAGGAAAGTGTCATCACACAAATCATGGTAGAGTTACCCTAGTAGTGTCTCAATAGACCTCGGCCCCCTAGTGATCCCTATGTGGCCACTAGTATCCTCTCGTACTGACGAGGCATACTATGGAATGCAAGGTCGTAACCAAGAATTCTCTCCAATCCCATCCTAGTTTGTACTAGCACTCAAGGCATGGGTGAGAACATACAATTATCTTATTAGGTTCATTTAAGTTAGTATTTAGTGTAATGTCTTCACTTATTAAACAACTTACAATGAGTTACCCTAGCAGCCACCTAGGGCCTCGGCCCCCATTGCAAGCCACTTCCTGACACTACATGTAGATAACCTACCCTAATCTCATGAAATCACAAAATCATAGAATTACCTCAGTCCTATACAAGTGACTGGAAGGCATTGTAAAGATAATCATAATAACATATCAGTTCTCTGCGAGCAACTAAAAAACATCAAATGACAATTCACAGTGTTCATCAATTCTTGATGAGCAACCAGAAAATATCTCAAAATAATACTATTCAAAGACTTCCAAAATGGTCAATTCATACATATCACAACATGACATCACCAAGATCAAATAAACACTTTAGTCCCATCAAGGTGACTGGAAAGTAATCCAAATACAACTGATCGATGACTCAAAAAAGGTTATATATATCACAACTTACATAAGAAGGCTGGAAGCAATATCAATCAATAAACCACACACACCATAGAGAATGCCATCACATAACCATGGTTGGGTTTAAAAAGAATCAAGATCAAATAACATCAGCATGATATCACATATCATAACCCTTGAGCCTCTGGTAGATGTCCTATAACTGGTCAACAATCTAGTCAACCCCAGAACCCAAAAAAGATAGCATAGAGAAAACACAAAATGCAAGCACATGTTTTGGTTCGTTAAAATCACATAGCTAAATTAAGTGTGGGGTTTTAGTTTTCATTTTAGATTTTAAATATCAAGTGAAGGAACATTGCTCATCTTCCTTATAACTAACCCATGTTTTAGCTTCAATAGGTTAAAGATTTCCCCCATCCCTAACTCATTTAAATCAATTTTTTAAAGTGCCCAAAGGATACATATGTATTTGGACAATAACCCCCATTGTGTTCCAATAGGACACATTATAAATTTAACATGAGTGATTACAAATTTCTCCTCATTATTATCTATCCTTCATCCTAGACAAATTAAATCCAATTAAATTAAATTTATATAATCTAAAATACTATAAGATAATTAATTATTAAAAGAAGAAAAAACTATTAGTAAAATTTCATTTATAATAAATATAATAATTACTAATTATTAATATTAAAAAAATATAACAATTAA
The DNA here is from genome assembly GCA_028749045.1 of Cupressus sempervirens. NCBI lineage: Eukaryota > Viridiplantae > Streptophyta > Pinopsida > Cupressales > Cupressaceae > Cupressus > Cupressus sempervirens. Next base: position 614,534,136 of record CM053789.1, read on the forward strand.
TATTTAATAATATTAATTTTAATGGCATTATAATAATTGAAATATTAATAAATGATTTCATAACATACACATATTTTATTAACATAAAATTTAAAAAAAAATAACTAAAATATATATTATCACTGTCCCAAGTACGCAGTACCCTGCTGTCGCAGGGCCTGTGACGACAACAGGTACAGAGTACCCCTGTCATCACAATACCTGCGACGACATATACTTTCTGACCCATGGAGTAAATATGGCTTGGGTTTCATCCCTCCCACATTAAAATTTTAAATTTTTTTTTATAAACGTTTTCAATAAACATTTTTAGAAATATATATATATATATATATATATATATTTTTAAAGATATTTTTTTTCAATATAAACATTTTCAACATCATTTTTAAATAAATACTTTTATTGATAAAGATCTCAGGCTATAAATAAATATATCTATAGGTTTCTATTGTCACTTAGGTTTGCACCCTTGTCCAAAGCCTATGCATGAGGACAACCTAGTGAAACATGGAAACAACCTCCAAGCTGTGGGACTTGAACTATGAGGTTGAGTCTCCGGAGGAGGCCGGCTTCCTCTTACTATCAGGATGCACCTAACTACTCTTGGAGGGGAAAAGGGAGAAGGAGAGCATGAAAGAAAATCTACCTAATCTAATCTAAAGAGGTGATGCACCAAAATAGAGTGTTCAGACTAATCTCTGCCCATATATGCACTATTGAACTAGAATGAAACTAAGGATATGCACATTCATACTTGCTTTAATGTAATAATCACATGTAGATTAGAAGACCAAGATGAATGACACAAGGAAAGAGAGATTCACTTGTATTATCATTCACAAGCCAAAGAGATACAGTCATGCAGATCATAGATCTCTACAAAACACTAGTAAGAGGCAAATAATTCTTGCACTTTCATACCAATGGTTGAAGGAGATAAGACAGAAAATCATGTAGTTTAGAGGCATAGGGGAATTTACACTAAGAATTTGCAGAGTAGTAACAGAGAAAACAGAGAAAGGTCGACCCCACAAAATTCATAAAATTTTGCCTTTATAGCTTAGGCATAACTGAGATGTCCTCCAACTGTAATTACTTCACAAAAACCTGCCATTAAGTCCTGCAGAGAACAATCATAGAAAAATCTCATCTAGATACGGATCCAGATGCAATGATATCTGATCTTCTGTATCAAACAATGCGTTGAGAGGATAGAAATGGCACCATTAAGCCATTCTGACTAGGTAGATGGATTAGATCGGAGGTGGAGTGTTCTTGGTTTTGCATTCATTTTGGGTTGGTTGGGATTGATCATGAAGATCAAATTGCATAAAAAATATTGACTTTCTTCATTCTTGAGCACCTGAATCAGTAGGTTCAGCAAGTCAACATAACCCTGGCATCAAAATGAGCCACATGGACCAACGACCTCTTTCCTTTCTGCCACCTCACAAGGTCTTCCTGAGTTGACCACCCCTTTCATTACTAACCACCCCATCTTCTCAAACTCCAATTAGGACAGTCACATTAACTGCCAGTGTGTCTAACTATTACTGCCTCCACCAGACCCACTGGGACACACGTCACTGAGGTGCTATGTCGCTATGGCAAAACAACATGCAACTTTCCATAGCGAGATAGTGCCAACCGTTGATCTTCCTTGATCTGACAATCGTGAAGACTTTCTGTATTATTGCACTCTAACTTTAAAACTTTTGGGCCGACAAAACACTTGGCAACCACCTGGCACAACCTGGTATCCTCATCTTGGCGAGACCTGGCCTCACTGATCCACGTGGCACAATGACACTATGTCGCTATGGGTAACATCCTCAAAGATTTCCATAGCGAGATAGCACCTACCATCAATTTCCTTAGATCTATGGTGATAAACAAAATTGTACAACTACACACTGAGCGGGCTGAATGGACCAATGAAATATCGCCACTGTATTATGACCCACCTGAAAATTGCCATCAAGAATGAGCCGTAATATTACTTTGGAGAAGGGCAAGCCCATTATGTCAGTTGTGCCACATGTTTCTGAGGTGCTATGTCATTATGGATAATTTCCTCGTAGCTTCCCATAGTGATATAGTGCCCACCGTTGATTTAGATTGATCCAAGGGTGAGGAAAATGGATCTAACCTATAAGTATACCAACCAATAGAAACTGGCCACATGCCAACCTTTCTGACAAATCCTTGTCACTGATATCCGACGAGGCATACTTGGGACCCACCTTCCTTTTGATGTTGCCATAGTAACACTTTCTGTCTAGGTGCTATGTCGCTAATGGTGAGGAACACAAATTTTCTGATAGCGCCATAGCACCCACTATGGATTTGTCAAAACTTGGCACCAAAGAAACAACAAGGAAAGGGAGGACCCACCTGACATGTGGCCAAAAGGTGCTATGTCACTATGGATAAACAACGTGCAAATTCCCATAGCAAGATAGCGCCAATGGTAGATATCTCTTGATCTAATGATGGGGACTTGCAGGCCCACAGAAACACTAAAATGCGCAGGGAAGAAATATCATAAGGTTAGATCATTTAATTTTTTTTGATATTTCTAGGATGTTTAAAATAACATTAAACTGAGAAGTGGCCGTTGGGTGGGCAAAAATTTAAAATTCAAATATTTGGCGGGGGCACAATATGTAACAGTTTCCTCATAACAACTACCTTTTTATATACTTTTATATATCGAGATCAAGACCAATTTTGAGGTATGCATGCAACGTATCCCTTTTAAATTAATCTTCTGATGGCCATCTCCATTGCCTTCTGAAATGTAGCAGTTGCATTGGTTAGCCCAAATGACATCTTACAATAAGCATAGGTACCCCATTTAGTGGTAAATGCAGTCTTGTACCTATCAGACTCTTTAACCAACACTTGATTGTAGCCAAAAAATACATCAAGAAATGAAAATCTCTTTGAGCCACTGACCTTGGACAAAATCTACTCCATAGAAGGGAGAGGATGGTGATCTTTAAGGGAAGCTTGGTTAAGGTCCCTAAAGTCCACACACAACCTAATTTCTCCATTCTTCTTCCTAACAGGGACAAAATTTTCTACCCATGATGAGTGTTTGATGAAAAAAATTATATGGGCCTCAATCAATTTGGATAGCTCCTTTCTCATTAAGGGTTCAATCTTGGGATTCACTGGTCTCTATTTTTGTCTTACTGGTTTTACATCATTAATTAAATCTATGGTATGCTGAAACAACCTTGGGTCAAAGCCCTTTAAGTCATCATATGTCCAAGAAAATACATCATTAAATTCTTGACATAGATGAATAAAATTTTCTTGTTCAATTTCATAACATACCTTCCCCATGTTTAAGGAGTTTCCATCAACAATCATGACTAGAGTGTAGTCATCTTCATTAGTAGCTAGGTTCATACCTCTACCTCTTGCTTGGTCATCAGGATTAAAAATAGTCTCTAATGTAATGAGACCCTTAGGCAATTTGTTAGAACTGAGATGAATGATCTGATCACCATACTGATCCTGCAGTCTTGCCTGATTTCTCTCTAAAAATTCTGCCTCATTTTGCAAGAAGCTCACAATTTGCTCATCAGACTCAAACACTTGCCAATGGATGTTATTGTGAGGGATGGTAGGCCTTACTACCACTCTGATTTGTTGCTTCTTCTCCGCCTCAAGATTTCCTGGCACATCATAAGATGCACCTATTGTTGCAAGTCTATCAACATGTCTGTTTTCCTTTCTAGGGATGCTTTGAATATTAAATGCATTGAAACCTTCAAGCAAATCCCATACCCTATTTTTATAAGATTGAGCAAACCACTCTTGGTGGTATTCTAATTTTTCACTTGATTAACCACCAACTCACTATCTCCATACACCCTTAAGGCTTGGATTCTTCTTTTTTGAGAAAGTAGGAGACCTTAAATCAAGGATTCATACTCAGCCACATTGTTAGTGCAACTGAATTGGAGCCTAAAGGAGAAGTAGTACCTTACTTGTGCAGAAGAAATCAACATCACACCAGCCCCTGATCCATTTTTATTCCTTGATCCATCAAAGTACATACTCCATATCCCACTCATATCTTATTTAGTCTCCACAAGATTGGGAACTAGAGCATCTTTCTCCAATATACAATATGTACTGAGACCTATCTCAAGGGTTTCTAACATAGGGTCAAATTGATATGCATTAGCCCACTCATCCAAGAAAAAATTAGGTATCTCTGCTAGGGAAGTGGTGGGCTCATTCACTATATCATTCTCATCCATGTCTAGTGTTGGTGTTTGAAAACGTTATCCATTTCCAATTACCTTGATGAGAATATGAAACATCTAGGGGCAGCTAACTCCCATTATTAACACATCCATTTAGACATTAGGCCAACTATAAGGCATGACCCTTCTTCTTCTTCAGGATCTGCGAAACCTAGGCAGGTGGACCTATAGATTGTTTATATGATACCAGTTGTCAAAGCATACACTGAATCTATTATGAAGCAGATAAAACCCTTATTTCTCCTAATAACTCATGAAATAGCATAAATCTACAGTAGCTAAATGCAGATCTAGGAATCTCAGAAGCTGAGCGAGGGCATTCTATTATAGCTCTTCAACATTAAAGGGAAAAGCATTTGGTTAATGATGTTGAGTTTCAAAAAATCCTCAAACATGCAACAATATAACTGGTGATCTTAAAATTGATCAGTGCTTGATCCATTGAGAAAATCCATGAATTCAAAACATACATCTGTGACATCAGGACATATTCTATACCCAGACGTCAGATCTATCCAACCACCTTGTGATTTAGATATCAGTGTTCATTCATGTCTCATTCTCACTAAATATCCTTCTCAAATAACCAGTAACCTTGTTTAAACATATCGAGCATTTACTTGGCCCTTTGGTCCAATAGAAAAATACATCAAACATACAACTTGAAAGGGATGCAAATGGGTCTCAAATCTTTGTTCCAAAACCACATAAGACTTACAGATTGCTGAGACAGGAGACAAGAACCAAAACAAAACTAGTGACATTGTTGCTCATATGTATTCATTTTCTTGAAATTATACATTCAGATGCATAAAATTAAAACATGAAACAACCTAATATCTCAGAACTATCTATATTATCTCTACAACTTCTATTCACATGAGAGTTCATCTAAAGAAAAATGGTGTCACAGTCATGGAAACATGTCAAAATACTGGAACCAATGGTCTCACAGTGCAAAAACTAGAATCCCTAATGGTATCACAGCAATGAACTTTTTCTTCCCAAAAACTAGAACCTCTTCAATGGAAGAAAGAAAGAAAGATATAGAAGAGAAAGAATTCCCGGATTTGATTTTTACTTGACAAGTGTCCACTTGAAATTCAATCTTCTGGCAACTGAAAACTTTTTTCTTCCTTCTCCATCTTGATCTGATTGGATTTCATCATTGCCTTGTAACTGATTAGCAAAATATCCCCTCCTGAATGATGAAATCCTTTATTTGCTAAATATTTGATTTTCATCAAAATGCTGATAAAACTTGCTTTAAATGAATCAGAGATGCCCCCAGCTGAATTTTCCTTGTCTTTTACGCATTTTCAAGCTATTAAGTTGCCAAAAATCACAACTAAACTTCCTAGTCTGAAAACGGTTGCAATTCAGGTACCTAATAGAAAACCTCATGTAGCTCAAACAGACTAATACTTGTGCAAAAACTGACTCCAGAATCAGAAAGTTCGTCTTCTCCCGATTCCGACGATATATAACATTGCCTATTTTGGCTTCTAGAAACTCACTGAAAGTCATTTTGAAAAATAGTCCTCTACTATAACTATCAGGTCTGCAACCCAGTCAGTTTTAAATTTTGAAAAAATTTAAAATTTTCTAAAGTTAAAACTGTAGAAAAAAGCCCTTTTGAAAATTAAAATTTCTGTCATGCATTTTTACTTGAGAAAGAAATAAAAATATTTTTTATAACTTTCATATTTTTCCTTGGCTTTTAAATCTGAGGTCAAACCTCTTTTGACCAAGCACCACGTGACACTTTTTGATTGGTTCACTGCTGCCAACTGGGACCCACTTGCCACGTGTCCTAATTTTGCTTTCCCGCATTTTTAAAACCGGGCGCAACTCTATTTTGCCGGTGCGCGCCCACCATCGGATCTGAACACTTGGCAAAATCTCCTTCAACCTACAATCTTGGCGCCATGTCATCAGCTTTGTTATTTCATTTAAAATTATACTTTATGCACTGACATCATCCATTCAAAACTTTTGGGTTATTGCCACCGGGCCACAATAGGCCCCACGTGCACGAGCGTTGCCCTTTCAAAAGGCACTGTCTCATAAGACACAATACACTATGCATGGAGAAATATTTAGATATTTTGAAACTCCCCATGCGGACAATGTGGGATAAATCATTTTAGAAACCCTTTTCCCCTGTCTGCTCTTTATTCCTGACTCATGGTTGGGTTCTTCTTTGACTAATCCTTAGCTTCTTTTGCTAGTCGGCTTGGCCTTCACATCTTCCTCCATGTGTGAGTTCTTTCATATGCTAACTATAGTTGTTCTTTTTTTAAAATGGCACAAATTTCCTTTAATGCACAGACCTCTATCTTCACTTACTAGCACAGCTTCTCTTCTTTTTAACACGATGGAAGGCTTGTTTCATGGCGTGAGTCATCTCCTGTGGGTGTGTTAATTGATGTCGTCCCCTACTACCCCATTTGCTCGCTGCGCTCTCCAGCATAAAACCCATCTCTTGCCCAAGTCGTGGGCCTTGTTCTCAGGCGTGGAGCTTCATTGTTTTGCTATTGGCGCCCTCCTCTTCTTTTCTTGCGGTCTCTTTCACGCTACCATGTGGAGTACTCTGTTTTCATAGAGGGCGGCTTCTTTTGTATACGTTGACTACTGCCTTATGCAAATGGCATGCTCTTTCTTTGTTATTTGCATGGAAGTAACTAAAAGTCATGAGTCTTAAACTTGTAGCTTTGACTTCACAGCTCCACGTCGTGGCCTGCTTCTCTGCTCACGGCTTCTCTATATGCCCTGCGTGAGCTCTATAATTTTGCTCCTTGTTTCCTTCTTCTTCTATGGCTGCTAGAAAAATGGGAATTCCCTTTTAAATGGCGTGATCTGCCATGTCTTTGACACCTCCTCTTATACTCATGGACCTCCTATATTCTCTGCCACCCTCCATTGAGAAGCTTCCTTTTTGGAGTTGTCAAAACACATCATTAGTTCAGTGCCCATCATTGTGGAATCATTTCAATTCCTGCCATTTTCTCCATGTGCATTGTACTTCCTTCATTCCTAGTTGACCAAGAACCCATCCCCAGGAAAAATGAAGGCACTTTCAATTTGATCTTTCTTAGACAAAAAATTAGAAGCTGAATGCTGGCCACAAATTGGGGCAGGAAGAGGAAAGCAAAACTCCATTCTTGCCTTATCAATCTGACAAGATTAGTTGAGCCCCAAAGTGGGTCTGAATAATTTTTTTTTTGTTTCCGATCGACTGATATGGAAAACTAATCCATTGAGATCTTCAAACTGAATGAAATCAAATTGATCACTGATTGATTGCTGAAAACACATTTTAATCATTTTCGCACCATTGTGAAATCTCTGTCAGGAGGCTTGTTGCATGGCTTTAAAAACTGAATAGAACATCTGGAAAAGCTCTGAAACTTAGGATCTTTATTCTCTCTGACCTCATCAACAAGCCCATCAGATCTTGTTTCATGACGACATCATGGTCAAAAGATATTGACCTTTGAAGTTGCGAACTTAAATTCACCTGTAGATAAACGTGTTAGAAAACTGGAAAGCGCGTTTGGAAATGGCTAGGAAAACTGGGCAAATGAGCACGTGAGGTATCGAAAATTGGGGCGCTGGTACATTATCATGAGGAGAATATGTTTCTATGATTTGGGCTCATGATGAATCACGGGGCAAGTTTGGCGAGCATCTAAAGTTGGCTACTTAGAATTGCAGAACAGTGAACATCAGTAAGGTAATTTTTTTGCAAATGGAATGACGCTGGAAAGTGTGAAGACGGATTCGTCAAGTCCTAAAAAATGGCACACTTGTAGTATTTTCAGTGGACAATACAAGGGAACAAACCTTTTGATCTTTCCAATCACGAATTTCAAGTTATAACATCATGAACAGGGGTACTGATAAATCTGCAAGTGCTGACACCAGTAAAAAGTCATAAATTGCGTTTGGAAATGCATTTGAAAACTGATCAAACGGATTCGTCAAGACTTAAAAATTGAAGCATGGAAAGTCTCTGAAGTTTACAATACAACTCAAAAGGAATTTTAGCACTCGGGTCAACTAGTCAATAGTTATAACATGTCAAATAGAGCTTCCCAAAAATATGAACAAAGTGCAAAAGCATGAAAACAGTAACTGACCAACTTTGAGGGATTCAAAACCTAATCAAATGAACTCAAAAAAACTTGAAATCTGAAACATAGGTTCTTAGGTATGGATATTAGACACTCCCAAAGAGGTAAGTAATGACACATTTCTGGGTTCAAGATATTCAGGTGCAAACATGACCTCTTATCGCTGTCTGACACAGGTGAAAATGCAGATTTGACACTAGCTCAAAACAGGACTTCGCCAAATGACTCGGATTGATGATTTAACTTCATAGAATAGGTAGATGGGCTGAATGGAAGGTTTTGGAAACATTGAACACCTTTTAGGCCTCATATTGACAACCGGGTACATACGCATCAAAAAGCGTTTATAGGGCTCAAATTTCTCAATGGTGCTCAAAATTTGCCATGCAATTGTTTAGCGCCAACAGTGGCTCTATCTGGGGATGCATGTCCCTTGCGAGCATGGCAAGATTTCAGACCTCTGGGAGAAGTAGACCACACACTTGAACAGGAAAACTTTCTCGAATAACTTTATTGAAAACAGGGAAACTACTCCACTATGTACAAGTGATGGCCTCGAGCCACTGGAAAGTTTTAGAACTCCTTACCTCTGTCATAAACCTTATTTTCATTTACATCCTTCTAAGGAAAACTGAAACTCTCTATCATTTGTTTCACCATTCAGATCAGCATACTGAAACAAATAATTTGGCAAAACAAAACAACTTCCTTCATTCTCATAGTGCATATAAAATTCAAAGACCATTTCATCTTCATGCTTACTATAAGAAAAAGCATCAACATGCTCATGACTACAAAAACTAAACTGAGAATCAAAATCCAATGATGATTCATGCATGCTGATCGGAAACACAAAAACTTCATTATCTACATCATTCACCAAGTTACATGAATCGGATGGTAACTCACCTTGTGCCTCTAGCTGTGAAGAGCATGTGAAATCTGATTGTTGCCTACTTGCAACCATGTTACTCTTTGAATCAGATTTATCCTTTGCTGAAACCTCTTCACACTCAAAACATTGATTAGTCACCATATATGCAAATTCATTCTTAAAGTGTTGATCCAGACTATGCTGATTACTATCATTTTCTTCATCAAACTGAATGTCGAAATACACTTTGAACTCATCTTTACAAGACTTATCAGCACATGAAGAAAATCTATAATCTGATTGACAACTTTCACTGTTTTCCACTTCATGATATGAAACATTAAAACAATGTTCAGCAAGATCAACATGAAAAGAATCTGAAACATCATTAACCTTTCCTTCATTTACATAATTGGCATTCAAAAAATCGTCATGTGCAAAGACATTTGAGGAACTGTCACGTAGACCTCCAAAATCTGATAAGGATTGTTTGGATTCTACCTCTTTTTCCACATCAAACTTTGGGGAATTGATTTGACTGAATGAGAAAGTATTATGAGAGAAAATATGAAGATCCTCAGAGATACTTACGTGCTTTTCAAACTCATGAGCCAACAAATCAAAAATTTCATCAGAACTCAAGAAGAGTGCCTCACAACTCTTCTCATGGCTGTGATTGTCATCTGGACAACATGAAGAACTTACAACAAGAAGATCATTAGTGTAACAATCTGGAAAATCAAAATTGTTACAAAATTCTTTCGTATCATGGCAATCAATAGATCTACTGTTGTTACAACTTTCTTCAACTTCATACATACTGTAACAAAATTTATCTTCTCTTTTATAGCCATCTTTTTCATGCTGATCACTATTACCTAACTCACTAATATTTGAATCCACCTCTTCACACTTGGAAGACAGATTATCTTGCTCTACGGATTCATTATATTCATTGCTACAATGGCTTTCAGCACACTCATTATCATTAGAAGACATGTCATGAAATTTATAATCACAACTTTCCATCTCCTCAATGAATTTTTTAATTTGCAAAATTATTTGTAACCTTACAGGTGCTGGCTAATTGACTGAATCGGGTAGAAGAACATCAAGGAAAACACTAGGTAGAGAAGATTCCTTAGGTCTACAATGAAAAGGCATCTTATTGATTGCTGACTTAAGCCTTAAATAACATTGTTCGATACTTAGACCTTGAGTGCCACCCACCTCAATTCTTATAAGATTTACAATCCTTTTGTAAACCATTATATTCAACATAGTAATGTTTTTACTCACAGTTTCTAAACTCTCAGAATTTGGTAATCTAATCTCAGATCTGAGATCTGACTCCATCTTATGAAAAAATTTCTACCTCTTCTTACTAGTGCTAAAAATCACTGAATAGAGGCACTAATTCTAACATTTGACTTTCATGAAAAGAAAACATGAAAACCAAAATACCTCAAGTGCTGATTGAAAACTTCGATCTGCTGATCTGGCATAGGTGCAAGACTAAAAATCCTTTACACCACTGGTCAAAACTTTGTAGAGTCGCCACCTCTTTGCAAGAGGAATAAAATAACCGCTGCTGTGATTGATTTTTTACATTTCAATTTCTTTATGACAACAGATTTGAAACAACACTTTAAAACTTATCAAGAATTTAAAACTTCTTTTCCAAGATCTATCAACAGTCTCAGATCTACCCATACAACTAAAAATCCTTCAAAATTTTGCAATGAAAATCAACTAGGAACAAACTGGTACAGAGATTTGAGAGTCGCCACTCACATTTTGTGAGAAATAAAACATAATTTGTCACTTGACAAATCTGAACCAGAATTTCAATGTAGGAGAAACTTGCAGATCACTATTATTTTGGAAAGAAAATATGCTTTATAAATCAATTCTTGACTCTGAAACTTTCTCAATAGTATTTGCAAAAACTGAACTGATTGAAGATAGACTTATGATAGTCATAGAACACAATTTTCATCCAGTTTCAACATACTGCTGATAATGAATAAAGCTTAACTGGGGAACATGAAACTTCAGCAAGGAAAAGGAACACATCTTGCTATATATTTGCTGTATCCAATCTATTTCATGGCAGAGATTTTGGTTCTTTCTATATGCAACTCCCCAGCAGAGTCGCCATTTTGTTGGTGTTTGAAAACTTTACCCATTTCCAATTACCCTGATGAGAATATGACACATCTAGGGGCAGCTAACTCCCATTATTAACACATCCATTCAGACATCAGGCCAACTATAAGGCATGACCCTTCTTCTTCAGGCTCTGCAAAACCTAGGTGGGTGGACCTACAGATTCTTTATATGATACCAGTTGTCAAAGCATACATTGAATCTATTATGAAGCAGATAAAACCCTTATTTCTCCTAATAACTCATGAAATAACATAAATCTATAGTAGCTAAATGCAGATCTAGGAATCTCACAAGCTGAGCGAGGGCATTCTATTATAGCTCTTCAACATTAAAGGGAAAAGCATTTGGTTAATGATGTTGAATTTCAACAAATCCTCAAACATGCAACAATATAATTGGTGATCTTAAAATTGATCAGTGCCTAATCCATTGGAAAAATCCATGAATTCAAAACATACATCTGTGACATCAAGACATATTCTATACCCAAACATCAGATCTATCCAACCACCTTGTGATTTAGATATCAGTGTTCATTCAGGTCTCATTCTCACTAAATATCCTTCTCAAATAACTAGTAACCCTGTTTAAACATATCGAGCATTTACTTGGCCCTTTGGTCCAATAGAAAAATACATCAAACATACAACTTGAAAGGGATGCAAATGGGTCTCAAATCTTTGTTCCAAAACCACATAAGACTTACAGATTGCTGAGACAGGAGGCAAGAACCAGAACAAAACTAGTGACATTGTTGCTCGTATGTATTCATTTCCTTGAAATTATACATTTAGATGCATAAAATTAAAACATGAAACAACCTAATATCTCAAAACTATCTATATTATCTCTACAACTGTTGTTCACATGAGAGTTTTGCTAAAGAAAAATGGTGTCACAGTCATGGAAACATGTCAAAATACTGGAACCAATGGTCTTACAGTGCAAAAACTAGAATCCCTAATGGTATCACAACAATGATCTTTTTCTTCCCAAAAACTAGAACCTCTTCAATGGAAGAAAGAAAGAAAAATATAGAAGAGAAAGAATTCCTGGATCTGATTTTTACTTGACAAGTGTCCACTTGAAATTCAATCTTCTAGCAACTGAAAACTTCTTTCTTCCTTCTCCATCTTGATCTGATTTGATTTCATCATTGCCTTGTAACTGATTTGCAAAATATCCCCTCCTGAATGATGAAATCCTTTATTTGCTAAATATCTGATTTTCATCAAAATGCTGATAAAACTTGCTTTAAATGACTCAGAGATTCCCTCAGCTGAATTTTCCTTGTCTTTTACGCATTTTCAAACTATTAACTTGCCAAAAATCACAACTGAACTTCCTAGTCTGAAAACGGTTGCAATTCAGGTACTTGATAGAAAACCTTGTGTAGCTCAAACAGACTAATACTTGTGCAAAAACCGGTGATATATAACATTGCCTATTTTGGCTTCCAGAAACTCACTGAAAGTCATTTTGAAAAATAGTCCTCTGCTATAACTATCAGGTCTGCAACCCAGTTAGTTTAAAATTTTCTAAAGTTAAAACTTTAGAAAAAATCCCTTTTGAAAATTAAAATTTCTGACGTGCATTTTTGCTTGAGAAAGAAATAAAAATATTTTTTATGACTTTCATATTTTTCCTTGGCTTTTAAATCCGAGGTCAAACCTCTTTTGACCAAGCACCACATGGCACTTTTTGATTAGTTCACTGCTGCCAACTGGGACCCACTTGCCACGTGTCCTCATTTTGCTTGCTCGCATTTTTTAAATTGGGCACAACTCTATTTTGCGGGCGCGCGCCCACCGTCGGATCTGAACACTTGGCGAAATCTCCTTCAACCTACAATCTTTGTGCCATGTCATCAGCTTTGTTATTTCATTTAAAATTATACTTTATGTGCTGACATCATCCGGTCAAAACTTTTGGGTTATTGCCACCGTGCCACAACAGGCCCCACGTGCACGAGTGTTGCCCTTTCAAAAGGCGCTGTCTCATAAGACACAATACACTATGCATGGAGAAATATTTAGATATTTTGAAACTCCCCACGCAAACAATGTGGGATAAATCATTTTAGAAACCCTTTTCCCCTGTCTGCTCTTTATTCCTGACTCACGGTTGGGTTCTTCTTTGACTGATCCTTAGCTTCTTTTGCTAGTTTGCTTGGCCTTCACATCTTCCTCCATGCGTTAGTTCTTTCATATGCTAACTATAGTTGTTCTTTTTTTAAAATGGTACAAATTTCCTTTAATGCGCAAACCTCTATCTTCACTTACTAGCACGGCTTCTCTTCTTTTTAACACGGCAAAAGGCTTGTTTCATGGCATGAGTCATCTCCTGTGGGTGTGTTAATTGATGCCGTCCGCTACTGCCCCATTTGCTCACTGCGCTCTCCAGCGTGAAACCCATCGCTTGCCCAAGTCGTGGGCCTTGTTCTCAGGTGTGGAGCTTCATTGTTTTGCTATTGGCTCCCTCCTCTTCTTTGCCTGCGGTCTCTTTCACACTACCATGTGGAGTACTCTGTTTTCACAGAGGGTGGCTTCTTTTGTATACGTTGACTACTGCCTTATGCAAATGGCGTGCTCTTTCTTTGTTATTTGCATGGAAGTTATTCTGCTACTAAAAGTCATGAGTCTTAAACCTGTAGCTTTGACTTCATAGCTCCACGTCGTGGCCTGCTTCTCTGCTCACGACTTCTCTAAATGCCCGCGTGAGCTCTATAATTTTTCCCCTTGTTAGCACCTTCTTCTATGGCTGCTAGAAAAATGGGAATGCCCTTTTAAATGGCGTGATCTGCCATGTCTTGGAAAACTCCTCTTATACTCATGGACCTCCTATATTCTCTGCCACCCTCCATTTAGAAGCTTCCTTTTTGGAGCTGTCAAAACACATCATTAGTTCAGTGCCCATCATTGTGGAATCATTTCAATTCCTGCCATTTTCTCCATGTGCATTTGAAGTGTAATTCCTTCATTCCTAGTTGACCAAGAACCCATCCCCAAGAAAAATGAAGGCACTTTCAATTCGATCTTTCTTAGACAAAAAATTAGAAGCTGAATGCTGGCCACAAATTGGGGCAGGAAGAGGAAAGCAAAACTCCATTCTTGCCTTATCAATCTGATAGGATTAGTCGGGCCCCAAAGTGGGTCTGACTAATTTTTTTTTTTGTTTCCGATCAAATGATATGGAAAACTGATCCACTGAGATCTTCAAACTGAATGAAATCAAATTTATCACTGATTGATCGTTGAAAACACATTTTAATCATTTTTGCACCATTGTGAAATCTCTGTCAGGAGGCTTGTTGCCTGGCTTTAAAAACTGAATAGAACATTTGGCAAAGCTCTGAAACTCAGGATCTTTATTCTCTCTGACCTCATCAACAGGCCCATTAGATCTTGTTGCATGACGACATCATGGTCAAAAGATATTGACCTTTGAAGTTGCGAACTTAAATTCACCTGCAGATAAACGTGTTAGAAAACTGGGCAAATGAGCACGTGAGGTACCAAAAATTGGGGCACTGGTACATTATCATGAGGAGAATATTTTTCTACAATTTGGGCTCATGATGAATCACGGGGCAAGTTTGGAAAGCGTCTAAAGTTGGCTACTTAAAATTGCAGAACAGTGAACATCAGTAAGGTAATGTTTTTTGCAAATGGAATGACACTGGAAAGTGTGAAGACGGATTCGTCAAGTCCTGAAAAATGGCACACTTGTAGTATTTTCAGTGGAAAATGTAGGGGAACAAACCGTTTGATATTGCCAATCATGAATTTCAAGTTATAACATCATGAACAGGGGTACTGATAAATCTGCAAGTGCTGACACCAGTAAAAAGTCATAAATTGCATTTGGAAATGCGTTTGAAAACTGATCAAACGGATTCGTCAAGACTTAAAAATTGAAGCATGGAAAGTCTCTAAAGTTTACAATACAACTCAAAAAGAATTTTAGCACTCAGTTCAACTAGTCAACAGTTATAACATGTCAAACAGGGCTTCCCAGAAATATGAACAAAGTGCAAAAGCATGAAAACAGTAACTGACCAACTTTGAGGGATTCAAAACCTAATCAAATGAACTTGAAATGACTTGAAATCTGAAACATATGTTCTTAGGTATGGATATTAGATACTCCCAAAGTGGTAAGTAATGAAACATTTCTGGGTTCAAGATATTTAGGTGCAAACATGACCTCTTATCGCTGTCTGACACTTAGGTGAAAATGCAGATTTGACACTAGCTCAAAAAAGGACTTCGCCAAATGACTCAGATTGATGATTTAACTTCATAGAATAGGTAGATGGGCTGAATGGAAGGTTTTAGAAACATTGAACACCTTTTAGGCCTCATACTGACAACCGGGTACATACGCATCAAAAAGTGTTTATAGGGCTCAAATTTCTCAATGGTGCTCAAAATTTGCCATTCAATTTTTTAGCACCAACATCTAGGATGGGTAAATTCATATTGATGGAATTAGGGGTGTAAGATTCAGTATGATGGAGGGCTTGAGACTCTGCTCTGATTGAAGCATTGGATCCATATCTCATTTTAAAAGACATATATGACCAATCAGAAGATATGAAACCACCTATTTGGGCAGTGAAGTCTCTTGACAGACAGATGGCAAAATATGGCTTGACCTTAGCAATAGAGATATCTTGGGTGATAGTACAACCAAGGCATGCATGTAAGGCCATCTCCACATTCCTAAGGATCCCTACAATCTTGAAAATACTACCATCCAACTGTAATACATCCCTAACAATGGGCTCATATTTCATTCCTAAAGCATTAGCACCTAGGCATCACTGAACTACTAGCCCTTGAATCAATCATGCAATTATGGACTAGTTTCCCCCCTATAATTAGAGAAACATAGAATGGAGGAGGTCTAACCTTTTTACTTGTTTCTACCTCCCTTGATGGTTGTACTAGGCTTGTGGCACTTTCCATGCTGAGTGTCTAATCCTTTGGTTCAATTCTTTCCAATTCTTGCTGCAGCAACCTTTTTTGCACAGGTATAGTAGCAACAACATCCCACATGGAGATATTCACATTTTTCTTCTTCATTTTCTCTACCACACTAAATGGAATAGTAGGTGCTTTGGTAGAAGCATTGGGAGCTGCAATTGTATGAGGTTGAGATGGAATAACTTGAGGATCACTTGCATCCTTTCTGCCATGATTTTTCCTTTGCTGCTGAAAGGTACTTGATTGATTATTTGCTTCTTGCTCATGAGATATTGCATTTGAAGTTGAGGCCTGCTTAGGAGGAGGAGGGACAACATCTTCCATAGCTCTTCTTTTTCTTCTAGTGTTATGAGAAATGGAATCCTGGTTTACATTACAATGCTCCTCCATCTGATGATTCATAAAAGAGCAATCACCCTGTCTTTGCATATCTGAGGCATCTTTAAATTGGTCCTCCTTGTATGATGGTTTTGCTACAGGTTCTTGTACTATCAAGGCCATAAAAGATTTAGCCTTCTAACACATACAATAGGCATAAGAGTAGTTACAAGAGGGACAAAAATCTTGGTCTTGAGCCATATTGTTTTGAGGGACTATGGCCCTACTTTGGTTTACATTTGAGGTTGAAGCATGGCCACCCTGCCTACTCTGATCAAAAGAATTGTTCCAATGATTAGGATTTGGAGGCCTACCATTGCTTGGAGTTTGATATTGCAATTGATGAGGTTTACTACCTTGAGCTTGCTATCTTTCTAAAGTCACCACCTTGTTGTTCACTTTTTGCATCATAGAGAAATTATCCTCCAACCTCTTTCCTTGACCTTCTAACTTCTTCCCTTGATCTTGCAATCTTTTATCAAGGTTCTTCTCTCTTTTGTCCATGTTCTGCATCAGAGATTACATCATCTCCTTGATTTCATCTATCCCATTTGAGGATGTGGAAGCTTGAGGGACTGGGAAAAGAGATTGTGATGTAGAAGTTGTGGAAAGAGGAGCCATTGTTGGTTGATGATTTGGAACATCAGGGAATAAAGGCATAGGAGGCCTTGGAGCTAGTTTACCTCCTTGTATTAGGATGTTCTATTGCTATGTCATAAGCATTAGGCAAGGTATCTCCTCCCATATTTTGGATTGTAGTGGCAATATTGCTTTTAAAAGCTCTAAGGTAATGCAAGAAGGCATTACCAGGGGTAGGCTTTACTGAAGTAGGTATTCTATCCCATGTCTTTTGAAATCTATAATTAAAATCAGTCATACATTCATGGGGGGCTCTTTTTATAGTAGTCAACTGCTCTAAAAGTGACAAATAGTCACTTTTATCCTCAAAATGTTTGCACAATCCTACTCCTAATCCATCCCAATCTGTTATAGAACCATGAGCTAAACCTCTATACCATTGTAGTGCTTTTCCTTTCAAGTATAAGGCTAGAAGCCTAACTACAACATCATCCTCTGTAATACCATGGATATTGTAGACATTTGCAACCTCTTGAATGTGTTCTGAGGGAGAGATAGAAGTTTCACCAGTAAACTCTGGTATACTTTTTAGGGTAGCTACTGGTATGTCATGTCTTTGGGCTAATAAGAGAGGGCTCCCATCATTAAAGGTGGAAAAAGTATGAGCTCTAGGTAACACCATATAGACAAGTGATCTATTGATATGTATTGATGGAAATCTAGGCTGAGATCTAATAGGAGGAGGAGTAGAGATAGATCTTGTAGGTGTATTTGTTACCATTGCACTCCTAACTGGTGATAAAGATTATCTAGTCTTCCTTCTTCTAGGGTTTGAAAATGAAAGCTCTTGATACTGAAACTTACCTCTTGAAGATGCCCTTGTTTTAGCTCTGGGCATGAATCACTACAACTTTGGTCTGGAACCAAATATGTATCTGAAGCTCAGAGTCACCAAGTACTTTGAAGAATGAGCCTCTTGAAGGCTTAAACACCGAAGCGAGTACTATCTCCTTGGTATTGATCTTGAAATCTTCCCTTTTGACACTAGTAGGCTTGAATTTTTTTGAAAAGTTGTCCCATCGGGCATGCCAAAAACTATTGTCACTTAGGTTTGCACCCTTGTCCAAAGCCTATGCATGAGGAAAACTTAGTGAAACATGGAAACAACCTCCAAGCTATGGGACTTGAACTATGAGGTTGAGTCTCTGGAGGAGGCTGGCTTCCTCTTACTATCAGGATGCACCTAACTACTCTTGGAAGGGAAAAGGGAGAAGGAGAGCATGAAAGAAAATCTACCTAATCTAATATAAAGAGGTGATGCACCAAAATAGAGTGTTCAGACCAATCTCTACCCATATATGCACTATTGAACCAGAATGAAACTAAGGATATACACATTCAGACTTGCTTTAATCTAATAATCAAATGCAAATCAGAAGACCAAGATGAATAACACAAGGAAAGAGAGATTCGATTGTATTATCATTCACAGGCCAAAGAGATATAGTCATGCAGATCATAGATCTCTACAAAACACCAGTAAGAGGCAAAGAATTCTTGTACTTTCATACCAATGGCTAAAGGAGATAAAACATAAAATCATGTAGTTCAAAGGCACAGGGGAATTTACACTGAGAATCTATAGAGCAGTAACAAAGAAAACAAAGAAAGGTCAACCCCACAAAATTCATAAAATTTTGCCTTTATAGTTCAGGCATAACTGAGATGTCCTCCTACTATAATTACTTCGCAACAACTTGCCATTAAGTCCTACAGAGAATAATCATGGAGAAAATCTGTTTTGGATATGGATCTAGATGCAATGATATCTAATCTTCTATATCAAATAATGCCTTGAGAGAATGAAAATGGCACCATTAAGCCATTCTGACTAGGTAGATGGATTAGATCGGAGGTGGAGTGTTCTTCCTAGTTTTGCATTCATTTTGGGTTGGTTGGGATTGATCATGAAGATTAAATCGCATAAAAAATCCCAACTTTCTTCATTCCTGAGCACATGAATCAGTAGGGTCAGCAAGTCAACATAACCCTGGCAAATGAGCCACATGGACCAACGACCTCTTTCCTTTCTGCCACCTCACAAGGTCTTCTTGAGTTGACCACCCCTTTCATTACTAACTACGCCATCTTCTCAAACTCCAACTACGACATTCACATTAACTGCTAGCACGTCTAACAGTTATCGCCTCCACCGAACCCAGTGGGACACATGTCATTGAGGTGCTATGTTGCTATGGAAAAAAAATGTGCAACTTTCCATAGCAAGATAGTGCCAACCGTTGATCTTCCTTGATCTGACGATCATGAAGACTCGTCGTATTACTGCGCTCTAACTTTAAAACTTCTAGGCCCACAAAAAACTTGGCAACCATCTGGCACAACATGGCATCCTCATCTTGGCAAGACCTGGCCTCACTGATCCACGTGGCACAATGACACTATGTCGCTATGGGTAACATCCTCAAAGATTTCCATAGCGAGATAGCACCTACCGCCGATTTCCTTAGATCTATGGTGATCAACAAAATTGTCTAACTACACGCTGAGCTGGCTGAATGGACCAATGGAATATCACCACTGTATTATGACCCAACTAACAACTTCCACCAAGGATGAGCCATAATATTACTTTGGAGAAGGGCAGGCTATTACATCATTTGTACCATGAGTCATCGAGGTGCTATGTTGTTATGGGTAATTTCCTCTCAGCTTCCCATAAAGAGATAGTGCCCACCATTGATTTAGATTGATCCAAGGGTGAGGAAAATGGATCTAACCTATCGGTATACCAACCAATAGAAACTAGCCACATGCTAACTTATCTGAAAAATCCTCATCATTGATATCTGATGGGCCATACTTGGGACCCACCTTCCTTCTGATGTCATCGTAGTAACAATTTCCATCTGAGCGCTATTTTGCTAACGGCGAGGAACACAAATTTTTTGATAGTGCCATAGTGCCCACCATGGATCTGTCGAAACTCGACCCTAGAGAAACAACAAGAAAAGGGAGGACCCACCTGACATGCAGCCAAAAGGTGGTATGTCGCTATGGATAAACAACGTGCAACTTCCCATAGTGAGATAGCACCAACCGTAGATATCTCTTGATCTGATGATGGGGATTTGCAGGCCCGTAGAAACACTAAAATATGCAGGGAAGAAATATCATAAGGTTAGATCATTTAATTTTTTTGATATTCTTGGGATGTTTAAAATAACATTAAACTGAGAAGTGGCCATTGGGTGAGCAAAAATTTAAAATTCAAATATTTGGTGGGGGCACAATATGTAACAGTTCCCTCATAACAACTACCTTTTTAAATACTTTTATATATCGAGATCAAGACCAATTCTGAGGTATGCATGCAACGTATCCCTTTTAAATTCACCTATTTAATCCCTCTAATAAGATTTGTCCATAAGCATTTCAATCCCAATCCAATAAATTCCTCAGATCTATGCATGATGTGGTTTGCTCATACAGAAATTTAAATACTCATGAGAAGAATGCATATAACTAAAATATGGAATCCTCAGAAAGCATTTAGAAGACTCAAAGAAGACAGGAAGTGGAAGAGGTGAAATAACATATGCAAAATCATGAGTGTCTACTTGGACACTGATGCTAATTCACTTCTCTTCAGAATCTGTAGAGTAAGCCCCTTCCTTCTCTAACATTCACGGATCCACCAAAAATGCACATCGAGCTACTAGGAGTGCCTGAATATAAGGACCTCTCAGGAAGCACCTAGAATGTCTCTAGAAACAATTAGAAGATAAGATAAGTGTTGAAAACTGAGCATGAGCCTTTTCCAACCTTCTAGAGGAGTCACAAGGTTGTAGACACCATGTGCTTAATTTGTACGCTAACTCTTGCGTTGTAGACATACGTGCATAAAAGAGGTGTGCATACTCCTAGGTAGATTTATGAATTTTATTTTAATTCTTTTATTATTATTATTATTAAATTTATTAAATTTATTTAATTTTTCATTTAATTAATTAAAAATGAAATATCAAAATATCAAAATATTATATTAATTTTTATTCCAAAATAATTAAATCATTAATTAAATCTTTTAATTTTAGACTTAATTAATATAAATACACCAAAGACTTATAAAGTAAAATACAAAAACCCATCAAAGCAAAACACATACAAAATCAAACCAAAAGGGTTAATATCACAAATTACATCATCTGATGCATTTGGAGGGTACTCGACTTAGATACTTGTCCTGATTTTCAATTAGGAAAAATGGCTTAAAGGGTTGGGATTTGGACTTGAGAATTTATCTCCCCTCTCTTACCATTGAGATAATGTGATAGGATACGCTCATCCTTGAAATTTAGGGAAGTCAATACCCAGTACCTACAACTTGCATAAAATCCACACATGTACATACACAATATATACTAAGATAAATAAGAAATGACAGGAAGTGGTGCATCATGTAGATCTTGACTAGCATGTGACTATAACTCCCTTCCTTAACCACATCAAGAATGCCATACAGAAAGAAAACAAACACACACATCATACACATGCAGGTATGGGGTAAGTATGCATAAGAAAACACATATGATACTAAATCATCTAACTAATCATCATCAATAACTGAAAACACTATAATAATCATCATACATACATGAACTATAAAGTACCAAGTAATCTCATCATATAATAAGTTGAATCTAAAACAATATATGATAATCTCAAAATAATGTTACTAATAATCATCAACATAAAACTAGCCTTAAAAGAGTTCGACAATGATAGAAAAAATGCGAACTAGGGGTAGGCACTACATTTTCTACCACACCATGCCTCAAAAGGAGTCTTCCCATCTAGGACATTATGAGGAAGACTTGTTAATTATGTGAGTAGCACTGCTAATGGCTTCAACTTCAAGTGTTGGATCAAGAGACTTGGGTTTTATCATGCAACTTGCAATGGCCTTAAGAGTTTGAATCCTCATATCTGCAACATCTATCTTGTGCAAACTAAATGTTTGTGAATTCTAAAGACCAATTCCCTCAAGTTTGCAAAAGTCCTTAAGTATTCTATCCATATATCTACACTCATTGTCCATTCGTAGAACCTTGATGGCTTTCCTTGATCTGTGTTCAACATGAGTCTTAATGGCTTGAAGCTTATCAACCACTTCATTCTTGTGACAAATAAAGTAGACCCATGTGAAGCATGAAAAGTCATCAATGAAAGTAAGGATGTAGTGGCCTTGACTAACTGATGTCACTGCAAAAGGACCTGCTAGAACCATGTGAACGAAATGAAGAACAATTGGAGCTCATGAAGACTTCCCTTTATTATACTTCTCCTCAAGATGCATATCCACTAAACATGATGAGCACTCGCCCTTAGAAAAGTTGATGTTAGGTAGACCTTTGACCATGTGTTTTGAGAAAAGTTGCTAAAGATAGTAGAAGGCAAGATGACCAAACCGCTCATGCCATAGCTTGATTTGTGGATGTGAGTGAGTCAACAAGGCTTGAGAAGGAGACTTAGGCACAAAGTGGGAGAAGGAATAAAGCCTCTTGTCATGATTGACTTTCCCCACTACAACCAATGAATCATCTTTTAGACTTGGCACCATCACTGAATCTAGAAGGAACTCAACTTTGTTACCATCTCCAAGGTGAGTGATTTGGTAAATTGAGAAGAGATTAGAGCTAAGGTTTGAAACATAAAGAACATCTTTTAATTACCTATTGTCCATTGCCACATGTCCTTTCTCTTCAACTTCCATTTTAGTATCATCTCCCACAAAGATGTGTGATACCTATGACTGCTTTAGTGAAGAAAAGTCTCCCTTTGAAGAACCCATATGATAGGAGGCACTTGAATTATGTATTTATTCCAAAGAAGAACTTGTATTTTCCATAAGTGCTTGCCCTTTTCCCTTTGAAGAGATTGGAGTTGAATCCTTGGAAGTACTTGACACTTGAATTTTGTTATTCTTGAGTAGGTTTTCCAACTCATCAATTCTCTTAGTGTTGCAATGATGCTCATCATGATTTGGCTTTTTGCAATATGCACAAAAAAGTTTGTCCTTTTCACTACTTCCCTTTTGTTGGAAGAAGAACTGCCTTGGTGTGAGGATGATTGTTGTGTCTTAGATTGTGATTTTTGCTTCCACTGCTTCTTCTTGTTGTTTCTATAACTTTTCCCTCCTTGACTTGATTGGTGCTCATCACTAGCCACCAATGCTTTGGTCTTTGATGTCACGAGAAGTCCCAAATCTATCAAGTGAGATTTTTCAACAATCAATAGCTCTACAAATGCATCAAATGTAGGCTTCTAGAAAGCACTTCCCATGGTCAACTTGTGAGTATTATAACTCAAAACAAATGAAGCATACTCTAAAGGTAGTCTCTTCAGGATGTGATGAATTAACTTGTCATCCTTCATGGGATTTCCAAAATCTTTAAGTAGTGCCCTATACTCATTGGCTTTGTTGATGTAATCTTGAATTATATCAAAGTTCTTTGGATCCAAGGGAAGTAGATCATCCTGAATCTAAAATTCCTTATCCTTATCCACCTTACGATATAGTGATTCAAATTTGTCCCATGCAGGTTTGGATTCCATGAAACTAGCAATGTGGAAGAAGAGATCTCTATGTACACAACTCCTAATAATTCCTAAAGCTTGATTGTCTATAATTTTCCAATCAATGAGTTCTTTAGCATCGATGAGTTTTCGAATTGTACCATCAACATAAAGATTTAGACATTTTTCCATTAATCTACTCCATACAATATCTTTCCATGTACAATAACTGCATGAAGTTAGAAGTGGAGCTTTAGGTGAACCCATGATGCAAAAAAGTAAAAGAGCACACAAGAGAGATACAAAAAACACGTTATACAACCCCCTTTCACTCAATCAAAAGACTCCCCCCCCCCAAAAAAAAAAATAAAAAGATCCTTTTGGCACTTTATATGTAGTGCGTGTACCATAGGCCACTTGTCAAAATGACCAAAGTGGACTTTTGATTTTCCTTTTTACAACTGCCTTTTGAGGCTCAAATTTGACACTAAGCACTGTATCGAAGATGTAAAAAAATTCTAAAAAGTAATCAAAGCAATACAATGTAGAAAAAGCCCTAAAACTAAAAGTGAGATTTTTATCCACACATCCCTAGAATCTGACTATAGATCTTGAAAGTAGAGAAAAAATAACACACTTTTAAAAAAAGGAACCTATTTTTGTTTCCAGATGAGCCTGTACAGAGCGTTTGAAGTTGTAGAATGCAGGATTGAATAGATACAATGGCCAAAAAATGAAATTTCTAAAAAATCCTTGCACCAAAACTAGAAAAGAATACCACCACTAAAAAGTTCAAGAAATTCTACCCAATTTCAAAAAATAGTGTACCTAATTTGGAGTCTGGATGACCAAGTTATGGGCTTGCAAAGTCAAACTGCTAAATCAAAAAGAAATCTGTAGAGGGGTCTGGAAGGAAAACTACATGCTTAAATTTGATGGTAAAATGGCCATTACAGTAGTTATAAAATGCTTGATAATTATAGTCAGACAACTGTCAAATTTAACCTCATGTTCAGCTAATGTCAACAAAAAAAAAAGCCACTTGGGCTAACATGGAACGACCATACGATGATGTGGTAGAGGTACAAAAAAGTATGGCAAGGGTATGTCAACACTGTATGGTTGTAGTCATGGATAATGGAAAAGTATTGACATGTGTCTGGGATTGTGTGGCTTAGCTATCGCAAACGACGTGTCCACTGACAATGTGGCAGCTTCTGGATATGACACGTGGCCCAGTGAAAGGGTACTGCATGGTAGATAATTGGTGTCCAAAAATCTCCAAAAGTCATTAGTTTTCAAAAAAAACATCAAGCTAAATATGGTGCCAAAATTTCCTCACGACGCTAGAGTTTCACACGCCACTGGCAGGCTTTGCGTGACCAAAAAAAGTTTCACGAGATGCCGAAAGAGTATTTGCGGCCAGAGCGAGATGCTAGAAAGTCTTAATCTAGTGCCAAAAAACTGAAAACTTGCCATTGATTGGGATTAAAAATTGCACATTGATGCGGATTTGGAGTTTGCCCTTGTTTAAAAGATCGTAGGTGTGGATGAGAAGCAACAAAGCTATGGACCGAGCTGGATTTATCGTCAGTTATGGTACAATTTTCTAGTTGTTGGTGAAGTATTAGTCAGATTATAAATGATGCAAGGTTGGTATGTGTGCATATTTTTCTAGAAACTTGGATAATACCCACAAAATGGAATAAGGAATATTCCCTCCAAATTGTAGGGCTAGGGTGTGATTGCCTGGTTTTGCAAAATGTTTTTTCTCTGCTACGCCGATAAGGTGTAATTTTTTTTTTTCCAAAAAATGTAGAGAAATTAACAGATCCAAATTGAATGAAATTAAAGATCTAAAAAATCATACCCATGTTGCAAATCAAAGCCTCTAGGTGCCGATTTGCAAATTTTGTTTTGCCTCATGATTGACTTTGGCCTAGGGTAGCTGAGTTTATAGCCAATGATGCAATGGCAAGGTCTTTTTGGCTCTAGAAACTCCCAATTTTTGCGGTACTCTAGATTTAGGTTGAGGTGGTGAAGCAAAAATGGTCTCGAATGGCTATGTAAAGAGATATTCTCCAAGCTCTAATACCATGTAAGAATTTACCTTAGGGAAAAATTCACCCAAGAACAAAGAACTCAAACACAAGCACAACTGTAGACCAGAAAGAGTATGATCAGAATATCGATATGTATTCGATTCAATATGCATGAAAGTACACTAAGAGTGCTTGTATATAAAGGCCTTTGAGATGCATCTAGAATGCCTAATAATTAGCATCATGATAAGTTATACAACTAGGCACATATCCACTAGATATGGGTTATCCTCCATTAAGCATAGAAGTAAGTGAAATGATGAGAGGATAAGCCTACAATGGTGTAGCACACAAATTTATGTTATAGACACCATGTGCTAAAAAGGGAGTGTGAATAATTATATTTTCTACATGACAACTTAGTGAATGATGCAAAATCTAGTGTTGTAGACACCATGTGCTGAAATTATAGTTGCGCACTTTTATGTTGTCAACATGACAACTCATAAAGGTACACAAAATCCTAAGTGTCTCACAAAATAAATAATTAAATAATGCAATATAATAAAATAATGCATTAACCTAAGTAAACTTAAGTAAGTGTAAATAGTAAATATGTATTTACACCAATAGTTTAATCCCCCAAGGATTTCTCCTTTGTCAAGGGCCTTGTAATTATAGTGGGTCAAACATGTGAGTTTTTCTTGTTCCCACATGGGTCATTCCTATTGGCATCTTTTCACCATGTGATTTTGAGTCAAACTCAAAGACCCATGTTTCATGAGTAGTGATTCAACATGAATCCATCTCTCATGAGAATAAATGGAACACTTAGCACTCATTGGATCTAGGTGATGCTCACAGGGGTGAAGCACCGGGACTTCCCGGGAGGTCACCCATCCCAGTACTACTCCAGCCTGAGCGCGCTTAACTACGGAGTTTCCTCCACAGTTAAACCCAAAGCTTGCAACCCCATTTGCAAAACCTTCACCAAGTGTTGTGCCTTATGAACCATTCATTAGAAAGCCCCTTAAGCTCATCAATTGATAAGTAGGAGATGATTTCCACAGCTAGTCAAATTGTGATGTGAATATCAGGATTTAACTGTGTGATTTTGAGTCAAACTCGATGACCCATGTTTCATGAGTAGTGATTAAACATGAATCCATCTCTCATGAGAATAAATGGAACACTTAGCACTCATTGGATCTAGGTGATGCTCACAGGGGTGAAGCACCGGGACTTTTCGGGAGGTCACCCATCCCAGTACTACTCCAGCCTGAGCACGCTTAACTACGGAGTTTCCTCCACAGTTAAACCCAAAGCTTGCAACCCCATTTGCAAAACCTTCACCAAGTGTTGTGCCTTATGAACCATTCATTAGAAAGCCCCTTAAGCTCATCAATTGATAAGTAGGAGATGATTTCCACAGCTAGTCAAATTCATCACAATTTGACTAGCTGTGGAAATCATCTCCTACTTATCAATTGATGAGCTTAAGGGGCTTTCTAATGAATGGTTCATAAGGCACAACACTTGGTGAAGGTTTTGCAAATGGGGTTGCAAGCTTTGGGTTTAACTGTGGAGGAAACTCCGTAGTTAAGCGTGCTCAGGCTGGAGTAGTACTGGGATGGGTGACCTCCCGGGAAGTCCCGGTGCTTCACCCCTGTGAGCATCACCTAAATCCAATGAGTGCTAAGTGTTCCATTTATTCTCATGAGAGATGGATTCATGTTGAATCACTACTCATGAAACATGGGTCATCGAGTTTGACTCAAAATCACACAGTTAAATCCTGATATTCACATCACAATTTGACTAGCTGTGGAAATCATCTCCTACTTATCAATTGATGAGCTTAAGGGGCTTTCTAATGAATGGTTCATAAGGCACAACACTTGGTGAAGGTTTTGCAAATGGGGTTGCAAGCTTTGGGTTTAACTGTGGAGGAAACTCCGTAGTTAAGCGCGCTCAGGCTGGAGTAGTACTGGGATGGGTGACCTCCCGGGAAGTCCCGGTGCTTCACCCCTGTGAGCATCACCTAGATCCAATGAGTGCTAAGTGTTCCATTTATTCTCATGAGAGATGGATTCATGTTGAATCACTACTCATGAAACATGGGTCATCGAGTTTGACTCAAAATCACACAGTTAAATCCTGATATTCACATCACAATTTGACTAGCTGTGGAAATCATCTCCTACTTATCTTTTCACCAAATAATAGGCCCTCTAAAGGAGTAAATCTCCCTAGGAGATTGAATAGAATGGATCCACACCAATGAGGTCAAGATTTTAGATTTTTCACAAGGGTAAAGAGAATACTCCTACTCCTCAGTGCTTCCCCCAAACACACTAAGAAAGTTTATCAAGACCACTAAAGAGAAGAATATACCACCCACTTTCTTGATCCAATGAAGAGCCAAGATTTTTGATTTACCTCAAGGGAAAAGGGCATACTCCCTTATCAACAAAGGACCTTGTCTTTTGAGTTTTATGTGCTTGTGAAAAGAACAACTAGTATATGCAAGCACAATGAATTGAAATGAAGACACAATATTTTTTTTTTTTTGTGTGCTTGGGAGACCCTACAAATAAGTGTTATTAGCCCTTTTATGCTATTTTCTCCTTTACCAAAGAGAACAAGAAGTATCCTACAAAATATAAAAGGTTAGGGCATCAAAAAAATGAAAATATGTCTTGTAAAACCAATGTTAGAGGCTTTTAGAAGACCAAAAAATCTAAAAAATGAAAGCTTGAAATGCAAGCTAAAACCCTAGACTTAGATTATGCAAGCAGACCAAACTGGGTGATTCTTCATGAACTAATAGAGATTCATACGATATACTATATTAAAGTAGAAAAATACTACAATCTAATGCAGTAGAGAGTATTAAACTAGTACGATACCTAAAATAACTAGAAGAGCATTGTACTATAGTATAATTGAATGCCATATTGTAGTACATATATTTTCATAGGATATCTCTAGCTATAAAATAAGAGTCAAAATGTGCAAGTACAAAATTTGATGAAAACAAAGAAAATGGAGCTAAATGACAAAGTTAAGCCTCACTATGGGTGCCAAAAATGTGTGTACAAAAGTTGTCACACTTCTATAGACCATCATAATTGAGAGAACCTATGATAAAAAAAATCCCAAGAGGCGGCCTTTAGGTTCTTATCTATGATGTAAAAGGATGCAATGCTAGTATGGTGCCTCTCAAATGAACCTAGTTAGGCAACCCTTGTAAGGTGCACCATAGAATGAAAGATTCAAAGGAGTAGAAGAAAGAATATCAATATCTAAGGATCACAAGTTTGAAATGCCAAATTCAAGAGAAAGATAAGTGAAATGCAAGATCTAAACTAAGAGATGCAAATGAAAGATTAAGCTTAACAAGTATGAAAGAATTACAAAACCCCTATTTAGACTAGGTGGGCTAAGCTAGTGCATAAAGAAAATCTAAGCTAAGAATGCAAGTAAAAAAATTGGGTGCCAATGTTATCAAAGAGTTAGTAACCAAAATGATAACATAATAATAGAGTGCAAGCATAAGGAATAAGAGAGTGAGGAGAGAGCCTCCTTTTAAAGAAAAATGGATGTTAGAGAATAAGAGGTAAAATCTATAGTGAAGAATGAGTCTCATGTTGACTTTGGTACAAAAGAATCTCAAGAGGAAATATCAAGGGTTATGTTTAAGAGGAAAAAGATGTGTGAAAGAGAATAAAAGGAAAAATAGAGAATCCATTGTCTTGAAAGTGTGCTTTCATGCACAAACAAAAATGGTTTTTTCTTTTATTTTTAAAATAAGAAAATATTTTCTTATGTGCACACATAGGATAAAAGGGGATTTATTTAATTAAAGGGAACAAGTTCTTTCAATTAAATAAAGACTTAGGTTAAGGTGGACAAACCATAAGTTATAATCAAATTAATAACCAGATGATGATTTGATCAAAGATAAGTGATTGATTAAATATGTAAAACTAATAGAAAGGGGGCTCATATTCTAGATGACCATTTTTGGGTGATTACAAAGGTATGTAAAAAAATGTAGCTCAAAGTATGTATCTAGACACAAGTATGATAAAGATCTGTACAAATGCATACACATTTACATACAATGTAAACAATTTTAAAAAATAAAAATAAAAACATATATGTAACATTATGTTATTTAATTCACCCATGATTTTAGAGAAACTAAATTTGTTAGCAACAAAATCGTCAATATCAAAATTAATAGTGATGAAATCATTACTTGGAAAGGTATTGTTAACATGAGTGATGATTTAGTAAATATTATTAATGAAGAAAAGATTAACCTTAAAGCTAGGATCAACACCAATTTTAATGGAAATGACAACTTATGGTAATATGATGACCTTGAGTAATATTGTGATCAAAACATATCTCCTCATGAACGTGATTATTATTTATCAAGATATTTGGGTTCATATCTCTATGAACTCACATATTGTAGTTGTAGACTCAAAAAATAATAGTGTTCCTATGAAAATGGGTGGAGACCTAAATTATTTTGAGTTGAGAACCTGCACGTGGAAGAAGAAAAAAAAGTGTGGAAAATCCTACAAAAGTCTGGAATTACCAAATGCATTGAGAAGATGAAAGGTTTAGACCAAGACATTACTTAGATCTTTGTTGATAGTTGGAGTAATAAGGCATCGATTTTGCACAATAGAAAGATAGAACTAGTGGTGGGCCTAATAGAGAAAGTAAGTAGTATTATGGACATGAGTAAGAAATTCTTCAAAGACATAAAATACTCTAATGATAAAAAAAAGTCCAAGAAGATGAAAAGGATGTTGGCACAAGCAAAAATGGGAAAATATTGAAATCTATTTTTAAAGTATTTTCTTGATCTAGTATTTTGTATTTTTAGATACCACCAGGGTGTTTCTTAGCTTTTAAAGTGCCAAGAAGGTTAGCTATGCTTAAACCTTTGGCTTAAAAATGTAGAACTTTAGAAGATCTTTCCAAAAATTCTGATGGTTTGTGATTTTGAGCTATGAGTAGAAAGTTATGACTTCTACAAGTAGACACAATTTTTAATATAGATTTTTGTAATTTTTATAGTTGTTGGATTTTATTTTGTAATTAATTAGCTTGTGGACTTTTCATTTTTATTTCCAAGGGATAGTGGTGACCCTTGGGATCAATTAAACTCTATTTTTGAATTGAATGGATCACTTTTTGGCTTGCAAAAACATCTTTTGTTGCATTATAATTGCTTTCAATTAGATGACAATACCATTGGTTCTACACCAAGTATTGCAATCTAAATTCTTACTCTAGATTAGTAGTACCAGATCTCTTTCCTTCCTAAATGTCTCATTGTATGTGGTCATCTTATCAAAGGTTGGGATTGGGCACATGAGAGCTCTCAAATTATCTTCCATTTAGATGCACACGATTGTAGATGGAAAAAAATCAACTTGAGGGGATAAACAAATACTTTTAAAAACTTATGGAAGAGGCATTAAATAAACAATGTGAAAAAATGATGCAACAATTTTCATGGATTATTTCAAAATAAGACTCATAGGCTAGTCCAATCATTTCAAACTTTAGTGGGCAAACCCCATTCAAGATGCAGGTAAATTTTGATATTCCAAATTTTCAAGGGAAAATTGATGTAGATGTTTTAGATTGTGGTAAAAATAGGTTTTGAAGGGACCCCAAAACCCTTTCACATCCTCAAAAATGAAAAAGAAAGACAACCATCAGGAAAAGAGTCCTTAAACCTACTAGAAGCAGCACCAAAATTAGGTTTTAAACGGACCTGAAACCACTTACATAGTCCAAATAAAGTACCCAGGTTTTACAAGGACCTGGAACCTCCAATATAGTTTTATGCTGAGTAGATATAATTTATAATTATAATTCAAGTTGAGTTATTTATAATAGAACTATCTGTTCAATAGAATTTAAATATTAATATTGGACTTATATAGAGGTTAAACTAATACTTTAAGAATGACATTGATATTAATATTTAATTTAATACTCTATGTTATTAACTAAGACATTTATAATCTAAGGTATTTTCAATTAATATGTTAATGTTTAATTAAGAGATAATTTTAAAGTTAAATATTAAATTACTACATCAACTATAGGAAATAATATCATTATAATATTGATTAATCATGGCAATTTAATATTTATGAAGAATTTATTTACAATTATACCATAGGAATTCATGCATGTTTTTTAGCATAAACTCTTATAGCCATATTGAACTTTAGAATATAAATTAATTTTGTTGCAAAATTAAACTTGTATTATTATTGTGATTTCTTACTATATGGTTTTGTTCTATTTTCTTTTATGATTTTTTGGCGGTTATGTAGTTGGCCAATTAGTATTGTACACCAAAGGCTATGGGATTCTATTTCCTAAATGAAATGATATAACCATTTTTATATCTTGATTAGTCCATGTATGGTTTGGAGTGTAAATGTGAGTGATCTTTCTTGATCTCATCATTATGTCTTTTAACCAAAAGGGATGATGACCTTTATTTTTGTTAAGTTTGATTTACCTAGTCACTTTACGTTATCATTTATGTTGATCTATGTTCAAGATGGTTGTGTTGCGAAGTATGTTATTTTATGATTTATTCTACAATTTGAATGGTTACCTTTATGTCTGATGTACTCTATGATGGAAATGGATGTTATTGATATTGATTTATTGTTCTCGTGATTATGAGACTTTATCGATTGTTACTATGATTAAAGGATATCCATTATGAGATGGATAATTCTGTGAGATGTTATATTGAGATGGACAATGAATCCTTGAGTGGATGTGATATTATTTCCTATGCTACATTATTTTCCTTTGGTGACTTTAGTAATTATGATTTATGAGAAAAAATAATTTGGTATTACTTGAATTATTTTGAATGGAGCAATTGGGTAGATTATTTAGATGAATGGGGGGGGGGGGAGTGGCTTGCAATGGGGGCCAAGGCCCTAAGTGGCTATTAAGGTAACTAATTTTAAGTAACTTAATTAAGTAATAATATTGCACATTAAATGGGGGTTTTAAAATGAATTGAAAAGATTAAGTGTTCCTCATCCATGCCTTGAGTGCTAATACTGACTAGGATGAGAGTGGGAGAAGATGCTTGATTGTGATCTCGAATAGTTAGTTTCATTTTTTGTCACTAATGCCACATAGAGTCATGAGGGTGTCAAGGTTCACAAACACTACTAGGGTAACCTTAGATTTGACTCATGTGATGACACTTCCCTATATGTATCTTAGGTTTCATATATATTTTTATTTGGTTTACCTCGACAATTATCTTTTTGTATTGGTAGTACCACTTATTGTAAAGAGCTTTTAGGATCCTTGCTTAGGATTTGAGTTGTTGATCTTGTGGTTTGATTGTTTGTATGTGGATAATACATTATCTCCCCTACACGGTGGGAGTGGGAGCCTAATTAGGTAACCATGTGATCAGAAGGTAGTGACTTCTTACCATTTGAGTCCCCTGCAAATTGGCACCGATGTTGGATATTCCATTTATGCAGTTGTACCATTATCATTCTTATTCCTATCTTAGATATTTTCATTCAGATGTTGTATCTATGTATTCATTTATTTTGGTATCTTTAGATCCTACAGAATGATCTATTGTATTTTGATATACTTGTGTTTATTATTGCATACCCCATGACATGTGCAGTGGATGTTGTTTTATGGATGCTCTTTATCATATTAGTTGTACTTATGTATTTACTAATGAGATTATGTATATGTTAGTCATTTCTAATTATAGACATTGTACTTAAGATTATAACTAATTAATAAAACCTTCTTAAACGTGACTCAACATGAAGGAACCCTTGAGGAATGAAAATTGTATTGGTAAATGGTTATGTGTACTTGATGTGTATGTGTATATTACTTCCACATTGTTATCTTATGTTATGTAAAATTTAAAAAAAAGGATTTTAGTAAAACATTGTAACATAGTAGGTTAATTTATCTTGGGTTCCCAAGCAGTGTGTTACATACCAACTAACATCCTAGTGAATTACTAGTCTATGAATTCAACTTGGTAGAAATAGACTATCTATATCATCCTTCCTGTATTAAGTATGCGTGACTATCTTAATGGAAATTTCCAACATGATATTGATTGGGGATAGTGTTTGACACCTTTAGTTTTTAGTAACTAAGAGGCTTATTGACTTATTTTTTATTTTAAATTTGATCATTCCTTTAGCTAACTCTTTTTTGAATCCAATTTGAGTATTCATAGCCTTATATTGTTATAATATTAAATTTACTAGTTTGAGTCTTAAGCTTAAATGATTGAAATTTGGTACAAAATGCATTTTATTTGATTAGTTTCCATTTGTTATACTTGTCAATTTTCTTGTTTGTGCTTAAGGAAAGGGATATAATTTGTGACTGAATAAACCCATCCAAGATGAAGATTATAGAATGTAAATGTATTAGTTAATTAAAAAAGGACACCTCTTTTAGTCTTAGTTATCAAAGCTTTAATCTTACTAATTACTACATAATCTTTATCAAGCCCTAACAATCATAACAGAAGAAAGAATCTGATATATGGGCTGACATCCACTTGTAATTGATAACCACTCGAGATCTATTTCCTATAAATTTTGTGTACTAGACTTCAATCAAACAAAAGGTTAATTAAAAACATAAATTTTAGAAGTGTTTATCCATATAGTATGTGCTTCTGTACTGGAAATACCCTAGACCATGCAAATTTAAAAAGAGGTGGATCAGAATATTTCATCCAAATATGGACCTCCAAAGATTTGATTGATTCAAATGTCATTACATGAGATTTCTAATTAATAATATTTTCAATTAAGCCAATTAATAATATTTTCAATTAAACATAGTGCTCTTGAATAAAATATGAAACCAAAATTTATTGATCTTAGATTTCATATTTATAGTCCAATTACAAAGCATCCTTAAAAATAATTCCATGATGAAATTGAGGTTTTTCTAATAGCCTCAGACTGTCTTAAGATTAATATGACTATACTCAACTAAATAATAGTATATACCTAATTTATCTTTCAAAAAACATAATAAAAATTAGGGTCATCCATAGAGAACATACCTAAGCTCTTACTCCCTACAAAACATCTTAGAAAACACATAAAACACAAAAAGGAACATATACCTAGTTGAGACAACTGAGGGCTAAAGAGACACCTAGCTAAACTTACGATTGTGACAAGCCCTTATAGATGGATATAAATAATATCTTTATGACTAAACTAACTAGTAGAATCTAACAAACTAGATATAACCACAATTGCAAAAATAAATAAATAATAAAATAGACTAGACTAAACTTAGTTAGAATCCTCTGAGTGCTCAAATACTTGGATAACTTATGTTGCATCTTTGTCATTATTAGGAAGGACATATCCCAACACAAAAATTAATGCCCCTTTCCTCCAACTCAACTTGGTCATATTTGGGAGGATAAACTCTAGCTTGTTAAAGCACTATAGTCTACATCAGGTGAAGGCTGATGGCAAAAGACCCTTAGATAATTGAAAATCCAATTTTGATTAATGTCTTGCACAATACCCTACCAACACAACAAGATTTGGATACTAAAATTCATCTTAGGCCAAATTTTATCAAAATGGTCTTGATACCTAATATACAGTATGAACCTATGATTAATCCTGGTGTTGAGAAGGCTTTCCAAGGGATAGTCCATGTGAACTTTAGGGTAAGGGATTTCAAGTCTACAAGTGATGCTAAAGATTGCATGATACAAACCTCCTAGCCATGTTTCATAGAAGATGTTATTACATAGGAATATGATATCCCAATGTGTGGCATGGGCTTTAGCTAAGTAGGCAATGAAAGACCTAGTGATAGAACTATTGGTCCTCCAAGTACATTCCTAATTAAAATGCTTTTCTCCTAGAGCCATAATAACAACCAAAATGGTCATATCATCAACTTCACACAAAATATGGTTCCATATTTTAGGTTTTATGGGACCTGTGGACATCATTGTTTTGTCTTCATACAGATGAGGTAGAACAATAGTTGACTCCATGATTCTAAACTCAAGGATCAAACTAAATCAAGATCATTAATTGGTCACCCAAGCTAGCTTACTAAAATTGAACACAAGAAAAGCCTTCCAAACATAAGAGATATATTATCTTGCTCTCAATATGATGAAGTGCTAATCTACTTATTAATATCAAAGATTAATGCATATCCAATATGCTTACATGAGGCACTAGATTATATGTAGGAATAATGATATACCAAATAAGATATATAAATATCATATATAGTAAGATAGAAGACTAAAATAAATAAATCTAAATTAGATATTGTAGTCATCGAGTGGGAAAACAAACAAAACTACAAAAAGAAAATTCATCGAGGAGGGATTATTATTGATATAAAAGGGGGAAATAAGGCCCCTATAATGGAT
The DNA here is from genome assembly GCA_028749045.1 of Cupressus sempervirens. Lineage (NCBI taxonomy): Eukaryota > Viridiplantae > Streptophyta > Pinopsida > Cupressales > Cupressaceae > Cupressus > Cupressus sempervirens. The sequence goes on from CM053789.1 coordinate 614,570,689, forward strand.
GGAAGGATAAAAGACAAACCAAAAAGATGAAATTGAGGGAAGGAAAAGCACCCCTAAACTCAAATTTTCCCCCTTAGAAGATGTAATAAAGACAACTAGGAAAATTGGTTATTACTTTAGCCAAATTATACTTGGAATATATTTTAATACAATCTAGTGCTAATTGAATATTTTGATGCTTGTATTGGAAACTATGAAGTTCATTTCTAATTAAGAGGTCTTCACCATCGAAGTGAAGATGCAAAATTTCACAAGATTAAGGGAAAGAGGTTTGACATGGCTGGGGAATAATTATTATTTTCCCCTAACATCCATTCAGCTCCTCATAATGACATCATTTCTCATTCCATGTCTAGGGATAAATACAGAGTTGGCAAGGCCTTGATCTCCTAGCAAAATTCATTTCCTACATTGAGAATGATCCATTCTTCTTCAATGAGTGGAACTAGGTACAACTTTGAGCCAGTCAATTTCCCTTTACATTTTTGGGGGTGATTTTAATGTTGTTGCATCCTCCATAGAAAAAAGAGGTCTCTCAAAAATTTCTCAAAGCTTCACTTAATTTAAATAATTGGCTATATCAAACAACATTAATAGAGGTTAAAACTAAGGATAATGACTTTACATGGAATAATAAAAGACTAGGTTTCAACCAGATTGCTAAAAAATTAGATAGATTCTTGATTTTTGGCAATTTTCCTTTTGAGGTTGCTTCCATGACATCTAAAAGTCTTCTTTTCTATAGTTCTAATCACTACCTAGTTCTCTTATCAATTAAATCTATGGGCTCTCCTGCTTGTAATTTTTTTAAAGTTTAAATAAATGTGGTTCAAGGATGATAGTTTTCTTCCAAATTTGGAGCAATGATGTACCAATTATAAGATAAAAGGGTCTAGATTCTACAAATTTATCCAAAAACTTAAGATTATTAAGCACAATCTCATTATGTCGAATAAGCGAATGTTTGGCAATATCTTTGATTCTAAGAGGTCAATAGAAGAAAGCTTAGCCCTTATTAATTCTAAAGTTATGCTTAGGGGCATGGATGTTGAAATATATGTCAAAGAAAGAGACCAAAGACTTGAATTAGAGGATATTCTAGCCAAAGAGGAGATCTATAGGAAATAGAAATCAAGGGAATCTTGGATTAATGCTGGGGATAAGAATACTAAATTTTTTCACAATAATACTAAAAAAAGAAGATCTATCAATAATATTTATAAAATTAATAATAAACATAACATTCTAATTGATCAACCCTCTAAAATTGTGCAGGAGGTTGTAAATTATTTCGAAGATATGCTCAATAACTTGGAAGGATATCCCCTTTATTTACAAAACACTCTACTTAGCCACATTTCTAAAATCATTTTTGAGGAATACGAAAAAACTCTTCTTCAAAAAATTTCAAAGGATGAGGTCACAAAATCCCTCTTTCAAATGGCCCTAGATAAATCTCCAATGCTAGATGATTTTCCCTCTTTCTTTTTCTAGAAATGTTGGTATTTTTTGGTTGATGAAGTTACTAATCTCTATAAAGTTTTAGTGACTTGGGTGGCTTGTTGGAAGAGGTCAATCACACATTATTAGCATTTATTCCTAACAGAGACTGATAAAAAAGCTTTAAGGATTTCAAAACTATTGCCCTTTAAAGTAGAACAATTAGGTTTTGTTCTTGGAAGATCCATCTATGATGGTATAATAAATGCACATGAAGAAATACACTCATTTTATAAGAATAATGAACCAAGTATGATGATAAAACTTGATATAAGTAAAGCTTATGAAAAAGTAGATTGGCGGTTCCTCTGTAGATACCTTACTACCTTTGTTTTCTCTAAATGATGGGTAAGCCTAATTTTTGAATGCATTTCAAACCCCAATTTTTTGTTTTGGTTAATGGGACTCCTAAAGGTTTCTTCTCACTGTCAAGAGGTCTAAGACAAGTGATCCTATTTCCCCATCTCTATTCATTATTATGTCTAAAGCCTTAGGGAGAGTAGTACATAGTACTTGGTAAAATGATTGAATTGGAAACTAAGGTTTATTCATATGGATTGTACATCCAACATAGCATCCAAAACAATTTATTAGACCCACTTACTTAATCGACCAAGGATGTAAACTTGAAATGATGTCCACAAAGTATATGCTTAAACTTCTTTAACTTTCATTTCTATCCTATAGAAATAAGAACATACACAATCTATATGCAAGTGTAAGAAACTTATAGCTAATTTATAGAAATGAAATAAAAACATGACTCTATGCTATTTTCCTTTCTTGTAGGAACACCTATTGGTTTTGTTACCAATGTATGTACAAAAAAGAGAGTTCTTAGTTAATCCTATCACATTGAAAGCTAATTCTAGTAACTAGGTTCACTCACCAAGTGGTCCCCCTTGGGTGAGTGAATGAATATAGAAATAAACTTCAAATACTAGAACACAACAATACAAACTAAAAATGATAGTCTATATCTGAAAAATGTTATTGCAATTACAAACTTCGTTGAAATATATCGAGGGTATGATTCAACAATTTTATTTAAAAAAACTAGAAAAACTAACTTCCCTAAGATCTAGCTTCAACAAAAAGAACTTAGCAATGCAATGAATTACAACATCATGGTACACATCTCAATGGAATGAGTCTTTAAGTAAATATATGATGTAATGACTTCTAAATTTGCACATCCGTTGGTATTTAAGCTAACCTGATCTTCAACAGTTCATGAATATCAGGCAACCACATAACTGTGCTATTAATTCCTTCGTATGCACTCTTTCTTTTGACCTATTCTTCCAATAGATTAATACACATGCAATAATTCATACTAGATGTTCATTCCATTAATTCATGATAGACATTTAATGTGTATATCAATCCTTGCTTACAATACATAGCTATAGGAATCTACCCATTAAAAATAAGAAAGGAAAAAGGTATACACATATATAATTTACACACATATTGTATGCACCCTAAAATGGTCACCCAAACTATGGGCCCCCATTATTCAATTTATCAATTTCCTGAATCAATGGTTTGCAATATTTTAGTAAATCAATTCAAATCAATTTTCTTGATCAAATTCAATTATTTCAATATTTTCTAAGGTTGATCATTTTATCCTAAGCCTTATTTAGTTAAAATAAATTTTTTCTTTTAATTAAATAAAATAAGTCCCCATTTAATTAAAAGAAAACCTCTTTTTTAATAAAATAATACATCCACATTTAATTAATTAAGAGAAAAACCCCTCTTTTAATTAAATTAAATATTTTCTATTTAATTAAAAGAACTTTCTCCCTTTTAATTAAATAAATCCCTACTTAAAGAGGAAATAAAATAAATAAAAATTAAAAATTCCTCTACACTTAAATGCACATATTTCTAAGCAGGATTCCATTTAATTCTTTTCCTATTTTCTCATTGGTGGATCTTTATTTCACACGGATCATTCTTTCTCCACCCTTGATTAAATATTTTTGCCTCTTAATTTTGATTGTCCAATCTTCATTATAAGGGAGAGCCCTCTCCTCATTTTACATACACACACTCTATGCTATTGTTATGCTACAGGTTTGGAGAGTGATTTTTGAAGGAGTTTGAATATTAAGGCTTTTTGTGGAGAACTTCTATCTTCTTGTGTTTTTCTCTCATGCATCCATGGCTTTCATCCTAACATTTTCATATTATCTTAGAGTCATATTTGTTTTTATAGATCAATATTGCATTGTTATTTCTTTTCATAGATTATATTTTCTATCTTGCATTGTTATCACTTAGATTAGCTTGCATCTTCATTTGCATTCATATTTTGATATTTGAATCTCTCATTTTATGGTGTACTTGCATGGGCACAAACTAGGTCAAACTGAGGGCCTCCATTACAAACCCTTGCACTCCATGAATAGAGAGCTATGAGCCACCATTCAAGACCCCATTCTTGAGAAATCTTGGATATAATGACTCATAGAAGTGTGCTCAAATTTTAGGCATACATTTTTGGCACCCACCGTGGGCAACCCACCTTTACTTACTAGTTTTGGACATTTTTAGATCTAACCCCTTGTTTAGATTTGTTTGGAGATAAAAAACCCTAGATTTAAAAGATTTGATCATATCTCCCAAATGGCTTAGTCTTTTGGTCTTTTTTTTTTTTTTGTAGGGTAGTGACATATCAGACAAGCTTCAATCCAATTTTCAAAATTTTCTAAAGTATTTTCATTTTTTTATAATTATTTCTTGATTTTTCATTAAAAGTCATTTTAGGGCACAAATTAATGATTTTTTTGGAAAAGTATACATTTTTGGAAAGCTCTATGAATTCTAAACATATTTGGTTATTTATATTTTTATTTTAGAGATCATATTAGGGCTCAATAATTTGATTTATAAAAAATGGTCTATTTTGACAAAATGGCTCCCTAGGGCACAAATCAAAATATATTTTCAAAATTTTAACCTATTTGGAGAACTCTCTAATTTTTTTATTGGAGTCCCTTTTTTGCATTTAGGGTTTTGGATCTGATTTCATATTATATAGGTCCAATCTTGTTGACTAGGTCAAAAATCAATATTAAAAAAAGAGCATTTAATGAATAGCTTGCATTTAATTTTCAAAATGGATCAATGCATGATGTGAGCTTTCATTTGGATTATTTGCTAATTATTATCACTTTCAAAAATCATATTTTTAGATCTAACCCTAATTTTTCATAAGTTGGATATATATTGCATATCTTGTGTTTGCTTATTTTGCTTATTGTTTTGTTCGTTGCAAGTGAGTGTTCAAGCGTAAACAAAAGGTACAATAGAGAAAAGAAAAATTGAAAGGATTATTAGATATTTTATTGGATCTTTATAACATTTGGATTTGGAAGTAAAATAAACCCTCTTATATGTTTGGCTTGAGGGCTCTTACATGCTTTCATAAATTCACACTTCATTTGGTGCTCTAAAATTGGATCTAGATTTGCTTTTATACATTTGTGTTTCATATAGTAATTAGGCCCTATGAATACTATTTGAGAGATTTTGAGAGACTGAGCTTCTTTTGCTTTCTTTACATGCAAATCTCCTCTTGACGATGGATCCCCTTGTAGGTAGGGAAGGATATTTGTTATTATTTCACTATTCTACTTGGATTTTTCCTCAACATCTATTAGTACTTTCTCTTTTGAGATTGGTGGTTTCTTTTGTTGGATTTTTCAAAAATTTAGTGAGGTGATTTCAAATTAGCCTGTCAAAGAATCTTATTTTCTATGTTTGGGTAAGGTGAAGAGGCTAGAGGAGTATACTTTATTCCCTTTTAGACACATTAGAAACTTAGAACCCTTGAATCCAAACCAAGTCCCCATGTGGTACAACTTTTTAAATCTTCCTTAATTAGAGAGGGTTAACCATAGTGGACATTCCCTTTATTGGATCCACCACATGGACAAAACCTTAAGTGGTAGTAGCAACCGCTATATAAATATCTTCGTAGGCAAAATCCTCACAGGTGCAATTTTTTATTGGGTTATCAGATCTCCTTAGTATCTCTGATTGATTAAATTCTTAGAATATGTCAAAACCTAGTGTGCCAGGATTGGATTTCACCTACTCTAGATTGTAAAAGTTGCAAAGTTGAACATTACTAAGAACCATAATGCTGCCAAATTTTCTTTTCTAGGACTATCTGTGTGATTGGAAAACATTTTGAGAAAATATATAGTAGTGGTTCTAGGGATTAGATTGATATTACGACACTATTCTTGTTCATGTCCAATGTTTCTTTGTCCCTTGCTTATTGTTTAAATGCATTTTCTTGAAATCCCTGATTGTTGTCTTGAATTCGTGGTTCATGATTAAAAATCTATTGATAAACCTAGTTGGACATTTAAAATGAACAAAATTTGAGTTCCTGAGTCAAGACTTTATGATCAAACTACTTTGTTGTCTTATTATTTCCAATCTCCCTAGGTTGATCCTATTTCGATTAGGCTACTTACCCCATTGTTAGAAGGTTGTTGCACCGTAGGATTATTATTCTTTGATCTCTTGAATTAGTAATCATTGATTTCACAAGTGACCTTGTTTGGAGTTGGTGAGTTAGAGACCATCGTTTTTGAGAAAGATATACGTTGGATTCTTTGATATTACTCTTAGAGAGTCTTAGTAATCTCTTGTCCATCCACTTTCATCAAAATTAAATTTCAATTAATTAAAATTTGGGTAAATCGTCCTCCTAGTCCATATGTGCTAGGGTATTCACCCAAAGTTGTGGGTACCTTTGTGGTATTGTTGGTTTACGCATTTTGCAATATTTTATCTTATCATTTCTCTTTTGGACAAGTGAGTGCTTTTTCTATCCTAGTTTGATACCAACATTTCTTAGGGTTATCCTTTTCTTTCATGTTGGTTAAAAGTGCTATTACATGTTGCTCAACATTCAAATGATCTCAAATGGTATCAAATTTCACAAAATGGCTCTTGGTCTTCTTTCTTCTTCATCTTCCATGTCTTTCTAGTCTCCCATTTCCATTCTTCCTCTTCTTCATATCTTCTTGATTCTTTTCCTCCTATTATCATATAGTCTACCTTCTTCTATTCATCCTTTCTCTTCTTCCATGCTTGATTCTTCTTCTTCTAGAACCATGGATCTTGAATATCTTGTTAGGGACCCTTGTTTGAGCATAGATGAACTTGACCTCCTTATTGAATTTGAAAAGTGTTGTTACTCCAATAGATATATGGATGCTAACCTTGTGACAAAAATGATGAAAAATGATTCTTCTAAATATTATTCACATTCTTCATCTTCTAAGTCTTATCATGATTCTTCTAAATATCATTCAAATTCTTCATCTTCAAGTATTATCATGATTCTTCTAAATATCATTCACATTCCTCATATTCCAAGTCTTACCATGATTCTTCTAAATATCATTTTTGTAGTTCTTCACCTATCTCTTCTTTATGATATCATTTTTCTTCTACTTCTTCCAAGAGTCTTATTCCTCTTATTGAAACATACCATAATGAAAAACATGAAAAGTCTTGTGATATGACTATCTATAATGCCTATAGTGACAATGATTATGATGATGATGACTATTATATTCCTATGAGTCTTAAAAGTCCCCCTAGTCCTATGCTCGTGCTTAAAGGGGATGAGTCACGAATAGATATTGATGGTAATCCATAAGACTCAAGTTTTGAAAACAACATCGATAAATTTTGTGAACAATACCTAAATGATAAATCTGCATTTTTTGAGGAAGAGAAAGCATTTTGTTGCATTGAAATAAAACATCAATGCCATAAGAGTTCCTCTTCTAAGAACCCTCATGCTAAAAATAAAGATTACACTCCTGAGAAAGATCATGTTAATGTTGAACTGTTGTCTTCTGATGCTCCCCTTTGATCTTCTACTTCCTCCACTATCCGTACATCCCCTTAAGATTTTGAGTCTCTCAAATATTCTACCAATTCTTCATCCAACAAAGATCCTAATGCTTTTCATGCGGTTCCCTATAGTTATCCTCAAAGGCTACCTCTTAAAGAAACTCAAGCTAATCTTCACTTGGCTGAAAATACTTTTGACAATGCTAAACCTAAAGAGCCTAAGCCTTGATGTGCTACAGTGCCTACTTCAGCTAGTCCTTTGTCATCTATTCCAAAGTCTTCCATACAATTCCAACATGTTCCCTTCTCCTTAGGAGTGGCTTCATGTTGAGAGGACTTTAAAAATGATAAAGAAAAGAATATAAAGAAATATCAAGATCAAGAACCCTCGATGTTATCCAATTATTTTCATGATGTATCTGATCCATTTTATGGTCTTTTTGATCCTTTGTGCCCTTCCTCATTCATTCCACCATGTCTTAAGTCTTCTCCTAAGAAAGATCAAGCTACTACTTACACCATTGAGCTTATTAACAATCAAAATGACCTTAATACAATTTCATCTTCCAAAGATGATACTTCCATTAAGGTTATTAAAAATAGTGTTGTTACTTCCAATGTTAAGCCTATTGAAAATCAAGAAAAAAACTCTACACTTATGCTATCCAAAGATCCTTGTCAAGATCAAAGTCTTCCATCTTCTTGTTCTACCACTCCATGTTCCCTTCCACTTTCTACTCTTCCTAAGTATTCTTAAGCTTTAAGTACTCTTATCAAAGAAGTTTCTCATATTCAAGATGTTCATGATCCTATTGAAAATCCTAATACTCACTCTAAAGATGTTGATGTCCTTGATTGTCATATAGATGTTGATGAACTTATTGATTACCCTTTTGCATCTCCCACATCCATCCTTGGACCTCCCCCACCATTACTAAATGCTTCACATCTTCCTTCCATCTTGGGTCCTTATGTCCTTTCATTTTCCCCTCCAAACTCTCCTAATTCATCATCCATCTTGGGTCCTTATGTCCCTCCCTCTCCTATCTTTCCTCAAGACCAACATAGATGCATATCCTTGAATCCTTTTCATCCACACACTCACCTAAATCAGTCATATCATCCTTCTTCCATAAGTCTAAAGCCTTTTGGAAGTAACTTGAATGTTCAATACAAGAAAAAGAAGCAATTCAAGAATCCAAATAAAAAAAAAGACTGCCATGTCTCCTCTAATCAACATGAGGGCATAAAGTCAAAAGAGATATCTAAGAAAAAAATTATAAGACAAGTATGGGTTTCAAAATCCATCATTGAAGATACTATCTCTAAATCATCAAAATGAAATGAAAAGATGCCTATGGCTATATGGATTCCAAAGTCTCTCTTGAGAGAGTCTAATGTTGAACAAAAAATCTGTTGACATTCAAGCTTCCAAAGAATTCCACTTCATCTTCTTCCAAAAACATTCTTCCACTCCATGCACCTAAACCACAACCTCTTCTATCCACTCACCATATTCCCTCATGTATTCCTTCATTCACATTTTATCCATCCTCTTGCCACCCTTCAAGGTGTGTGTTGACTTTGATCTTGCCTTCATTTCCATCTTCCAATCTCACTTGCCTTGCATAAAGCCATATCCTCCATTTTTGTCTTCCATCTTCCTTTCCCTATCAACATCTTTGATCATATCATTTCAAATCCTTTGCATGTCATGGTTTAAACTTTCAAAGAGAATTATCTAAAAAGATTGACTTCTTCCAAAAAATTCAAAAAAATTGAATTTTTTTTTTTTAAAGAGAGAAAAAATGAATTTTTTAGAAATGTGCCTTGGTGAAAACCTAGTAATTAGGCACCTTTGTAGCAAAAGTAAAGAGAAATAAATTTTTCCTATGGTGAAAACCACTCCCTTATGGCACCGTGGATAAGTACCATGATGAAAACCTGACAATCAAGCATCATGCATTGTTCTCCTACATCTTTCATCCATTCCATTTTCTCTCTTTGATCTTGACAATGTTGACCTATACACAAATATTTGGCTATCTTGTGAGCTATCTTATGATGATCTTGTTTTCATTCCTTTCATGTTTAGCCTTCATATCTATTTTGCTTCATTCATTCTAGTTTTTGGCTATCTTTTTCCCATTTACTCCTTTGGTCTTGATCTAATAAAAAAGAGTAAAATATGATGCTATGAAACCTCTTGACATGTCTACTCCTTTAGATTGCATCTTTCCCACTTTTACATTATGCTTTCATGAATTATCCTATGTTGGCCTTCATATCTTATCCAAATGTGTTTTACATGACAATTTTTCCCTAGCTTGGGTACTATTGAGGATTTTTCCTTGAGGATTTCTTCCCTTTATTCTCCTTCATTCTTTTGTCTATCATTTCTTCCACTAGCTTGCTAATCACTCTTGTCTTCCACCTTGCTAGATATTGGGGCTGCACGATGTGATCTTGCTTGAGAGTTTGGTCCCCATTCTATTTGGGGCATTGTATATTATTTGTATATATTTATTGATCCTAAAAAAAAATGAAAAAATCATTTACTTCAAAAATCCAAAAAAAAAAGATATATTGTGAAAATTCTAAAAATTGGAAAATGTCCTAAAAAATGATCATCTTAGTGAAAACCTAGCAATAGGCACTTTGATGTATCTCCAAAAAATTATATATTCCAAAAATACAAAAAATAATAAAAAATAAAAAATTCAAAAAAAAAATCCAAGTGGTGAAAACTTGGAAATGGACACTACTTGAGGCATTTGCACCCCTATTTCTTAGTGCATGTCTCAACACTTAGCTTTCTCCTTCATGCCTTGTCCTTATTTCCTTGTTTCAAAGTTGTTCTTTTTCTAGGGGGCATAACCGTGTTGGCTTTAGTCTCTTGGATGCATTAGTTTTTAGGACACCTCACAAACAATGTTTTTCAACACCACCCCAATTGTATTTTTCAATACAACCCTTGACATCTAGTATTTTTCAACACTTATTGGTTTGGTCTTACCCAGTTTTGTCATGTAAACTTACCCATTTGCAAGCATTCGATCCTTATCCTTGGAACTCAATATCAGTTAACACACTTAAATTTTTAAACATAAACACTTAATGTTTGAGCTATGTCATGATCTTTTCTTTGTGTACTAACTATTATTGAATTTTGTTAAGTGTCATTATTCCTAAGTCTCTCTGGGATGCATAGCTAGAGAACTTGGGGCATGCGGCATATGTTTTATTTGCTACATTAAATTGGGTAAGCTAACATCAAACTCATCTTGACCTTTATGTCTTTGATGCTTATGTTAGAATATTTCCACATTCCAATCTGATATAAATCACATTTATATCTTCATAGTTGTGCTTGTGACTAGTGATGATTGTGTGATTTTTCGATGTCTGTTAATAATGGCCCAATGATGAAAATAAGTTCTTTTACATTATCTAATGAATGATGAACACAAAATCTTATGTTATAATTGCTCTATTGCAAGTACACCTTTGCATTTTCATGTAGCTTGCATTGTTAGGTTTCATCTTAGTCTGTATTTTTAGGCTGCATTATGAGTTTGAGAGGGTTTTCCCTTCATTTTTCTTGTGGACTTTTAATCAACTATGGTGATATTTTGATCTTCATTTCCTTATCTTCTTTCACGATCTCAATCAAAATTTCTATCTTAAACAGTTGATTTATTTTGGGGCATTCTATTACTTATGAAAATTTTTATATTCTTCTATCTTTTTCTTTCTATATCTTCCAAATTTCTACCTTCCTCACCCCACTTTTTTTCTTCTAATTCACTTTTGGGGCATAATATTTCATGCTTTTTGATCTACCTTGGTTATGTGATTCTTATGTCTTTCATCTTATATCAAGAACTTTATCTTTTGTTCGATTTGATCAAATTTATCAATTTGTTGTTTCTCCTCTATTTCATTTCGATTTTGATCACAAGGGGGTAGTATTTATCAAATTCAATCATTGATTAAGTTTTATCAATTTTATCCTTGACTTTTTTTCAAGTCAAATTTATTTGTATTCTTTTTCCTAATGTGTTCTCGAATAGACCACAAATTTGGGTTGTTTTGCGATCCAAAATTGACCTTACACTTCAATTTCTTTCTTTGACTACATGTGTTCCCAAATTGATCATACATTAGTCAAGGAGGGGAAAATGTATGCACCCTAAAATGGTCAACCAAACTATGGGCCCCCATTATTCAATTTATCAATTTATTAATTTCTTAAATCAATGGTTTGCAATATTTTATTAAATCAATTCAAATCAATTTCTCTTTTAATTAAATAAAATAAGTCCCCATTTAATTAAAAGAAAACCTCTCTTTTAATTAAATAATTCATCCACATTTAATTAATTAAGAGATAAATCCCTCTTTTAATTTAATTAAATATTTCCTATTTAATTATAAAAACTTGCTCCCTTTTAATTAAATAAATCCCCACTTAAAGAGGAAATAAAATAAATAAAAATTAAAAATTCCTCTACACTTAAATGCACATATTTCTAAGTAGGAGTCCATTTAATTATATTCCTATTTTCTCATTGGTGTGTAGGTGCACTTTCAGTACACCATTTTAAAAACTTTTAAAGTTGCCTCCCATAAAGCATTTCCCAAAAATTGATCCCAGTATGCTTAACAAAGTTTCTATGAAGGATTGAATTATTTTTGATTTAGATATGCAAATGTGGAAGAAAATAGAAGTCAAAATTCATTTTTCCACCATGGAGAAGCACTTTTCTAATTTTTTGCAATGGAGAAGCCAACTTGGGATTTTCCACCAAAGGAAAAATGAAGTGTAGTGGAAAACTCATTTTCCATTGTGACTTTTGCAGTCATTTTCAGATTTTCCATTGGAGAAGAAAATGTTTCATTTTCCACCAAAGGGAGAAGTGTAGTGGAAAACTCATTTTCCACTACGCCTTTCGCAGTCAAAGTTCAGTTTTCCACATGAAGAGAGAAAAGGCAAATCTCAATCCATAATGAATGTATATGGGGTCTAGCATCAAGATTACTCCAGAAAAATAATTTGTGAATCAATCTACATCAAAATTGTGCCCACTACATGGAAATGGAAAATTCATTTTTCACTGCGCCTTTCGTAGTCAAAGTTCAATTTTCCACAAAAGGGAGAAGACCAAAATTAGATTTCCACTATAAGTATTCCAAATAATTTCTTCCAAATTTCAGTAGAGAATTAACATTGTAACCATGCAAGATAAATTTTTTGCAGATTGTTGACATGGATTATAGAGCATTGAAAGAAGAATGGCTAGAAACTTTATTTTATTAATTCTGATTTTGTAGCAGTCATATAGAGCAGAATTCAAAAATTTATATCTTTTGACTCATTGATTACTTTTCAAATCGCTCTGGTCAAGATGAAGATAACTAAGTTTGGAAGAACATATCCAGAAATGAGCTTGATCCAACAATGGAATAAAAAGATATGCCCCACGAAAAATGGCCTATTTTTACCTGGCAGAACTATTTATTTTGTTGTCCACTCAATGAAGGAAAGATTTTGGATATTGATTTAACATATTTAAATGTCAACAGTTAAAATATAATTTAAATATGTTAATATATATCATTATTAACTTTAAAAGTTAATAAGAATATTAGTTTTCAAAAGAAAAAATATGAGAAGTCGAAGAGACAAGATTAGTTACAGAACTGAAAAGTCACTGGAAGAAACCAAATGGTTGCTGGAGAATGTATTTATTATAAAACCTTTCCATTTGAAGAGGTTCTTCTTTTCTGCAAGAGACAGAGAGCTGGAGTAGGGGGAAGGAACTTAGTTTAATTTGTTTTGCATTTTCATTATGCATGTTAAGAGTTTGAGTTTTTGTAATAGATTGATCATAAGTTGTGAGCAAATAAAATTTGAGTATTCTTATTTGTGATGTTCAAAGCAACAGGGGTTTTATTCTAAATCAGAGCATTTAGTATTTCTCCTTTGATTATTATCAATCAGAGTATTGTTATTTTCAGTTTTGGGCATCATCTTCCATCTTGTGTTGAATTATGAATGGGTTGTAGATCAAAGTATTTACAGATGTTCCTATTACAAGAATTGAGATTATTTAACACTCTCTTTCATTTCATTTCCAATGCATTTGCATACATAGCATTCACATTGCATTACCAATGTCGAGGAGTCATAGGAAGTGTGAATTCCTGGGGTTGGCTAGGTGTAGAACTGAATTCTCTTCCTGAGTTAGTTTTGTCTAGGGCTGGCTTGGTTTTCCTCTTTCGTTCTTCTATTAAGAACGTACCCAATTAGTTTAGGAACAAAAAAATTCATTGTATATCATTGATAAGAGACCTGTACCTTTCAATTCAGAGGAAATCTATCAACCTTGTGACAAATTATCCAATTGTTGGTATCAAATTATTTCTCACAGGTTTAGGCATTTAAGAGTTACATTGGAAAGGATAATCTATTTACCAATAGATTTTTGGCCACTCTGCTGGGGAAGCGAAAAAAGAAGATTAGTGCTGAAGTTTTACTTCCTTAGTTATTATTATTATCTCTATTTGCAGGATATTGGCGAATTTTTTATTAAAAGACCATGCCCATTAAAATTGTTAAAGGGAGAAGGCCAGATCCTTCTTTGATTGAACTTCATCAAACACATGATCCAATATTGCATAATATTTTTGATGCTTTTAGAGAAAGCATTACCCATGGAAGAAAAATAAACCTAAGTATCAAAGAAGATCATGCACTAGTTGTGCTATGGAAAGGTGTCTGTGCCAGGTATCACAAATTGAAAGAGCTAGAAGAGTTATTATGGCACCATGAGCAAAGGGTGTTGCTGATAAGAAGTGAATTAAAGGTGGATGATGAAGTGGTGTCAGAAGTCCCACCTAATTTTGTTTCTTATAATTTTTCAATCTTGGGTGAGCAAGAAGTTCAACCAAGAAAGAAAATCAGAAGGAAACCCACATTTGAAGAAATAAATGCTGAGAGTGATCCTAACCTACAATTCCTTTGGATTGCATTTAAAAAAAGTATTACTGAAGCTGAAAGAAAAGGATTAAACCCCTCAAAAGATCATCAATCCACTTTACTATTAAAGTGTGTGATCCAAGGATATTTTAATGTTGAAGACCAAAGAAAAGGGAAGTATGTTTCAACAAGTTTACTTGGAGAAAAATTAGTAAAAGAAGAACCAATACCAGTGAATTTCTTGGTTCTTAGAGAACAAGAAATACCCCAGCTTCCAGAGGCACAAATTTCAATGAATAGAGACACTTTTGGGGGCGACAAAAAAATGGTAAGTGAAATAGAAAATGAAGATTTACCCATGCTTTCCTTTTCTCCTATTGTT